>CM032327.1:53259812-54459812 GCA_019022515.1 Quercus aquifolioides | reverse complement strand
TTTCTTACAAGTTACAACCTTACCCACTATAACGTTTGCATTTGTCTCCAGAATAATACTGTGGAAAATAGAAAGTTAGATTTAAGTGGGTAGCCAGAATATCATGAAAGCTCATGAACCCCTAAATGTAGAAAAAAAAAATGAAGTATCCAGAATATCATGGAAGTCACCATCTGTGCTTCAAAAAATATAAGCTTTTCCTCACTCAAATAATACCATAATATCCATTACAAACGAAGAACCATAAAGTGTTCAACACAAAAAGGAAAAACAAAAAGTTTGTCATCTTAATCAAGTCGAACTTAATTTTTACTAAACTTGCCAGCCTCTTGATCCTTAAACTGATGCCCATGATGTTGAGCCTGCATATAGAACAAAAGAAAATGTACTAAATTATTTAGAAATCGGCGTGCTTATAATTGACATAGTTGAATATACAATGTAGTAACAATGCTTGTAGCATATCCAAATTATTTAAGTTGATTATATGATGTTGTTGTGTTCCATAAACACTAAGCTAGTCAATAATTGGCACTTGAGATCCACTTCCCCAAAATTGATTTGAATGACCCTACAAATACAAATTTCATTAAAAAAAAGGTTAAATTAAAAATTGTTAACAAGTATAACATTGAATAAAAGTTAAGGAATTACTGATAGTTGGTGTACATTGCTTCCCGGAGTGCCAAAATATGTTGGGTTAATACTAGTTACCGCTCTTTGATTAGGAAGACCCTGCAATCAAATTACATATATTAACAAAAAAACACAAAAAAACAATATAAAATGAATTATAAATGATAAACTATACTTGCATTTGGTTTCCAGGAAATAAAGGAGTGTCAAAATATGGCATCATATATCCCCCACTCGAAACTTGACTCAGATGACACTGTGCAATTGAAAATAAATCTTAAAAATTAAATATCAATCACAAGAGAAAAAATTATGCAAAAAAAAAAAAAAAAAAAAACCACATACATAAAAACTTTACCTGGAATTGGTTTAAACTAGAATTTGTTGACTGTAGCCCAACAAAACCATCTCCCATGAAGCTACCACTATATGCCTATAATAAAATGCAATCGTGTAAATTATTTACATAGTAGATTAAAATCTCAAACAATTAACCATTAAACCCACAAAAAGAAGCAGCCAATAATCGTTAAGGGTGACTAGCATATGATCAAGAAAAAATGAAGCAACATGACTCTATTTTCCAATAATTACTACAGCTGAATTTCTAAACCAATTCTCACTACAGCTGAATAAGGTTAATAAATACTTAGTGACATCCAAAAGTTTAACTCTATCATTAGAACCCATCCTTCAGTAACTATACTAGAAATTTAAAGTATAAAAACCAAGGGACTAGGAGGGTAAAGGAATTGAATATTAAAAGGCAAGGATTCGTCACATAATATATTTGCTTTATATGATTGGATGACGGATAAAAAAAACATTTTAGTCAAAGGGGAGATAAAGAAAATCTGCACAGCAAGACCTTCCGAGAAACAGTTCTGCTAACTCAATCAATTTGACTATAACAGATGGATGTGGAACCAAAAGTAAAATTTGTACCCTAACCAAAATAATTAGAGTAATTTTTTTTTTTGATAGACGATTAGATTAATAAAATGCAATTGTGTAAATTATTTACATGGTAGATTAAAATCTCAAACAATTAATCTCATAGTTTTTCCTTATTCTTAATACCTGAACATTCCTTCTCTCTTGTGTTCCCATTTCATGATCTTCTTGTGGAGTACTTAAAGCAGGCAAACCAATTTCACCTGCATCGACTTCAATTTCTTGTGCCACTTGAGAATTCTTTCATTAGAAAGAAAATAGATGAATTAGACAAGTAATTCAGATAAACAAATATATAAAATACAACAAAGAAACTAATAAAATAGACTATTAGTTAAAATTAAATAAGGAAGTACCTGTTTTCCTTTTCATTTTTTTTTTTGGGCTAGTTTTGTTCCCTTCCTGTCTCTTTCTTGTTTTCAATTTCCTAATCTCTTGGTCTGTTTTAGGTTCCTTTTGTTTTGACACTGGTCGCCCTTTACTTCGAGCCACTGAAGGGCTAAGCACCTTAATACATTCCTTTGATGTCTCATTAAAAACTTCATTAGAAATGGTCACTACACCCAATGAGTGATAAAATGTTTGACCACTTTCACTACTTGACACATTCAAACTCAATTTCTCCTTCAACTTATTTAAAACTGTCATCATAGTCATACAACTTTCTTCAATTTTGATGCCATTGATGCAACTTCATAAAAAGAAGTGTGCAATTTATCATAACATTGTGCTTTAGGTCCTCAGGATTTCCGCTCAAGTTATTGTAAATACATTTAATAAATGTATATCTTCGTTTTGAGTCCTTACTCCACCGTGGAAGAATATATTTTGATGGCAATATTTTAATTTTCTTTATCATGATAAGCGCAGAAAAGGCATGCCTGTAGAGGATTCCTCTAAATTCAAATAAGCAACAATTGCATTGTACCTCCAATCCATCTTCATTAAAGTAAACATGGAAGGCTACTTCCTTTGTATCAGCATCATCAATTTCTATCTCATTAGCAACTTGATATGTAGAAATTGCACCTTCTTGTTTGTTAGGGTCATATTTTGTATAATTGGCTAATCCTTTGACAAAATGCACTTTACCTGTAATTGGATAGATCTAAGATATGTTTAGTACATCAAGAAACATGTTGTTCAAGTCAAGTATTAAAAACATAAAGATTGTTCCACGAAACAAGTGAAGAAAAGCTGTTCATTAAGTCTCGAAAGATAGCTCGACAGAAGCTTGCTATCGAGACTTAATGCGAAACTCGATAGATAGCTCGATAGCAGCTCGATTTATCGAGAATTACGATTTCAGAATTTCCAGATTTGAAATTCGGTCCAGCCTTGCATATTTGTTTGGGGTTTCTTTTCTCATAACCCTATACATATATAAGGCTTATTTTAAAGGTCATCACACATGAATATAGAGACCAAGAGACTTATTTTCTTTGTGTGAAGTTACTGTGTTTGTACGCCATAGGGTTTTGTTACCAAGTGCTTCTAAATCTTCATTGTTGATAAAGTGAAAAACTTTGCAGCCAACAACATCTGTTCAAGTTGCTAGAGTTAGTCACATACTTGGGATCCATGCAAAGGGCTAGTCACAAATTGGAGGTTTGTGCATCAAGGGAAAGAAGGCTACTACAAGATCAAGTCCAATTGGTTATTGGAGCAAAGGTTCAACTATAGGTTGGTATTTTGGGATAAGCCAAGGGTAGTTAGTAAGATTTCTTATACTTGTAACCGCTTGGTTGTTGATTAGTGAATTCTTGGAAGTGGTGACCTTAAAATCACTCGGTGGGGTTTTTGCCTTACGAGGTTTTCCCTATTTGTCAACAAAGCATCGTGTTAATTTATTTTCCGTTGCATTTAGTTTGATTGGTGATTTGTTAGTGCCTCCACGATTTACATGCAATTGAACCTAATTAATCAACTTGAGTAATTGAATTAATTAACTGGGGTCAAGCTATCTTAACCCATTTTTCTCCTAATCTCATCTTGAACCTCCTTGAACTTCGAATTGGTATAACTATTTTGAAATTGCTTCTCAATGGCATAATGAGGTATACATGGAACTTTTGAAGTTAAAGAAATAAAATCTTCTGTGTTCTCCTTTTCAACCTTACTCTTCAAGGCCTCGTCATATTGATCAATAAATTGCTTCAATGTAGTCTTTGGCCCCACATAACCATAAAAAAAGGCATTCATACTTTCACTACGTTGTGTAGTAGACATTCCTGCCCAAAATGTGTTTTTAACATATGTTGGTATCCAATGATGTCGCTCATAATACAACCATTGCAACCATTCATTATCTTGAAGATTATGCATCTCAAGTAATCTTTGCCAACTGTTTTCAAATTCATCACGACTCAAGGAGTTACATACAGAGTGCTCTATATCCCTTTTAATCGCCTCATATTGAGAATATTCTTTTAATTTCTCAGGAATTTTCTTCATTATATGCCATAAACAAAATCTATGTTTAGTTTCAGGGAATACTATTTCAATTGCCCTTTTCATAGCTTGGTCTTGATAAGTTATAATTGCTTTTGGAGCTTGGCCTAACATACACTTCATCCATGATTCAAACAACCAAACAAAAGTGTCAACATTCTCATTTGATATTAGACCACACCAAAGAAGTATTGATTGACCATGATGATTCACTCCTACAAATGGAGCAAATGACATTTTATATGGATTTGTTAAGTATGTTGTGTCAAATGTTATAACATCCCCTAAATTTTCACATGTGGCTCTACTTCTTGCATCCATCCAAAACACATTCCTTAATCGAGATCTATCATTTACGTCCATTACATAATAAAACCGGTCATCCTCCTCTAGCACCTCCCACCCCAAGTCAAAGTTGCCTTGCTTTGTCAACATAATTTCTACAGTCTCTCTCCAAATGGAAGCTTCTCAAATCCTCCTGCTTCAATAACAATAGATTTATAGTTTTTATTGATACGAATTCCAATTTTATCATTTAATTCAAGCCTTCTTTTCAGGTAAGCATTCATCTTTTTATGACATCTAAAATATCTAGCTTTTTTGGGACTCAAAGTATGGACATGGTTCTAATAAAAAAAAAATAGTATGGACATGGTTAAGCACAACAATAGACAAAGTAAATTTTCCATCAGGACAACAATTAGCATTAATCTTGGCCTTGCACCCGAGTTTTTTTTTTTGGTCTCGGTTTAAGAGCATTAGTTGCCTTACTTTTTACCTTGTCTTGATTAATACATGAAATAGTGAAATATTTTAAATTCTCATCATGCCTAAGTTTAGAGGTTCTCTTCGACACACCAAAAGCTGCTTGTTTAGCATATTGTGTATAATATGCTCTAACTTCTTCTTTTGAATTAAACATGATTCCAACCTTTGGTTCTAAAACAATTTCATTTCCATCTAAAATCTTGTTGATCTCATGCTCATTTTCTTCAATTTTTTCAATCTCTAACTTTTGCTCATTTTCTTCCTTATCAATGACAATTTCTTCATCTGAAGACATGTAGTCTTCATTGCCTGACAATCACATGATTGTTTCCATTAGATATACTATTCAATTATCTAGTAAAAAATATAAAACTTTAAACCATTCAGAAGTCGAGCATACAAAACTTTAAAAATAAAATTCTGTCATATGAAAAATCTGTATTGTATTTAGAAGTCGAGCATACAATTTTGTCATCCTGTATTTAGAAGCCAAGCATACAAAATTTTAAACCATGTATTGTATTTAGAAACATTAAAAATAAAATACAAGTAGTTGAGGAATTACCAAAAGTAGAAGAATTAGAAGCTTCAGATAGCATTGTGGGAGCATCATTCTCATTAGATGGGATTGCAACACCATTCTTATCCATGGTTCCGACGGCTTCTGCAATGATTCCAACGACTTGTGTGGTGGCGGTGTTAGTCGAAGTGTGGTGGGGTGGAGGCATGGGTAAGAGGAAGCATATTGTTGATTTGGGATTTGAGATCGAAGAGGCAAGAAGGGAGGGAGGCAGAGGAGATGTAGCGTAGTCGTGAGGCAGAGAGGCTAGGGTTTTAGAATTCCTTTTTTAGGCATAGTTTATATCTAATATGTTTGGGGTTTAGGATAGATGTCAAAACTGATTTGGGTTTCTTTTTTGTTTTATTTTTTTTTATAATTAGAATTTGTTAATATCTTATGTGGCATGTTAGTTTTTAAAAAGCTATTGTGGAGCATGCCACATCAACAATTTGTAAAATGTTTATAAAATAGTTTATGTCCGTAGCATTACTCATGTTTCTTTACTCTAATTTAGTTTACTTTTTTATTTATAACATATGTACAACATTCTCCAAAACTGTCTTACATAAAATATCACAAAATTATCCATGCATTGCATGGGCAACTTACTAGTATTTATAATTAATGGGACATAAGATTTTTATTAGTGAAAAGACCAAATTAGAAATTTAATCTATGATTTCTACTTTTTTTTCCTTTTTTTTTTTGTTAATAACTCTGCAAAAGCATAAGGTCATCGTCTCTACCGTTAATCTGAAATCTAAAATTTGAATTTGCTGTAGTAATTAACATTAATGGAAAATACTAACGGCCTTTAGTGTTGTTTGCAGACTTGGATAGTTTTAATTAAGAGTTTAAATTAGGTCCGAATGTGGCGTAAAAGTTTTAGTTTACAACATCCAATATGAGTACACCATATCAACATTTTACTGCAAATCCAATACAACTTACCACACATAATAATAACTCATTTAACCTCCTCCACCCACCAAAGACGCCGCCACATGCTGCCAGCCACAAATCCTGTCACACACCATGGAGACACTACAGTCACCACCACCCAATCTGTTCTCCCACCCTCTAAAATCAACAACAAACCAGAAGGTGCCACACACTCCGCCTAAGAGAGCTAAGGTTCTTAAGAAAGGAGAGATATCATATAATTTGGACTAGAAGCAAGAGAGGAAGGTTTAAAGCAAATTCTTGTGGGACAAAAAATACTTGTGTTGTTGGCATTGATTATGGTTCAGATTGCACACTTTGCAAGTCTCATACTCAATCTTGTGGCTTAGAAAGTGTTGATACCCATTTTCGCGACACATTTTTTACAAGCCCGATTCAACCAAGGCCGACTTTCTTGTGGGCTCAATTCATATATTGTATTATATTTTATTCTTTTAAACATGGCCTAAGCCCATGTGACATATTATGGAAATTGAGGAAGTATGGTTTGGAGGATATGGGTCAGTTTCTTTTAGACCTTTTGCATGAGCCCAGCCTATGCGTGCTACCAAGTGGGCAAGGGATACTAGTAGCACCTCAGGCTCATGAAGGAGGTCTTGTACCTAAAATTTCCACCCCAAAACAGTTTTTATACTTTGGTTGACTGTGGCCCAAAGTTTCTGCCTGAACCCTTTTTTTCTTTAAAAATAGTTGGCTCTCATTGGCCAACTTCAGCTACTAGCCCTCATTTAATTGAGCCTCCCAATGGTCTGAAACAACTAAAAATGGGTAGCCAATGAGGGTTTAGTCAAGCATTTCCCTTAATGATGATAAAAGTGATTCTTCCTTTTATCCAAACAAAAGCAAACCTGAAAATTACTACTTGCTTAACACCTTGGGGTCCGAATCCTCTTTTATTAACCAAAAACCAGTCACTTAGAGCACCCCAAACTCAATACAAATGCCACAATCAGATTCAAAACAGGGGCATCACGTTTTACTCTGAGAGCAACACCCCAAGCTCAATACAAGAGTCCCTCTTCAGCTAAGAAACCAATTAACTACGTTTTCCCCCATAGAGTTGAAACTTGAGACCAAAAACCCATTTAGCCAGCTAACATTCTCACAATTATGAACCTTAGGGGTGGAAATATGAGTACATGGAAATCTTCCCTCTCTTCCTCTCAACCTCTCTCAATTTCCTCTTCTCGATGTCTGTGAGTTGAAGTTTCGGACTTGTTATGTTCTTATGCATTTTTTAGCATTTTTGTTACTGGCATTTTCATTTCTCTCTTGTTAAAGCACCATTAGCCTTTGTTTATTATACATTTGGAACTTTAGGCTTGATTCTCCACAAATAAACACTTCTAAAGAACCCAAGGGGAGATTTGGGCTAATCTTGCATATTTGGTCCTTGTCGCAAAAACGTTCCTCGACAGAAAGTTAAAAAAAAAATCATTTTTTTTCAATAGAAATTCAATGAATTTGTGTTGCTTTGTTTGTTATTTTTTGTGGTTTAGATTAACAAAATGAATTTTTGTAGCATAAATTTTAGTCCATTAACAAAATGATTTTTTTAAGAAGAAAATAATTTGGCCTGTATGGTGGTTATGGGTTCCTAGTCATATTTAAGATTCGGTGCACTTTGGGTTTCTTATTCGAAGCTTTAGAATTGTGTTTTAGATTTGCTGTTGTGGGTGAGAGAGTGAATCAAGCAGTGGTGACAATAGCATCTCCGACGACGTGTGACAATGTTCGTGGTAGGGTGGCCAGTGGCTAGCAGCGTGTGTGGTGGGGTGGCTGGATGGGTGCTAAGTGCTAACTATTCTAAAGAGGGTTCTTGATTTTTTATTTCTTTAAGGATATAAAGGAGTTGTTATTGTGTGTGGTAAGTTGTATTGTTTTTTAGTAAAATGTTGATGTGGCATACTCATATTGGATGTTGTAAACTAAGCTTTTATGCCAAATCCGATCCCAATTTAAACTCTTTAATTTAAGTGAGGTCACTGTAATCTATTTCTAACTTTCTATTGGTCCATAACATTTGCTTTAGCTAAGAATCTCATCTCATTTCATCGAAAAAAAAGTATAAGAAAAGAAGGATAGAGAGAGATTAGATACATATAATTGCCTTTGTACCATGCAAAAACTATAATTAGATACAACATCCATCAACTCCTCACGCTCCCTCACTTCCATGGCCCAGTTTCTTCTTCTTCTTCCCAAAACATGTCTTTCACCTTCCCTACCTTCAACGACTCTCACTCTGGATCAATCGCATCCCCAACTTCGTCAATACCCACTACAAGAAAAAAGTTGTTTTGCAATAAAGAGACATTATAGTAGCAATAAACATAAAAATGTGTATATTACTTTTGTTGCAATAGGGACTTAAAAATACTAATATATTGCATCAATATTTTATTTGTTGCAATAACTTGCAATAACCTTGTTACAATAGACTAATCCCCTCCTGCGTTTTATTTTCCCCAATTTTCATTACCGGCTATTACAAAATTTCCCCTTTCTCTTCTATCTTGCACACTTTTCCTCTTTCTTTTTCCTACTCTCTCAATCCACCATTTTGCTTTACAAAATCAAAATCTGAGAGTGTGGAGCCTAACAACGTCGCAATAAATTATAGTAATAATATTTTTTGTTGCAATAAAGTATTTTTAATAATAATAAAAATAATTTATTGCAACAAAACGCTATTGCAACAAAATTTTTGTTGCAATAGACTATTGCCACAGAGTTTATTGCAACAGTTTGCATTGAAATATTTTCGTTGCAATAAGGTTTTATTGCAGCAAAAAAGTTCATTGCAATAAAGTTTTTTTTCTTGTCGTGACCATTCATGCCCTTTGATCTTTCTCAAAAGAAGGAGATCATCATCTTGATCATATGATTTGCCCTTGTTTTCGTTGCTCTAGTGTGCTTTTTCTGCTATTGGGTGACACATAAATTGAAAAGCAAGCGGGTTAGACTAGTTATCAACCCACTCCCACCACCACCAGAGGATGTCAACCCACTCCTACCACCACTAAAGGATGACATAGCTAAGGAGGCGTTTGGGCTTTGAGCTCAATAGTGAGTCTTTTCAGTTTTCTTAGCCTGCTTTTATTATGTTGTAGTCTCTCTTTTATTTCTCTCCACGTCTTTATATATATATATATATATATATATATATATATATATATTATGTTTTGGATGATAGATTTGTATTTGGAACTTGGAAATGGCTTGAGAATATATTTTTAAGTTTACACTGTTAAATATCTGTGTGAATCTTGCTAGTGTAAATTAATGGTCAAATATTTATATTGTGTCTTTATATTATTTATATTATTTATTTGTGTGTGTTTGTTTCTTAAAAAAAAAAAAAAAGAATGGGTAATTGTTTCGCATTGCTTAAGAGAGTGTGTTGTGTGTAGTATAACTTGCTCAACTAATAAGTACTTCAATGGCTCTTCGTGGAAGCTCTCCTTTTCTCTCTAGAGAGGAAGAAGCTGAACTAGCTAGGAGCAATAAAAAAGTTAAGGATGTCCATCATGCAAATTTCAATGAAGATCAAGGTTATTCCTCTGCCACCCTCTTTCTGGAAAATGGTCAAGGTTCCTCTTCGGTCTCTTTTAAGGAAAAACTCTTGGGTGATATCCCAAGAGCTTATAGACAAGCTTTTGATTTTACTGAGCAAATGGAGTATGAAATTGAGAAGGAGCCTTCCATCTCGCCTCTAAGGGAAGGAATGGTTGCGGTTAATCTCTCCCTTGAAGTTGAGCGTCGGATTAGGGCCCCTTGGTTGAGAGCTTTGATAGTTAAGGTGTATGGTAGAGCAGTGGGGTACAACTTCCTACTGAGCAGGATCATCTCCCTTTGGAAGCCTACTGGCAAGATTGATTGTGTTGACTTGGGGAATGAGTTTTTTCTGGTAAGGTTCTCGGGAAATGAGGATTATAATGTAGTTCTTGAGAAGGGGCCCTGGTTTATTGGAGAACATTTTATCTCCATCAAACCATAGGAGCCAAACTTCAGGCCATCTACTGCTGGTGTGTCATCGATTGTAGTCTTGGTGAGACTGAACGAACTACCTATTAAGTATTATGAAGCAAAGGTCATTAAGGAGATTGGAAGGTCCATTGGTAATGTCCTTTGGATTGATACGCACACGGCCTTAAAGGCATGGGGTCACGCCAGGATTTGCGTTCAGGTTGATGTTGATAAACCACTAATTACAACCATCCTCATTGGCAATCTAGAGCAATCTGTTGTATATGAAGGTGTTCGGCGCCTCTGTTTCTCTTGCGGCAGAATTGGCCATAAAAAGGAGTCTTGCCCTCACGTCGTTCGGGGGCAGAGACAAGGCGATAACTTGGAGGAAGAAGGTAGAAGGTCCGGCAGCCCAAAGCCGGCTAGTCTAAGGGCGATGGAGGAGACATCATGCAATCAGCATGTTACTGATAATTCTGAAGTGTGTCAGGATAGTACAAAAGAGGAACGAGCTAATTCATACTGCCCTTGGTTGGTTATGACGCGTAAGAAGCATGGGAATAAATCCCCAAGGAGGCAAGGGCCCACAGGAGCGTTGTTTGGTAATAAGATAAGTGCTCAACGCAATCAGGATAAGTCAGATTTGGGTAATGGGAGGGAAGCAAAAAAGAAAGAATCCCATGGACAGAGGGGACTTTAGGTCTAAGCAAGTAGGCCAAATGAGCGCCAGCCCGAAGCAAGGTGCTCCAGAGGGCCCGAGGAAGCAATTAATGGATTTCAAAGCAAAAAGTATTGGCCCGAAACACTCCATAAAGGGCAAGAAAGCCATTTCCAGAAATAAGGTTTTCTTAGTGTTGTTTAAGAACACCGCTGAGCCTCTCAAAGGTCAGTCTTCCACTAACTTCACTCCTTCTGCTAGCGTGAGCAATGGATCCTTCCCCAGCTTTGATCCAGACTTTCAGTTCACAAGCTCAGTTCAGCTAGCAATGGGCAATAAATATGGAAGGCATGGTGGTGGAGATTCCCGAAGTGATCATTGCAGAGATCAGAGCAAGACCAACCCACATAATGGGCTGGTTCAGTTCGACACTCAGAAAAGCTTGGAAGCTTATCTTCCCTCTAACGGAGGAGAGCACGAGGAAGGGCTACCTACCTCTCTCGGACCCAACTTGGCAAGTGATGCAAAATCCATGGTGGCAGTTCTTGACTGATTTGTTGAACCCAGGGAAGGAGAGGAGGTTGGTTTGGAGATCAATTCCCTAGGTAGTGTCAACCCCTTTATTGTGCGAGGAGGATCCTTGGGAAGCTCTGTTAGAAAGGAGAATGCTCGAGACTTAGTCAATCTCCACACTCCTCATGGGCAATCTTCACACGATAAAGATTATTCAAGTCTTCCAGCCGACAGTGGAGTTCAATCTTCACACGGTTGCACAGGAGATGGAATTGGGAGTTCTTCAGCACTGTTTAACTCTGGTTCCAGGGAAAGCACAGTCAATGGAGTTGCTGAGGAAGATGGGATGGAATTTGAGGGAGGAGGTGAAATTCCTCCCCCTTTTTGATGAATGTCCTACTCCAAGTCATTGCCTCGTCATGAATGTCATTTTTTGGAATAGCAAGGGTGCTTTGAAACCCAACTTCCAAAGTCACGTTAGGAAGCTCACTCAGGATCATGACCCGGCTATTTTTGTGGTAATGGATACTCGTATAGGAGGTGATCGTGCTAAGGAAATCACGAATCAACTTCCCTTTGATAATGCTATTCATACTGACACTATAGGCTACGCTGGTGGATTGTGGCTGCTTTGGAATTCAGATAAGGTGGATATTACTCTCTTATCAAAAATGGAGCAGGAAATCCACGCTACTGCTAAGGTATGTCACTTTAACTGTTCTTGTTATTATCTGCTATCTATGCTAGTCCAAGGTTTGCAGAGCGTTCCATCCTGTGGGAAAATCTCTCCACTTTATCAGGAATGCATAGTTTGCCGTGGGTAATTGCTGGAGACTTTAATGAGCCCCTTAATGATGAAGATAAATTTAGGGGCAGAGAAGTTAGTGTCAACAGGTCCATGCTTTTTAAGGAGTGCCTTGACAAGTGCAACATGTTAGATTTGGGCTTCTCGGGGCCAAGATTCACTTGGACAAATCGAAGGGATGTTAATGTTTTCATTCGAGAGAGATTGATCGTTATTTTGTTAATTCGAATTGGTGTGCCATATATCTGGAGGCCAGAGTAACCCACCTCACCCGTTGTCACTCAGACCATTGTCCAGTTATTTTGGAAACTTTGCCTAGTAGTCTCATCCACACACCAAGACCATTCAAATTTCAAAGTTTTTGGCTGTCTGACCCTGCATTCCCTTCCTTGGTTTTCAAGGAGTGGTCTCCTTCTTGAAAACTACTTGAGGCAATTGAAGGTTTTATCCAAGAGGCTCAACGTTGGAACAAGCTTCACTTTGGGAATATCCTGGTTAAGATAAAAGTACTACTCGCCAGATTAAATGGAATCTAGAGAGCATTGGCAAATGGGCCTTCTTCTTTCCTCATTAAGCTTGAAAGGAAGTTGCGTAGGGAGCTTGAAGTTGTTCTTGACCAGGAAAGAGATTTATGGGCTTTAAAATCCAGGGTTAATTGGTTGATTCTCAGTGACAGAAATACAACATTCTTTCACATTTCGGCCCTGGTTAGAAGGAAAAGGAACTGGATCACATCTATTAAAAACAATGTTGGGGAGTGGATTCTTGATGAAAGGGAGGTTACGAATTTATCAGGATAGGGTATGAGGACCTCTATTCAACCACTCTCCCTTACTTGGTCAGATTGATAAATACCACTGCTTGGTGGCAAGCTGCCTTGTTGGACTCAGAGAAGGATGATCTGAATCTTTTTGTTACGGAGGAGGAAATTAAGGCAGCGCTATGGTCAATGAAAGCTTATAAAGCCCCAGGTCCTGACAGGCTTCATGCTGGGTTTTTTCAAAGATTTTGGATGGTAGTTGGTAAGTCTATCATTGATGAGGTGAAGGATATCTTTGCCAAAAAGAAGGTGCCAGACTATTTGAACAAAACTCTTATTGCTATTGTTCCAAAAATCCAAGGCCCCGAAACTATTGGGAACTATTAATCGATAAGTCTTTGTAATACTGTCTATAAGATTGTTTCCAAGGTTATTGTGGGGCACCTGCGACCTTACTTGGACAAATTAATCTCTCCTGTCCAATCTGCTTTTGTGCCGAGTCGGAGAGGGATGGATAATGCTATCATCGTCCAAGAGCTTATTCATTCTATTAGCAAGTCTAAAGGAAAAGATGGCTATATGGCCATAAAAATAGACCTTGAAAAAGCTTATGATAAGCTGGAATGGGGATTTATTAGAGAGAGGTTGATTAGTTTAAACCTTCCTAATGATCTCATGGAATTAATTATGAGTTATGTCTCAACAGTATCTACTTATATCTTGTTCAATGGAGGGATGTTGGAGCCCATTTTTCCATCTAGAAGGATTAGACAAGGGGATCCATTATCCCCCTACCTATTCATATTGTGTGTGGATTGGTTGGTTCAGCTCATTGATCACAAGTGTAATGATAAGTATTGGCACCTAGTCAAAGCTTCTAGGAATGGACCTAGCTTCTCTCATTTATTTTTCGCAGATGACCTCATGTTGTTTGCAAAGGCCAATTCGGTTAATTATAGAGCAGTCAGGCAGTTCCTTGATACATTCTGTCAAAAATCCAGGCAAACAATCAGCCAAGCTAAATCCAGGGTTTATTTTTCCCCGAATGTGGATAGGGAAGCTAGAGACAGGTAGCTCAGTTCTTGGGTATTCCCATCAAGACCCCAGGTAGCTCTACTCAAGATTTTAACTTTGTCTTGGATAGAGTGAAAAAGAAATTAGCGAGTTGGAAGGCAAACTTGCTGTCTATGGCAGGTTAATCAGTTCTTGTTCAAGCTTCGCTCTCTACCATCCCAGCCTACACTATGTAATGCTCCCTCCTCCCGAGGAAGGTATTGGACCAAATTGATAGGGTGAATCGTAATTTCTTGTGGGGATCCTCAGAAACCTCTAAAAAGATGCATTGGGTGGGTTGGCAGAAAGTAACAAGACTAAAAACTAAAGGTGGTTTAAGCTTGCAAATAGCCAGAGGCAAAAACACAGCGCTGCTAGCTAAGCTTAACTGGAGTTTTCACTCCGAAAAAGAGGCTCTTTGGGCTCGAGTGCTGAGGAACAAGTATTGCTTCAATTGGAGATTGAATTCCAGAAACAATGAGAAGCTTGTGTGTTCTAGAATTTGGAAGGGTGTGAAGAAAGTTCATTAAGTTTTCAGCAAAGGTATGAGATGGATACCTGGTAGAGATAGCAATCTCAGTCTCTGGTTTGACAGTTTGTCTAGTTTAGGCCCTTTGAGGGAGATGGTGCAAGGCCCTCTCTCAGTGGAGGAAGTCAATCTTAAAATTAAAGATGTTATCACCCCCTAGGGTTGGGATTGGTCTAAAGTATGCTTAAATCTCCCAAACCATGTCAAGCTTGATATTCAAGCCATTCCCTTTGCGGTCACTTCGAGGAGTAAGGATAGGATTGTGTGGGTAGCAAACCCCCATGGCAATTTTGTTCTTAAGAATGCTTACAAGTTAGCCATAGCTAAGGAAAACCCCCCTGCTTTCTCGGGTTAGTGGATTTGGAAATCAAAAATTTCTCCAAAGATCCAATTCTTTGTTTGGAAGTGTCTTCACAATAGCATAGGAGTCAATGAGTGCCTGGTGAAGCGTGGAATGATTCAAGACAACTCTTGCCCGATCTGCTCCAATGGGGCTAAGTCCATTCTCCATGCACTTCGTGACTACCAACATGTCAGATCGATTTGGACTCAACTGGGAGTTGCAGGGAATGATAAGGGATTCTTTTCTTGTGATCTCCATGCTTGGCTCTCTTTAAATGCCAAAGTTAGTAGGAGCAGGCAGCCTAACCAACCACCTTGGAATATTGTTTTCTTGTTTGCTATCTGGACTCTGTGGGCACAAAGTAACAATAGGGTGTTTCAAAATCGTGACTACCCTTCAAACCTTGCGTCTCAGATTATTAGTTCAGCCCTTGAGTTTGTTCTCTATGTTAAAGATATGCATGAGGGGAGGGATCAAACAATTAGAACTATTAGGTGGGAGAGACTTGTTGAGGGGTGGCTGAAACTTAATATGGATGGCTCATCCTTAGGCAATCCTGATCTAGCTGCAGGGGGTGGGGTGATCAGAGATGGGAATGGTAATTGGGTCGTGGGCTTCTCGAGAAAAATTGGGATTACCTCCAATTTCATGGCAGAGATGTGGGCGCTTCCTGATGGCCTCTTAATCTATGTTAATCATAGTTACTCTGCTGTTGAAGTAGAAGTAGATGCTAAAGCAATTATCGATGTGCTTGCTAACTCTGGACAATCAAATAATTTTATTTTCTCTATTCTGAATGATTGCAGGCAACTAGCTTCCCAAATTTCCCGGATTCGCTTTAGCCACTATTACAGAGAAGTGAACAGGTGCGCAGGCTTTATGGCTCGATAGGGTACCCATCAGAATGAAGACTTTTGTTTATTTGAGAACCTGCTATTTGAGAACCCACCTATGGGTTTATTTGAACTTTTAGATTTTGATAAATTTGGTTTGTACTTAAACAGGTGCTGCCCTGTAAACTTTGTTTCTTCTTCTTAGTTTTTATATTATCATCTTTTCTTCCAAAAAAAAAAAAAAAATTGCTCCACCCTCCCTTAAAAGTTACCGTAGCTTTTGAGTGGAGTTGTGGTGTGCGTTTGTGTTAGAACTCCTTTCCTTCTCCATTATAACTTGCTCCACCCTCCCTTAAAAGTTACCATGGCTTTTAAGTGGAATTGTGGTGTACCTTTATATTAGAACATTTTTCCCTCTCCCTTGTGCGTGTGTGTGTATTTGTTTCTCAAAAAAAATATTGCAAAATATTAAGATGAACAAAGATTAATTACTATTTTATATGTTAAAATATTTGATTAAATAGTAAATAATATCTTTTAACACAAAATTCGACATGCTTGTTAAGTACAATGAAATAGTGTAATAAAATAGCAAAAAAATATTGAGTGATATAATATTAATAAAAAATCACCCTTGTAAATGATTATGAGAGAGAGAGACATAAAAATAAATTCATCTACCATTTAATATAAGATGATGATTTGATACTTTAACATAACGTAAATGTAATTGTTTGGTGGGTTTCAGTTAGCTCAATTTAAAAAAAAAATTGGAACTATCTATAAAAAAAATTTGTAATTGTTTAATGGTGCATAAGGCCTAAATGAAAAGAATTCTCATTTTTTTGATAAGTAAAAATAATTGATAAGAGCCAAAAGTTAATACAACAAACCATTTAGGTACTTGAAATCATTTTAAAGAGAATTCTCATTGAATGCGTAAATCATCAAATAGTATAAAATCATCAGCTTGTGTTAAAATCATACAAAATCATCAATTTTTTTTTTTTTTTTTTTGGAGAAAAAAAAAAGTATGTGTAAAGGTTTCCGTTATGTTTCAATGAGTTTTTATTACGAACAAACCTTTTTAAATGAGATTAGTAAAATTGGTCAACGTGGCAAAAGCATGGGTAAAGGTTATTTGTGTTGCTACCCAAACAAAAAGGAAAGCCCAATACCCATAGGCCGTTGAATAAGGAATGTGAAGCCAGCAAGGATCAAGGGAAGGTCACAAAGGCTCATGAAAAATCGACCACCTTACAAAGAAACCCTAAAAGAAAGAAGAAAAATTCTAGGAGTACAAATTTTTTTACAATTACTTGTCACAATTATAACATGATAGAGTGTGATTAGTGAAGAAAAAGTAAATAGTACTCCTAAAATATGAGTGTATAGAATTTTGTAACTCAATTATCACTTTCTAGCGTTTTCAACAGAAATATCTAAGATTCAAATCTCTTATCTCCTAAATACCAAATTATCAAGAAAAAGAAAAAAAAATTCAGCTGATAATAATAATACCCTCGGTAGAATTGCAGAAAAGCCTCTATTGACAACGAAGCCTCTATAATTGCTTGGTACATCTAATTTGGAAACATTTATGTCAAGAAATCCGATAATCTTCATTTCTGCCTTTTCTAACTGATAATGTTTTTCATTTTTTTTGAGGCCTTTTAACTAATAATAATGTTGATTATCAATAATAATAATAATAATGTTGAAACAAATCTAGTTTATTGTCAGACGAGATTTATCCATTAAAAAATCAAGTTAGAGCTTTACTAATGAAATATCACTTCATGCATTCTTGAAATTAATCACAAATTTATCTTTCATTCATTGTCTGGGAACACATTCTATGTCAATCCAAATTATTACCTGAGTCCACAAAGTTACATTTTCTTTTAGCCCTCTTAAGTACACTAAACAACTTCTCTCAAAAAAAAAAAAAAAAAGTACATTAAACAACCACAGTCCATTGAGACTTACTTTTGCCCACTGGGCCACTATATGCAATGTCCTAATTACAGGGAGGGAGTCTGACCCTTTTTTTTTTTTTTAACCTTTTAGTCTTATTTAATAGAATCTCTGGTTTGGCTAACATGTGTGGAGATTGACTTAAAATTCTGAAAATTATGAGAAGACATCAAATAAGTTAGCTTTCCTTCTTGGATACAAATAGAAAAAAGAAAGAAAGCTTTGCTCCATTGTGTTAGTTCATCACCCTTCCTTGTTTTGATAAAATTTCATCATGCTTCCTAAACATGGTTGTCTAACGTTTTTGTACGTATAGAAAGCATTAAAATGAGAAAGAATCACTCAGAACATACTCAAATCATAAATGCTAAATCGTTACATGAAAATTTCAAACCAAATTTATCCTACTTGAGTACTAATTATTATGCCAGTTTTTTCAACATTCATAGATTTCTCTAGATCAGGCTCTGACGTTGATTGACATGGAGGCTTATAAATGTTTGTTTCCAATACCCCCATCAAGAAGATGTTGTGATCTATGAAGAATGGATATTAGACTGTTAAATTCTCTGTTTACTTCTTTTGAGTGCTAGTAGTCAATGAAGAGGGCCATAGACCAAACAGTACCATGACTCCTTTTTTAGGAATGCCTAGTATGAGGTCCATAACTATCAGCAAAGATGGCTTTATACAACTTGTCACCACTGACCTGTATGAAAATGCCTAATTTTGACAATTATGTGCAGGAAAAAACAAAAACAAAAAAAAACTCAGCTCCAATAATCCTACACAAAAGTGAAAAATTCTTTTCCTTCAAATTTATAAATGGCACTTCTTTCGCAAGAAACCAACAAGACTAAAGGTCATGTGTTTTGAGTTCTGACTAGAGGTAGCCTAGTCTAGTTAGACAGGGATTATCTTGACTGAAAATATTGTCCAAGGTAACCTGGCCAGACCAGGGGAAAGAAATTCCTGACAAATGAAATTGAGGACAAAAAGAGCAACTCCATGTATTGTTTCTTATCTTCCTCATTACTTTCCATACTTTATCAAATTCTTTTGGCAAAGAGGTGTGGAAAATTAAAAAGAAAGAAAAAGAAAGCACTTTATAGTATATTCCAATATATCATCCCAACTCCAAAAACATATTGGATCACGTAGCTGGATACATGTATATCCTTAGCAGGGTCCCTACCAGCGGACATCAGCTTCAGAAAATGAAACCGCCACTTGGGATTCCCATGTGCTTTTTTTTTTTTTTAATTATTATTTTTTATATATTACTTAAGTGTAAAGGAAAACATAATTACACTGATACCCACATGGTAATAAACCAGACCCAAATTAGACATTTTAACACAATACTGATTGCTAATATATAGCTATAAATTGCACACTTGAATTCTATAATCTAGACATCATTGAGGTCTCAAATAATTCTATTATATTGTCTGACTATATGAGTCATGTCTGATTTTCAAGAACAGTTGCAATATTTTAAGCCCTCTATTCCTTCCTCAGAAATAACTAGAGATATCAACATGATGAACCAGTTAGTGCAGCCAAATGCAAGCATTATGGGGAATTTCAGTATTACAGACTTAACTGTGGATGATTTCTTGAGTTTCCAACAACTTGAATGTCAGTCAGGCATGGCTCAAAATCTTCCTGGTACTTCACATTCCAACAGCCTCAATGAACTGCCAATTGTCTATGCTATCACTTCAACAAGAGATGTTTTTCATGAAAGCAAGAAGAGAAAAGTAATGGAACTATCAACAAGCAGCTCAGAAAGCATTTCTTTAGCTGCTTCTGGAGATGACTTGAAAGATAACAATAGTTCTACAAAAAAGAATGTTTGTGTCATTTTTTTGTTTTGATTGTCTTTCCTTTCTAATACAACTTTAAACCTTTTCTTTCTACAAAAAAGCTGAGTTTATAATTTATTTTTGATGTTTGCAGAGCTTAAGAAAAGGAAAGAAAAGGAGCAGTGAGAAGGAACGTGACAAACAAGGGGAAGTTGTTCATGTTAGAGCCAAAAGAGGTCAAGCTACTGATACTCACAGTCTAGCAGAAAGGGTATATTTGCATGTTATTGAATATATATATTTACTAATTAAATAAATAGATATTGATTATAATCTATTGTTCTTCATATCAATATAAATAAATTTATATATGGATGTCATTGAGAAGTTGAAATACATTACCATTCTTTGGATCAGGTGAGAAGACAGAAAATCAGTTACAAGTTGAGATGTTTACAAGAACTTGTTCCTGGATGTCATAAGGTACATACAATTAATTATTTTTGTTATTTTGTGTGTGTGTGCGCGCGCGCAAGTATATGTGCGTATCTTTGTGTGTTCTTTATATAACATGACCTGGAAATTCACAGGCAATGGGCATGGCAGTGATGTTGGACGAAATTATCAATTATGTCCATTCATTGAAGAATCAAGTTGAGGTAATTAAGTTGAAAATAAAGAGAAGGTGTAACCATGATGATGCTGTTGTCTTAATGTTTAAATCACTAGCTATTTTTTTTTCTCTTTTCTTCCTGAAATTCAGTTTCTTTCCATGGAGCTTGCGACTGCATGTTCTTCCTATAACTTGATCTTGGAAACTGGAGCTACTGAAAAAGCACAGGTACTATATCAACAGAATGACATATTTGTTACAAACATTTTATTTGACCAGTTTATGTGGGACTAACAGTTAAAACATTTCTGTTCGGGTGCTTATTTTGTTTCAAGAATAACGTAAAAGTCTTACAATCTGGGAAACGCACCACTCAATGTAACAGTCAATAGTGATTTCAACTTGCCTATTTCAATAATTTAGAGTCTATTTGCCATTTCTCTCTTTTAACTTACTTCTTCCTCAAAAAAAAAAAAAAAAAAAATTATTTACTTAGATACAATTTTTTTTAAGTCTTTTTTTTTTTTTTAATGTACAAATATATTTTAACAAACATTTATCAAATAAGAAATCAGCAAAAAGTTGAATCCGAACGCACACTTAAATATAATTTCCACGCTGTTTTATGTACATATGCATATAGTTGTAGACAGATATGAAGGCATGTAAAATCTATGTGTTCATGTCTAAGTGTTTGGCTTTAAGATGTTTAATGTTTGATGGTGCAGGGGCCTAATTCTTTAAATCAGTCACATGGGATGGAGAACTTGGTGAGGGACCGATATGGAGAGCAAAATTGCTTGCACTCAACATGGCCACTTTGAATGCATTTTTGGCCCTTACTCCAGCAGTTGCTACAAACACACATGAATATGTTCCCCATCTCTCACACCCACAAATCAAGTCTGTTCCCATGTACTAGGCAAACATGCTATTGATTTTTGCATCTTTTTTTCATAGGACTAAGAACAAAACTACAAAAAAAAAAAAACTGTAATATCTCTCTCTCTCTCTTCTTGTCAATTTGCAAGGGCTGAATATCCATATAGTTTGACTGTCTAAAAGTATACACTATATATTGTGGTTCTTAGCTAGCATATCCTATGTATCACTCACTGTTGCCATGTTGGCAAGAGCAGTTAGAGCACAAACTGGTTTCGGTGGGTGGGACCTGGACCTGAAATATTGCTTGTAACTCTTGTGTTTGTTGACAAGTTAACGTGGCGATATTATAATATTATTTGGACAACTTTGCGTCCAGTACTGATCGAGCCTATAGTACTCAATTGAATCTGGTATTTCTTGGTGTGGAAGGGAGAGAGAAAAAATTCCCAAGTGTTCAACATATCTACTAATCATTGTATGGACTTGCCTGATTACATAATCTTGGATATTTGCTAATCAATAAGGACACATAAATTATTAATTTACAATTTAAGTATGTGCAGGTTAAGTTATTCATGCTTCCACTCGTTGGATGTCTCTCCTCATCCCTTGGATAAGCTGTTGCTTTAAACTCTTAAATATATATCTTGTGAAAACTTTGACATAAAAATTAAAAATAAAAATAAAAATAAAAACAAAAACAAAAACAAAAGCTATTGTTATAATTCAACCCTAACTATTTACATTATATCCACGACATAACAAGTTATAAGGCAACATCATTCTCATTCAATTGGACTGATCATTATAGTGAATTCATATTTATATTGAGTTCTATTCCATTTGAAAATAGAAAGTTAATTGTCCATTAATCACATGCATTTTGAATATAAAATTTAAACCAATATGACTGATTGATCCACTACTCCACTCTATGATTTACTCATAACAATCAATACCTTAATTTACTCTTCATGTTATAGATAGTGAATTATACTTTCCAACACATCTTCTCAAATTTGTACACAAAAATCATTGTTTAAAATGAGTCCAAAGCTTGAAATTGTTTTCAAAATTAGCTTTCACTGCTCTTGTGCAAGGAAAATAACTAACAAAGGCAACACTTGATTTATGAACTAAGGTACTTGATGTAGAATAAACAACACAAACTTTTCTTGAATAGGAAGATCGTCAGAAGTCAACTCATAAGAAATTTGCAAAGTGAAAGTACTAGTTGAAATCATCGAAACCAATGGCGGAATCATGTGAAATTTGGTGACTTGAAGGAAATTGTAGTAAGGATCAAAATTCATTGATTTTGGTCATGATCTACACTACTTTTCGGGAAAATTCCTCTATGTAGACTGCCATTAAGTTAAATTTGCTATTTATGGTAAATTTTATTTTTGTTATAATTTTTTAAGGGTAAAATGCCTTAACACCCCATGAACTTTAGGTTGTTGCACTTAAACCCCTTGAACTTTTATTTTTGCCAATTTAATACATATACTTTAGTACCATACAAATAGACCCCCCCCCCCCCCCCCCCCCTTAAATTTTATTTTAGCTAATTCAAAACATAAACTTTGATACTGTACCAATAGTCCCCCTAAACTTTTATGTTGTTGCAGTAAGACCCCTTCGTTTTAGTTTTCTCTTTCCCCATAATAATTTGGTACAAAAATAGGATAAATTGGGGGGGTGGGGGGGGGGGGGGGGGGGGGGTTAAATTAAAGGATCTTATGATTACATTAGCAAAGTTTATGGACTGCATTGGTGAAAGATAAAGTTAAGGGGGTCTATTTGTTGCGTGCAGTACAAAAGTTTATGTTCTAAATTTGCTAAAATAAAAGTTTAGGAGTGTAAATACAACTAAACTAAAGTTTAGGGGTTGTCAAGACATCTTTCCCCATAAAAAAGTAATATTTTTATTAAATATAAGAAGAGGAAAATGAGTGAAGAGATTCAGGTAAACTCAAATTTGAGAAAGTAGAACACAGATATTAATGTAGTCATATCTTAATAGCCTACATCCACGACATGCGAAATTTAAAAGGTTAGAATCTTTTCTTTCACTTGCATTAATAACACACTATGATAAGCTCATATTTGTAATGAGATTTATACAATGTGAAGATAGAAAGTCAAATAGTTGATAGTTCCACGGTTTGCTCCTTAACCATTCTTTGCATATAAGCTATTGTGATCCTTTTGACTTTTGAAGTTTTTATAATTTATACAACTCCATTTACATTCAAAATTAAATGAAAGGTTACAATTTTGACAGTTTATCAATACTCAAACAAACATAAATTAGTATAGTTATTCATTGAAAATATTGACGATGTCAAGAGTCTTGTAACTTAACTGGTACCTCTTGATGTTTCTAACAGAAATATCCTGATTCTGATTTCAAATCCCTCATTCGCAACTATCAATGCATAAGAAAAGTAAAAAAAAAATTGTGATGAGATGGTAAAACCTTCTCTTTTTTTTTTTTGAAATGGAAACGTGGATTTCATTCAACAAGCGAAATTGAAATACAACAAAGAAGCCAGCAAGGCAGAATTAAGGAGGGTCTTGATAGCGAAGTTGCTGGAGCAGAGGAGGGGGCATTCCCTTCCAAACTTGTGAGGTTCCAGAAGACTTTTCAAAGGTAGCAAGGTCATGAGCGTCTCTATTGTAGTCCCTTTTCAGGTGTTGCAATTTCCAACTGCAAAAGTGGTTAAGGGAGATGAGGATTCCTTGGAGGATGTGGCCAAATTCTCCACCAAGCTTCTTAGAGTTAATGGAGTGGACTATGGACAGGGCATTATATTCTATGATGATTCTAGAGACTTGCAGTTCCTGGGCGAGCAGTATGCCATTCTTGATGGTAATGGCTTCAATAGCTTCGATGGGGGTGACACGCCTGTAGAGATTTACACATGGCAGCAGCAACATGACCATTAGAGTCACGAATAATAACACCAATGTTGGAGGGTCTACCATCATCAGAGGAGGCTCCATCCATATTTATCTTGTGGTAGCCAGGTGGGGGAGGGGTCCAAGAGGAGGCTTGGGTCTTTGGAGGAATTGTTGCCGAGATTGCGCCTTTGTAGTCTTTAACTAATCTGATGGCAGAATCCCAAATTTGATGAGGGAGCGAGGATGCTAATTCATGGACTATTTGGTTGTGGTTGTGACAGATGAGCTAGGTTGTGACCAGGAAGGATTCTAGATCCTATTTAGAGCCATTGGACATGAGCTGGAGGGCTAGGTCCGATAAGTCCCAGGAGCTGTCTATAAGGTTGAAGAGGCAATTTTGCCAGTAGCCCCAGATAGATTTGGGAATGTCACAATGGTAGAGGGCATGTGTGGTGCTTTCAAGGCATTGATCGCAAGCAGGGCAGTAGCCATTTGTGTTCACTCCCCTGATTCTAAGGTTTTGCATCATTGGTAGAGCATTCATGCAGCATCTCCAGCCAAAAATCCTAACTTTGGCTAGGATATTGAGGTACCACATCTTCCTCCAGAGGGGGAGGGGGGGGGGGGGAGCACGGGTTGCCATAAGAGCTTTCTCCTCCATGAAATGATTTTGTTATTGTGAGTGCAGTATAGTAGGCGCTTTTGACAGTGAATTCACCTCGCTTGTCACCAATCCAGATTATTTTATCTTCAGGGAGGGAGTAGCTAATTGGTATGTTTAGGATAATATTGGCCTCAAAAGGAAGGAAGGTTCTTCTTACCAAGTTAGTTTTCCATCTCCTTGTGTCTGGATCAATGAGAGCAGATACAATGGGGAAGTCATCAAAGTGGTGCGGAAGAGGGGAGATGACTTTGTAAGTGGATGGAGTTGGCATCCACTTGTCTTCCCATATGTGTATAATTTTGCCATTCCCAACACGCCATCTGGTGCCCTTTTTAATGACCTCAATGCTACTGTGAATACTTCACCATGTGTAGGAAGGGTTGCAGCCAAGCTTGGAGTTGAGAAAATCCGAAGAGGGGAAATATTTGGCTCTGTATATCCTTGAGATGATAGAATTCGGATTGTTTAGGATCCTCCAGGCTTGCTTGGCTAGCATGGCAAGATTGAAAGCTTGGAGGTTCCTTAATCCAATTCTCCCCTCAAATTTGGATTTGCACATCTTTTTCCATGCAACCCAGGCGATTTTTGCTTCTTGTTGCTTTTGACCCCACCAGAAGTTCCTCATCATGCCCTCAAGGTCTTCACAGAGTCCCTTTGGGAGGAGGAAGCAGCTCATGGAATAGGTAGAGACAGCTTGTGCAACGGCTTTAATGAGAATTCCTTTGCCCCCCACAGAGAGCATCTTTTCTTTCTAGCCAGACAATTTTTTACCAACCCTTTCTTTAATTTCAGCAAAGATTGCATTTTTGGACTTTCCAATGATGGATGGCAACCCGAGATATTTAGTGTGGCGAGAACCTTGCATAGGTCCAAGGATTTCGAGCATCCCATCTTTAGTTTCTTGAGGGGTGTTGTGGCTGAAGAAAATGGATGACTTGTTAGTGTTAATCTTCTGTCCAGAGGTTGCTTCGTACTTTCTAAAGATTTCAATTAATATGTGGCACTCTTGGCTGTTGGCTTTGCAGAAGAGCAAGCTGTCGTTAGCGAAGAATAGGTGAGTGACATAGGGGCAGCCTCTGCATATGGAAATCCCATTCAACTCCTTAAATCTGGATGCATTGTGCATGAGGGAGGAAAATGCTTCTGCACAAATAAGAAAGAGATAAGGAGAGAGGGGGTCTCCTTGCCGAAGCCCCCTCGAAGGAGTAATGCAGCCATGAGCAAAGCCATTAATAATGATAGAGTACGAGACAGTAGTAATGCAATGCATGATTAGACTTATCCATTTTGCATGGAAGCCAAGCTTTTCCATAGCAGCCTCAATGAAGTACCATTCTACTTTGTCAAAGACTTTGCTCATATCAAGTTTCACAGCCATTGAGCAATCCTTCCCAATTCTCTTATTGTTAAGGTAGTGCATAATTTCAAAGGCAGTGAGAACATTGTCAGTGATTAAGCATTTGGAAAGAAATTCACTCTGGTTCTCTGATATGATATGGGGAAGGATGGCCTTGAGCCGATTTGCAAGAACTTTGGCAATGATTTTGTACACCATATTACTAAGACTGATGGGTTTGAACTCAGTCATTTTAGTGGGTAGCTTTGTTTTGGGTATAAGGGTGATGTTGGTTAAACCAACCTTTTAATAATGAATGATTATAATTTTAAAGTTTCCATATTGGAGTTACCCACTTTAACTCTATTAGGATCCTGATAGGCTGATCCCACGGATAGTGTTTTATTTTTTTATATTTTCTTTTGCTTTTGTTTTGGTTGTGATGTGATTGACTTTTTCTAAGCAATATTTGTTATAAATAAATGCTAAAAAAATATCTCAAATGTCGATCAATGGGAGGAGCATCACCATTCAATTAAATTGCTTCATCATTAAGGTTTGTAATATCTAAATCATAACAACATCCAGAAATATAGTAAGTTTTTTTTTTTTCTTTGGAAATTAAGCCATGAATATCTGTTTGTAAAATAATTGTTTGGTCTTTAGTACTATTTCACATAACCAATGACTTCATCAGATGGAAAGGTGCAGAATACATTTGATGAACAACCAGCTTTCAGCCATTAGCACAAAGTTAGTCTTCCGACAGCCAACAAGGATGATAAATGAATAGGTTAGCAAGGTGTCCCACAATACAAATGGATAAATAGAATCTAATGGATTTTGCCAATTCAATAGTGAAATGATTGAAAATGAAGGAATATAGTACAGCTTTTGGAACAATTTAAAGCAGATGCATTGCATCCAAAGGTATTAAGATTGAGAGAGGAATGGGCCATGTTATGCTCACAAGAGGATGGAACAAGATGGGTTCTCAAATTTCTTTCATCAAAAGGCTATTGAACCTTTAAAGCTTGTAAAATTTAAAACGATCCTTTTCTTTGACTCTTTTTTTACCATTTTTCACTTGGCATTTTGTAAGTTCATGCACTATGAACAGGGAATTGGTCGAGTGCTGAGGGCATTTCGATTCAAATGAAATAAAAGAAATGAAAAACAAGAATGATTATTGAAAAGTTTGATGATACATTTATTGGTGTTGATCATCAGGCACTGGATACGACAACTAGTCATTTCAGCTTTGCATAAAATGAGCAATATCAATTATCAAGGACAAATATTGTTCAGAGTTCTTTTGTAATTTATTAAGATTGACAAATTGTGATTGAAACATGTAGGAAGAATTTTGTTCATGGTTGCTCCAAGGGTTTATAAGCCATGAGTGGGACGCATCTTTAGGCGATGTGGGACAATCTTACCCCTTCAGAACAAAACCTTGCGGGCTTAGCTCCCCTAAGAGGACAATTAACTTGCAGGGTTGAACAAAAAATTCTCCCCACAAAACAATATAAATTTTACATGAGCTCATCATTAATTCCATTTCAATCATGGCAAACTACGTTAAACAATTATTGTGTCTCTAAATTTATAATATATAAAAAAGAAAGTCCTATACCTGCAAGCTATCACAGGAAAGAAAAGAAAAATAAAACCCCTTTTATACATCATGCATGATATGAGTATTGTATAAAGAAAGCAGTGCAACTCATCAAAAAAAAAAAACAAAAGCAAAAAAAGCAGTACAGGACAAGGACTGAATTGACTTCTTCTGTATGAGATATAAATTGGAAGACTCTGGAGCCTAGATATAAGCATTTATGTGTGTATGTGTGTGTCAATGTCTGTGTCTGTGTCTGTGTCTTTGTAGTCACTGTACTGTACGTGTTGACCCATGTCTAGGAGCAAGTAAACACAAGGACATTGAAATGACTCATTGGAAAAATGTGTCCCCACTGCTTGTGAACATAATCCATTCATTCATTGATCCTTATGTCTGTAAGGTAATTGGTTCAGATGCTGTAATGGTCTTGGTTTAAGGCGTAGGCTTGCATAAGAGTATCCGCATCAGATGTGACAAAAATTATGTCATTTTGTCACACTAAAATTCTATTTTATTATTTTACCACATTATTTTATAACATTCCATTTATCAGATGTTTTATACTACAATTCTATACATTAAAATAATATTTTCTACACATTAAAATAATATAAACAACCCAATAAAATAATAGATCTAACCCAATAAATAACAACCACAACATTGCTGCCGCCGCCGCCGCCGCCACCACCGTGGCAGCCACAATCCATCGGAACAAATCAGAACAACAACAACAAACCAGAAACCCATCGGAACTCCCTGATCAACCCATTGGAACTCCCATCGGAAATCAACAAACAAACTCATAGCCCACCAAAACCAAATCAGAAGCCCCACCACCACCACCACCTCAACTACAAACCCCGACAAACCCACCGCCTCCACACCCTCACCCACACCCACTTCCAAACCCAAAACCTTCATAATCCAAGTCAACCCAGACTCCAAACCCACCATCTTCATCACCGTCATCGTCATTGCCTAGCCCATCCGAACCCACCCACCTCCGTCGAAACCGAACCCATCAAAACACAGCCAAAAAAAAAAAAAAAAAAAAAAAAAACAGAAAAACCATTGCTAGAGAGAAATCAGCATCGGCGTCGGCGTGGAAGTGATCGTCGGCTTCGGCGTTGGCGTGGGCGTGGAAGAGCAGTGATGAGGATTGGGGTGAGAGAGGTGAGAATGACGGAGAGAGAAGAGAGAGAGGAATAAAAAAAGAAAAAAAATTTTGCCACACGCGTTCCGTACCGTGGCAAATTTGTCACGGTACTGTTCAATATTGCAAAAAATATAGGATATGGCACATCTAATAAATTGGGTGAAATGGTGCTTGATGTGCCAAATGTGCCAAATATTTAACATTTGGCACATATGACACAACTGATAAAGATGCTCTAATGAATAGATTTTCCTCCACATGTTTAACAACCCTCAATGAATATATAGGCACAGTTTTTTTACTATTTTATTTTTTAGTACATGCATGATATTTTTTTCCCAACTTTGAAGTGTGGATCGTACAATTTTTTTTTAGTTACAATAAGAAAGAGCGAAGATCTGAATCTAAATGTTTTTATAAAATATATTATAAAGTGTCAATTAAATTACAATACTCTTGAAATATACTACTCATTATGATGCAAAAAATTTTCAAACTATTGGAACTTTTTTTAAGTTGGCCCCATACTAAATAATTTTAAAAAGTTTTTTATTTGTTCATTAGTGGAATGATTACTTTGCACGTCAAATTAGTATTTTCTTTGCAGGGACGGAACCAGGATTTGAACCTGGGGGGGCCAAAGCTTAAAACAATTTATTTTTAATGAAAATAAAAACTAACACCTATTTCATATTCAACAAAATACTACATATAAAATAAGTGTTTCTTAAACATTTGATATTATAAAAATGTCGACAAAGTATAACATACAAAATAAGTGTTTTTTAAACATTTCAACACATTTATCAAAATGAAACTCGACGCTCATTTAAGTCTCGAAAGTTGTCTATGATTGAACAAAATAATAATAATGAACAAAAGTAATGAACAAAAAAAAGTTGGAAAAGAAATAAATTTAAAGGATGGATTTAAAATCTTATCGAAGCCCAGAAGAAGAATTTTTGTTGGGGACGTTATTCAGGAAATGAAATACAGACTTAAAACTACCCCTACAAACTCTATAGTCTATGGCATGCAAAAGAGATGAAGTTACGAGTAAAAAACGACGAATAGATGATTGGTACAACATCAAGTTCGCAACAAAAGAGAGAATAGCTCACCTTGAATTCAATGAAATTTCCAAAATGAGAGTCATGTTTTGACCAATATTCCTAGCTTTTTTTTTTTTTTTTTTTTGGGGGGGGGGGGGGGGGGGGGTGGGGGCAATGGCCCCCCCCCCCCCCCCCCTGCCCCTATGTAGGTCCGTCCCTGTTTCTTTGTAATAAGGGTCAGGACTTAAGACCCTTGTAGGCTAGCTCAGTGACGAGAACCAATGTTTAAATTCATTCTCCTCCACTTATTGTAATAATTTATAATTAAAAAATGAAAATGGTTTATAAAATAAGTCAGCTTATATATATTTTTAAAGACTTTTTGTATTAGATACATTTGTATTATGCACATTTTTTTTAAGTAAAAAAAGTCTATGGATTTAAACTATCCTAAAGGGATACTAAGAAATAAAGCCACAGAAAATAGAACCTGCCACTAGCACATGTAGAGTAATCGCATCACATTTTAACTAACCAAGCTCAAAATTCACCCACATTAGATTATGTAAAATTGTATAAAAATACACGATTGCTACAGTAATAGTGTAAAATTATACTGACGCTATTCATTTTGTATTTAATTTTTTATTTTTTATCTATGTATTTTAATGATGAAAGAAGAGAAACAATTAAAAAATAAATAAAAATAAATATTTTAATAAAATGTAATATAAAATAGATAATTTGATGTGATGTTTTCTAAAAAATAATTATGTAAAATAGAAAAAATAGATTCTTATACTAAAATAGACATGAATTTTTCACGAGCTGATACAAATGCTCTAGGAGAAAAATGAAACAAAAGGCAAGGGGGATAGAATCAAAATCAGAATGGTTTAGCTATGCTTATCCATAAAAAAAAATTATAACGTCACTATCAAAATTGTTGGGGTCAATATGAGAAGACAAGCAAACAGAACTTTGGGCCAATCAACTTAGATTAAAACATAGAAGGGAGTCAAGCCTACCATTAGCTCCAATACAAAAATGGAGGCTAGTGATGCATCGTCAAGTGTTGGGAATTCAAACCTAAATTCCAACCTGTGAGAAACAAAAAAAATAGAGAAAACACGCGTCAAAGAAAAATAATCACACGCACTAGACAGTATTTACGTGGTTCGGCAATTTGCTTACGTCCACGGAATTGCAGGGATTTCACTATTATCAGGGAAAAATACAAAGTGCGGCTACAGTGTTTTTCTCTCTCTCTAAAAACACAACAACAGTAGTAGTCACAAACCCTAATCACAAAAGCGGCTTTTATATCCTGCTTACATGATTACAATGGGCTACAAAACGGGCCAAAAATAAACTAGACTCCACAAAGCCCAACAAATCTCCCACTTGGAGACTAGTTCAATCACCAACATCAGCTACTATCCTCCAAAAGCAATATCTCATCCCTGCAACTCATCCTCCTGTCCTCAAGCTAGAAGGCCAACTGAAGCTGCACACAGCTTCAACTTCTCAATAGTGACACCCTTAGTCGACATGTCTGCCGAGTTCTTAGATCCACATATCTTCTCAAGTATTACCAGCTTATCTTCAACAAGGTACCGGATAAAGTGGTATTTTGTCTGTATATGTTTCGACTTTAATTGAAAAGCCGAATTTTTAGCAAGAAAAATTGCACTCTGACTATCACTGTGTAGAATGCTCATCTCCTGCTTCTTACCCAATTCATCTAAGAAACCATGTAGCCAAATCATCTCCTTTCCAGCTTTAGTTGCTGCAACATACTCAGCTTCTGTAGTAGACAAAGTAACAATCTTTTGTAGATTTGAAGCCCATGATATAATTGTACCACCCAAAGTAAATACAAACCCAGTAGTACTCTTTCTACTATCAATATCACCAGCAAAATCAGCATCTACATAACCTTACAGTTTCAAACTTGCACCTGTGAAGCAAAGAAATGTATCTGATGAACCTTTCAGATATCTCAGAATCCACTTGACTGCCTCCCAATGCTGTTTTCCAGGCCTACTCATGAATCTGCTCACAACTCTCAATGCATGTGCAATGTTTGGCCTTGTACACACCATAGCATACATCAAGCTGCCAATAGCTAAGGCATAGGGCACCTTGCTCATATAGTTCCTTTCTTCTTCTGTCTTCGGTGACTGTTCTTTGCTCAATTTGAAATGACTACCCAATGGTGTGCTCACTGGTTTAGCTTCATTCATGTTGAACCCGTTGAGAACTTTCTTCACATACTCTAATTGTTAAAACTTCAATGTACCATTAGCTTTGTCTCTAATGATTCTCATACCAAGGATTTGCTTTACAGCTCCCAAATCCCTCATTGCAAATTGTTTTGACAATTGCTTCTTCAGATTATTAATCTCCTCAATGCTAGACCCTGCAATGAGTATATCATCCACATACAACAGTAAAATGATATAAGAACTGTCAAAGAATTTAACACAGCAACAATGATCAGCTTCACATCTCTTGAACCCAATTTTATGCATAAAACTGTCAAATTCTTATACCACTGTCTTAGAGCTTGTTTTAGGCCATACAAGCTCTTTCTTAGTTTATAGACTAGATTCTTTTGTCCCTGAACAATGAACCATTCTGGCTGAATCATGTAAATGTCTTCCTCCAAGTCACCATGAAGGAATGCCGTCTTCACATCTAACTGCTCAAGATGTAAGTTTTCTGCAGCCACCATTCCCAGCACCAGTCTAATTGTTGACATCTTCACAACTGGAGAAAATATCTCTGTGTAGTCAATGCCTTCCTTCTGCTGGAACCCTTTAACAACTAATCTGGCCTTGTAACGTTTGCTACCATCATGCTCATTCTTTATTCTGTATACCCACTTGTTGTGCAAAGCCTTCTTTCCTACTGGCAATTTAGTCAGTTCCCATGTCTGATTCCCCAACAAGGAATCCATCTCATCCTTCATGGCTAACTCCCACTTGCTTGAATTTTCATCTTGCTTGAATTTTCATCTTGCTTGAATTTTCATCTTGCAAGGTTTCATCATAACACTCTGGCTCACCACCATCAGTCAATAGTAGATAATTTAAAGCGGGTGAATAACGCTGTGGAGGTCTAATGTTCCTGGAAGATCTGCGGACTTCAGCTACAGGTGTACTCTGATCTATCTGTGAATTTGCATTCTCCTTATTTTCTTCACCCCTTTTCTGAACAGTACTTTCAGTCAATCCATCTAAGTTGACAAACTCAGATTTCTTTTGATCTATCTCTGTAATATCTGATACTACAGTTGACCTGTCCTTGTACATAACCTGTTCATTAAATATCACATTTCTACTTCTGATGATTTTCCTATTTTGTTCATCCCAAAACCTATAGCCAAATTTCTCATCACCATAGCCAATGAAAAAACATATTTTAGACTTATCATCAAGTTTACTACGAGCATCAGAATCAATATGAACATAAGAAACACAACCAAAAACTTTTAAATGGGAAAATTTAACTCTTTACCGCTCCAAACCTCCTCAGGAAGTTTGAACTCCATGGGAACTGATGGCCCTCGGTTTATCAGGTAAGCTGCAGTGCTAATAGCATCAGCCCAGAAAGTTTTTGGTAGTCCAGCATGCAACCTCATACTCCTAGCACGCTCATTAAGAGTTCTGTTCATGCGCTCAGCCACACCATTTTGTTGTGGTGTCCCAGGAATGGTCTTTTCCATCCTAATTCCCTGTGCAGCACAATACTCACTAAACCCTCCATCAATGTACTCTCCTCCATTATTAGACCTCAAACATTTTAGTTTTAAACATGTTTCTATCTTAACCATGGCCTTCCACTTCTTAAAAGTTTCAAATACATCAGATTTATTTTTCAGAAAATAAACTCATACCTTTCTACTTGAATCATCAATGAAAGTGATGTAGTACCTTGAACCTCCAAGGGATGCAACCGGAGAAGGCCCCCACAAATCAGTGTGTACTGACTCCAATTTTTCTGCCTTCAGTGTCCTGCCAGTTTTCAAGAAGCTCACCTTTTTCTGCTTTCCTAAGATGCAGCTTTCACACATGTCAAAATCAATGGACTTCAATTTTGGTAGTTTTCCTTTTGACAGCAGCATCTTCATCCCTTTCTCACTCATGTGACCAAGCCTGCGGTGCCATAGGCTTGTATCAGTACTTGCATCAGCAACTGCAATTGTGTCTCTTGGACTTGAGGTCATATAGAGAGTGCCAGTCTTCTTTCCACGAGCCAATACTCTAGCTCCCTTTGTAACCTTCCAAGTACCACCAACAAATAGTATTGCATGCCCTTCATCATCAAGTTGTCCAACAGAAATCAGATTCCTCCTCAGGTCAGGAATATGTCGAACCTTCTCTAGTAACCAAACAGATCCATTGGGCAACAATATCCGGACGTCTCCCATACCTACAACATCCAAAGCTGAACCATCAGCCAAATACACCTTACCAAAATCACCTACAACATAATTCTGTATGATTTCTCGGTGTGGAGTGGTATGAAACGAAGCTCCTGAATCCAAAACTCAATCATCAAGTGGACTGTCTACTGTAAGAAGTAATGCATCCTGTACCTCTTCTGTTACAGCATTAGCAGAATCATCTTCATTCTTCTTCTTAGGACTTTTGCATTGGTTCCTAAAGTGACCTATTTTCCCACAGTTCCAGCATTGTACTTGTTGGCCTGATCTAGACTTACTTCTGTTTCGATTAGAATTTCTGGATTTTGATCTGCCCCCATTTGAATTTCTGTTATTACCTCTGCCTCTTGTCTCAAGGTTTAGGGCAGAACTAGATCCTGAGGTTTCACCTGCATCTCTTCTGCGAATCTCCTCAGCCAGAATTAAATCTCGTATATCATTGTACTTGAGTTTTTCCTTTCCTGTAGAATTGCTTACTGCCATCCTCATTGCCTCCCAACTGTTTGGCAAAGAAGCCAAAACGATCAGAGCACGAATCTCATCATCAAAATCAATTTCTACAGACGACAATTGATTTGTGATAGTGTTAAATTCATTCAGATGTTGTGCTACTGATGCGTTCTCTGCCATCTTCAGATTAAACAGTTTCTTCATCAGATGCACCTTGTTATTTGCTGACGGCTTTTCATACATACCAGACAAAGCCTTTATCAGATCTGCTGTGGTCTTCTCCTTTACAACATTGTGTGCAACAGACCTAGACAGAGTTAACCTGATAACTCCCAGTACCTGTCTGTCAAGAAGAGCCCATTCCTCAGCCTTCATAGCCTCAGGTTTTTCCCTAGAAGTGGCAGATGCAACTTCCTCCCATAAAGGTAATCCTCGATTTGCATCCTCCAAAATCCAAAGTCTGTGCCATCGAACTTTTCTATTCCAGTCGCCTTTCCTGCTTCCTCTGCCATTGCTCTCACTCAAACCTAACCCTAGGCTCTGATACCAGTTGTTGGGAATTCAAACCTAAATTCCAACCTGTGAGAAACAAAAAAAATTAGAGAAAACACGCGTCAAAGAAAAAACAATCACACGCACTAGACAGTATTTACGTGGTTCGGCAATTTGCCTACGTCCATGGAGTTGCAGGGATTTCACTATTATCAGGGAAAAATACAAAGTGCGGCTACAGTGTTTTTTCTCTCTCTCTAAAAACACAACAACAATAGTGGTCTCAAACCCTAATCACAAAAGCGGCTTTTATATCCTGCTTACAAGGTTACAATGGGCTACAAAACGGGCCAAAAATAAACTAGGCTCCACAAAGCCCAACATCAAGAACCACTCAAAGATACTTATATTCACACAAAAGAAGACATTGATTAAAAAAGATTTTTCCTAAATTACAATTACAATACAACAAAATGAGGAAAGAAGAAGGAGATGATGAATGGAAGAGAGAGAGATGGACCACTATTCGTATTACCCCACACACACACAATGGGTCCGTTTGGATACAACTTATTGTTGTTGAAAGTTATTGAAAACTGATTGTTGCTGAAAACACTGTAGCAAAATAATTTTTAAATATATGAATAGTACCGTGGGACCCATTTTTAATATTTTTTAATGTGTGAACAGTGCATGAACAGTGCGTGAACAGTGTCGCACTGTTCATGCACAGTAAAAATTGTCTCCCACTATCATCAAATCCGGGCCAAAAAAAAAAAAAAAAAGGGAGAAAACGCAACTCACAAAACACGCCGCAGGTATCAGTGCTATCCAAACCAAGGCAAAAACAACCTTTGAAATATGTTGTTTTTAATAAATCAAAAGCTTGGACTCAAGTTAGAGGTCTAAATCAGATTAACGAATGGCTTTAGGATAAGACTTTATAATAGGTGGGGGGCATGTCTAATATCCAAGCTTAAGCTGAGATAGAGATCCTACTCTAGCTAATCTAAGTGTATATGTGTGTGGACATCTCTTCTAGATATTTGAACCTTGACTCTTACCATCCCATCCACAAAAACTTGTATTTGTGGAGTGTCCATCACACCAAGAATGTACAGTAGCAAGAACCTTGTTATTTAGCATTTAATGAGGTTCAAAATACTTTTCATGGTTTAAGGTAGTTAGTCTAAACTTTTGGACAAGTACATGGTGGGCTTTCATGGTTTCAAGGTGTGTGTTCTTTTATGTGTGTTGTGGCATGTACATTGTCTCATGAATTTTGCAAGTGTTTCAAGCCTACTTGGCAAAATTGATCTCTTAAGCCAATGGATAAGCTCAAAATAGAGCCTCTTTGCCCTCCATATCACACAGACACACACCTTAAAATTTTCCCATTAAAGATTACATGGGCTTACGACATGTGAAAAAAAAAAAAAAAGATACTACAAAATATTAGGCCCAACATCGTTGTGCTTTGCTATGTGTGGGTCTTGGGATGCATTAACAAAGATGGAATGATCAATGAATTTACAAGTTAATGAATGAATAATTTATTTCTTAATTTTGACATTTTACATTGTAAATCCATCTTGAAATATGAGGTTAATTGTAAAAAAGTTACATTTAGGGTAGATATTTCAAAATCACCCAATACATTAACATGAATAACGATAACCCCAATTAACCCAAATAACAAAAAAAAAAAAAAAAAAAAAAAAAAAAAAACCCTCATATAACGGGGGGGGGGTAGAAAAATCGGTTCCAAGTCCGATTCTTCTGGGCCTCAGGCCCATCTATCAATGGCCTGGTTGACCTATACAAAAAAAGAAAAAAAAAAGAGGAGATTTCTTGATTTCTTCTCCTCTCCTCTTAAACTTGTCGTTTTGGTTAAACACTCTGAAAGCTGAGCGCTTGTAAAACACTGATTAATTTGTGATTAAGCTAAGCTAAGCTCCATCTTAATTTCGACATTTTCATTTTTATTATTAGAGAGAGAGAGAGAGAGAGAGAGATCCCACTATTTTATGTTTTTTGGCACTAATAAACACAAAGAATCAAAATGATGTCTCCAAGGCAAGTCTCTGAAGATCTTCGCGGTGGATCTTCCCAATTCAGGTCAATTTTCCCTAAACCCTAACCCCCCCTTCCTCCTCTGTTTGTTTCCCGAGAAAACCTCTGGAAATCAATTTTCTTTTTTAACCGTCTTTTTTAGTGTATGTTTCGAAGCCTAATACCTCGTGCCATTTTCTCGTTCTCAGGAAGTTGGGAATGATTTGTGTGTAATTGTTTTTTTGTTTCTGTTTGGGCTAATACATTTTGTGAATCGTCAGTTACAGTGGAGGTGATTTATTGTTGTTGTTTGTGTGCTTTGTAGAGGCGTGGAGTTTTGAGCATTTCAGTTAATTTTTGAGTTCTGTTTGGTTTCGCAGAAAGTTGGGGGAATGTAAAGAAAATGCAGGCTGAAACATACTTTTAGTCTTTTAAATTTGATGCAAGTTCGATTTTTGTTCCTAGGGAAATCTTAAATCTATGGAAAATGCTAAAAGGATTACCAATTTCAGTACAAAAGGTTTACAAATCGACATATCAGTCAATAGTCAATGCGATTAGGGTCACATATAAAATATAATGTATAGATTTTATTATATTATTTGTTCTTAAAAGTTGACACATTAGTTTGTAAGAACTAAGTAACCTGATCCACAAAGCTCTCACTTTTGCGGAGTTGGGAGAGGTGATTGATAGGCAGTTTTACTCTTCTTCTTCTTTTTTTTGGTGGAGAGGTTGATTCTAGACTCAAACCCTTGACCTGTTGCTTTTTGGTGGAAGGCACTTACAACCATCGCATCAAGGCCTGTCCGCACTAATATTACTTTAAGTTTATTCTAGGTGTAGGTGGCATCAACTTTGCAGTGTATGCAATTTCTTCAACAACATATGGGTGAAAGGACAAATTTTCTATAAAATTACAACTATTTAGATTCATGGGATGAGAATCAAACTTGGACCAAGTTTTAGCGGCAAAAAGTATATTTTAGCTATTTTAGCCAAAACTATATGTTATGTAGAAGTTTTGAACTTTGAATTCACTTCTCAAGTGTTTTAATGTTTGTAAAGATAAAATAATTGCTTAAATAATTAACTGACAAACTTAGAAGGAATCCTTCAACCCACTATGTGGTGATTTAGATTGCCACTCGTGCTTTTAGTCATGAAATTTTTTTCTATAAAAAAATTTGTCTATAGAAATCATGACATATGTATAGTAATGTGAATCGTTTATATGACCCATTGGTTCATGTCGTTAAAATATGTTAGGAACTCAATTTGGATTTGGGTTCCTTGAGTTGATTCAAGTGGATTCTTGAGATTTGGAATTGAATGCTAGAGTTTAGGGTTTAAGAGCCCTTGGGTTTCACTTATTGCTTAGAATTGGGATGGTTTTGGTGTTTGATGTGAGTCTTGAAGTGGAATGACCGAATGAGATTAGGTATAAGTGAAAATCACTTATAGGGTTTCAGTTAGTATGGAATTCATGGATGGATTGCATGCAAATGTTGATGGGTTGAATGATTTGTGACTACATCGAGAGAGTCACCACCCACAAGATTGAGACTACTTCTAGGGAGTCTCTACCTCCAAAAGAGAAAGACTAGAGAAAAATAACAAGAAACTAAGCAACAAAAGGATTCTTAGCAATCAAGGGTTAATTCATTTATTTATATTACTCAAGCCTTATTCTAATTGGCGAGACATGGCTCACTAATTAGGCATGTGCCCTTAATAATATTCACATGTGATTAATGTGTTGCATGTACACTAACCCTAATGTAATCTTCTTGTAACTAACTTTTGAACTAACTTCAAGAATCACTCCTAGCTTGAGTTACACGTTTTATTGAGCTCATGATTAGCCACTCAAGGTTGTCCCATGTGTATGGTAGTTAGGAGAAGCGTCATGCCAAGTTTGAAGCCAAAGGAGCAAGGAGCTGATTGGCACTCTAAGTTAAGGTGGAATTGCCTGTTGGACCCCTTTGAGTGTTGATTGGCAGTGCACCCAAACTAGGGTTTTGCCTCCTTTTTCAACTTCTCTTGAGTTCCTAACAATATATACATGGGTGATCATCTAAATCATTATGTAATGGATTAGAGAAGTTTCCTTGTGATACCCCAAATTTTATGGATTTGATTGGAATGGATGAGTTTGTTGTGTCGGTGTGTGCTGAGTCTTACATTAGTTGTTTACTAGGTAGATTTTGGCTAGCCCTAATTGTAACTTGACTAGTCCTTTTGGGTAAAACATAGATGTGTCTAATGCTTTCCTTGGATCATTTCAAATGGTATCATAGCCAACCTAGAAATGTCATTTGACTCGAGACACTACAACATAATGTGGGTCCTGATGAGGACGTTAAGAATTTATGTGGGGGGATTGTGATAGCCAATCTTGTGTGGATTTGAGTATATGAGTGTGTGTTATGTGGGTGTGTGATGAGTTTTGCATTGGGTGTTTATTAGGTAGATCCATAGTTGTCAAAATGTGTATTGTGAGTCAATTTTTCCTCTTTTTTTTTTGGGTATATATTGTAAGTTATACTACAGTTTGTAGAAATTTTTTGGATATGCATAATAAAACTATAGAAGGTATATTTATTATAAACATGGGACGGGACATAATCAACCAACGACCAATTTGATAAACACTTATAATAAACTAACATTATATATATAGATCTGATGTTTGGAATTCAGTGGGTGGTGCCAAGGACTGTTGCTTCTCTTCTTTTTTCATGGATGAATCATTTGGAATATGGTACTAGCTTGTTTGATGTGGCTAATTTGGAGGGAACGAAATACTCACACATTTGAGGACGTTGAGAGATCTGTTGATCTTTTGAAGTCTTTGCTAATTGGGACTTTGTTTGAGTGGTTGCATATTTGTGATTTTACACAATTTATTTCCATTTTTGATTTCCTACAATTTGCTCTTTTTTCTCTTTGATTTTTTTTTGTAATTGTTTCAAGTACAGTTTGTTCACCATTGTGAACAAGATGTACTTTTATTCAATAAAACTTCCAATTACCTATATATATATATATTAGACACGGGATAATTATTATGTATAAATACTTGATCAAAAAATTATTATGTATAAATACACGTTTGTTATATGGGACTAATTATTTATAAGTCAATTAGTTATATATTTTTTAATAACATAGCAACTTTCTTAAAGAAGAGCCCATTGATTTGCCTCTAGCTAGTAAAACCTGTGGGTATTTCAAGGGCATCCACCCTTGACGGGCCAAGCAATTTATGCTCATGCCTAGGAGCAAGTTATATTAAACTAATATAACAAAAATAAATAATTAGATTAATTTGTGAGTACACTTGGCCTAAATGCATGCCCATTATCCATTAATACAAAGTAGTCCAATATAGAGTTTCTTAATTTGCAAAATGCAAAATAAAAAATACTGATAAGAGTACGTCTAATCTAAAGATCTAAACTGGACGTTGAAGAGAACCTACTACCTAGGACCAAGAGTGCCTCTTATGTTATGGTTACTCTAGTGATCTCCATGGATTATAAGGAATAAAAAAAGACGAGAGGAGACAAAAGGGCGAGAGAAGGAGAAAAGAGAAGAAAAGTGAAACAAGAGAGGAGAGAAGACAAAATGGGGACTTTGAGGGTTAGAGAGACCGCGAGAGAAAGAGGATTAAACTTGAAATTGAAAAGCATGTGTATTCCAAATTTTGTATGGAGAGAGAGGTAAGTAATATGGTTATTTTATTGAGCTCAACCAAGTGGCCCAAGAAACTTGTAGTAAAGTAAGTCCAACAACTTGTTGGACTTTGGTCAAATCACAAATATTAGCTAAAGCCCAGTATAAATACACTTGTTTATGTATTGCACAATATGTTTGATTTGATATGATTCATTTGATATGCATATTTGTATTTTACGTTTCATGAGAATGCTCGATATGCATGTACAATACGACACTTTTTTCCTTTAGTTTGATATGTATTAAATGATAGATATTGTGAATCTTCTAATGCTAACTACTATTAATAGATTTTTTTTAAATTTTTTTATAGGTAATTGAAATTTATTAAAAATCAAAAAGTGAATGCAGGAGGTATACAAAAAAAAGAAAAACAGAAGAAGCAAAACAAGAATAGAAAAGGAAATGCACGAAACCAGCCGTAATATTAACGACACAAAAGTATAGTGTCTAGAAAGTGGATATACGATGCAAAAGTATCCCAGCCCTCTTTGGGTTAGTGCTTTCCTTGGGTTGTGACATTCCTCCAAATCAGTTTTAGTAAAATAGATAAGCAATGCTTACTGAAACTATCATGTTGGGCTTGGTTGAGTGGAGATTGGATCTAGTTCCTGACTTCCTGTTGGGTTGGCAATAAGCTGCCTTATTGGTGATGAGATCTCCACATTAGTTTGGTGTTTGAGGTTTAGGCATATGCTAATTTGTATTTAAGCTTAGGTTATGGCAATAATGATGTTTAGTTGCTGGTCTTCTGGGTTGGCCTGCCAGGTAATGCATTTACAGGTTTATTTGAAATTTTTGGGTGTAATTAACGCGCTAAAGGACTTGGACTTATAAATAGGTTATGCCTTATTAAGCCCCCCATGTAATCCAGTCTTTTGTTCAATATGGTGTTCATGAATATCCTTTACCAATTACCATTGTGTGGGAAAATGTGATGGGAGTTGATTTAACAGTGAGCTTCATCATTTAGAAAACTACTGTCACATTAAATCACAAGCTTACACGTTTCTTATAAGAAAAAACTTTAATGGTATTTTTGTGCATTCTCTCCTGGCTTTTTTTGATAGCCAAAACTGGTATACCAATGATCTTGTGTCCATGCAGGCACACCCCTTTGCAGATAATCCATATTATTGGCAATTTCATGAGAATATGGTCAGTTTACTCAATGTACCGCTATTTGAATCAGACGGGAGCACCAGTCATACTTTTTCTCTTTTGTTGTCTGGTCCCTGCATCAATCCTTTTTCTAATATTGCAAAAACCTTGGAAGGGCAGGCCACTCTCAAATCAGCAGGTTGAGTAAAGAACATCCACATCACTGTGAACTACATACAAAAGGCATCGAAGAAATTTACTGATATGATTGGTTTTATATATTCCTTATGAAGTTCCATTTGCTTTTCAGGTAGTGCCTTCTATAATAAATGGTGGCATAACTGCTTTATACTTCATTATGTGGGGAAAAGGCCTCAAATCATGTGGACCAGTCAGGTAGGGCTTTTAATGCTTGAGGAAGACTTCAACTCTCTTGAGTGTTTTGAGTGCCTACTTATTAAGAACTTGTTCAATTCTCCTTCCTTCCTTCCCCCCCTCCCCCATGTGAAGGGTCAGTTTTTGCAGTTTGTTGGAGAACATAAGAGAAAGCATTGTAATAAAATTGAGTTGAAATAAAAAATATATGGTGTCTATGTTGCTCCTTCCCTTTGGATAAGCAATGCTTTTGGCAAGCCCAAAAAGCCATCTTTTTGGGTTTTTTGAGCTTATTTGTGTGGGTCCACACCAAAAAAAAACTTTCTTCCCTCCTTTTCCAAAATACTTTCATCAAATAAGTAATCAACAAAGCGTATCCAAATGCACTTGAGGTCCCTCAAATCTGTTTGTTGTAGCTGTAGGCATTTGATGTTTTACTCTACTTACATCACTTTCCCTGAACTACTGTTTTTTGGTTCTTTCATTTTCTTTGATTGTTCTGAATGTTTGTTCTTTCTTGATTGTAGTCTCTATTATTATTAGTTACCATTGATTTTGCTGTATATGTGCTAGAGCTATATTGGCAGAGTATTCTGGTGCTGTTCTTGGGGTATTGTCTGCAGTGTTATATGGGCGGAGAGGCCATCTTTGGAAGAAGGTAGCTTTCTCTAATATGTTTAATTATCATGGTTTTAGTTTAGTGAGCAATGTGCTTCATATCTCTTAAAAGCTTTTATCTTAGAGTACATAGGTTTTGGCTTAATGCCTGACATGTTTCTCCTGTGACTCAGATCAAATTGATATCGGTCTCTTTAAGATCTACTAGTCATTTCTGCTTCAAGATCTTTTATCCAATGCTTAACATGGAGATCGCCATATGCATTGTCTGGCCCAAATTGTTGGTCCTCTACTCCATTTTGGAATATTCCAAAATATAGTCCTCTATCAGAAGTCAAAAAATTAATTTCCTAACTTACCCTTTTATTTTATTTAAAATTTAATACCATTCTTTTTTCTAGAGTTTAAATTAAGGAGGGTAATTTTGGAAACTTGTACCATTTTAACAAAAAGACACGCATTAAATGATGCTCCTTTATAAAGTTGGATTTTCTAAACAAGACCAATGTTATGTGGCAGAGGTAGTATTGGGATTTTTTTGCAATTTAACACCATTTTGCTAATAATTTTGTTAGTTAGCACATTTCCCAAACTATTTAGGAAACTAACATCTCGAGTCTAATAAACTCAAGTTTGCTGTTGAAATCGAGTCTAACACACTCGATTTTTACAAATCTTAGACGATTTTTAAGGATCTCAAAGAAGAAGAAGAAAGAAGGAGAAGAAGAAGAAAGAGGAGAAGAAGATCTGAAGAAAGGAGACCCACGGAGAAGAAGGAAAGGAGACCCACAAAGAAGAAAGAAAGGAGACCCATGGAGAAGAAGAAGAAGAATAAAGGAAGAAGACTCATAGAGAAGAAGGAAGAAGGAAGAAGAAGAAAGAAAGAAAATAAGAATAAAGAAAGAAGAGAGACCCCACGAAGGAGAAGAAGAGACCCACGAACCCAGCACAGGACTAAACTTGAGTTTCTAACACTCGAGATGCTAGTTTGCAAAATAGTTTTGCAAACTTGATAACTAACTATAGAGTAATGCTCAAGACATAGAAAAGTGCACAACTTGGTGCCATAATTCGCCATGTGACGAGTTGTAATTGGTGCAGGTGTGTCCCCACATGGTCTACTATTACACTTACATCAATCACAACTCGCCACGTGGCAAGTTGTGGCACAAAGTTGTGCACTTTTCTGTGTCCTGAACATTACTCCTAACTATATAGTTGCTAAAATGTTGCTAAATGCCAAATTTCCCCTGTAGTATTGTGTCGGTTGAGTAATTAAGAGTAGACAATACGGACTGGTAGGAGTATTGGACGTTCTTTTGCAATCAAGCTCTAGCTTTAAGTAAAATATTTACCTAATGAAGCAACATATGAGATGACTTTGCCAGTGATTTCTTATCAATGATAATAATGGGAGATAATAGATATCATTTATTTAAATACAGATTGGAAGAAAATAGATGTTTTTTCTTTAAATACTCAGATGGATTTTTCCTCATCTTTTACCAGGTAGGTGGGCTTATTGCAATGTTGGCATCTTTCTACTTACTAGCTCAGGGGTGGGCCATGGCAACATTTTCTCCATTCTATATCCTCTTTTACATAATTTTTTATTCTCAAACTTGAATTGTATCAAGCTAGTGTTTTCTTTCATGTGTTTCAGTATCTGCTTGAACACTTTCTTTGACCCTTTAATCATTCCTTTCGATGCTTTTTTGTTTGTTTGTTTATTGTGAATGATAAGCATTGTTGTTATTGTGAACTTAACCTGGAATTACCATGGAAAGATAGCCCTGATGCTGAGGTTCAGACAGAACAAGTGTTGGGTATGAAAGAAATGGTAGTTCCCATTTTTGCTGGAATCTTATCGGCATTGAGAAGAGTGATTGCACGCCGTGTTTCTCTCAAGGTGTTGATATTGAGCTAAATGCAGTTGTCTTTTGCATTCCCTGTTGACCCATTTATTTCGAGTACAATTTTTTCCCTTTTGTAATTGATCTAAGCTACTTAATATTCATTAAAGTATTGATTTTAACCATTTTCTGCTTTCAGAATCAACTTAAAAGGCGGCTTCATGCCATAACTATTGCTTCTGCAACATGTTTTCTATTTCCTGCGGCCATGTGGAGCACAATCGTAGTAAGTCTTATAGCACTTCGTTCTCTCTTTTTCTTTTTTCTTTGTAGTTTTTTTCCTAATCTCCCCCACCCTCTGTTTATTTATCTATTTTTTTTGGGAACATGTAGGGATCACCTTCTGGTAGCAGTGTGGAGCTGCCATTCTCTACCTGGGCTTTTTTGAGCACTAGTTTCTTTGGAATTATCTTGATATTCTATGTCGACAGTATAGCAGAAGAAAGGTACCTCACATTATAATCTCCTTAATGCTGCTCTGTCTATTACAATTTGTGTTTATAATTATGCAAACACACGGGTGTGAAAGAGTGATTTGATTAATATTGAAGGAGCAAATAGGGCAAAAGGAGGCAAAACAAGTTTTGAGGAAAGACTTGGTTGTTAGAGGTAAATGGGGACATGGCCCTAGATGGTGCCAAGTGGTGTAAAAGGATCCATTTAGCCAGCCCCAGTTTGTTGAAATTAAGGCTTACTTGAGTTGGTTTGAGTTGAGTTGCATGGAAAGAAATATGCATATTTGTATGCTTGTCAATGTAGCCCTTCAAGCTTTTTAGATTAAGAGATTTGACGGTCCCACCCTTTAATAGGCTACTCATTGTAAAGTTCAATCATTTTAATTTCATTCTATTTGTTTTGATGTTGTAAATTTTTATAGGGTTTCCCATCGTTAATTTAGTAGTAGAGAATTATCAGACTTGGTCATTACATTGTACTTGGTACAATATGGATTCCTATCAGCCATACATGAAGCACAATATGCTTAATACCATTTTTTTTTTCTAACCTTTTTCTACCTTGGAAAGGTCTCTGTATTTATTGACAAGACCATTCCCCCCCCCCCCCCCCCCCCCTCTGTTTCAATCACCTTTATTGTTATTGTGCTTAGTTTGTTGAGGATCCATGGTGGACCCCAAAATTTTGGGACTAAGGCTCAGTTATTATTGTTACTTATAAACTATGATTATAAGTTTGTGTATGAACACCCACTGTTCTATTTAAACTTCAGTTGTTTTATTTAGGATAAATTACAAATTACATCCCCTAAATTTGACATGTTTTCAATTCAATCCTTTTAAGTTTTTGTTTGGTTTTTAATTATTGTATCATTTCAGTCCTTTAACATTATTTTGTTTTCATTTAGTGCTTCCATCTAGTTCTCCAATCTTGTTGTCAGTTTTAATAATTTTCACTTTCCAAAAACGTCATTTTGGTAGACTTAACAATGCAGATTGGACGGAAGGACTACATTGGAAACAAATTGAAGTTAAAGGATTTAAAATGAAAAAAATGAAACTTAGAGGATTAAATTGAAAACAGGTCAAAATTAAAGGGTGTAATTTGTAACTTAGTCTTTTACTTTATTAGTTTGGATAAGTGGAAATATAAGAAAAGATGGGACATGTGATATTCTTTCAAAGATGGAGTGACTTATTGATGAAAAGATGAGGGAGAGTCATTTGAGATGGTTTGGCAATATGCAAAGGAAAGGAGAGTGACTAATGTACTAGTAAGAAAGAGTGATTTATTTCAAGTTGGGGGAATGAGAAGCGGGACATGCGATATTCGTTCAAAGACGCGGTGACTTATTGATGAAAAGATAAGGGAGAGTTGTTAAAGATGGAAATATAAGAAAAGATGGAACAAGCAATATTCATTCAAAGATGGTGTGACTTATCGATGAAAAGATGAGGAAGAGTCATTCGAGATGGTTTGGTATTATGCAAAGGAGAGCAACTAATGTACTAGTAAGAAAGAGTGATTGATTCAAGCTGAGGGAATGAAAAGATGTAGAGGAAGAATCCTTTGATCTATTTATGGATATGGTCTACTCTTCGACGGTATGGGAATTGGGTCCGAATCGGGTGTGTTGGAAGCCAGCAAGGAGTAGAGGTTTTGAGGTTAGAGGATTCTATCTTTCTTTCTACCCTCCTACCATCTTATCTTTCCCTTGGAAGATGATTTGGAAATTGAAGGTTCCTCCAAGGGTAGCTTCCTTTTCATGGTCTGCTTCCTTAGGTAAGATTTTAACAACATATAACCTTCGCAAACGACGTTTCTAGTTCTTGATTGGTGCTATATGTGTAAGAAGTATGGGGAGTCAGTGGATCATCTTCTTCTTCATTGCCCCATTGCTTGTGAGTTGTGGTCGTTGGTGTTTTGTTTGTTTGGAATTCATTGGGTTATGCCTCAGAAGGTTATTGAGTTGTTTGAGTCTTGGCAGGGTAATTTTGGTCGACATAGAAATATTGAGTTGTGGAGAATTGTGCCTCATTGCTTGTTATGGTGTATTTGGCGCGAAAGGAATGCTAGAAGCTTTAAGGATGTGAACGCTCTATGTTAGAGATTAAGTCTTTCTTTTTACACACTCTCCTCGATTGGAGTGTGGTCTTTTGTCATTTTTCTTGTTCTTCCCTTCCTGTTTTACTTGATCGTTGTAATCTTGGTTATTGATTTATGCCCCCATAGTACATTCCCAATGTACTTGGATTGGCTGTTTTTCATTTTTTAATAAAATTTTCGTTGCTTATCAAAAAAAAAAAAAGATGTAGAGGAAGATCTAAAATAACACTAGTAGAAGTAGTAAAAAAGGACATGTTAATTAAAGAGGTGGCAGCAATTATTATTTTGGATACGAGAGAGTGACAGAAAAACACCTGCTGATCCCAAGGTTTTGGGGCTAGGCTTTGTTATTATTTTATTTAATTTTCTTACAACCTGCTTCTTATACACATACGCTGTCTCTCTTGTACACACACACACTGTGGACTTACATTTAGTAGTATCTAATGCTTGTAATGCACTGGATTTTACAATTACTTACCAAAAAAGAAGAAGATATGAATTTCTGAAATCTCATTTTTGTTTCTACAAGCCTTTTCCATTGACATTATACTTAGCAGACAGTGAGTTGAAATTGAATGGTTTATTTTTCAGAGCTGCTTAACATCCATTTTCTAATTTATTCTTCACCTATAGTGACAGAGTCTAACCTGAATGATACGAACGGCAATTAGGTTTCTGCTAACCCTACTAATTGGGATTTGATAGGTGGTATGAATGACAAAAGCAACTTATGCTTTAGCTAAAGATTTGATGACATAGGACAAAACCAAAACTGGTGCAAGACCAAAATTGAAGATAAGAACAAATAAAATTAGGAATCAGGAACTATATTTGTTTGGAATAGCAAGAAAGCAAAACCTAGGAATCGATACCTTGGGTTAGGGGTGTCCATGTAACCCGTTTACCCGACCAAACCGAGAAACCCGCCCGGACTGACCCGCTCGCCACCCGATCCGACGACTCTGGCGGTCGGCGGCGGGTCTTAAACCTCCAAACCCAATTTCGGCGGGTCGAGTGGCAGGTTTTCTCCTCTAAAACCGTAGCCACCTGACCCGCCCGACCACCACTTCAGATGAAAGCCGCCTCTGTTCAGATCCGGCGACAATTAGCCATTTTTCACTTAGACCGGCGACGATTAGCTATCTTTCACTTAGACTGGTGACAATTTTTCTTAGATCCACTTAGATCCGATGATTTTGGCTCAGATCCGGCAATATTTTTCAAAAAATCGCTCAGATTGGTGACGTTTAAGCTCGGATCGGTGACGTGTAAGTTCAGATCGGTAACTTTGGCTTAGATCCGGTGATGTTTAAGCTCATATCGGTGACATTTCGCTCTCCTCCAACTAGATCCGACAACGTTTCGTTCTCCTCTACTCGTCGCTGCCATTCGTTAGTTTCAACCGAACCGACCGATCGTTTTTTAGAATCCGATCCGACTCGAGCCGTGGTGATCAGCGGTTGGTTGTGGGTCTGATTCTCTCCCACCCGACTTGAGCGGGCCGAGTCCGGGTTGGGCACAAACCCGACCCGTGGACAGCCCTACCTTGGGTTGACTAGAATCAACATGATGGCATGAGTGTAAGAGAATCAATAATGATTTCACATTAGAGATCAGACCTTGTTGCAATGACAAGTGCCTTCTGTCCAAACGATACATGGTTGGTTCAAGTCTAGAAATTAGCCTCTCCAAAGTTGGGGTTAAGGCTGCGTTTGTTTCGCCTGAAAACACTTCCAGGAAAGCATTTTACACCTTTGTGTGTGTTTGGCAGCTTCGGAAAATACGGTCAACGGAAAATCATTTATGCTTTGACCGGAAAATAAGCCACTTTGAGCGTAAAATCATTTACGCTTTGATTTTACCTTCAATGAATTTCCGGAAAAGTGAAGGGAGACAACCCAGCTCAAGCACACACTTGAAGACAGAGAGAGAGCTAGAAGAGAAAGTGAAGAAGACAACCCAACCTTCGTCGGTATCAGACCCACCCACCGATCTCGCCGCCATCAGACCCATGTCACTGATCTTGCCTCCGCCGCCTCTAGATCAAACCCACTGTGACCCTCGTCGACGAGCGACCCACCGTGACCCAGTCGCCTTCCAAACAACTATATAATATCAAACAAAATATTTGGTTTGATATTATATATTTGTTTGGAAGCTGAGAAAATTTGAGCATAAAGTAGAAAATGTGTTTTCAATAGTATTTTCAAGAACACAACCAAACACTAAAAAATATTTTTCAAAGTATTTTTTAAAATGCCACCAAACACCTGAAAATATTTTGTTTTCCTGAAAATATTTTACACTTGGAAAACATTTTACATTGAACCAAACGCAGCCCAAAGCTGCCTACTGACCACTTCTCCCAAACCCTGCCTGAAGCAGGAGCCTTGTGTACTGAGCACAACCTTTTTAATTATGACTCCACTACATGTGCGTGTGTTGTGTGGAGCTACACACAAACATGCACTCTCACACCCACACAAAACTCTCACACTTTAAAGTCTAATGTGATGCGTTCTTTATTTCTGCATGTTGCTTCTTTACAAGTTCTAGAGCAAATGTTATCATTCTTTAAAGATCTTTATGGTTTTAGTATATACTTAAGGGGCTCACAATTGATTGTTGTAACTCTCATATATTTGTAGATTACACATGGTTTTTTCTTCGCCAAGGCATTTGATGGCAGCTGGAGGATGCATCATCGTCATGGAGATTGTGTACAAAATGGACTTTTCTTTAACAGGCTTCCTGATTTGCTGCTTAATTTTAGGCTTTGGTATGTATCGAAATTATTTTGTTTAAATTACTAGGGTGAACAATTCATAGGTGCAGAAAGGTGTCTTATTTTTTGAAGTCTTTTATTTTTATTTTGGGTCCGATTGGTGGTTTAATCTTCCTTCATATTAGAATGTGTTGAAATAAGTAACCTTTGTAGTCTGTGCTCTACTGGCTAGGAGTCATATAAAGGTTGGACCATAAAGGTTCAGTTCCAGGGGTGTGTGGTATACTGGTTTACCTCAAATGGCGTTTCCTCCCCTTGTAATAGCAAGGTGGAGTTCATGACCCATTAGGTGTATTGGTAGTAGTATTATATATTCATTTTCATCTTCAGCTTTCATTGATAAAGTACTCCACCAAAGATATACAATTTTCTGCAATAGATGAAGCAAAAATACATCTTGTTTAGTAACATATGTTATTTTCACATTAAAATGTAAAAATAAATATTATGTAAATATTCGATATCACTTTCATCTTCAGCTTTCATTGATAAAAACACTCCACCAAAGATATACAATTTTCTGCAATAAATGAAGCAAAAATACTCTTGTTTAGTAACAAATGTTATTTTCACATTAAAATATAAAAATAAATATTATGTAAATATTTGATATCACTTAGAAAAAATATATATACCATAACTGTTTTGGACACGTATTGATTTGGAGAAAGTTGAAATCTTGAAGCACCATGCTTCATGCTTGTAATAGCCTCAAGTTTTCATACAATTTATTTTCAACCAATTAAGAAAATCATAACTGTTCATACGACCATTTTTGTATAGAACTAAGGGATACTTTACACTTGCTAGTCAGTTTTTCTCTTCACTCTTTCTAACTTCGGCTTTATCTCTTAATCCAAAAGAATTATTTCTATTTTATTGTATGACATGCTTTGTCGGATAAACTAGCAATAGTCTATCATGGGACTGAAAGACTGAAAACATGAATTTTATTGATTTCCTCAAGGTCACTGAACTCCACATAAGTTGAAGCTGGATAATATAGTTTATCTTTCTTATGGATTTAACCTTATGAGTCATAGAATGGATAATTTTGAATAATTAATAAAATGGGAATGCAAAGCTTTAATGTATAATTCATCTATAGAGGATTGAAGCATCATGCATGTGGACTCAACATGCAACTTAAACTACTGTTTCCCAAAGATGGAATAGATATCTTTGAAGTAAGATTTATCACATTGTTGGCCTCAATTTCCTTTTGAAACTCACATAGTAGAAGAAGAGGGTCCTTATTACGTGTAACTACCAGCATAAAGTTTATTAGTTACTTAAAGGAACTGCTGCTTTGTCATTGCATACTTGAAGCTTCTTGTTGGCTTCTCCCCTCCCTTTTATCTGTTGTATTGGAAACCTCTGAGGAAGGGGTCTTGCCCTTCCTTCTTTGTATTTCCTTTGCTGTATAGTTTTGTTCTTACTGATATAGGGGAAGAAAAGTATGTTAACTAGGTAACTGGAAAGGGAAATTAGAGTGAAGCGTAAATGGATTGAGAAAACACATGTTATGGTCTCAGCATCTGGCATGAATTTGTAAATGATTTAGAAACTTGTGTGACACAGTGCTTTAGTGAGCAAATCTTCATTTCTGCTTCTTTTTTATAGTTAATTTTTCATACGTTATGTGTAAATGTGACTGAATTTGTAGGGATATATGAAGCAACTTCTTTGGAACGTACAAGGAAAGATTCTTTACAAAGTTCTGATTTATCAAATGGGGTGTTAGACGACCAAATTCAGATGTCTTCTCTTCCAACGTGAAGTATGTTTCTTATTTGTTTGCAGACATTTTATTGTTTATGTAATATTGATTGTTATTATTATGTTTGTCTGTAACTAGGATACTCTTGTAAGTTGGGGGCTAAGGGCTATCAACAATGTCCATTTGGATTGAAGTATCCAAGAAATAATGATGAGGGAAGCAGTTGGTTTTAGCAGAAAAATTGGTTTTTCACAAGTAATAACAAAGATATGTTTAAAGAAAGGGTTTGAAAATGGATAATTAGAGAGATTCAAATAGAACCAGGAATCACACTCCAAACAAAAATTTAATGGTCAATGTTAATTGATTTTGATATATGAGGAACTTAAGGCAGCATATGTAATAGGAGAAAATTTCAATAAGTAAACTGCTATAGTCTGCTTTTTTGGGGGGGGGGGGGAGTACATGAATTTCTCATCTCTGACCACTCAAATTTTTTGTGCAGTTGTCAATCTTTGAGTTTGTTTATATCGCAAGCAATTTTGTTGGCAGTATGTGTAGCGGCCATGTTGGTTCTTTATAGACAGATTGTGATTAGCAGGAAGGAAAAATATATCTTGCATCAGTCATGGGAACTCCTGGAAAATACTTGGTTTCCAAACTGCTAGGAGACACCCAAGCATATTGTTGGTTGTTCAGATGTTGATGTGGCATTTTGGGAGATTGAGCAGTGATATTAGTGGCTTTATCATATTGGTCTATACAGTTTCAGTTGTTAAAATTACACTTACCTGCTGAAAGAATATACCTGCACTAACCTAGGATTCTGTGAGGGGTGAGGGATAGAATCCCTTATCTTGCAATTAGTTTAGTTACAAGGTATCCAAATTGTTGTATATTGAGTGCTACTCACCTCATCAGCCATGTGACGTTTTTTGTTAACCAATGGACTCTTCTTGTAATTGGGTTTCTTTAGTGTACCCAGCACTAGAGAATTATTGATTTTTAATTATTTATTTATTTTTCACTCTTATGCAATTGCAAACAATTATTTTTATTTTTATTTTGTAACATCCTGAAAGAAAGTTACGAAGAACCCATGTCTCTTTCCAGTGTGCTCTTGACCATTGTTATTAATACCGTTTCGGATCCCGTTTCGGTTTGTCTAATAGAATGGAATATTTCGGTACCGGCCGATTTCGGTGTACCGTTTCAGGGTGTTTCGGGGTTCTTAAAAAATAATTTATATATATATTCTTATTGAACATAAAATTGTCAATTCTAATAAATAAATAACTAAATATCAAATAATACAAATCATTTAGTCTTAACTCTTAGGTCTTAAACATCAATATAACATCAATTTAACATTACATAATAAGAAGATTTACAAGACAATAACTAAATATCAAAAAATACAAGATTTACTCCTCCTTATCATCATCCATGAGAGAATGATCAAATTCATCATCAAAAGAACTCCCAAGAACTACCAGCACCTATTGGACCTTTACTCTATTTTTTTTTTTTAATAATAGGCCAAATCTGGTACCGGCCGAAATTTGCATCTCGGTCGAAATTGACCGGAATTGACCGGAATGGTCCGAAACAGCTCGAAATTTGACCCGAGGTGGAACGTGGGGTATTCCAGTACCAGTTTGCATACTGGTACGAAAAATTCTGGTCGTTCCGGCCGAAACGGAACGGAATCAATAACAATGCTCTTGACGATGTAGCTATAGCTCTAAATTAGAAAAAAAAAAAAACTAGAAATGGAAGACTACATTTGATTGTGTATTTAGGGTGAATTTGGTTCAGTTTTTTGTAAAAGTGCATAATGAAAAAGTTGAGTTTTCAAAAAGTGCATAATGAAAAAGTGCATTTTCAAAAAGTTGAGTGTTTGGTAAAAACTGTTAAAAAGTGTTTTTTGAAAAAAACTGAGTGTTTGACTAATACTTATAAAAGTGGCAGATTGAGAGGTAAATTACCAAAAAGGACAATGTATATATAAGAGAGTTTATTTCATACTTTTAATTTTTTTTTTTGGATGTGAGTTTATTTCACACTTTTTTTTTTTTGAGAAAGAGTTTATTTCATACTTAAATCAACTACTTCATATACTTACTAAATAATAATAATAATAATAATAAATATATATTATTGGTATTATTTTAATAATATTTGGGAAATTTTTCTTTTTTAGTGTCATCATTATTTGTTATTATCATTAATGACTTCTTATCAATATTAATTAAATCTAAATAATTTTCATCATCATGAAGCACAAAATGAAAATGTAAAAAGATGATAAAATACACACTAATAATCCAAGTTTAAATTGTACTACATAAAAATGTAAAAAGATAATAAAATACATACCAATAATCCAAGTTTAAATTGTACTACATAAAAATGTAAAAAATTGTACTACATGAATTCTGCTCCAGTTGTTGTAACATCCCTAAACATTCTATCAAGTTGTTGTAGATTCTGTGGACCTTTATGTCGAAATTTTGAAGCTTTGGGTACTTCCTACAAAATGTAATTGTCATTTCACTCATATTACAATAATATACATAACTATTTCAAACTAACTACATATTAATAAAATGCTCAACTCACCTTCAACTTCATGTCCCACCATCATCACTAGCATCAATTGTTCCCTTCACTGCATCCCAACCTAAATTTGTGTCAAGACCCTTCAATTTTTCCCACACTCTCCAATCTGCTTTTAATACATCCCACCTACATTTTAATTGTTCCTTATCATAGTTTAGACCGGTCTCATCACAGAATTGGATTACCAAATTGCTCCAACCTTTGGCACTTAAGGCAGCAAAGAATCCTTTATTCCCAGCTTCAATCTCTTCCACACAAAGGTTACAAAAAGTAGTTATCCAACTTGGACCATCAGAGCTCCATAACTCAAACGCGCGTTCTCTTCACAAATATAAAACGCAACTTTTTTCAAAAAGTTGCGTTTTATACTAACCAAACACTATTTTTAGGCTGGCTTTTTTGAAAACGCAACTTTTGGGCTTTCAAACGCTGAAACAAACGGGTACTCAGAAGAGTGAGAACATGACTGGAGTTGAGCTCTTAAGATTCCATTTTAATTGAAAAGGGCTTTAACATAACTGGAGTTTGGCTTTAAGGATTTTGTTTTAATTGAAGACGCTTTGAGAACCTCTATTTTTTTAGACCATATTTTTGGATGTGAAATGTTTACTCGCTGAAATGTATCCTAATTTCCTCCTATCTTGATGAGTATGTCTAGACTGATTTACAAGAAAATTGTGGAAAACATAAATCTGCGTACCATATTAAAATTGAAATGGCCTTTAATATAATTTCCTCCTATCAGGTATTTTTTGTTTTATTATCTTTTATATTTATATTCATGTCAGGTATTTTTTATTTTATTATCTTTTATATTTATATTCATGCTATTTGGAAAATGAAGCAATTTTGTCAATACCATATTAAAGGCCATTTCAATTTTATTAGGGAAATGAAATATTTCGGATTCTATTTATAATTGCCATTTTGGGGCTATATATATATATAATGGAAATGTATTAGCTTGAGGATCTGGCTTCTGTCCAGTGGCCAGTGGTCACTGGACGCGTTGGATTGGCGACACGTGTCCAGTCTAGCTTGAGGATCTGGCTTCTGTCCAGTGGCCAGTGCCACTGGATGCGTTGGATTCGCGACACGTGTCTAGTCTGGGACACGTGTCGCCAATCCAACGCGTCCAGTGGCCACTAGCCACTGGACAGAAGCTGAACCCTTAGCTTGAGTAGTAAATACTTTTGGTGATTGTAAATGGAATTTGTAGTTATGATCATTATTATTATTAAACAATACTGAACCATTAGTGTAAAAACAAATAATGATACCTATAATAATTTGATACCTGAAACATGGTCAAAACTACAGTTGACAATGATATTTACATTGAAATATTAATACTAGGACCACAACTAAAATTACAACTTTGTTACAATTTGCTCACGTTGCAACTTGAGAGTGGTGGACTTGGTCACTTTTTAATACATTAGTAACTAGTTAGCATTATATGTGATCAATGGGGGCCAACTTTTAGTTAATATTATGTTACTTAATATGCTTGACAAGTCACAAAATTAGTAATTAGTAATTTATGTCAAACACATACAAAGAGACATAGAGTCATTTCAGTATAATTACTAAGGCATGAAGTAAATAAAGAAAACAATAAAGTCAAAGACAGAACCAGGATTCTGAGTAACGGGAACTAAAATATGAAAAAAAAAATTATGATTATCCCATATTTGCATTAGCAATCTAAGACAATATTGTTAAAAGCACACTAAAGCCTGCTTAAAGCTCAAAACTCAAGATCTCAAGGTCTAAGCTCTTCGCTTGGTGTGAAAACAAAGCTTACTTTAAAAAGTGCATCTCGGTCACGCCTAGCACAATTATTTAAAATTTTTGATTAAAAATATATGAATCATTAAAAGTAATCGTTCAATCTTGAAGGAAATAATATTGACCATTGATTTATTATAAAACACTATTCTTAAGATACTTTTTTTTTTTTTTTGGTGGGGGCAACCTTAAGGTACTATATTACACAGAAAAATTATTTACATATCAAAAGACATGAACCATGATAATTAACTATTATTGTGATGCTTGCCTTTTAGAATCAAACAAAATTTATGTTTATTATCTCATTATACGTCCAATAATCTTTCAACGAAAATATTAATTATTGTTATTAAGATTGATTATTATTGCTAAGTAAAAAAGAATACAAGAAAAAAAAAGGAAAAATCACAAATAGAAAAAATATGAAAGAAATTACTCCATTTGGTGCCTGCTCCATCGTATGAATGCGCTTCCCCTCATAGAAGAATCGGATGGACCCATAAATAACTTGGCGCTCATGGCAGTAGGCAATGAAAAGCTCGGCCATTGGTGAATCGCCCCCAATGTAACATTTGGACTCTTGCCCATCCTACAATGTTGCGAAAATGTATTAAATAAGTCATCTTACCTGAAATTTATTCGCTATGCGAGAAAAATATGGAAAAAGAAAATGGAAGAAGAAAACTAGGACATCTAAACCATATTCAACCGAAATGCATTGTGTAAATTCAGTAGTTATGACTTTTATCATGAATGACTTACTGTTCCAGTTGTGGTTCAATGGAACACACAAACACTATTTTTAACTTGTTTAAGTATTATAGCTGATTAACAAACAAATCATGCAAGTTCGAAACTGGTAGAAACTCCTCCAAGCATGGTTGTCAGATCGGGAGTCAGATCGTACGATCCTAAAATCCTACTAGGCCAAAACGACTTAGATCGTAATAGGATTTGCATTTTTTTGGATCCCATGTAGGATTGGTTGGATCATGTGGGATTGGTAGGATTAGATCGATCGTACGATCCTACTAAAAATCCAAATTTGCTTTGAGTTGGCTTAAAAAAGAAAAAGTCCAATCAACCCAATGGATAGAAACGACTCAATATGCCCTATTCTATTAAAAAAAAAAAAAAACACTCACTTTAAATTAAAAACTTATTCCCTAAACCTCTAAAATCAACTTGACGTCACTCTCACTCTCTCCCTCCTCTCTAATTGGATTTGTTTTTGGATTTTGTACTGTAGTTAGTTACTTAGCTAGTTGCCATTTGCAAATTGATTTTGGATTTTGAACTTAAAACCTAGAAAATATTTTCCAATTGTGTTGATGATAGTTATTTTGGCACTTGGTGGCTAATTAAACATTTGGTGAAATTTTTGGATACATTGTGTTAAAATTTAAATATATTTGTTTCATTAATATGTTACAATGTAAATTTTTTTTAAAAAAAATACTAAAAATAATTCGTTCTCTCTAAAAGTATATATGTAAAAAAAAATCTACAAGTATTTCCTTTCTCTCTATCTCTACAAATATATCAATTGGATGTGTTTGATTGATAAATTTTTTTTGAGGTGATCCATTTTTTTTTTCTAATTATGTGCAAACTAAACTTTCTAAGGTTCAAATTTATTATTCTAATTTCTCATTCTTTTAAAGAAATTATCTTGATCATCAAAACTCATCACAACATTACAATATTATCTTAACCAAAATTAAAATTAAACCAAAGATATTATAAAGTGTTGTTATATAGCTACTAAATTTATAAAGTACTTATGGGTTCAGTCTTCTAGCTAACTCAATAATCTCTTTATGCAGTAAATATAACATTATTTGTATTGTATTGGTCAATCCAATCATGTGTTTTGATTCAATTAGGGAACCTATTTACAACATCTAACAAATTGAACTTAAATTTTGGCCGTATTATAAAAACTGGCTGCCACGTATTGTATTGACCAATCCAATCATGTGTTTTGATTCGTAACCTATTATACAACATCTAACAAATTGAACTTAAATTTTGGCCGTATTATAAAAAACTGGCTGCCACTCTTACATGCTACTTATTTTAGGGTACATTAGGTTTATTTTCAATGTCAAAATAATAAGTTTGATTTATCATTTGTTATAAAATGCCTGCATTTATTTTTATTATGATATGGATTATTAAATATAATAAAAAATATTTTTATTATACGGGTAATGCCACCAATGTCCTCCTTGCCAGACAAATAATGTGAGGTAAACATTCTGAGAAAAAAATTGATGAAGCTGAAAATCGTTAGTAAGTCACACGGTCCTTATGTGCTCGAGACAACACCTGCACAACACGAAATAGGAAGACCTTGCAAAGAGTACCGATGTGGTACCGGCCAAAAACCATCCGAAGGTCAACTTAGAGAACTTTTCACAACTCTAGAGTGCCAGAGCTGAGGGAATTATGCATACCTTGGTTTGTGAGAGTCTTGGGGTTTTTATAATAGCAAAGGGTTGATATTCGTTCCTTGTGAGAGAGATCTTCTTTAATTCACATATCTTACGAGATCTTTTCCTTATAGGACTCTCTTGATTAGGGTTAAGCGTGGTGCACAAGATATTTTCTTATATACTTATGCGTGGAGGCCAAGCCACGTCAGCCTCGTCAAAGGCTCGCTTGTCCTCTTCAGCTTCTCCTCGTCAGCTTCATATCCCGTCAACACATTCTAGTCGTCTTATTCAGATGGTTGTTGTCTTTAGGGTGCAGCCGTTAGCTTTGAGGTGGAGCTGTCGACTTTCGCTCTGTTGTTTAGGTCGTGAACGTTTAAGCGAGGTTGACGAGTTCATTAGGACCGTCGCTTCCACCTAACATGGATGACTTTATCAAAACCACAGAATTACCTTTATCATCTGCCCCCTACTCCATAGCCCCGTTGGCTTTAGCCAACGGGTTATGGAGTTCAATTCGTAGCTCTCTCCTTTTTATTATTTATTATTTTATTTATAAAAAAAAAGAAGGTATTTATGGGTGATTCCTCGAGCAGCCTTTATTAATTTAGCCAACGGGGCTATGGAGTTCAATTCGTAGCTCTCTCCTTTTTATTATTTATTATTTTATTTATAAAAAAAAAAAGAGAAGGTATTTATGGGTGATTCCTCGAGCAGCCTTTATTAATTGCTTGGACACGTGGCTTGAGCGGATTGGCTCCGTTTCTGGACAAGGGTGTCGCTTTGTCTTCCGTGCACTTTTCATCCTATATATACTTCAGTTCCTTCCCTGTTTTCTCCCATTTCATCATTAATCTTCAGAGAGAGAGCTTGCTATTCCGAGAACTCTGCTCCAGTCATCTTACTACGCTGCCTTCATTCCTTTGTTGAGACCGTCATCTTTCAAGGAACCATCTACTTGGTAAGTTACCTTTTTCTTTCCTTCATTCTATCTCTCATCTTTATTTTTCTAGTTGATCGTTTACCTCTTATAGAGAGGCTGTCAACTTAGGTACTTAGAATACCTCTGTCGCTTGTAGGTAAATAGATGTCTAAAGAAGCGACTAGTGAGCAGTCGTTAGTTCGTGAGGGAGCAGGCTACGATGAGGTCTTCCAGACAGGCCATGAGCCCGATGAGGGCCTTTCCTGGTCGTCAAAGAAGGAAACGTCAACCCATTCTCCTGATGAGGAAGTGGAGAGTTGTGTTGGAGAGGGAGATAAGGAAGAGGAGATAGATGAGGGAGAGGTTGAAGGTGACGAGGGGAAGGTTGAAGGTGATGAGGGAGAGGAGGATGACGGAGGCGAGAGTGACGCTGACGAGAAAACCCTCGAAGTTGGAAGTTCAGGAAGCCCTGGGAATGGGCATGGCCGTCCGTTTATCCTTCCTCAAATGTGGACCGTCAACGATTCCTTGCTGAAGATGACGGTCAATATATTTAATAATTTGAGGGATCGTTACCAGATCCCTGACCATATCTCGATCCGTCTCCCTGGGAAGTTTGAGAAGTGCTACTCAGGGAAGACTGCAAATGTCAATATGTACGATGCTATGTTCGTAGCGGGACTAAGGTTGCCACTGATGGCGTTGCACCATCAGTTGGCTAATTTTCTCGGATTATCCATCAGCAAGATTACTCCAAATGCTTGAAGAATTTTTATAGGAGCTGAAATTTTGTGGGGTCGTCTAAGTGGTGGGAACCGTTAGCTTTCGCTGGACGAGTTCTTTTATTACTATAGACCCCAGCACATCGTCTCGTCCTAAGGAATATACCATATTGCTGCACGGAAAAAAGCGTTAAGGCTCGTGTCAGACATGCCCGACTCTAACAGGAATTGGAAGGGCATATACTTCTTTGTTAAGGGGACGGATTGGGTATGCCGTCCAAAAGAGTGGGATACAATGCCCCATGGTTTTGACAATACTTGAGGCATTGTCAAAGATTTAGGTTTAGCATCATCAGCTTTTGCTTTTACTTTTTCATTTATTCGTCAAGTGTTTTAATGTCGTTGTTTTCTTTTTTCAGCCAGTGTTCGTCCAATCATAACTGACAAGCAAGAGGCTTTCATTCGTTGGGTTCTTGAAATCCCGTTTAAGCAACGGAAGTGTAGGGATTTGATGACCCTTGATAAGTTGCACGCGTATTGCAGTGGTCTAAAGCTGACGCCTGCAGCTCGCAGATTAAACACTTATTCCCTTCGACATAAGTAACTTATTTTCTTCCGTCATTTTTGTATTCGTTTTTGTTGTCGCTTGGTCTAATACTCGTTATTTGTCTTTTGCAAAAATGGAGATAGCCAGGCAAAGGGTGCAGGTGAGAGCAGCTGCTGCGCGAAGGAAGAAAGAGGAAAATAAGGTGAAGGGGAAGGAGGGGGCGTCCTCGTCAGCCCCTAAGGTCGTCAGTAAGGGGGCGCCTAAGAGGAAGGCAGACGGGAAGGACGACCATCCTTCTAAGAAAGCATCTGTTACCCTCGATGATAAGCTCCCAAAGAAGCCGTTGCCTCCTAAGCCGAGCCATGGGGCAGGCAAAGGATTAATGATGACATCAGGCCCCGTTACTCAGGGACCTAACCGTCGTCTTCTCACTCACAAGGACTACACCTTTGAGATGGTTGAGTCAATCATTAAGGATAAGGACGTGGACCCTTGTGCTGAGGAAATGACGGAGGAGCTGGGGGCATTAGGTCTCTTTGACCTTGCTCGAGTATGTTTCTTCCTTTCTTTTTTTCTTAAGTTATTTATTACTCAATGGCTGACGGTTGTTTTGCTTTGTAGGGGCTAGTTCATATAAAGGCGCTGCAGGACAGGAGTGTCGCCCAAGAAGGGGTGATTGTCCATTTTCGCAAGCGCAACGAGATCTTGACCAATGAGCAAGAGTAGTACAAAGAGGCCCTATGCACTCTAAATAAAGAGGTGAAGGAGCTGACGGAGAAGCTAAAGAAAGAGGGCGCGAAGAGGGAAAAGGAACAGGAGGAGAAGGCGATGGTGGAAAATGAGCTGGCGGCCCTTCTTGGGCAGGTGGAGACGGCTAGGGCTGACGCCGTGAGAGAGTTTAAGGCTTCGTAGCCTTTCATTGATTCTTGCGCCGTCTATTATGGTGACGGATTTAAGGATTGCCTTAAATAGGTCAAGTCCTCCTACCCAGACTTGGATTTATCCAAGATCACCATGGACGACCCCTTGCCGTCAACTCCTGCCAGCGACACTATAATGGAGGAAACCGTCGACTCCATTAAGTCGAAGCCTAATCCAAAAGATGATAGCCCCGTCCTCACTCAGCCTGCTGCGGATCCTCCTGTCACCCCTCTGGTCCCGTCCACTGAGCCTCTGAATGTTGAGAATCCTTCTGCTTAGGACGTTCAAGATAAGAATGACGAGAACCCCGAGGTCGTCCCTGCCTCTCTGACTTAGCTTTTTTATTTTTTGAATGATAATCTTATTATATTTAATCTAATTTTCAGACAATGTTAAATGCCCCTTTGTTTTTGGGCCCTTTTTGTAAAGACCTTATTTTATGTATGGTATACTTTTTTTACATCCATCGCTTTTCAGCATGTGTTGGTCTTTGTGTTTTGATGTGTACATCCATCCATTTTTGGTAGAAGCTGTCCGCTTTAATGAACTCGTCCACTTATAGACTTGGTAATTTTAATACACCCACTTAAAGATTTTAACACTGAACTCGTCTACTTATGGACTTAGTAATGAGCTCGTTCACTTTAGGGATTTTATTAATTTTAATACATTCACTTAAAGACTTGACAGTGAACTCATCCTCTTAGGGACTTAGTAATGAGTTCGTCCATTTAAGGACGTTAATTTTAAGGCTTCCTCATCTGATGAGCTCATCCACTTGTGGACCTAATAATGAACTCGTCCACTAATGGACTTAATAAGTTTAAGGAATCCTCATAGGATAAACTCGTCCACTTGTGGACCTAATAATGAACTCGTCCACTTGTGGACTTAATAATTTTAAGGCATCCTCATAGGATGAACTCATCCACTTGTGGACCTAATAATGAACTCATCCACTTGTGGACTTAATAATTTTAAGGCATCCTTATAGGACGAACTCATCCACTTGTGGACTTAATAACTTTAAGGTATCCTAATAGGATGAACTCGTCCACTTGTGGACCTAATAATGAACTTGTCCATTTGGACTTAATAATTTTAAGGCATCCTCATAGGATGAATTTGTCCACTTGTGGACCTAATAATGAACTCGTCCACTTATGGACTTAATAAGTTTAAGGCATCCTCATAAGATGAATTCGTCCACTTGTGGACTTAATAAACACGTAGAATAAACATGTAGAAACAGATAAATACGCCAGTCATATCAGAATAAACTCCTCTTATTATGATAAATGCATGTAGAAAAATTGTTCTTTAAAAAAAAAGACCTGCCCTTTGGGCTTAAAAGTACTGTAGCAAAAATTAACTAAAGTAACTCGGAAAATGAGGAGTGTTGCTTTTCATGCTATCATCTACTGGTAATATTTTTAGAGATGCTCGGTGTTCCATGGATGGTGTAACTTCTATCTATTTAGCGTTTCTAGGTGATAGGTGTCTTTCCTCTGCCATGACGTGATCCTGTAGGGTCCCTCCCAGTTAGGGTCGAGATTTCCTTGGGTGGAGTCTCTGGCGGCGCCCATTACCTTCCTCAAGACAAGGTCTCCAACCTTAAAGTCTATGTGTTTGACTCGGGAGTTGTAGTGCTTGGCCATGAGGTCCTGATATCGTGCGAGTCTCTGTTCAGTGTCGCTCTGAATTCGTGTAGTAGATCAAGCTATAGACGCATAGCCTCATCGTTCTTTCTTTCATCATGATTACCCACCATGTAGCACGTGAGTCTGACCTCTGCTGGGATGACTGCCTTGCTTTCATATGCTAATTGAAATGGTGTTTCCCCAGTAGGTGTCCTTGATGTCGTCCTATATGTCCATAGTACGCTTAACAGCTCCTCTGGCCATATACCTTTTGCCCCCTCAAGCCGAGTCTTGATGATTTTAAGCAATGATCGATTTATGACCTTAACCTACCCGTTGGCCTGAGGGTGAGCTGGGGAGGAGTAGTGGTTTTTGATCCCCAACTGTAAGCAGAAATCCCTAAAGGAGTCATTGTCGAATTGCTTCCCATTGTTTGAGACTAAGACTCTAGGTATTCCATATCTGCAGATGATGTTCCTCTAGAAAAAGTTTCATACGTTCTTCTCTGTGATAGTAGCCAAGGCTTTAGCTTCGATCCACTTAGTGAAATAGTCTATGGCAACTATTAGGAACTTCAGCTGTCTCATCGCAATTAGGAATGGGCCCATGATGTCTAGTCCCCATTGGGTAAAAGGCCATGGGGCCGTCATGGGGGTGAGCTCCTCCGTTGGCTGTCTGATGACATTACTGAACCTTTGACATTTGTCGCACGTCTTAACATAAGCCTCAGCATCCTTTTGCATAGTAAGCCAGTAGTATCCAGCCCGGATCAGTTTGTGCACCAGCGATTGTGACCCTAAGTGATTTTCGTAGATACCTTCATAGATTTCTATCATGACGTAGTCCGCCTCATCCGGGCTTAAGCATCTTAGGTACAGCCGAGAGAAGCCCCTCTTGTACACGACGTCCTTTATCAAGACGAACCGTGCCGCTTGAACCTTCAGCTTTCTTGTAGCCTCCTTACCGTCGGGTAGTGTGTCGTTTTTCAAATAGGAAGCTATTGGTGTAGTCCAATTGCTTTCTGAGTTCACTTCCTTTACGCCGACGTCATCTATCAAGGGTGAGAGCTGAACAAAGGATGTTACTTTACCAAGGATAAGCATATATTTGGCTGACGTGACTTTGGCAAGGCGATCAGCTTGCTCGTTCTCTTCTCTCGGGATTTGGAAGAACTTGGCTTGTAGTTCGTTGACTCGTTTTCGTACTTGATCTAGATACTTCTTCATTCTTTCCCCTTGCATTCGTAGTCGCTATTTACCTGACTGGTGACTACCTGAGAGTCGCAGTATATGACTACACTTGTTGCTCTTGCAGCTTTGGCGAGGTCTAGTCCTGCTACTAAGGCTTCATACTCTGCCTTATTGTTTGTTGTAGGGAAGTCAAGTCAAACCATGCATTTGATCTCGTCTCCCTCTAGGGAGCGGAGCACTACACCAATTTCGCTTGCGTGCTTATTAGACGATCCATCCGCATGAATGGTCCAGTGAGGAAGTTCTTCTGCCCCTTGGTCTTTCATGTTGGTGAATTCTGCAATGAAGTCGGCGACTACTTGTCCCTTTATGGCAGTGCACGGGTGGTATTGTACGACAAACTCGCTTAGTTCTATCGCCCATAACGCCATCCGTTTGGCAGCTTCGAGACTACTTATTACTCGTCGTAGAGGCTTGTCAGTCAGGACGACGATAGTATGGGCCTAGAAGTATGGCTTCAACCTACAGGCCACAGTAACCAAAGCGAAGGCAAGCTTCTCCATCAGTGGGTATCTTTCCTCTGCATCTCGAAGTGCTCGATGGGCCTAGAAGTATGGCTTCAACCTACAGGCCACAGTAACCAAAGCGAAGGCAAGCTTCTCCATGAGTGGGTATCTTTCCTCTGCATCTCGAAGTGCTCAACTTGTGTAGTACACGGGCTTTTGTACCTTGTCTTCTTCCTTGACTAAGGTCGTGCTGACTGCAACTAGGGACACTGCCAAGTAGAGGAACAATTCTTCCCAAGTTGAAAGGGACTTAGCAACGGAGGGGACGAGAGATAGGCCTTCAGGTCTTCAAATGCTTGCTGACATTCTGCCGTCCATTCTAAAGATTTCTTCAACGTGACAAAAGAAAGGTAGGCACTTGTCTATTGCCCTCTATACAAACCTATTCAACGCAGCCACGTTGCTGTTGAGGCTTTGCACCTTCTTCACATTCTTTGGTGGCGCCATCTCCATTATGGCCCAGATTTTGTCAGGATTGACTTCGATGCCCCTCTGGGACACCATGAACCCTAGGAACTTCCCAGTCGTTACTTTGAATGCGCACTTGCTTGGATTAAGCTTCTTGTTGTAAGAGTGAAGGGTATTGAAGGTTTCTCGCAGGTCGTCCAGATGATCGTCCTTCCTTCGGCTTTTTACCAATATGTCGTCAATATAGACTTGGACATTTCTTCTAATCTGATGTGCAAACATTTTGTTCATGAGCCTTTGATACGTTGCACTCACGTCCTTGAGGCCGAATAGCATTACTTTGTAGCAGAAGAGGCCTTGGCTGGTGACGAACGAAGTCTTCTCTTGATTTGCTTCATTCAGCTTGATCTGGTTGTAGCCAGAGAAGGCATCCATGAAGCTTAGCAACTGGTGTCGAGCTGTAAAGTCTACTAGGATGTCAACCCGCGAGAGGGGGTAACTATCCTTGGGGCATGCTTTGTTTAGATCCGTGAAGTCCATGCACATCCTCCACTTTCCATTGGCTTTCTTGACCATCACTACGTTGACCAGCCAGTCAGGGTAGTAAACTTCTCTGATTAAGTCTGCCTCTTGCAACTTGCAAACTTCTTTTGCTATATCTTAGTCTCGTTCTTGGTCAAACACTCTTTTCTTCTAACGAATAGGTGGAAAATTAGGCGACGTGTTTAACCTATGCACCATGACTAAAGGATCGATCCTAGGCATGTCTTCATGACTCCAGGCGAAGACATCCTGATTCTCCCAGAGAAAAGTCGTGAGCGCTTGGTGGACCGGCAAACTGGCAAGGGTGTTAACCCTAGTTGTTTATTCTGGTCGAGAATTGTCAAGAAGTATCTCTTCAAGTTTTTCAACGGGCTTCGCCATCGTCCGGTGTTCTTTTATGTTCATGGCCTAGAGATGTTCGTCCATTTCCAACATAGCTAGCTACTTGATCTCCACGCAGTTCTCCTACTCCATAATTGGTAGGGAATTTGATCATTAAATGGCGTCATCCTATGATGGCGTTGTAAGCAGATGAGCAGTCGACCACAAGGAATGTTACGTCCTTAGTGATCTGTTGGGGGTAGTCGCCAACCGTTACGGACAATGTGACTGCACCAAGGGGGAATACCCATGTTCCTCCAAAACCAACAAGCAGAGCGTTTGTTAGAACTAGTTGCTCTTTTTCAATCCTCATCTGCTGGAACGCCGGATAGTAAAGGATGTCAGTTGAGCTACCATTGCCAACCAGGACCCGTTGTGTGTTGTAGTCCCCTACCCGGATGCTAACGACGAGTGCATCGTCGTGTGGGTGGTGGAGACGTTGAGCATCTTCTTCTGAGAATTCGATGACAGGGTTGTCGATCCGTGCCATCTTGGGGACGAAGGTTGTTAGCTGGACATTTTGAACCATCCTGAGGTAAGTCTTACGGGCCTTTTTAGACGATCCGGAGGCCGCATCACCTCCTACAATCATTCTTATATCTCCTATGGGCGGCCTTGGATGCTCGTTCTCCTGTAAGGGGACCTGCTTTTGCAGTGGATCCGTTCTTTCCTTACTGATGAACCTCTGCAACTTTCTTTGTCTGATGAGAGCTTTTATTTGTTGCTTCAAGTCATAGTAGTCGGCCGTGTCATGACTGTGGTCACGGTGGAAACGACAGTAGTTGTCTCTAGACCTCTTGTTAGGATCTCCCTTTAGCTTGCCAGGAAATATCAGAGCTCCTTTGTCTTTAATTTGCATCAAGACTTGGTTGATCAGGGCAGTTAGTGGGATGAAGCTCGTGAACTTCCCCGCGAGGGGCATGGAGCGCTTGTCCTCCCACCGTTCTCCAGTCCTAGCCATCTTCCGCCCCCTATCCTGCCGTATGTCTTCCTGTCTTTCCCTCTTATTGGGCTTCTCTTCTCGGGCTAGAAGTGCATCTTTCGCGTTCATGTACTTAGTCGCCTTGTAAAGTACGTCTGACATAGTCTTTGGGTCATTCTTATATAGAGAAAATAGGAACTTACCCTTCCGTAGCCCATTCATGAATGTGACTACAAGTATCTTGTCGTCAGCTTCATCGATTGAGAGTGCCTCTTTGTTAAAGCGGGCTATGTAAGACCTCATCGTCTCATCCTCTTGTTGCTTAATGCTCATCAGGCATGTAGTGGACTTCTTATACCTGTGCCCCCCGATAAAGTGTGAAGCAAATTGAGTGCTTAACTCCTTAAAGGTACCAATGGAGTTGGGCATTAGCTTGCTGAACCAAATCCTTGAGGGACCCTTTAGCATGGTGGGGAAGGCCCTGCACATGATCTCGTTTACCACTCCTTGCAAGTGCATCAGAGTCTTGAAGGACTTTAGGTGATCTAAGGGGTTCTTAGATCCATCATAGCTTTCCACCTGCGGTATACAAAACTTTGGTGGAAGGGGGAACGAAGTGACGAACGCAATGAATAGCGAATCAGTTCGATGGACCAAGTCATCGAGGTCGTTGGACACCCGTCCTCTAAGGGCGTTCATCATAAAGTCCATCCGTTCCTTCATCATCTGCATCTCGGCGACTATGTGAGGTGGAACCGTTTTTGTGACGGATGGCCGGCTCGTGTCTTGTCGTTCTGGCCTGCTTGGGGCATTGCTACCCTCCGGCCCTTCTTGGTTCCTTCTCTCAGCGCTGGTGCCTTCTTGGTCTTCCTCCTGTGTGTTAATGTCTGCGTTCTTTTGGCACAACTGCTCTTCTAGATCATGGTTTTGCTTGGTGAGGCGCTCCACGGCGGTGGCGAGAGTCTGAACCTGTCTCTCGAGGGCGGTCGTGTGTGGTTCGTCTCCTTGAGCATTGTTGGTGGTCACCATCGAGCGAGTAAATACCATGCAACTCTTTGTCCAGGAAGCGATAGTATGGCTTACAAGTTGCGTTTCCCACAGACGGCGCCAACTAATGATGCTGAAAATCGTCAGTAAGTCACACGGTCCTCACGTGCTCGAGACAACACCTGCACAACACGAAACAAGAAGACCTTGCGAAGAGTATCGATGTGGTACCGGCCAAAAACCATCTAAAGGTCAAGTTAGAGAACTTTTCATACTCTAGAGTGCCAGAGCTAAGGGAATTATACGTACCTTGGTTTGTGAGGGTCTTAGGGTTTTTATAGTAGCATGGGGTTGATATTCGTTCCTTGTTTTAGAAGTTCTTTCCTTGTCTGAGAGATCTTCTTTAATTCGCATATCTTATGAGATCTTTTCCTTATAGGACTCTCTTGATTAGAGTTAAACGTGGCGCACAAGATATTTCCTTATATACTTATGCGTGGAGGCCAAGCCACGTCAGCCCCGTCAAAGGCTCGCTTGTCCTCTTCAGCTTCTCCTTGTCAGCTTCATATCCCGTCAACACATTCTAGTCGTCTTATTCAGATGGTTGTTTTCTTCAGGGTGCAACCGTCAGCTTTGAGGTGGAGCCGTCGACTTTCGCTCTGTTGTTTAGGTTGTGAATGTTTAAGTGAGGCTAACGAGTTCATTAGGACCGTCGCTTCTTCCTAACATGGACGACTTTATCAAAACCACAGAATTACCCTTATCAAAAATGATTAACAAGATTTCATAACTCGTGTCAATTATACTAATGAGGATGGCACTTAACCTAGTTTAAGGTTTATATTGTGTGTATTGTTGAATATAGGTTCCTTTGTCATCACTAAAAAAGGCATGTTTGAAAGTAAATCAAAATGCATCTTCTTTTTGAAACGTTGCTCATTGCCATAGCAACACCATCATGGATCAATTCTTGACCTTTGATCCTTTTTTCAATCATTCTATTTTGAAATCAACTGGCATTCTTCTCTGTAGGAAAGTATGAATTTGTGCATGTAATAGCCACTGAATTCATATCTAAGTTGCACTGCCACCGAATGCTTTTTTGGATCAATACATTCATGAGTCTATGATAACAGCTATACAATAAGGGTACGTTTGGTTGGGGTGAAAACAGGGATGATGGAAAATAGAGAAAGGAAAATAGGGTGAAAAATAGCATTTTTCACTGTTTGATTGAGAAGAGAAAACAAAAGAGACAAAAAATAGGGGGGGAAATTTTCCCTCCAGGCCCACCTTTTTTTATCCTCCCAATTTGGGAGGAAAATGAAGAAGGAAAAATGTTTAAAGATGCACTTTACACAAATACCCTTAATTTAAGTTGCATTTTTTTTTCTTTCTTCTCTCTTCCCTGGGCAGCAACGTTGCCCCTCTTTTTGCCTTTTTTTTTTTTTTTTTTTTGGGCAATCACATTGCCAGTTGTCACTTTTTTTTTTCTTGGGCATTAACATTGCCTCTTTTTTTTTTTTTCCTTTTGATTTTTTAGGGCTTGGGCGTGATAGTTTATTTTTATTTTTACTAGATGTGATTTTTTTTGGAACATGTTTTTTATTTTTATAAAAATTTTTGGGTGATTGCTCTTTTTTGTGTGGTTATTTGTCACTTTTTTTTTTTTTTTTTTAATTTGGCATCATTCTTTAATAAGGGTATATGAGTAAATTTATTCAAACTCATTTTTTCCATCTCTCCACTTTTCCACTCCCTACCAAATAAAAATGAGAGAAAATAAAATCTTTTCTATCCTCCCATGTTTACATCATCCCACAATTTTCTATCTTCCCACTTTTCCACCCCTCCAACCAAATGGACCCTAAATGAAGCCAATCCAATAATCCTGACTGCAACGAGCTCCATTGCCACAAATTTTTAAAGAAACGTTACCTTTCATTGCTTAAAATTTTATAGAATAGAATTTTCCATCTATTCGTTGGATCGGCTTGCTTCGCCGGCTCTGACTTGATTCAAGTAGCCTTTCACTCACTCAACGGATAGTTTTGAAATTAACCAAGGAATATTTTAAGCACAGACCATTTCTTTCCTATGGTATTAAATACATTCCAATTCTCATTGTTTCCTATGGCAATAGCTAGCCCATCACTACAATAACCATGAAGATGAGTTTCTCCCATCTGATTTCAAAGCGTGCACTACTCCCGCTGCAATTATTTCTGCATGGTTTTGTCAATGCAGTGTCTGAATTTGAAGAATACAAGACATACATCATTCATATGGACCATTCTGACATGCCTGAGTCTTTCTTAACCCATGAATCATGGCATCGTTCCATCCTAAATTCATTATTGTCATCTCCTGCTGATAACAAAGAACTATTGTTGTACTCATAGTCATACAACCATGTCATGCATGGCTTCAGTGTAAGGCTCAAACCCTCTCAGCTCTCTGAGATTGAGAAATCTCCATTTCACATTGCCACATACCCGGAGTCCTTTGGCAAGTTGTTTACAACCTACACTCCTAAGTTTCTTGGGCTACAACAAAGCTTTGGCATATGGCCTGCTGCATCATATGGAGCAGGTGTGATTGTTGGCATTCTTGATATAGGAATTTGGCCAGAGAGTGAGAGTTTTAATGATGAGGGTATGTCACCAGTGCCACAAAGATGGAAGGGAAAGAGTGAGAATGGCACAACATTTAGTCCTTTAGCATGCAATTGGAAGCTCATTGGGGCGTGAACGTTTAGGAAGGACTTCAAGCTGCGGGTGTTCAAATATCCAAGGAACAAGACTTTAATTCTGTAAGAGATTTCATGGGTCATGGTACACACATATCATCCACAGCAGTGGGTAACTATGTACCTGGTGTATGTCACTTTGGATATGCAAGAGGCACAGCTAGAGGGGTGGCTCTTACTGCACATCTTGCCATGTACAAGGTTAGTTGGGCAACAACAACAAAATCGACTTTTGCAACTGATCTGCTTGCTGGCATGGAACAAGCTATTCTTGATGGGGTTGACATCATGTCTTTGTACCTTGGCACTGATCAGCCACCTTATTTCGAGGATACCATTGCCATTGCTTCTCTTTCTGCAATTGAGAAAGGAATATTTGTTGTCTGTTCTGCTGGAAATGACCGAGGTTTCAAAACAGTACACAATGGAGCACCTTGGATCACAATAGTAGGGGCTGGTACACTTGACCGAAGTTTCCAAGCAGCAGTGACTCTAGAAAATGGGGTTTCCTTTGAAGGTACATCATACTTTCCAGAAATTGTTTTCATTACTGATTTACCTTTGTACTATGGCAAAGCCAACTTGAGCAAAGCAATGTGCAACTACGCAGCATTGGATAGAGAAAAGGTTGTTAAGAAGGTAGTCTTCTGTGATTATAGTGCTGAGATTTATGCTATTGATCAGCTTAGGGAGCTCGAGAGGGTAGGTGCTAATGCGGCTATCATCGTTAACAATGAATCATTTACTTTACATCCAGATAGGTTCTCCACTCCAAGCCTTATTTTACCAATTGCTTCAGGATATTTGATTAAAGAGTATGTGACAAGGGTGAGAAACCCAAAGTTGAAAAGCATGAGGTTTGTCTTGACAAGGTTGGGTACAGAGTCTGCACCTCAAGTGGCCTTGTTCTCTTTAGAAGGATCGAACCCATCATACCATACATGCAAGTTGGCAAATATGATTTGGCTTCAGATTATGCAATAATGTCGGGCACATCAATGTCGGAACCTCATGTTGCCGGCGTTGGAGCTTTGTTGAAAACACTCCACCCTGAATGGAGCCCCAGCAGCTATCCAATCAGCTATAATGACCATTGCCTATGCCAAAGATAATACTGGCACAATTTTGAAAGACCAATGGACAGGTCTTTCTGGGACACCTCTACAATTTGGGGCTGGACATATCAATCCAAACCAAGCCATGGATCCTAGACTCATCTGTTAGTGTATAGCTTAGACTAGATTAGCCCATTGGGCTTAGCTCAGTATACTGTACTTATAGTTTACTCATATTACTTGTATTGCACACATATCTAACCTATAAAAGGCTCTCTATTGTACATTATTATTTACATAGAATATACAAACTATTCAGTATTTCTCTCTCACTTTATATTCTTAACATGGTATCAGAGCCAATGCTCTGATTTTCTGGCACCTATCGTCTTCTCCGGTGTCTTTCCGCTGCCCTTGCCTTCGTCCAGTGCCCACTATCAGAAGCAAATTACCACCGTCAGACCCACAGCACCAAAAACTCTTGGATCTAGTCTTTTTGTCCATCACCCTGCCAAACTGAGAGCACAAATTGATAGATTGCACAATTCCGAGAAAAACCCAACCCGAATCAACTCCATCTGGAATTGCACAAGCTCCCACGCGCCACCAGAAGGTTCGGTCTCACATTAACACGCGCCTACATGCGCCACCACCCAATCTCACACGCCTTCACGTGCTTTCACTCGCCCTCACGCGCTCTCATGCACCTTCACGCGCCCTCACGCACTCTCACGCGCCCCACGCTCCATTCATTGCCACGTCGCCACATCAGCCCTAGTGACTTCAGCACACATCATCCCTATGACGTCAGCATCCGTTGACTTTGACCGCCGCCGTTGACCGAGGTCAAAATTTTTCGAAGGGGCCTTTCTTGCTCAGTTTTTCACGTAGATTCCGATTTTGGGCTCCGTTTCTTCATTTGAGGTCTCTAAATCCCACTTTTTGGTCATTTTCTTCTTTATGGCTCCACAAAATGAATGAGATATCATTCGTCCTATCACCATTATGTTGGATGGTCCTACTAGCTATCATGCATGGTCTCAGAATATGACTGTCTTTCTCAAGGGTTGTAAACTATGGAGATATGTGACTAGTTCAATTCCTAAGCCAGTACCAAACCCTAAGTCCAAAGCCACAGCTGCTGAAGATGCCTCCAAGACTACTGTTACAAAGGATGATTATGAAGAACGCCTAGAGGAATGGGAGAGTATTCAGAGTAAGATCTTGTCTTGGTTTATCAATACCTCTATTCCCTCCATTCATAATCTTCTTCCTCGTCTTGAGACTACTAAGGCTGCTTGGAAATTTCTGGCCGATCGCTATAATTGTACTAATGATTCAAGCCTAGAGTTTCACATTGAATCAAAGCTTTATCAAATGCGCCAAGAGACAGGTTAATCTATTTCTGATTTTTATTCTCAGACTTCTAATATGTGGGAAAAACTCTCTGCTGCAGATCCTCCACTAGTGTGTTCTAAGGACATTGAGCTCTTTGTCAAATATTGGGATCGCCGTAAATTTATGCACTTCATGATGAGTTTACGTGAGAATTTTGAGACTACTAGGGCTTCTCTGCTTAGCCAGTCTCTTTCTCCTTCTCTTGATGCTGTAGTCAAGGAGCTCATTTCTAAGGAGAACCATCGGCCTACTCATCACATGTCATCATTTGATCATGTATTGGTTACACCATCTCCACAGCCTCCCATTGCTACATTCACTACTCCTCCACGAATAAACTCTGGGCGTCCTACCTCTTAGTCTTCCAAAGGTACTCGCTGTGAGTTTTTTCGTGCCCAAGGCCATGACATCTCAGTTTGTCACAAATTGCAGAAATTTATGCAAAAGCAGAATAAAGCTTCTCTTCTGCAAGCAGCTGTTGTATGTCCTTCAGATTCATCGGTTCCTACAGGTCCATCTTTGGCTTCCTTACTTACTACGATTGATATTGAGGTAGTAGTTCAACAGGTTTTATCCTGCACTTCCACTACCCTTTTTGTCACCTCAGGTAAACAACCTTGATTTTTTGATACTGCATGTTGTAACCATATGACTCCTGATGAATCCCAATTTTCTGATAAGGCACCCTTAGAACATCCAATCACCATTTACATTGCTGATGGAACTCCTATACCTGTTAGTCATAAAGGAACAATCTCTTTTCCTTGTTTATCCCTTAGTGACATTTTTCATATCCCAAAGTTATCCCTCAATTTACTTTCTGTTGGTCAACTTTGTGAATTAGACATAGATCTTCTATTTACTAATCATGGTGTAGATGTGCAGGATCCCCGAATGGGTCAAGTGCTTGGGACAAGCAGTAAGGTTGGTCACATGTTTAAGGTTCATGACTTGAGGATTCCTTCACAAGTTGTTTCTACAACTGCTACCACTGCCACCCCCTCACCTGATCTATGGCATGCTCGTCTTGGTCATCCATCTTTATCTCGTCTTCAGTTGTTAGCTTCTCAAGGTCATTTAGGTTCAGTTCAGTTTCAAAATTTTGATTGTACTTCCTGTCATTTTGGGGTCCTGCACCTATTCCCACTGAGGGGGGATCTAGATATTTTGTCATATTTATGGATGATTTTTCTCGATATACTTGGATTTATCTACTTCACCATAGGACTGAACTTGCGTCTATTTACCAAACATTTCATAAAATGATTGAAACACAGTTCAATCGCACCGTCAAAGTCTTTCAATCAAATAATGCTCAAGAATATAATGATAAATCTTTCCTATCCTTTTTAGACAGTCATGGTACCCTTCCTCAGCGGTCTTGTCTTTACACCTCTCAACAAAATGGTCGTGCAAAACGAAAACATCGTCATATTCTTGATGTTGTCTGCACCCTTCTCATTTCTGCCTCTCTTCCTGAGCGCTTTTGGGGTGAGGCCGCACTGCTGTGTACACCATTAATCGTATTTCTTCACCAACTACACATAACAAATCTCCATTCGAGCTTCTCTATGGTCAAACTCCTGACTACTCCTCTCTTCGGGTTTTTGGTTGTGCTTGCTTTGTCACTCTTCCTCTTCATGAACGAACAAAGCTCCAGCCTCGTGCTCATCTCTCTTGTTTCCTTGGTTTGGGAACATCATCATTTCACGAGTCTTCAGCAGTTTCCTGCGTCCTTTTCCTCAAAGTCTCTCATTTTTACTGATCTTTTCCTCCCTCTCTATCCTGAACTTGTGGAGGATTCTTCAACATCGGCTGCCTCTCCAGACAACTCATCTTCAGTTTTGTCCCCGGCATATGACCCGTCTATCTTGGATCCTATAGCACCACCCTCTCCTGAGTCTCCTGTTGGTCTTGAACTTCATCGTTCCACTCGAGTAAGCATTCCTCCCCCTTATTTCACTAATTATCCCTACTCTTTTGCTCTTGCCACCCTCTATGAACCTTACACCTATCGTAAGGCCCATACTGACCCTCTTTGGCAGCAAGCTATGAACGAAGAACTAGATGCCCTTCATAAGAATCACATTTGGGATATGGTTGATTTGCCTCCTAGTCAGTCCATAGTAGGTTGTAAGTGGGTTTACAAGATCAAGACCAAGGCTGATGGATCTATTGAACGATACAAGGCTCGCCTAGTTGCCAAGGGCTTTACTTAGGAGTATGGCATTAATTATGAGGAAACATTTGCTTATGTTGCTCACCTTACATCTGTCAGATGTCTCATTGTTGTGGCTGCTGTTCGCCATTGGCCTCTTTATCAAATGGATGTGAAGAATGTTTTCCTCAACAGAGACCTCTAAAAAGAAGTGTACATGCAGTCACCCCCTGGCTATCCACACTCAGGCAGTCAAGTTTGTCGCCTTTGTCATGCTCTTTATGGCCTCAAGTAGGCTCCTCAAGCTTGGTTTGAAAAGTTTAGCTCAATTGTTGCTCAGCAGGGTTTCACTTCAAGTCCTCATGACACTGCTCTCTTTGTCTGAAGATCCTCTGCTGGTATCACTCTTATTCTTCTTTATGTTAATGATATGATTATTACTGGAGATGATTCTGCAGGTATCTGCTCTCTTCAGTACTTCCTTAGTCAACATTTTGAGATGAAAGATTTGGGCACTCTCAACTATTTTCTTGGGCTTGAGGTTACCTCATCCTCTGGTGGCTACTATCTTTCCCAAGCTAAATATACTTCTGATCTTCTCTCCAAAGCCAGTATCACTAACAACAAGACTGTTTCCACTCCCTTGGAATACAATGCAAAGCTCACACCCTTGGATGGTGAACCTATATCCGATGCTACTCGCTATCGTCAATTGGTTGGTAGTATGATCTATCTCACTGTTACTTGTCCGAATATTTCACATGTTGTGGGTAAGGTCAGTAAGTTCATGGATGCCCATCGTTCTGTCCACTATGCTACCTTTCTTCGGATTCTCCGATATGTCAAGGGCACACTTTATCATGGACTCCACTACTCCTCTCGGTCTTCTCTCGAGCTTCATGCTTATTCAGATGCAAACTGGGTAGGTGATCCGACTGATTGATGCTCTATCACATGTTACTGTTTCCTGTTGGGTACTTCTCTTGTCTCGTGGCGTAGCAAGTAGCAGGATATGGTTTCTCGTTCCAGTACTAAGGCTGAGTATCGTGCCCTTACCGACACCACTTGCGAGCTTATCTGGCTTGGCTGGCTCTTGGCTGACATGGATGCTCCACAGCCCATTGCCACTCCTTTATTGTACATTATTATTTACATAGAATAATAATGCTATCAATGTTGCTATCAACATTGCTCATAATGATGTCTTCCATGAACGCACCATGCACATTGAGATCGACTGCCACATCACTCACTAGCGTCTCAAGAAAGGCAATCTCAAGTTGTTCTCCATCTCCTTTGCTGACCAGCCTGCTGATATCTTCACCAAGACTCACTCGCCTAGTCATCTTTGAGATCTTATATCCAACTCCAGTTGGCTTCCTCCTTGCCACCTCGAGTTTGAGGGGGGATGTTAGTGTATAGCTTAGACTAGATTAGCCCATTTGGCTTAGCCTAGTATATTATACTTGTAGTTTACTCATATTACTGCACACATACATTAAGATCGACTGCCACATCACTCGTCAGCGTCTCAAGAAAGGCAATCTCAAGTTGTTCTCCATTTCCTTTGCTGACCAGCCTGCTAATATCTTCACCAAGACTCACCCGCCTGGTCATCTTCGAGATCTTATATCCAAACTCTAGTTGGCTTCCTCCTTGCCACCTCGAGTTTGAGGGGGGATGTTAGTGTATAGCTTAGACTAGATTAGCCCATTGGGCTTAGCCTAGTATATTATACTTGTAGTTTACTCATATTACTTGTACTGCACACATATTACTTGTAGTTTACTCATATGACACGGTTTTTCAAGATTTTATTGAATTTTTGTGTGGCCTGGGATACACTAAAAGCCAAATAAGTCTTGTCATTAAACGAACTCAATGGAGCTACAGCCAAAAGCCTATTAATGATCTACACTACCCCACTTTCATGGCCATATTCTCTAACAAAACCAGATATCTAGTGGCACAAAACTTTAGTAGGGTTGTGACAAATGTTGGAAACGATGATAATACTGTTTACAGAGCACATTTGGAGAATGTTCCTATTGGAATGAAAATCAAAGTTGTACCTAAAACTCTAACATTCACTCGCAAATATCATAAGCAAGGTTTTGTTGTGAGCATTGACATTGATAGAGAATTTCAAATGGTAATCTATGCATTTCTCAAATGAATTGATCAACATAACCACATAGTATCAAGCTCCATAGTGGCTATCGATTTCTAGGTGAAATTATATGTTAGAAATTGCCTCAGATTCCTAAATTTATTTAGTTTAGGTTTCCTTGGCGTGAAATGAAAGGAAAGGCTTTTCCTTAGTGTGAAAGGCAGTGAGTTTACTTAGTGTGGAAGACAAATATTCTCCTTAATATGAAATGAAAAGGTATTCATTATTCAATAAGTAATTGGATGTTCTTTGTCCATGAAGGAATATGTATGGAGTCATATAAATAGGCATTATTATTTAGAGATAGGTGACTTTTGTCTAAGGTTACTCCCATATGGGGAGAGGAGAAAACTCCTAGACGAACATGAGTGGGTTTCTTCGAAGAGTAATTTGATAAATTTTTTGGGTTAAAATATTACTCATTGTTGTGTTGAGAGTTTGTTTGTTTTATGAGTGTGAAAGAGTTATTGGGTGTATTGGGGTTTTAGGATTGTGAGTTTGTGTGTGCAAAGTTTGTGAGTTTGTGAGAGGTTTTATTTATGTTGATGAGTTGTGAGTGTGATTGTAATCCATATCATTGATAGTGGATTTTTGGTTGGTGTTGCCCGTTGATATAGGCATGGAGTTGGCCAAAACATATTAAATATTGTTCTCATATGTATGTTTTATTTTTTTATTCATGTGAATGTGCTTCTACTAGCCCCAAATCATAACAATTGATATTAGAACTCCGCTATTGCACAACATTATAGTATATTCATGTTCATGCCAATTAGAGTCTCAGAACTCCAAGTTGATAGGTTATTTAGACCCCTAAAACAACCAAATTGCGTAGCCTAGATTAATTAGCCAAGTTGTTACTTAGTCAAATTAAGCAATTCTAGGTTAAAGCAATTCAACAATCATATCAAGAATAATAATGCAGCGGAAAATAAATAACACAAGATATGATCACCCAGGAAACCACACGGTAAAAACCTGGGGAGGATTTGACCCACCGATCCTCAAGGCAAACAAGAATTCACTATGAAAGAATTGAAGTTCTTACAGAAGGACTACAAGCTCCCCGCTCGACTTCCTAATGCTACCCACCAGTACGAACTTCCTGACACGACCACGCGCAGGCTCCGAATCCACGGACTACTTCTTTCTTGAATTCTTCAATCAGCTACAAGCTCCCTGCTTGCTTTTCTTTTAAGATCCAATGGTTGCAACTAAGTTGATCTTCAAGATGTTGAAATCATCTCTACCTTGAAAACCCTAAGCTTTGTGTAAAGGAAAGCTCCTCTAAGATCTCACAAGAGATTTACACAAAACAGAAAATATGAGCAACAATAACAATATGGACAACCTCAAAAACGTGGCTAGGGTTTTGTTTATATACCTAGGGTAAAAACATAAAACCCTAAACGTTTAATGAAGTAGGGCTGAGTTGGAAATTCTGCAGAAAATTCAACCTGTGCGATTTTCGATCGATCGAGTCTAATCTTCGATCGATCGAGCCAGGCCAAAAGTCCCAAGTACTTCTGCAGCCACTCGATTCCAACTGTACAATAATAAACCAACTTTGAGCAAACCTAAACAAGACTAAATACAATGTTTTGATCATGGTTTGCCAACATTACAAATTAGAGTTCTAAATACATAAAATCCTAAGACCTTAGAACCTAACAAACTCCCCCTTTGGCAATCCGTGACAAAACCATAATTAAAAGCTCAAAGTTTTACAAGTAAAAGCCCTTTACAAAAGTAATGCTCATAAAATTAAATTCAGCCTAACTACTATCCATCAGTTGCAAGTGTAGACAGCAGCTTTAGTTGAATCAACCTGTATATTCCTGAAATACTCAACAAACACATAAACGCATGTGTGACAGAAAAGAGTAAAACAACAGGTATAACATTCTTGTAAGATTCACACAACACAAAATAAAGACATATATGAATGATCAACTCATAAATATAAATCAATAAGCAGTGAATCATAAAGCAACAAGAATCAATGAATATAACATGTATATCAATCAATGTTACTCCCCCTCAATGAATATAACATGTATATCAATCAATGTTACTCCCCCTAACATGAATATCCCCAAAAATGATATACAAAGTGAAGCACCTAGATACAATCTAAAAAACTCCACAAGCTCCTCAAAACAAAAAAATCTCCCCCTAACTACAAAAACCCCTCAACAAGTCAAAAATACCACTCCCCCTTTTTGTGACGGAATGCCAAAGAGCAATCACAAGTCGCCATCAAAAGGAGGTGGTGAGGGTGAATGAAGACGCGCCAAGTCAGCTCGTAGAGCACGAAACTCATCTAGCAAGTCCACCAAAATCTGACCATGAGCCGCCTGAACGGTCATGACAGTCTCCAAAGTACGACGAACATCGAAGTCGGCCGAAGGAGGTGGAGGAACATCAGCAGCAGCAGCATCATCACCAACTGGATCAGTAACATCCTCACCAGCAAGACCTGCAGAAGAAGAAGGAGGAGGTGCGCTACTAGAGGGCTCAGACCTAGGGTGTTTAGAACCAGCTCGAAGATGAGCAGCCCTTTGTCTAAGAAAAGACGCACCTATAGGAGCAATAACATGAACGGGCTCAGAGGAAGGGAAGCCACCAAGATCAAGATGAAGGAGAATCCTATGAATAAAAATAGGATGTACAAGAGCATGAGCAGATGATGAACTCCTATAAACATCGTTCAAAGAACGAAGAAAAAGATGGGGAAAACTAATAGGAGCATCAGTAACCAGAGCGTACAAAAATACACACCTCTCAAGAGGAATGGTGTGAACATGGGAAATGGGCCAGATAGAATGACACGCTATCCTAAAGAAAAGATAGTGTAACCCAGAGAGCTCAGCAGAGGTGATCCGAGGATCAGAACCCCACTGGACAGTAGTCCCAGTGATGTAAGACAAGACATCACTAATCTCGGGAGACACATCATATGGATAGACAGGATGTCGAACCAATGGTACCCCTAGAGCATCAGCCACTACCGCAGGAGTAAGGGTGTACTCTACGCCTCGTATCCAACTCTTGACTAGAGTGTTGGAATCATAGATGCGGATAGAGATGTTCGAATAGAACTCTCTAATCAAGGCAGAAGGTGGAGGAGGATCAGAAACATCCACCAAGGGTAACCAGCCCCTACGCTCAAAGTTTGCCCTAATGGCAGGATCAAATTCATCTAAGTGAACAGAACGCTCAGCCCAAATTTTTCTCCTAACATTCAGCTTCTCATAAATCTCTTGGTTTTTCTCACTCGAAAACTTCTCACGGTCATAGGATGGAGGGGGTGAAGGAGAAGGTGAGGGAACATTCCTACGGGCTCTAGTTTTCCTAGGCATAGTGCTAAGGAAAGGACAGAGACACATAGTGAAAAACCAAAAAGAACGAGAGAAAACAGAACCAAGGGCAGACTGCAAATTAGCACAATAAAAAAATATAGAACAAAAATCTATATGATGCATGAACATTAATAATGTTGTGATGCATGATCTAATGCAGTAAACAAATAAGTTCAATTGAGATTGAATTGACAAAATTGACTTGAACATGGAATTTTTATCACAAATCCCAAAAATTGAAAACCACTTGTTGAAATTTTTTACCAAAAAGATGAATTGAGCATTACAAAACACATTACATAGATTATAATGCTTAATTACAACTACACAACAAGTCAATTTCATCAAAATCATCCCAATTTAACAAAAGCCCCAATTCGGATCAAGAACAAGCCCTAGATTTTTCAATTTTTCACCAAACTCAAATTTGATCAAATTACCAGGTAATAATCATGTTAATGAAGTGTCCCCACAAAAACCCAATGATCAATTTCATAAATTAAGGCTTGAATCAACAGAAAATCCAAATATTACAAATTCCGAAAATTACCCTCAAATGCATGAAAATATGCATGTAAACTTGAAAATAAATTCAAAAGGAAGGGTACAAGTGTCTTACCAACTTGAGGAGAGAGAGATTTTGCAAAAAGAACGGAGGAAAACGACAAAAAATCTCTGATTTGAGCTTGCCAACGCGGAGAGAGGAAAAAGCTTTGAAAAGTTTTTCAAATAGTAACTTTGAAAAAGTCAGAAAAGTGCCTTTTAAAAAGCTTTTTCACGATGTTCGATCGATCGAAAATCAGATTCGATTGATCGAAACACACAGTCATTTTGAGACAAATGAAAGCACTTTTTCGATTGATCGAAAATCAGATTCGATCGATCGAAACACACAGTCATTTTGAGACAATTGAAAGCACTTTTTCGATTGATCGAAAATCAGGCTGGATCAATCGAAATGGGCAGAGGCTCACTAAATTTTGAGAAAAATCACAGTTTTGAAAGACAAACCAAAATTTTGAAAAACAACTCCTCAAAGCATTAAATTACAGAAATAAAATGCATGAGTATGAGATGGAATGCTTTTTCAAAAACCCAAAATTTTAAACCCCAATTTTCTCAAAAAACAAGTTTCAATCATTCTTCCTTTGAATATTCTCAAACAACAAATATGTTGTACACAAATCTCAAGATAATTTCAAACTTGGTTGGTCAGACCAAAAACACACACACTAGCATGTACAGTGTTTAACAAAGAGTAACTTGTGTAGTGTGTGATACTAGCAAAAACTTGAGATACATGTGAGGTGATATGTGAATAGCAATCAAACACAAAGTCTACACAATTCATCACATAGAATTTAAAAGAGACTATCACCTAAAGAGTTACATCCTATAACTCCCACATCTCCTAGAACAAAAGCTTGCAATCATGTAAGTTTCTTGTATTTTTGCCCCATTATTTAGGTGAAATTTGGCATAAAGCCTAATAGTACACACCAGATTAGATTATGTGAAATGGCATCAAGCCTAATAGTACACACCGGTTTGAATTAAGTGAATTGGCATCAAGCCTAATAGTACACACCAGTTTTAAGCATTAAGCATTAAAAGAGGCTACACCTTATGTTCTTTTTGTGCATGTGCTACACTTTCTCGAGCACAAAATCTTATGATATGCACTAAGGTGTTCATGATTGACTAGTGAACAGTGGTGAGATGGTTATTTATGCCTTTCTCAAAAGAATCAAGTCCGACAGTCAAATAACATGTGACTTCAAGATCAAGACAAAGTGATTAATAACCACAAACATCTTTCCCACACAACATGCACTACAAAGCTTTAACTAGTCAAGTGCAATATTTAAGCTCATCAAAGTTAAACAAGGTACACAGAACATGACATGTGTCAAAAGATAGACCAACCTTGTTTTTCAAAAATCAAGAAAAATAGTGTCTAACATAATTTTTGCTTTCTCCTTTTCCCCTTTTTTTTTTTTTTTTTTTTTTAAAGAGAAAACAAATAAATTCTAGAATGAAATGCATGAATGTAATGCAATGCAAGTCCTAGAACAAAAACAATAAAAAGACACAAACCAAAGAACAATGGTCACCAAAGAATAGAGCAATTAAGCACAAGGACCATGTCAGAAAGACTCAGTTAGTTCGAGTCTTTTGCATCCAAAACTTTTTAGATGCACCACGAGCATTGGAGTTCTTATTCACATTCGAGTGATTCCGAACTCCAGGATTGGAATAAAGGTTTAACACCTTTACCAATTCACCAATTAGTGCCATAGGATCATGTGCTTGAGGCACAGGCACTTTTGGTTTAGTTGCTCTCTTATCAGCTTGAAGCTTATAACAGTTAGGACGAATGTGTCCAGACTTACCACAATAATGACAAACCCAAGCAGGTTTACCATGCATCTTGTCCTTAAATTTGGTAGGCTCCTTAGGTTTAGATTCTCTTAAATCTACCCTAGTCTTCTTAGGTGGTGAAACTTCTACGGGTTTAACTATCTCACTCACAGGTGGTTTGACAGTTTCACTCACAACCTCACTCACAGAAGGTTCAGAAGAAGAGGAAGGAACAAAAGTAGTGGAATGTGGTCCAGAATCAAAAATGCTTTCAACATATCCTAACCCAGTTTTATCAGCAGGAGACTTTTGAACATTCAGCATGTGATCAAGTTTAGAACTAGCAGATCTAGCAACAGATAAATCATGTTCCAAAGTTCTAACTTTATCAAGCAAAAGCATGTTCTCAGATTTAACATTATTCAAAAGCTCATTAGCATCAAACAGTTTAACAAGCAAATTTCTCTTTTCAAGCTCAAGAGAATCAATTTTCTTTAGGCCAAGTTCAACTTTCATAGCATCCTTTGCAGCAATTTTGCAAAGTTTGTTATAGGCCTCTTGAAGATCTGCATCTTCAGAGAGTTCCCCATCAGAAGGGTTCTCCTCAGCAGATATGCTTTCATTGACTATAGCAGTAGCCGTGAAAGCAATGAAGTTTCCATCCTCGTCCCCACCGGACTCATCATCAGAAACCTCATTATCACTAAGGGTTACAGCCATAGCTTTACCCTTATTCCTCAAGAATGTAGGACATTCAGATTTCACATGACCATACCCTTGACAGCCAAAACACTGAGGACCCAAAGAGTTATTAGAAGATTGACCAAAATTTTCTCTAGGTTTTTCAAAATTGTTAACCTTAATGGGATCATTCTTCCTAAAATTTCTAGGTTCAGCAGTGTAAGTCCCTCTTGCCTTTCTATTTGTATTCCTCAGAAAGTTCTTAAAGTTTTTGGCAAGATAGGCAATCTCTGTAGCAGAGAGCTCATCATCAAATCCACCACCCTCAACATCATCAACTGACTTAAGAGCCATTGATTTGGATTTGTTTACTTTAGGTAGGTCAGACTCATAGGATTGAAGAGATCCTACAAGCTCATCAACAGGGATGGAGTCCACATCCTTGCTTTCAGTGATGGCAGTCACTTTGGGTCTAAAATCTTCAGTTAAAGATCTAAGAATCTTCCTAACAATTTTAGGTTGATCATAGATTTCACCCAAATTAAAAGCAGAATTGACAATATCATTTAATTTAGCATAGAATTCATCAAAAGATTCATCATCAGACATTCTAATGCTTTCGAATCTAGAAGTCAATTGTTGCAATTTATTAATCTTAACTGCCTTTGTGCCTTCATGCACAGTTTGGAGGATTTTCCATGCAACATGAGCAACCTCAACATTAGAGATCCTCTTAAATTCCTCCATAGAAACAGCATTAAAGATAGCATTCATAGCTTTGCTATTGAAGCTTGCTGCTTCTTTTTCAGAAGTTTGCCACTCACTCACAGGAGTAGCGGGTTTCACCCATCCGTATTCAACGGAATTCCAAACCCTTTCATCAATGGATTTCAGGAATGCTTTCATCCTTACTTTCCAATAAGCATAGTTGTTCCCATCAAAATGAGGAGGAACAAACAAAGAGTGTCCATGCTCCATGACAACAGGGGTCAAGGATCAGCTCAGAGATTAAAAATCTCAAACACAAAGAGCTACCCGCTCTGATACCACTTGATAGGTTATTTAGACCCCTAAAACAACCAAATTGCGTAGCCTAGATTAATTAGCCAAGTTGTTACTTAGTCAAATTAAGCAATTCTAGGTTAAAGCAATTCAACAATCATATCAAGAATAATAATGCAGCGGAAAATAAATAACACAAGATATGATCACCCAGGAAACCACACGGTAAAAACCTGGGGAAGATTTGACCCACCGATCCTCAAGGCAAACAAGAATTCACTATGAAAGAATTGAAGTTCTTACAGAAGGACTACAAGCTCCCCGCTCGACTTCCTAATGCTACCCACCAGTACGAACTTCCTGACACGACCACGCGCAGGCTCCGAATCCACGGACTACTTCTTTCTTGAATTCTTCAATCAGCTACAAGCTCCCCGCTTGCTTTTCTTTTAAGATCCAATGGTTGCAACTAAGTTGATCTTCAAGATGTTGAAATCATCTCTACCTTGAAAACCCTAAGCTTTGTGTAAAGGAAAGCTCCTCTAAGATCTCACAAGAGATTTACACAAAACAGAAAATATGAGCAACAATAACAATATGGACAACCTCAAAAACGTGGCTAGGGTTTTGTTTATATACCTAGGGTAAAAACATAAAACCCTAAACGTTTAATGAAGTAGGGCTGAGTTGGAAATTCTGCAGAAAATTCAACCTGTGCGATTTTCGATCGATCGAGTCTAATCTTCGATCGATCGAGCCAGGCCAAAAGTCCCAAGTACTTCTGCAGCCACTCGATTCCAACTGTACAATAATAAACCAACTTTGAGCAAACCTAAACAAGACTAAATACAATGTTTTGATCATGGTTTGCCAACATTACAAATTAGAGTTCTAAATACATAAAATCCTAAGACCTTAGAACCTAACACAAGTTGTGACAGCATTGCTATTGTTGCTTTTTTCTCTTTTGTTGTTGTTGATGATGCTATTGAGAGTATTGTTATTGTAGTTGATGGTTAATCTGCATGATGAGGTATTTGAAAATAATACCAAGTCAAATTATTGTGATCACTTAGATTTAGAGTAGTTTACTAGTTTATATTACTAGATGTCCTACACGTTACTTGGATACTTTATAAATTTATTTCAAAATAAATTTATTTTTTTAAGACCCATATACAATTCTTATGGACAAAGTTTAGCTATAAAATTAGTAAGACTACAACTTTATTCAATATCTTTTTATTTAAGGTAAATTTTTATAAATCCACAATTGGATTACATATTCTTCTTACATGCTTGCAAAATTTCTAGAAAAATAAAGGTTAATAGTTATGTCATCAATAAATTGTTTAAATTATAAGTTTTTATAGTTCAAAATTATAAATAAAATATAAGTTTATAGATCATATAATAAATAATATCCGATTAACACAAAATTTTACATGTGTACTAAGAGCGTAAAAAATATGCAATTCAACGGTTAGATTTTCAAAATATGTAGTAATGTTTATTCTATTGAGTAAGGTTATAGTCTTAAATTAAAACCAATTTTGTAGCTAAATTTTGTCTGATTCTTATTAAGTTGTATAATATTTAGAGAATTTGTTCCAATTAAATTTCAAGCCGTTAATATTATGGTAGTCTCAAAGACGGAAGAAGGGGGCCTAGGGGGCCATTGCCTTTCTGAGTTTTTAAACTTCCCCTTACCCTCAATTAATTTTTATAAGAAAATAAGTATGTATAATATGAGTAAATTTTAGTTAATGGCCCCTAAATTTTGAAAAATTTGTGTTATATTTATGTGAACAATACTACATCATTTTTATTTTCTTAAAAAATTTTATTACTTTTCTACCATACATAACTAATCAAACCAAAATATATTCAATATATATTCATAAAATATATGTCAAAATTTAGCTACAAAATTGATTAGGCTACAACCTTACTTAATAAAATAAACATTATTACTTTTTTTGAAAATCTAACAATTGAATTACATGTTCTTTATGCTCTTAATATACATATCAAATTTTGTGTTAATCGGATATTATTTACTATATGATCTACAAGCTTATATTTTATGCATAATTTTAAATTACAAAAACTTGTAAGTTAAACAATTTATTGATGGCAAAGCTGTTGATCTTCAATTTTCTAGAAATTTTGCAAACATAGAGTGTATAAGAAGAAGATGTAACCTAATGGTGTATTTGTCAAAATTCACCTCCAATAAAAAAATATTGCGTAAGGTTATAGACTAAGCCTACAACCAATTTTGTAGCTAAACTTTATCCTAAAATATATAAGTTATATAAACCACTAACACATCATTTTATATTCTTATTTACTCTTATAATACTAATACCTCAGTAAACCAATGGACATTCAAGATATATATTCCTAAACATAGGTAAAATAAATCTCTTTAACAAAAACCTTCTTTAGTTTCCCAAAAAAAAAAAAAAAACCTTGCTATGTTAATTATGCGTTTGGAGAATTAGAGTACAGACACTATGTTTTTATTATTTTATTTTTAGAATAAATGACAATTGTGAATTTTTTGGCTAGGAGTTATAGATTCTTATATGAAAAATAAGGTTTTTCTTTAGTTTATACTAGTCGCTAACCCGTGCAATACACGGGAAAGCTATTGACTATGAATTATTAATTAATTAATCTTTGTTTATTTTCTACAATCAAAGCAAATGAAAAAAGAAATAAAATAAAATAAAAAATTCAAGAATGAAAGAAAAGGTTTTTTTTTTTTTTTTTTTTTTTTTTGAGGAAGGAATGAAAGAAGAGTTTAAGTTGTTGATAGTGCCAAACAACCCTAAAAACTTTAGTTTGGTTGTCTTAGTAACCTGAAGATGCACAAAACAAGAACCTCAGACAAACACATGGAATGGATTTGAATTTTTTTTTTTTCACAAAGAAAGAAAGCATAGGATGCTTTAAGTTAAGTTTTGTGAAAGTGAGGATCAAATATGATATCTTTCAAAAGCAAATAAATATCTAATGTAATAAAAAATAAAGCAAATTGATATCTAACTCTCATGACAAAAAATGAATGTTGCACATTAGAATTCCAATCTTAAAAAAATCCCTATCCTCGATACGAAATATTCAATTACTAAATTGAAAATACAATATCAATTATACAAAATCTAAATAAAAATTAGGATTCCAATCCCTTAATATCCTAAATTATCCAATAAATGTTGCAATGTCAAAATAACAATTTGTATTAAATTGAAAGACAAAAATTGTTTTTCAGAATTTTTTTGTGATTTTTTTTTTCAACTTTAAAGGATTTTTTGTATCTTCTTCTTCTTTTACTTCATATTAGTCATTGACTAAATCATTTTGTACTCCTTGAGTGTAGATGTTGGTGTAAGTTGTAAATTACTTTCAAGACCAAATTTTTGTAACTTTGTAGAGTCATCATCCTGTTCACTTGATAGGTTGCTCTCACAATCATTTGTAGTTTTAAATGGAAAATAATTTTTTTTTCCATTCAAATTTTATACTGGCATAGGTAGGTTGAGCTCTTCAGGCATTTATCAAAAGTATTATTTTTCAAATTGTATGCTCAAGTAAAGAAAAGAAAATTTTAAGCAGTAATTTTGTATTACATTTTCTTACCTCTAAAAATTTGTTTAAAAGGTCTTTTGTTGATATATTGATTAATGCTTCAACTTCAAAATAAAATAAAATGAATATAGCCATTCCTGAGCTATCTTCAACCTTCAATGCAATTCTATACCTGAAAAGAGAAGTGACATATATAATTTGAATACCAAATTACTTTTTTTATATATAAAAAAATATATTAAACCTTTATATTATGTGTACCCCGTGATTGGAAAGTATGCCTTTTGGTTGCAATGGTCGCACCATAAGCATTCATCTCTTGATTTAACCTTTTTACAACATACTTTGCAAGAGATAAAGTACCAATCAGAATTGTCTATCTCAATGTTTATAATCTTTCCACGACAGGTGAAAATAGTTTCCGAGAGATTGAAATTTAATTAATGAATATCAATCAATACGCAATTTTATAACAAACCTTTGTCTCTGTCAAAACAGTAAATATAGTGAATTCTAACATTAAGTTGTTCTATAGTGATTTTTTTTAATTATATATTATCATGTACTTAATAAATTATTATATGGCAATTGCTATATACATTTTTGTTTCTCTTCCGTGACAAAAATGATCTTCGCCTCAATCTTGCATAAAAAATAAACCCCATATTTGGGACTTCGTGAATAAACTAAATGAAAAGTAGTCACGAAAATTAAATTCATAAATAACACTACATGGCAATTACTAGATAGATTTTTGTTTCTCTTCTGTGACAAAATTGATCTTCGTCTCAATCTTGCATAAAAAGCAAACAATATACTTTGGGACTTTGTGAATAAACTAAATGCAATGTAGTCACGAAAATTAAATTCATAAATAACACTACATAGCTGGTCATACAATGCAAGAATTGTTCATAAGAAGACGAAATATAATTTAAAACATATATTAATAAATGTTATAGAACGAAAAAAAAAAGTCATTTATAACCATCAAACAATATTATTTTAAATAGAAACATTGTTTAAAAAATGTTATTTTTAATTATGGACAAAATTTATGTATAGTACCTTAGGTGCTATTTCTTAGGTTTCATTCTTAAGATTCTGTTATGTAGCTATTTAATTTAAAAAATACACTTCCATCAATGAGAAAAAAAGCCACATCGCAGAATTTTAAGAGAGGAACCTAAGTCTTACTCTTTATTATTTACAATGCATTAAATAAACTTATGAATCATAAAAATATCATTATAAATTAATAGTAATTAGTAATAAGTTCATCATAAAAAGCAAAAATTATAAATTGTACACATATATCCATTATAATTATTCAATTGAAGGTGGTCAAGTTCTTCACTGGGTAGAGATTTTGGAGCATTATGTAGGCTAATGTCCTCATCTCCGGGGTGAAAGGAACAGTGTTCAGCGCCTTCTTTTTAAGATCACCACCGAGGAGTTCCGCAATGGGCACAAGAGAGTCCAATCTATCATCATATTAGATATAAAGTTGAGATGGTGGACGAACTTCCAATATCTCTTGGATAGATTCCCTTGTGACAGAAAATTCTCTCCCCCTCAGCCAACAATTTATGCAATCCCCTTCCACAAAGGCATTTGCAAAGCACTCATAGAATGAAGGTGTTTTCAAGGGTCTACATTGCTACAACCCTTTCCATGATGATCGTGGCCCTTTTGTAGTAGTCATTGTAAGCCATCTCTGCCTTAATGCTTCGGAAATTTTCCGAGTCAAAGCGTTGACGCTTTTTTGACTTCTTTGAGGCCGATTGCTTAATAGAAGACATCTGCAAAGATAGTCATAAACACAAAGAGACAAGTACAAAACACAAAACAAGAACACAAACTTGATTAGTACCAGGTTAGTCCATAAAACAACCACAAAGTCCTAAAAAGAACATAAACAACATCACAAGATCATGTTGTAATTGCTAAACATGTAACAAGACTTATCTAGCATGAGTGATATGCAAACATGACAAGTGAACAAGTGTGTGCATCAAGTGTGCATGTGGTGTGCATATGTGATGCATGATCAAGGCATGACTAAGCACACTTGGGTCAAAGTGTGCAAAACACACACCCAATGATCAAGACATGATAAACATGCATAATCATGGTAATCCCCAAAGTTTGGTACTCATCGAAGTCCAAAACAACACTAAAATGCCATTTGGGCATTTTATCAAACACCTAGTATGCACAGACACAACTAACGTGTAAACAATGCATGAACATTTGTAAAATATGCCTAAATATATGTTAGAATGCCACAAGGGGCCAACACAAACACAATCGAAGCAAATGGGACAAAGCCCATCAAGAAAAACAAAAGATTTTGCATAAAATTAAAGTTTCCCAACCTTTTTCAAAAATGAACCCAACTCTTGAAAACCTAGAATCTAAGGAATTAAAGACAAAAGAATTATGAAACTAACCTTAGAGGAGACTTAGAGTAGATTGCACTTGTGTTTTGTTTGGGTTTTTGAGAGAAAATTGGTTTAGGGTTGAGAGAGGCTCGAGGGAAGCAAAGGGTGTGAGTTTGAAAAACTGTCATGTTCAGCCCTTTAAAACTAAAAACACACGTTTTTCGTGGGTAAACTTCTCACGAAGTTACTCTCAAAAAATGCCACTAAAGCACATAAACTTTTCGCTGGTAAGATTATCTCGCAAGACAGTCGCAAAAGTTTCTGTTTGAATTTTAATGTTTTCAAGTTTTGCCATCTCCATTTTCGCGGGAAGAGCTAACTCACAAAGCTTCTCATGAAAATGTCTCTGAAGGAGTTTTTTGTTAAAAACATGAAATATGCAATATGAACAAAAACTCTAAACACAAAAGCATAAAAACACTTTCAAAAACATAAAAAATACTCAAAAATCTTTTATGTTTGATCGACAAGCAATTGAGTATACACATCACATTTGAACATGTACAATCACACAAATGAAATAAGCATTCGTTGAACAATAGACTTGTGTGTTGTGCATGTGGATCAAGTATGAACTAGTCTTTAGTCTAGTATGAAGTTTTAATGATCAATTCAATCAAGTCATACACGACTAGTACGAAGTCAAGTGACCTATCTCACTTGTAGAAATGAACATATATGACCCCTCACCAAAGTGATTACACTTGATTGAAAGCTTTTCATTTTGCTTCCATTTTACATACTTTTGATCAAAACAACTCAAATTTTTTAGAATCGATACCATAAACAATTTGAATGAACTTTGACGAATTAGCCTTTGGCTTTGGCACCATACAATTTAGTGCAAATCGCTTTCCCTTTTTCCTTAGTCAAATACTAGTATGTGCGATGGCTTTTTCAACTCAAAATTCTCATTTCAAGATTGACATTTGTAGAGCTCTTGAAAAAGAAAAAAAAAAATATGAGGAGATATATAGGCACAAGTCTACGCATGTATCAAGATCAAGCAAGTATATTAACCAATCATTCATGACAAGCTTGAAGATCTATTTACAACAATCAAACGTAGATTTCTAGATGTTGCTCACATTTAGAAAATGTACATACATAACAAGCTAAGCTCGTAAATGCACTATGCCATTAGTACAAAAATACTAGACCAAACTCTCATGTGATATACACAACTGCAATTAAATCTACTATCCGCCACCAATCTAATCTATGTTATTTTGATAGTAGATCTTCAAATTGCATTCTTATATCCTTTATCATTTGAAGGTAACTGAAGTAATGATTGTATGTAATGTATAAATTTTATTATTTTACAATATAAAATTATTATGATAGATAATTAAGATAATTAAAATAAAATCTAACGTTCTGGAAATTTTTTGAAATAGAATTTTAAATTTCTTAAAACTTAGTTAATAGAGTTTCTATTTTACCTAAAAGTGAACTCTCATAATTAATGAGAATTTAATTATTTTTTGCAAAGAGAAGATAACCATAGGCCCAATTTTTATTTTATAACATAAGATTTTACAGTTAGATCCGTACCATGTGTAATACGTTAGTCCATTATGATAGTTCCAAATAATATCCTAATACCTATCTATATGAGTTTTCTTTTTTAATGATGCCATAAAGGATGGAGTTTAATAGAATTCATTTAAGATCCAAAGTATCCAATAAATTTTTTTAAAAAAATTTAATGGATACAAGTCTTTTAATTGTAAAATTTTTTAATCATAAAATAGACTCTATCTAAACTCTAAAGAAAAGCATTCGGAATGATTACATCATTGATACCATATCATGATGGTTGCAAGTAGCAATATTATTATTCATGATTAATAGATGAACAATGAAACTGCGAATTAACAATTTAACAATTCAAATACCAAGTTTAAACTATTACAACACATATACAAAAGACTCCAAATATTGGAACGTACTTCTTCTGCCATTTTCATTATTCAATCAAAACCAAAGTTTCAAAGATAATTCCAATTCAATTAAACCCAATAGATACATACACATGAATGTAAAGAATTCCAAAAATAAAAGCAACAATCTCTAAAAGCCTCTACCTAATACATTCACTATTTTTTTTTTAGATTGTGCATTCTTTAGTTATTTTTCCTTTTATGTTTCATCAATTTTTTTCTAATTGACCAAAATATCTCTCATATATGTTAACATTAAACCTGACAAGAAAATTTTACATACCTTTTGTTTTGAAAGCGCTCCAAAAACCAAAATCAATGCAAGAGACTATAGATAAAATACAACAATTCAATGCATTTGGTTGACTATTATCATTAGATATAGAAACTTTCAAACCATCAACCAATGCTTTATTGCTGTCAAAACGATTCTCATGGCTGAATTATACTGTAAAACTTGTTTAAATACATAGATATTAATTGGGTATATCAATATGACAACAATGCTTTTCTACAGTTATTGTGAAACACTTTGTAAATTTAAAACGTGAAATTAAATGAGAAGACTACACCTAAACCTTATATGTAAGGGGCTAGGTGATGAATATATATAAGTGGTTATGTATTTTTTTTTATTCTCTTTTTGTCAATATTATTAAAGTCTAGATGTAGTTTTCTTAAATAGGAGAGAGTACAGATTGTGGGAGAGCGTTATTGTATTTGGCTAAAAGTCAAACTTGTGTTAGGTTTTTTTTTCTTTTTTTTAATTATTAAATAGAGAGAGTATAAGGAGTCTAGGGATGGTGGGAGAGTATTGTAGAAAGAAGTGTTTGTTTTATATTTTATATTTTATAGATATAGATATAGTTTTGTTTAAAAATAATAATAATAATGTGACAAGCTCTGGAGAAGTCAACAAAAAGCCAAAGGCTTCGGTTATATATATATATATATATGAGAAACTGTCATATCACCTACTAACTAAATAAAATGTGAAAATTAAAATCCACTACCACTTGCTATTGTATATTTAAAACAAAAGGACATGTCTAGTTGAAAAAGTACTGGATGTAAACCAAACCCATATAGATATAGATTGATTGTTGACGCACCTGGACTTTAATATGTTCAAAATAAAGCTCTTGATCTAACTTCAAAATAAATTCTACAAAATAGGAATATAATTGCTTAAATTCAAGTTAAGAGAATAGAAAAACTATTAAATTCATGAGAACCTTCTAAGATCTTAGAAGAAAGTGAACAAATAACAATGCTATTTCCATTCAATGACACATATTAAGAGTATATAGGAACAATAATGAAAAAAATTCAAACTTGTGAGCCACTATGCGTAAAACAAAAAACCATTAAAAAAGAAAACCACATGAACCCAGATAAAATTCAAAATATTAAAGTCAAAACAAATGGAAAAACCTAAAAAAACAAAAACCTTGTGTATCAATTGATGGCTATTACCTACTTAATCTATAGCTTCTATTTCAGCTAAGTTTCAATTCAAGTGTTTATCCAAAATTTTAAAATTTTCATCAATCTTTGGACTTTTTTTTTTTTTTTGCATAATTTGCTAATTGTATAGTCACCCTATTTTCAACCTTAGACACCACTATAAACACACAACTGTGATTAAGTTGTAGAAGATAGATAGGCTCTACCAATAGATTACCAATAAATTTCACCTTTGAAAGGTGCCTGACCATGTGCATCATTCTCATAAGTTCTTGTGACACTCCAAAGCAAAGTCTGAAAACTAACATCTTATGCAAACTTAACAGAATGTATTTGTACCCAATAACAAACATCTTCAAACTACATTCCCCAATCACCTTTCCTTGATAATTAGGGATATTAGCCACCAAACCGGCATAAGAACAATTAGAGAGCATATAAGGCTATACATGAAATCCATTCTATAATTTGACATCCAATTCTCTTTTAATAGAATCTAGTAATTCATTGTGTATAAATAATTGATGAAAACATTTAAATAATAATAATAATTTATACAATTATAAGAGTTATGAGTTCTGGATTATTGTAAATGATGTGATTAACTGTGGGTATTTAGGATGTGTACTTTGTTTTAGAATTAAGGAGAAAGAGAAAGACACATTCTATATCAACTTTTATTCTATAATATTCCTCTAAAGTTTTTTTTTTTTTTTCTTATTACATCAATTGAATAAATGATGTGTGTGCAATTTATGATTATTGCTTTTTATGATGAACCCATCTATATCTATATCTATATATATCTAAAAACTGAAGAGTAACATTTATTGTTGCTACACTCCAGTTGAGCCACATCAGCTCCACGTCATTATCTTTTTTCTTTCCAATTTTCCTACAATTGTTTTTAACATTATTTTTTAAATATTTACACTTCCCCAACATTTCTCATTCCCTTACCTTTTCATCTTCCCACTACTTCTCCAATCTTTCTCCCTCTCTTACCTTTTCATCTCCCCACTACCCTCTACATTAATATCATTCTTCATCTTTTCCTTCATCTTCCTTTATTTTGATCTTTTCTTATTCACACACTCTTACTATAAATTTGTCACTACCTTTCCATTCTATATATAATTTTCCCTCACAAAAAAAGGCTCTCTCTCTCTCTCTCTCTCTCTCTCTCTCTCTCAATTTTTTGGTGGATTTTTTTTTTTCCCTTACATCTCTACTTTAGGTTGATAATTTTTTTATATTCTTAAAAACTCTACTTTGGGTTAATGTAATTTAGTTTTTTTTTTTTAAATTGTTGTTGTTGTTGTTTTTTTTTTTTTTTTTTTGGTCTCTTTGATTGTTAAATGTTATCCTATTACGTTATAAAGAATTAAATATAGCTTATAAAAATATAATATTATTCTATTATATAGTATGATTTGGATAATTTGGTATTTATTCTATTACATAGCATGATTTTTTATAGTGATCAAATTAGATGTTAAACTATGAGACTTTACTAATTTTTATTTATTTTTTAATCCTTTGTGGTGGACAAAGTATTCTTAATAGTTGTATTAGAAGTACTCTATAATGCCATTTATTTAGAGAAAAGCAAAGGTTAGCTAAAGGAAAATAATCAAATGGGTGACAAATTTTAGCTTTTGCAATTTTATTTCAATTATTATTATTATTATTATTTTATAACAATGCATATATAGAAATTTAATTCTTAGATTTTGTTAATAATTGTTTATTAAATAATATGTTTTTGGAGGATGAAATTACATATTTTGCAAAGAATGCAAAGAAAATAACCTTAATAGATTATCAACAACAATTAATTTTTTAGATTTCCTAATTAGTCCAATTAATAATTGTTAAGTTTTATTAATTTTTTTAGTTACGTTTTTCGGTGTTTTATAGGCATAAAAAATAAGGTTTGAAAAAGTTTGTTTAAAACTAAAAAAATAATTTTCAAATTTTATATTCTTTTTAACGATTCACAAAATGTTATAAATAACTTTTATTAAAAATGAATATTTTCGTTGACTTGCCTTTTGAATTTCTAAGAAAAATTGTATTATTTTCATTTTGGTACAACAAAATTTATATTTATAATTTATGATTGTTCCTATATTATATTTATGATTGTTCTTATAGATTATGAAATACATTACTCGTTATTAAATTAGTTTAAATTATAAAAAAATTAATAAAACTACCATAAAAATAATTATCAAGCTCAACACATGTTCACGGCTAGTTACTAATAAAGTTCTATAACAATTATGCTATAATACTTATACAACATTCTTCAAAATCATCTTACACAAAACATTACAATATTATATGTGCATTGCACAGGTAACTTACTAGTTTATATCAATTATAAGAGTTATGAGTTTTGGATTATTCAGTATAGAGCCTGAAAGCTCGAAAATGTGTCAAAAACACAAGAGCTGTTTAAATCCTCAAAATAAAGCTACAGCTTGATAGATTTTACACTAACTTAATACTAAGTGCGGAATAGTGTAAATGCGAGCGGATGAACAAACAAGCTACTCTAATCCATAATCAAAGCAACACAGCAGTAAAATGGAATGTAAAAGAGTAGGGAAGAAAGATGCAAACACAAGATAACACACCGATGTGTTATAGAAGAGAAAACTGAAGAATTCAGCGAAAAACCTCTCTGCCGCCCTCCAAGCGATAATCGATCCACTAGACAATCAGTTGGGATACATAGGTGAGCAAGAGACCCTCCAAGCCTAATCTACCCAATGTACCTAAGCCCTCCAAGCTCCTACTCCAACAAAGCTTCTCAGAACCGTGTCTTGTCTAACTCTCCGGATCCTGCAACAAGCTCCATGTTGCATCTTCCATCCTTGGCTTCTTCCAATACTTCTCAGCATCACCAAAACCTCACTTGACACTCTGAAAGGGTGTGGTAAGTGTTTGGGCTATCAACCTCTCAATGGTATGGAAATTGAGAGGTAGGAGTTGAAGAAATTCCACAAGCAAATGTGTAGAGGATTGTAGATATAACAATCTCTAACTCTCAAGGTGTTTGGTTATGGTTTTCTCTCAGAAGCACTCCTCAACATTTGTGGGTAATGTGGGTATATATAGTGTGGGTATAGAAAGTGTATATCAAATAGTACAGTCTGGCAGAACAGAATGTCTCGCGGGAAGGCCTTACCTGCGAGATACTCGCGAAACACAACTGTCGTCATCTGTCCTGACTCTTCGCATTCCAGTCATGTGCAGGGCACATGGCTCACTTTGTGGGATGCTTAGTCGCGACTCGCGAGATACCCGCGAGAGCTCCTCAGTCTTCAATTGCTTAAGTCTTCACACTCTCTCTCTATCACACAACCCTTACAATCAAATCTCACAATAAATACAGGGTACAAAAGATTGAATAAAATTACAATCAAATTTGGCATGGAATAAAAGCCAACAAAACACATAGTTGTAAATCACAACTTTACAGAGCCAAGAATAGAAAAGCTAAAGGGAAAACAAACCTCAGTTCTAATGCGCAGCATAAATTAAAAAACAATAATAATAATTTACCTCAAAATTGAAAGATTAAGTGATTTTGTAAGGAGTGTCAGATGGTAGAGGGAGTGTGTTTGCTGGGTTTGTATTTGAGTTTGCCATGAGAACTGTGTTTGGGTTTGCGGAGAAAAAGTCAACAAAGAGAGAGATAAAGAATGAAAACAACAGAAGAGAAAAGGGTTTGAGGGGGATCACATGAAGATAGAGGTGAGAAGTGAAGGTTCTGCGTGAAGGAGACAAAGGTGGGAGGTAAAGGTTGTGAAAGGACGTGAAAGGGGAAGAGTCGAGACTCAAGAGAGATACTATAAAAAAGTCAGGTTTTTCTTTTCTAAAAAATTAAACTTAATTAGATAAATAATAGTAAAGGCACAATATAAGAAAGTCAACAATTAGTCAAAGGCTTCAGTTATATAGTATTTGTAAGGTCACAATTTGTAGCCCAAATCCAAAAAATATGGGATGCAGGCCCAATAAGCCAGTACAATAAATTTGTAGAGTGTGGGTGAAAGAACTGGACTTCTAGTGAATCTAACAATGGCTATCAAGGATCTGAACAATCGATAAATATAAAAGAGACATATAAAACATTGAATGAACTAGCAATCCGAGGTGACGAATTATCAAATAAAACCCAATAGAAATGAGTGCGAATCTAGTTTTTCAATATTACAATTGTTCTCCCCCCCCCCCCTTCTCATGGTGGTCTTTTACATTATATAGTTCCTTTCAGACCATCCTCATCGTACACTTGTTAACCATCTAATCCTTCACTTGTGTGCATGTCCCATCAGACACCTTCTTTAGCTGTGAATGGTGGTAGTTGAGATTATACTGTTCAGAGGTCCTCTCCACATAAATGCAGTCAGAAAAGTTGCTGCAGTGCATTTAATGTGGTGGTAGCAGCTTTTATTTTAGATATTTCTGAGCTCCTATCGCCTTTGTATGTGCCTGAAGTTCATACTTATCATTGGAATTTCATGGAAGGTCACCTACACCGCCTAAATACAGGTTTGATTGATGTTTGTCGTATCCGAGGAGGGGATACTCCTCGGACAATACTTCTCCATTCATTCCTTACGTGATTCTTAACTTTGAAGCCTCTAAAAATCATTTACTCTTCCTCGGACATATTCTCGTCCTCGGACAAGGCCCAAGGCCCAATATATAAATTTGGGCTCTTACCCCCACTGTATTTATAGATTATTGTTATATTTTTCTTATATTGACTTCTATATATAAATTTAGGCATATATAATGTAACATTTATTATTTCAATTATTTAAATTTGATTAATTTTTACATTTTTCTTGATTTTTAAATCTGTATGGACCCGTTTTGAGTTTGTAGCCCACTAGGTGGAATAGCTCAAGCCCAAAAAGCCCAAAAACAATAAATTTATAGAGAATGGGTTGAAGAACTGCGTTGTGATTGATCAAATATGTACTGGAATCAATTAGACCAAAAGATAATGAAGCGAAATAGGATTATATTGAAGAAAAATTATCCTCGAAAAGGTCCGAGGTATACTGTTATTTTATATTATCTTCCAAATTGGGTTACAAGTTTGTTTCCTGAATGCTATCTCCTTTCTTTTCTACTTTTCCGATCCCCTTTCTTGGTTTCCTCTCCTTCCTTTTATACTCTTTTTCTTTTCCATCCCTATCTTCCACGTGCATGCCCAACTGTGAATCTTGATACTTGTCCCATCAACACCTCCCAAAAGTCTTCATGTAGTAGCTGTAAGGCTGAAAATCACTGTTCAGGTATCACCTCCACATTAATGCGGGCGGGAAGTTAGCTGCAGAGTATTTAATGTGGAGGTAGCAGCTTTTTCCCTGGATATTTAATGATCCTTTTTTGTCTTCAACTTATGTAGTGCTTATCTACATCAATTAAATACTTTTGTGATGTTTCTTCGGATAGCAGATCATCTCAACAGGTCATGACCTTGGTTATCCGAGATGATTCTTATCCTCTACACAACCCCTTAAACTGTCATAATCTAAACTGACTTCTTTGTTTGTTAACGTGGTCCCTCTTTATAATGTTTATAACTCCTCGAACATATTTCGTCCTCGGCGTGGGCCTTAGGTCCGTTATACAACACGTGTAATGGTCCTCCAGGCCCAATATCGCTACAAAATCTATTAATATACTCTAACGGTTTAATATCTAATTTATTTAACAAAAATCTTGATATGAAATGTTTAAAGAATATTAATTATGATCAGTATGATTTAAAAAATAGTTCATAGTTTACAAACTGACTAGATGAAAAATAGAGTTATTTTGGCTAATATAAAGACTAATTTAATGTACATATTTATTATATAAAAAATAGCATATGTTAAATCATATTGTATACTACATATTTTATCAATCTTAATTAAGGACATTCAAAAATAGAATAGAAGACTAATAATTGGAGTATCTTTGTTGTTAACTTTAAATATATAATAGTTTTATTTTTACTCATTAATTTAATATTGAACTTTTTATAAAAATTCTCATTCTACATTGTTTTTGTTCATACTTTGTTCTTAGCCCTCCAAAGATGAAATCCTGACTCTGTCCCTTGATAGTCTTATTAACCACAAGATAATTAATGTAAACGTCCAATCTCTTTGGATTTGGGAATTTCAAAGATTGCTTTTGAGCAATTGCGTACTTAATTAATATGGCTTAAAAAAATAAAAAGGAAAAGGAAAAAGATATTGAAAGAAATCAAATAATGGAGGAAAATTATTGTTGATGATGTCAACATAAAATGCATCCAACCATGTGCGCATATATGTAACGTGGCAAAATTTGCCAAACAGCACATTTCCGGAAAAAAAATAGACGAATGGTATGCGCTCAAACTTAATTAGTAAGTTAGACTGTTTTTAAAAGTCGAGTTTGACAAACTTGACTTTGGACTGAAAAATGAACACTATAATAGTGTTTTTTTTAGTGGCGTTTTTGAAAACGCCACTATAAGTTCCCTATAGTAGCCTTTTCTATAAACGCTGCTATAGGCACTTAAAAACGCCACTATAGTGTTCGTTTTCCAACCCAAAATCAAGTTTGACAAACTCGACTTTCAAAAATAGTCTACCTTTTCAATTAAGTTTGAGCGCATGTCATTCGTCTATTCTTTTTTTAGAAATGTGCTGTTTGGCAAATTTTGCCTATGTAACGTAGAATTACTTTGATCAGCCAAAGACCCTTTTTCACTTCCCAAGTTCCGACACAGACAGCAACAAGACTAGAGTGACAGAAGTGGAAACTCGAAATCCTACTCCCGACAATGAGTTGATGATGTTAGTAACTAAAAACCAAGAAGACAACCCCCAACGTTATGTCCAATATTCTTCTTCACTCACTTCCCACTGCTAATTACCTCACCAAACCCAAACCACAAAACTCTTCCATTTCATTTCACACTTCATATTCATCACCAACAAACTCCTCAGTCTCCTTTCTATGTGAGCACAGCAACAGCAACAGCAAACAAGAGCAAACCCAGAAGTGCAAGGATGGTTTGAACTTGAACTTCATTCGTGCCAGCAAGCTCTTGAAGGATCTTAGCACTTGGGGGATTGGTGGACCTTGCAATTATTTTGTCCAAGTTCACAATCAAACCCAGCTTGTTTCTGCTATCAGGTTCACTCTTTCTTTTATTCCAGACCCCAAAAAAGGGAAAGAAAAAAAAATTTGTTTCTAACAATTTGCTATTTTTTCTGGTTTGATTTATTGTGGATCTGAATTATTTTATTTGGTCTTAGATAAATGTAAATCTGTCTGTTTCATTGTATTATTATTATTATTATACTCTCACTGTCTCACAATAAATTAACATTTTTGAGGGAAAAAAAAAAAAAAAAACTTGTATTTAAATCAAACAAAATAATCATAACAATCAGGCTCTCATCCGTCACCTGATCTTTGGCATTTTACAAAAAAAATTATGTTTATTTTGCTTCATTAAAATGCTTACCATTTACAAAATTTAAATTCTTTTTCATCCCTGAAAATAGCTTAAGTTTTATTTTTATCCTTCAACTTTATTATGCCTGCCTGTAGCAGGATTTGGGCATTTGCATTTGGATTTTGATGATTAAAATCCAAATACTTTGTTTTGATAGCTTAAGCCATCAAGGATTTTAAACTATGAAATCATTGGATTGAAACATATAATCCCATAATTTAAAATCCCCTTAGGAATAAACTATAAAACACATCTAAATAAGGAATTTTAAAATTTATAGATTTGAAATCAAGGCTATTCAAATTCATTGATTTGAAATCCAAATTCAAGTATCCAAACACAACCTTAAAGTCATATTTCTGTTCATGAAATTTTAAAATATTATACATTTTATTCTTTTTCCACTTTTCTTAAGTTCGAGGACAAAAATGAATTCTGAATGACATTTCAAAGACAAAAATTAATTCTGAATGACATTTCAAAGACGAAAATAGAACTTAAATTATGTCACTTTTCTTCATAAAATATAGTCGGGCTCTATTTCTCATCCCTAAAAAATGTGTATTCCATTAAACATGTTGAAAGGACAAAATGGTTGATATTTTAATTTTTCAATGACAAAAAATAAATAAATAAATAACTTTAGGGATGAAAGCAAAACTTGTACACTATCATGTTTGGTACTGTTGTTTAAACAATAGTTTTTAGTATTTAAACACAACACGTATTTTTACAACACTTAAACAACAATATTAGAAATCGTTTGAAAACTTTTGCCTTTAAATGTATGCAGATGACACAAGGTTTAATCTATTTTCTGTTGAGAGAGAGATTCCAAAGGAAATAATATATACACTTCTAATGGTTTTATTGGTTAAAATGTTGCAGATACTGTCATGAGCACAGCATACGATTTATTATTATCGGTAAAGGCTCAAATTGTCTTTTTGACGACTTGGGTTTTGATGGTTGTGTTATTCTGAACCGGATTGAGTTCTTGGAGAGCAATGAACCCGGTATTTATAGAGTTGGAAGCGGTTTTCGATTTAATAAATTGGGCATGCAATGCTCAAATGAAGGATTCGCAGGCCTTGAATTTGCTGGAGGAATTCCTGGGACTGTAGGAGGAGCAACTTATATGAATGCTGGAGCAAATGGGCAGGTAATTCTGGTTCTAATTTTTGAGTTAAAATGTTTTCTGAGACTGTTTCAGGATTGAAGGACTAATTGGTTTGCCAATGTTCTTATTGATTGAAGGAGACTGCTGATGTTGTTGATAGTGTAGAAATTGTAAAGAATGATGGAAGGTTTCAGACGCTAAATAGAATCGATCTCAAATTTGGCTACCGAACATCACCATTTAAATTTATGAAAGACTTGGGAAGCATTGTTGCAGTCATGTTCAAGCTGCAGCCTTCGGGATCAGCAAAAAGAAGACTACAAGAATATCTAGAAAGGTAGTCATTAAAAATATTATTATGCTTCCTTGAAGAATTTTGTTTACTAGGAGATGCTTAAGGGGTGTGGTTTGATTTACAGGAGGAGAGTATCTCAACCGATAGGTGAACGTAGTGCTGGTTCAGTGTTCCAAAATCCACCTAATTTGGGAATTGCAGCAGCTGAGTTGATTGAGAAAGCTGGATTGAAAGGTTTTAGAGTTGGAGGAGCCATGGTATCCAACATCCATGCAAATTTCTTTATAAATTCTGGTGGATCAACTTCTCAAGACATGCTTGACCTCATTGCTTTTGTCAAGGAAAAAGTTGATCAGAAATTTGGGGTACAACTCAAGGAAGAAGTGCTATATGTTCGTCCATATTGTAATGATTTGAATCCAAATAGAGACAAATGACCAGTCATGTAAATTTAATATTTCATGAAAGGAAACAAGAAAGCTCGGCCTTTAATAATTTCTGATTATCTTTAAAACAATATCTGTTCCAATTAGAGTTTTGATGAAAGGAAACAAGAAAGCTCAGCCTTTATTAATATCTGATGATCTTTGAAACAACATTTGTTCCAATCAGAGTTTTGAAAATTTTTCAAATCCTAATGAATTCATTGTTTGATTGTTTCTGCAAAGTAAATCATCATCATGCTGTCAGGCATTTCTGGACCTTCTGGTCAGTGCTTTGGTGATGACATGAGTAAGGATTCCAATGGGACAAAAAAGCAGGCAAAAAGAAACTGAATGCCGAGTCTCAATTTGGTTTTCCAGTCCATCATGAAAAACCTGCCTGTATTCAGTGAAGTGTTAGAACTTAGAACTACAACCAACAACACAGAGAGAGAGAGAGAGAGAGAGAGAGAGAGAGAGAGACCTTGCAGCAAAGAGATCTACAACCAACAAGTGAATCCATGCAGAAGCTAAAGTCATCTCGCTTGAGAACATCTTTGCAATGCCAGGCAACTGCGCATAGTACACAAGAAAAAAAAGATATAACATAAGAATTTTCAAATTTATTAATAAAAAAAATATTAAAAAAAAACTGTTGAATCCAAATTTGGTAGTTAAATACACACCTCAGGCAGCAAGTATTTACTTGCGAAAATCATCCGGAGTGTTTCAGGCGTCCAAGAGAGGTATAGTAGATATGCATATAGAAGTCCAAGCACTACGTATGGTATACCACTTTCCACAGATTTTTTGGTCTGAATTATGCATGATTAAATCAATTAGGAGCACCAACTGACAAAAAATGGATTTACAAGCTAGTGGAACATATGGATTTAGAAAGAAGGAGAAGAATGTAAACACATGAATCAGTAAACTTAATATTGTGAAGTAAGGTTTAAATGATGTGATAAGCACTCAATATAACAGGAATTATGTGATCTACATTATACAAAATAAATTATTGTGAAATTCAACCACCACAGCTACAATGAAGTTGATGCGATTTTTTTTTTTTTTTTTTTTTGATGATGTGGAACCTCACTAAGGTAGGGCCCTTTGGACCCACCCCTGAGGAGTAAACCATGGATACACAACTCCACCGTCAGAACATGTATCAGGTAATCCAAAGGAACTCCTATGGGGATCAAATCCAGGATGTTTAGGTCTACAGCTCACCCAAGCCTCCAACCACTAGGTTGCACCCTGATGGGTAAAGAAATTAACCAAAGAAGACAGGTGCTGTGGAAAATTCTCTCTCAAACTTGGTGAAGCTTGGGTTAGTCATTGGAAAAACTTTGAGGAAGCAGAGGTGAGATACTTTTTCACGTGATATAAAATTCTCTATGGGGATGGTACACAAATTCAATTCTGGTATGATCTGTAGTGTGGGGTGCTTTGTCTGAAAGATGTTTTTCCCAGATTGTAACTAATAAGATCAAATCCTCAATTTACCAATTGGAGTCTGTGGATAAGAGTAGTGGGGGAATCAATGGAACATTTTCTACTTTAATGCTTGTTAGTGAGGAGGATTATTTGGTTTTTCTGTGTGGAAGCTATTTGGAGTTTCATGGATTTTGCCAAGGATGGTGACTCAAATGTCAAGCTCTTGGAGAGGGACTTTTCAAAAGCATAGAAATGCTAACGCTTAGAACACAGCTTGTTTGTGCTTCTTGTGGACAATTTGGCGTGAGCAAAATAGTAGAACTTTTGATGAAGTGGAACAGCCAACCCATAAGATCAAACAATCTATATGAAGGGATTTATAACGATTAGATGATAGTGTTATGAAATTTTCCTTCTTGCCCTCTTTAGAATTCATTGATAGTCTTATTCTAAAATTGTAATTCTTGTAATTTTTTCCTTTACTAATTGTTTTTTTTTATTATATTAAAGTATTTTATTTAAAAAATAAATATAAATAAAGCATACATCTATATGTCTGGAACTATACATCAACTGAGGAATTATATGAAAAATTCAAGAACAAATTGTATGATCCACATGATAAACAGAAACTGAAGAACTGACAATGAGTGCCAATCTCAAATTACAAGAAACATACCAGTTCAGCATTAGGAGCCAGAACCATGAGGGTGTAAAATGGGAGAACAGCTACTGTTCCCAATGAAAAAACACTGCTAGCCAGTTGAGAACCTGACAACACTGCAAAGTAAATAAATAAATAGATATGTAGACAACGAAACATAGGGACAAGAAAGTCATCACTGACACAACCAAAGAAGTGAAGGAAATTTCTGCTCAAGCTTATAATAACAGCATGCAAAATGCCTCATTATAGTCAATATCTGTTACAATTTTTGTGATTTTCAGAACCTTCATTCTCAAGCATATCAGAAAGCTCCAAACAATATACCTGAACAGTTGGTCGCCCAAGCACAAGGCATTGTTGTTCACCCTAAATTTGGGTAAGTATAACAAAAAGGGGGATCTTCAGAATTACAAAGATTGAAATAATAGGCGGTAAAAAAATCTCTGCCACAATAAAGGCGCCCCTAAGGATTGAAAATGCAAGGTGAGTTTCAACTTGATGCCTTTTGGAATCCAGTAAAAAAGCAAGAGGATAGAAGGCTGTGGCAGTTATAGTAAGGAAAAATTTGTGGGAAGGGGGAACACCAAAGCAGAAAGTTCATATGTTTCTTCAAGCATACATTAGAAATGCCAACATACTTCCAGACCACCATCAACTATCTTCTCTCCAAGTACATTACAAAGCTCCCCTAGATTGCATATTATTCAAATAACCTCTATCAAGAATACGTATCTCCTACAACAATAACAACAAAGTCTTAATCCCAAATATTTTGGGGTCAGCTAAGCATACCTACTTCCAACAAAATATAAATATGGATAGAGCAACACAAAAATTCTTGGAGAAGTAGGACACCATATGGTGAGGACACATTAAGTAAGTCATTGTGTATTCTTTAGTTTTGAGGTTAAAAATTTCACAATTCAAGCATCCCAAGTTTTTAAATATGCCAAAAAATTTGTTGTAAGCCTTTTTTATCTTTCGTGTGTGTGTGTGTTCTAATCATTGTGTATTCTATGGTCTGAGGTTACAATATTTCACAATTCAAGCATCCCAAGTTTTTAAATAAACCAAAAAATTTATCTCATAAGCCTTTTTTTATCTTTTGCCTACAATTATTTTCAATGTGCTAAAAAATCTCACATCCTCATACTGAAGGTGTATCAATACTTAACCAGAAGTATCCAACATCATGGGAAACCTTTCCAATTAGAAAACATTACTTCAAATTCTATTTATCAAGTATTTGTGCATATAGGGATGTATTCTTGGGGTCGGCTAAGAATACCTACTTCAGAGATGTCCCTCGTAGAAGTATCATCAACACAACCTGTTGCTCTGGTGCCAACAGTTAACCATGAAAAAAAGGAGTTGAGCTGGAAGCTATATAAATTCAATGAAGTAATGACTTGCATTGATATAATTTCATTGTGAGCTCAGGTATCCCATTGTGATATAATGACAGAAGACAGGTGAAGTAATTTCAGCGAAAAATACATTCAACAAATGTTGAAAAGCTTAAGAGGCTTACTTCTTCATGTTTAGCATAAATCCAATTCAAGCAAAACACCTTGGACTTTTAACTGTGAAAGCTTAGATTACTGTAGACCGATACAATTCCCACAAAGCCTGGTGCTAGAGGCCATCATGTCATAGAATAGCTAATGGTAAATCATCTTTCTTGATCTGATACTTATTGACGCCTATTTAGAGATCCTATAGCATCTATTTTTTAGTAAAGATTACATTGCTAGAAGTTAAAGGAACAAAATTTACTAAGCTTATAAAGTTGCTTTAAAATGTCATTGCAACTGTCTTTCAATTTGAAATCTGCAATGGAGAGGCTATAAAATGATCATAATTTATACAAAACATATACATTACTAAGATTTGCAGCTTTCTCTAGTCTTGCTCTATGTTTCACATTATGTAAACTGGTTCTTATGTATGTCTGTACATACACATTTTTACTTCCAGCACATGTTCTGAACTTTTGTTTCACAAGTATATAGATGATACAAAAAGTATATTGGATTACGAGGCTTTTTATTCAAACATATCATCCTAACTTCTCATGTCATGTACGTCTCTTAAGTCTCTGTGTTTCACTGGTATTATGTAAACTGGTTCTTATGTATGTCTGTACATACATGTTTTTACTTCCGGCACATGTTCTGAATTTCTTTTTCACATGTATATAGATGATACAAAAAGTATATTTCATTATAAGGCCTTTTCAAACATATCATCCTAAGTTCTCATCTCATGTACCTCTCTCAAGACTTCCCTAAAACAAATAAAACTGGAAGAAAATGAATTACAATCAGTTATGCAACTTTGCAAGTGGTACCTACATTAAGCAAATGTTAAAGTAGTAAAGGTGCAAAAAATGAATTACATGAAGCATACACTCCAGAGCCTTTCTGATAAAGAGCACATCTTGCAACTTTTGGTGTAGAAATAACTTTTGATCCTCCTAGAAAACTCCAGTCCTTGTCCATGTCGACTCCCACTCTTGCAACCCGTTGGCCACAAAATTCAGAGCCATTACTTCTAAGAGAAAAACCCATTCTGACATCATGCCATGGTGTTATAGACTGCCCCAAGTGAACAATCTATGATAAAAATGGAAACTTGATTGTAAGGAACACTGGCAAGGTTGGAAAATATGCACGAAGTTACTGAGGGGAGAAAAATAAATAAAAAAACTCTATGTTTAGTCACATGTTTTATCATACTTTAAAGTTTAAACTCCTTTGAACAATAACAGGACCTAATTGCTAGTGATTCAACAGACGATCTATACAGCTGGGAAAGTGGATAGAGAAACAGCAATATTCAAATTTGCATCAGAATGTTCATGGAATTCTACTTTCATACCTCCCTGGAACAAAAAAATAAAGAAATTAAATGTGCTTATCTCACTGATTTATTCAAATTTTATAGACGTGAGTCCCATCTGTCAAGAGTCTTGTAGCTCAACTAAAACTTCCTAATGTTTCTAACGGGAACGTCTAGGGTTCAAATCCCCCCTCTCCCAACTATCGAATTATCAACAAAAAAGTCCCATCCAGCATTTAGTCAAAGGGTAATATGATGATGATTTTACTTTAACATGCCCTAAGAGAAATAGAGATTCATCACATATTTGACACCAAAAGAATATTGTTTTAAAACATGGTGGGAACAACGTTCCACACAAAGTAATGATTCAAACATATACATGACCAGTAGTCAACAGCACAATCCAATGCAACATCCTGCACTACATTATATAAATTAAAGGTACACTTCTATACTGCATGTTATAAATTACCTAAAATAATGCAAACATAAAACCAGGGGACTGTAAAGATGATCCATCGTAGTACACCCAAATATTCATTGTGTGTACCGACTGCTAAGGCCCAGTTTTAGTTGAAATGGAATGCCTAGATTTGTAATTTTTCCAGCATATATGACACAATAACTGGGGCCATTGCAAAAACTTGGAGCCTTCACTATCACTGATGGGATAGGATAAATTTTAAGATTGGGGAAAATTCCCTAGTTTCAAATTTTATATGATGTGGCTGCCACTTTTAACTTGTCCCATCCTTGATGATGAATTTGCAGGAATGATTCATGATTGTATGCACTATGCAGAACTCAATTAACCAACTCAATCTTCAAGAAACGTCACCCTAGGTAGTTGAAATATGTAGCAAGCAAAGAAAATGAAAAATCAAATATACATCCCATGGTGCAATGGCTGGCTTTTATGATCAGAACCCATTTGGCATTACAAAGAAAAACAAAACTATTTATAAGTGCAATCTCAAATCTAGCAGAGAATTATCTTTTTGGACAAAATATAACTAATTCCATACTATGACCAATACCCATTTGCAATCAATCAGAAATTCATCCAAAACGACTATTGTAACACCATTAAAATAAATAAATAGAACACATAATTGTTGATACCCAGATAGATAAATTGAAATACAAGTCCAAAGAAACCCAAGCAAGCATGAGTGATTTTATTACTAGCCACTAAACTATAACTAGCAAAGACAGACAGTAAAGAGAAAATTAAATAATTCTTGAAAAGCATAAAAAGCAAACCTTGAATGAGATTGGAAAGTGGCAAAGGAGAGAAGAGAAGGCCATGTTTTCAAAACCCAGATAGTCAACACCAATTGCTTCTTCATGAGCTAGTACTATATATTACTATTTAAAAAAAATAATAATACAAATGTAGAGTTCCAAACAGTGAAGGTACAGCTTTCCACTAAGAGAAACGCAGTACAGACAAGCAGCTTAGCTAGAGACAGAGAGACAGAAGGCAAAGCGTAAAAGAAAAACGAAGGTAATGGCGCACTAAAACCAGCTTTAGAGCACTGAAGCTGGACAATGCGTATGTCCCCACTTTGGAACTGAATTTGTTTGTTTCCTAACGTTTGTGGGTGCGCTTCTCTTTTTCTGTTACTATGTATAGTATGTTCTATCTTTTTGGAGGAGATAAGGCAAAATTAGGCTTGGGTCATGTCAGAATCTTTTTATGCATTTTAGAGCATCCACGTGGACCTATAAATTTAGAAATAAAAAGTTACTTTATCTATTTTACATTTTTGCCGTACAAAACATCCAATATCAGTAGTTTTATTTTAACTTTCAAAACAATAAAATAATATAAATAACACAATAAAATAATATATTTACTACAATAAAATAATATATTTACTACAACACAGTGTGAACACGTAATTTAATAATTTTTTTTTTTTACCTATAAGCTACTGTGCACAGCATTTTTGGCTGTGCACTGTAGCTGTGGAGCCAAATTATTTGGCTTTGGCTACACCAATGTAGCCATAAATTTGTATTTTGTGATGCTAAAAATAGCAATATAATTTTTTAGTACCACCAATACTAATGCTTATTAGTGAGATAAATACATTTCCAATATTCATAAAAATTAAAAAATTAAAAATTAATAAAAAATTCCAATAGATGTTCCATATCCCAATCCATCAAAATAAAAAGTACTACTGCTTTTCTCAGCAAAAGGATAAAATACAGTAACAGCTTTAGGTTTGGGCTTGAAAACTGACCAATTTGGTCCCGTGAGAGAGATGCAAACAAATAGTAACAATTTATGGATCAAATTAATTAGTTTTTAAATATCTTAGACCTGATTTGTTCATTAGCCTAATCTTTAAGGGGGTTAATTGTAGTTTGCCTGCCAAAAAAAAAAGCTCTGATTATTGCAATCTAATTTGGTGATAGTGATTAGTAAAATACCGTACGTGTGTATAATATAGTAGGTATTTGGAATTAAGGCATGTAATGCTTGGTCTTCTCTATATGGTACCAAGCTTTCATGGTTCAAGATGAAGTCACAACTTACAGCAAGGGTTGGACTAGTATTGCACAGCTTGATTGTCAAAGTCAAATTAACGTTTGCCTCTCTAGTATAGTTCTTCATAGCATAGCCAAAAGCTACATCAACTAAACACTAAACTCTACTTCTTTGCAGACTGTATTTAATCAAGATGTATTTATTTTGTTAAAATTCATTCTCTCCGACTATTAGACTTGCCAAACACTACTTTAACTGTGTTAGCTTTTTCTTCTTTTTAAAGTATCTTGGGCAAGTATCTAATATATCGCATTCATTCTTCTTGATTCACAATCATCAAAATTTTAGTTGGACTTGATTATTCCAACCATTTGATTGCAAGAATTACGCTAAATTTTCTATTTCAACATCAATTTGTCTTACGATCACCCAATAAGTTCATCTTAATAAGAAGGTTGTTCCGCCATATATGTAGCAGAAGAAATGGTAATTAAAACAACAGCTAAATTTAAAAATTAATCATCTCATTACACCACTTGCCAATAAAAAAGAGAAATTCAAGATCTAAAAGACCAGCCATTCTAATACACAAGATAAATTTTTGTATCAAATTGCTATAAATTTACCCAAATTGTCTGCATTAGTACAGTTATTAATTTTCAAAATGCAATGGACTAGACACCTAGACAGTATTGCTTCTACATGCAACAGAAGCCTTTTTATTTTTCAATGATTATCAAGCTTCCCCAAAAAAATAAAACTAAATTTGCAAAAAAAAATGTAAGGAGACACATGATCACTGGGAAGTATTTTTTATACAGTGCTCATCAAGCCAAGAAATTATATCATTAAAAACTTGAATTATCATTTCATCTGGCTCACCCTCGAGAAGAGAATGGCAGGCATCCTTATAAAGGTTAAGCTTCTTGTCTGAACTTCTTGCTTTCTCATACAAGGCCTTGCTCACAGACGGATCAGTTACAATATCTGCCTCTCCATGCAAGATCAATAACGGCAAAGAGACCTGTAATTATGGTAATTATGAGTCTAAATATAATAATAGTTCCAAATACTTTTCATAAAACTATTCTAACATTGACAGAAACATCCAGGTAAAACAAACTACTTCTCAAATAAACCCAAAGTCATATTTGCCAACATGTAATCTAGTGATTTTTTTTCTCTGGTAAATTGCTTGTTCCTATAACTCAGATCTGTAGGACTTCCTCATGAAGCGCATTTAAAGACAAAGATCTTGAAAATGCATACACTATCTTGCTCTATATAATCTCATTTGCACCAGATGAATATACCATGAGATATATAAAGTGTAGCCTATGCAACACTTCAGACTTGGTAACTCATCCTCATGTCAGTCGATGGAATGTTAAAGAGGATGGAATCAGTCAACCAAATTAGGCAAACTGACATTTTAAACTTCAGAACAGTATAGCGAATTGGAAATTAATTAATTTCTATGCTTTGAATAGGTTAAGCTTTTATAAATAGTGAGTGTCCTCTTTTATTGGACATTTATATATTTAAATCTTATTTGGAATGAATCCAGGCAATTTCAGAGAGGCCACGAATAATGTAACAGCTTTAATTTATAACAGATTTCAGCCAGCTAGATAGACCCCTAAAGAAAACTGATAAGAGATTTAATGCATGCAGAAAGAAAGATAAGAAAATAATGACTGTTAAAACTTGAAAGTATTGGGAAAAGAGGCACACAGAACAAACTGATTAGGATCCAGTCTGAGCAGAAGTTGAAGACAAAGGCACAGTTAATTCAACTTTCTGATAAATGTAACAGAGAGAAGTCAGGGAATGAGCATACATCTTCCAATCGATGTTCTATCTCTTGAGTGGTTTTGAGCATCTCCACTGCAGTACGCAAGCGAGGTTTATCCTTGTAAGCAATAATGTTATAAGCTGTCTGCATTTAGAGAAATATTAAAAACATATTAGCTAAAAGCGTCCATTGTAAGAACAGGTGGACTAGTACAAAAAGGCAGTTAACATTTCACTGAGAATAAGATGCCAAAATTACAGAGAACTGAAGCAATCGACATCATTAGTCTTTGATAAAAGCATACAACATAAACATCTTATATTTTAAATCCATGGAATTATCTAATTGCATAAAAAGAGACAAACCAGCTCTCTATATTTCACGTCTCTAAATGCTGCTTCAGCCAAATCCTTTTGTGGAACTAACTTAATTGTGGGAAGAAAATTAGCCACACCAATCAGGATTTGCTTGAGTAACCATGGGGGAACCATGTTATCTGCAATCTAAACAAAACAATGTCAGTTAATATAAGGTCAACTAAAACGGTTTCTAACTTAGGTTCAGAGGAGTACTTTGCACATAGGCGCGACAAGAACAGCACCATCCCATGCATTAGGTTGTTTTAGGTGCATTTTCAAAGCTACAGCTCCACCCAAAGACTGACCAAAGAGGAAGCTTGGGATAGTACAGAATTCAGGGCTCTCTGCAATTCAAATTTAACCAAATAACGTGAACAAGCTAGTATATGACACCATTTTCATTTTGATACTTTCACAGGAGAAAATAATTATGTTAAGTATAATATGATAAGTTATATACAGATCATTTAGTGAGAAATTTTACATTATGTATTTAATAACAAATTCTGAGAAAGAGAGATTGACACAAGATGCAAAGTCATAATATGTCATGGTTTCAGTGATTGTAATAGATGATACTTTTGCTTCCAAATGAGCAAATCAATGGCTTGTCAGACTTGCAGTAAATGACACTGTCAACTTTGTTTGATTAGCAAATGACACTGTCAACTTTAAAATCCAGTTGTTTCTCCTACACCATATAAGCAAAGAAAGCTATCAAGGAGAAGCCTAGTTTATGCCTGCCACATCAAAGGAATTATTCCATATGGAGGAAGAAAATTCACAACACAAAAACAAGTTTAATCAAATTTAGCCTCTCTTTAAGAACAGTGTGCATATGGGAAAAGAAATTTTAAAACATATTTATAATATAAGCCCTGTAATTAGTCATAAATTAAAGTTCATGCAAGTGCATTTTGATCTAGAGGAACTCTAGAACAGAAAATCTATTTACAGAAAATACACTCTTTAGAGGTAAAATATGGTTTGAGCAACTAGCCTCTAAGAGATATATATGTGAGGGATCCACTTGGGTTGAAACTTAGAAGAAATAAAATCCAAAGTTATAAAGAGGAAAAAAATTCAAAAACTTTCAACTAATTCAACTGGATGAAGAATTTTTTTAATTATTAAGATCTCATAATAGAAAATAATTCTTTAAATTACCATCATGGTTGGGGAGCAAAGGAAGCTAAACCAGCCAAGAGAAAATTCAAAGAAACGTTGCAGCTAACAGTCAAAAAAGTAGATTGAAAACTGGCAGCCAAGAACAGCCATTCTCCACACGGTTATTAAGAAATTAAGTTTTGTCATGATAACCAACATTTAAAGGCATTAGGAACAAAAGGTAAACCCCTTACAATTTCCTTCCAAATTTCCAATATAGCTAAACGTGTTTCCCTATTTGCTGATTTTGACTCTTTGGCAATAGAGTGATTTCAACTTTGCTTCTAATTACAAACAGAATACCACAAGCTACAGGGATTGCTTTGAAATCTCAACAGCAATTTTCATTAAGGCCACATGAAAAACTATATTTATTTTGTTGATAAATAACAAAATTTATAGATGTAAGAACCCAAGTACACATGAAAAACTCTTACCCACCTAAAACATTAAGGATGAAAATCGATGAGTCTACAAGAAGCTAAGCAGAAGGTCTACTGGTATATTCCTATGATTTGAAGAATACTTATGCCCAGAAAAGGATGCCCTACACTTGAAAGCACAACAATTTTTTTTTTTGATAAGTAATAAAGATTTATTGATTCAAAAAAGAGACACTCAAGTACACAGGGAGTATAAAGGGGTGTACATATCAAATACAAAAGTTACATAAATCAAGTAAATCCAAAATTGAAGAAAATTGTTGGTTTCTCCACACTGAGAACCAGTCCAATAAGGTTCTAAAAAATAATAACTTGAGATCAAGCATAGAACACTCACTATCTTCAAAGCACCTGCTATTTTTTTCCTTCCAAATACACCACATCAAACAATACATAAAAGAAACTGCCTTCTTCTAAAATAAAAGCATGGAGGATTGCGCATATTTGTGTCAAAATTTACACATACTTTGGTGACTGTTTTACTATCAATTTTCTTCCACAAACTAAAAAACAAATATATGTGTGAGCATGTGTTTCAGTGCTTGTGCATGTAGGAGCATGTGTTTAGTGCTTGTTATTTGTCTTATAGTACATTTCATAAGACAAATATGTAGCCATGACTCCATTACTTTTGTTTCTGGGAGTTTCTACACCAGACAGATTGTGCTTACAATGAAGGATGACACCCATGTCGACAGAGTACAGATAAAGGGGGAGAAAAACAACAATCAGTCACTGAAATGCAACAATATACTTCCTAGGAATCTTAAAAAAAATACTCATTGAGAAGACAAAGAAATTAAACAGCTTTCCACGTAGGTAAATGGTAAACCTAGTAATATTATTTCTCTACAAAATTACTTATTTTTAAAAGAAAAAAATTCTTTCACTACAAGATAAAAGAAAGGAAAAAAGAACGTCACTATTTAAGGTTGTTGCAGAAAGGTTCAACAAAAATGACATGAAAGTGTGAAACAAGTTAGCTTCACCTTTGATTTTGGAGTATTGCTCAATTACATCATCAACAAGCATGTCAAAGCTGGGAATATAGCAGTGGAGACCTTCTGAAAGACCGAATCCTGGGTAATCCATTGCAAAAACTCCATATCCAGATGATACCAATTTTCTTGCAATTCCTGTTAAGAATGCCATTACCACATCAATAACTAAGTTCCATTATCACATATTGGTCACTACAACTACTTACATGAGCTAATTGTCTTCAGTTTATTCAACCAAAAAGAAAAAAGAAAACAAAGATCCATGCCTTCACAGAAAAATGTGCAGGTATCTCCATAACCATGACAATAGTACACCATTGCTTTGGGGTGAGAGGTGGCTGGAAGCCAACTTTTTGAGAAAATTTTCAATCCTCTAGAGTTCACTTCATACGACTGTACAAGAATAACAAATTATCATCCTTAATGAAAAAGAATAGGAATATATACTCTGTAAATAAAACTATACAGATCAAGACATGAATTAAAAACAATTTACGCTAGCATTATAAATGACAATTTGTAAGAAACCTCTTTCACTGCCACCTAAGAAGGATTAAATGACGACTTAAAAAACAATGGAGAGGGATGAAATCACTTTCCAATTTCCGTGGTTTTTAAGATAAATTCAAGTTTCCTATGGTTATTAATTAGTTTGTAGATAACTTTGGCACCTTTAACAGCTAGTAATAAATTAATAAAAGTAAATCGCTGAGTGAAAAAATATATTTTCACGAGAACTAAGTTTTAGCATCTAAAATGATCAACAGGAATGAAGCTGCCCTGCCCCAATCTAACAGGAAAGAAGACTCCCCATTTAAGGATAAGAAGAGAGTCAAAGACTCTAATGTTTCTCTTAATTGCAATTTGAGCTAGAATGAATGTTGGAGATCATTTATACTCAAATAACAGTTTTTAGAAAACCCTCCCCTTCCCCGCTTCTCCCGTGCAGGGGACAAGGAAAAAGCAATGGTTTTCTGAACATATAATAAGCATTTTTAAGCTGCATAAGCAAAAAAATTTCCACAACTGGCAGCTGGAGTCTTAAGAACAGGTGCATTTCACATCACCCTTTCTCCACTGCAACAAACCTCAGCCCATTAACATTACCATAGTGTTTAAGTAAATCATATCAACAAAGGCTTGCCAATGGGAAGTTCTCAAGTTGCACTTATGAGATGCAAATTATGTAATGACATTGTTTGTTCACTTCAGATACCATAAGTAAAACAAAACATTCAACTTATGACGCCTTAAGCAACTCCATTTCACACATCAAAGCCTCCCTAGAAATAAAATTTGACCAAAAAGAAATAGATTTCATAGATGAAAAATCTTGATTCTAGAGTTCTTACCTCCTCCATTTTTACTCCATCAGATGGTATCTGCAACACAAAAAAATAAAGTAATCAATATTACTCATTAAAAAATTGAATGAGGGTAAACAGTACACTAAAGTTTGTTTATCAGCCCATACCCATTAGCCATGGTCTCCAGGATAGAATGGTCTGTCCCAAATATTTGTTAGAGTAAATTGATGCATTTTAAAATGTGTTACAGGCACAAAAACTGAATTAAGTTCATTGTGTGTGCGTGTGTGGATTTGCAATGGAAAGAATGAAGCAATTTGAAAATAGCTAGTAATTACAAATGAATTCCACCAAAAACTAATTGCCATGAAAAACAAAAGCAATTTCCTAAAATAGTCTTAATCACTGAATTCCCTTTCAGCTACTATCCCTCGGTTGCCATTAAGGTCAATGAATCACACAGCTTTAGGAACTTCCAATCACAAAAATCATCAATTTTACCATTAAAAAGAAAACCAATTCAACTTTTAATTTCAGTTAACCTCCCCAAAGTGTAGAGACACACAAAAAGACACAAATACATAGACAACCAGACAATAGAGATAAAACACAAATTGACTCATTAATGCAGTAAACAAATAAAATTCAAAAGTAAATTTGTATATTTGTATAAGAATACTAATTAAATTATATAAAAAAGAAAGTTTTAAACCACAACTGTCTTAAGTTCATCTTTTCTAGACGGTGAATGCAAGTGGTTTCACATAGAATAATAAAAGACATGCATAATTGATTCACCAATTCAACAAACCAATGCAATTGAAAGACAATTTGAAAGGAATAACTTCAACAAAAGATAGCTTGAACCATTGGATTCATTAAAGCAACAAACCAATTGAAACACACACACACACACACACACACATATATATGCATTGAGTCAGGCTGCACAATTTCATTCAATAAAACAATAAAAGAACACACCCAAGCTCACACATGTATATGAGTTAACTCGAACAGTTAGACCATTTGATTCACTCTAAAGCAATAAACTCTCACACACACAAAGACAAATATGGTTTCAAAGAAGGGTGTTTGGCATGTCATTGAACCGGACCAGATAACAACAACATAACCGGTTAAAACTGTTTTCACTATGGTAACTTGTAAAAAAAAAACACCAGCTGAAAATTGGACTCAAATATATTCCTAACGCCACTTTTAAATTTTACATTCACACACACACATACGTAGGAGAATTCTACCATACAAATTTACATAATTATTATAAAATGCATATTAAATAAAACAATATCCAACGTTAACTGTTAAGATTAAGTATACATGTTATATATAACATCATAGAATGACCCAACATATATATACACATAAACTGGATACAGAAATAAAAGTAGTTTTAAAATATTGAACTCGTTTTTACTTTTTATTCAGCTATGTATATCAGAACTGAAACATTTCAATAATTTAACAAACACCCAGTTTTGACAGTAAACCAATGCAACAGAAAAACGAAAAAAGAAGAAACCTTGAACAAGATGTGATCAATCTGAAGCTGAATACCCTTGAAGGCCTCACGAGCGCGCTTTCTGGCTGGTACTTGGTCCATGTTAGCTTCCAAAATCTTCTGCAACTCTTCATCAACCCCACCCAACTTCACCACTGGCGCCATCACCTCTCTCCTTCTTCTTCTTCTTCTTCTACTCCTCAATTCTACAAAATCCACTTTCTTAAAACACAAACCAATAACAACAATAATAGAAAATGCAACAGTTTTTGAAAACATAAAACAGTTTTAGAGTTTTTGACTGTTCTTTTTTTAATATTGTATGACTACCGTCAAATGTGCGGTGAGTGTAGAACTTTCCGGGGTTCAAAGCCATGTTGTGGGCTTTTATTCTTATTCTATAACTATTATTATGATTTTGGCCCCTTGCTTTTTTTTTTTTTAATCACAGAGAGATAATGAGATCTGACTGACTTTTTTACAAATAAAAAAGGATAATATATGTGTTGGAGATGCGATCTTATTGGAGGATGCTTTCAACTTTTAGGATGTGAAAACTCTGTTTTTTGTTTTTTTGTGTTTTCTGAAAATACTCTAACGTGTTGCTTTATTTTTTTTTTTCTTTTTTCTTTTTTTCCTTTTTCATGTTTTTTAGAAGTGGAATTTTTATTTTTTATTTTTAAATTAATAACGGGAGGAGGATAATTTAAATTCTAGAGATCTCTTTTGAAAATATTAGAAGATGACAACTAATATTAATGTGCAGTTTTGTTTTTTTTTTTTTTTTTTTTTTTTTGAGAAAGATGTGACCATGTGGAATTGTTTTTAATAGAGGGTTTTTTTTTTTTTCCCTTTTTTTAAAGGGAAGATTCTAAGCTCAAACCAGTATTTTATTATTTGTTATTTTTTGGTAACTGAACAAAGAAAAATAGTGTTTTGAAAAATGGGAGAAATAAACAAAAATGAAAAATAAATAATATTTGAATAAAATGGGATTTAGAATAAGGAATTTGAAAAGTGGGAGAAATTAAAAAAAAATGAATAAATGAATAATATTTAAATAAAATAAGATTTAGAATAAAAAATTTGATTGGGTGTTTTGAACTATGATTAACTAAAATAAGAAAAAATAAAACTTTTATCCTAAAATAGAGAAAAATTTAAGAAATTTAATGTGAATATCTGAAATAACTCTAAAAGGATCTCAATTTAAAATAATTAATATCGAAATATATTATCTTCCAAATTTTGCCATGGTAGTATGCCTATTGCCCAATTAGAGAGAGTAGACATGGTGGGTTTTTTTTTTTTTTTTTTTTTTCACTTAAGAGCATTAGTATTGAGGTTGTAAAAACTCTTCAATTGCTATTTTACCCCCTAAACCCTTAAAATCATGCCGCATATGGGTATGTAAACCCGAATTTTTTTCCCTCCCCACTACAGTTTAAGGTTGCATATATGCAACCTCACTGTTCACAGGTTATATTCTTAAATCCTATTATTTTATTATCTTCCACTTCTCTCTCTCTCTCTCTCTCTCTCTCTCTCTCACTATTATGTTTTCCCTTTCTTGGTCTCTCCCTCTCCTCTCTTCTCCGTCTCTCTTCTCTATCTCTCCCTCTTCTCTCTCTATTTCTCTTTTCTTTTTTCCCCTTCTCAGTCTCTCCCTTTCCGAATCAATGGTTGTTGGGTTTCAATGGTGGCGTTTCGGTGGTAGAGTTGAATCGATGGCTGGCTTTGGTGGTGGGTCGTTTCGATGCTTGCTAGGTCTGTTTGGTGGTGGGTTTAGATGCTTGCTGGGTCTATTTGATAGTGGATTTCAGTGATGGTTGTTTTAGTGATGATAGGAAATAATTTTTTTGAAATAGTCCCAAAGTGTTGACCAAGACTTAAATTCATAATTCGTAGATTACATGAGATCTAAGAACCATCAGAACAATTCTTGAGATTAGAGATGAGAAACAAAATTTTCTAAAGAACTTGTTAAAATTTAGGGATGAAAAACAAAATTTTAGTAAAATTTAAAGACTAAAATAGTATTTTACCCATATAAATTATAATAACAATAATGAATACTTATTAAAGTCATGACCTCTTAGATGTTTGGGTCTTTAATTGCAATGAATGCTTATTAAAAATTCAAGTAATAATGGAATAAAACTTACATAAAAAAGTTGAAAAGAAATTACAAAACAGAAAAATAATGTTAAAAACTTTGACTTCATAATCATGAATATCATTTTTCCTAAAAAATAATTACAACGTTACCGTGAAGTACCAAAGTTTTCCGTTGTGTTTAAAGAAATAATGTGATGACGGTGTTTCATTTTCAATTGAGTTTTTTTGTATCTTACGATGTGAGAGTGGTGTGTTTGCGTGTGCCTGTTTTGATTGGGTTGGGGTGTGTAAGTTGGACACGTCAATTGAGTTCCACTGTGTAGAAGAAGGAAGAAGCATACAAAAGTTAGAGGAGAGATGAGAGATGATGGGTAGACGTGTGGCTTTTATTAGTTGCAGAGGACAGTGAGTGTGTGGTAGCTGAAAATGAAACAAGATTCAAGGAAGGCCACCACCATGTGTTACTCCATTCCACGGAAGTTTATGTTGGGTACTAGTACTATGTTGTATGTACTATGTACATGTTAAGCTATCACACAATAGACCTTAAGGTTTTTTTTTTCTTTTTTACATTCAAATTTATGGTGTTGGATGATTGTTTTTTATCATCAAGACAAATAATAATCAATTGACCTTTTGTGTTGGCGCAAATAAAACCCCATATCTACTTATGGTTATAGTATCCGTTTTATGATGAATGTTTTTTATTATCAAGTCAAGATACTAATTAATTCTTTGTATAGGCCGAAATTAAAACTCGGATATCTTATTCAAAAACAAAAGATTTTATCAATTGAGCTAATTAGAATCCAAAAGATTGTTTGTATTTAGAAGTTTAGATGGATTGGAAAGAAGACAAATAAAATTTATCTTGAAGAAAAATCTATTTATGCATATAATTTTATAAGGATTGCCTATAATACATTATCTAACCGAATAAATATGTAATTATTTTGATACAATTACAAAATTGGCTTTATCTACTTGGAATTAGTTACTGTTTTCTTATCTATTATATACCACAATTAAAAGTTGGAATTATTTAGTGTTTCTTATCTATTATCTACCACAATTAAAATTAAGACAAATGCGATTTAATTTTTCAATTAAATTTCAATTAATCGTTTTAAGGACCAACCAAAATTAATCTAAGATTTTGACCCCCCAAAAAAAAAAAAAAACCCTAGGATTATCATATGCATGCATGTCTATGATAAGTTCATTGATTGGCTAATGAAATTTAAGCTTTTAGAAAACCATGATCTAAGTATTGTTTTGCACACTTGTAACACCCCAAACCCATACCAAGGATTTAGATGCACAACCTATCTTATAAATAATCAACATTTGCTATAATGGAACATAGCGTAATTGAATATCCACAAATAAGAATCAAACCAACAAATCTTTCTTATAAAATCCATCAAACTAAAACTTTAACAATATAGTCTCCAAATACAATCCAAATAGTTTCACAAGTACTAAATTCACTATCCTAAGAAAACATAATAAAATAGTCCATCAACTAACATAGTTGCAAAAGAAGTCTTCAATCTATGGCTCTAATGATCTACCACCAAAAAATATTCCACTGCTCTAATCTGAAAGGGTGAAGAAAAGGGGGTGAGCTAGAAGCTCAATGAAAGACTACATAACATGAGGATGTCTTTCAAAACAAAACAATAGTATCATTTACAAAATATAATATTTACAAAACATTTACAAATAGTTTTAACAGTAATATAATATATTCTATAAAACTGTCAGAAAGAAAACATTTAACTATAACATTGTAATCGATAAATAAAATAGTAAACACTTCAATTAGCCAAAATACACTAAATAGGTAGAAACAATATATTATAGTAATAAACAAATTTTCCACTTATAAAGGTCAATAACAATAAAACAGTAGTTTGAAATGGAAAACATTAAGCATTAGTCAGACAAAAACATAAACTGTTAAACACTCGGTGGGTGATTCCCACGTTTTCTTTCTCAAAAAAAAAAAAAAAAAAAAAAACTTTGACTTCTACTCCAATTAAAAGTCTATTATCAACATTTTAAGAACAATTAATTAGTAAATTAATTTTATATTATTTGTTATGATATATTTCCACAAATTAAAGGAGAACATTTAACAATTGTTTAATTTAAATATAACTAAAAATCTATCATCAAAATTTTCTAAACTTAAATCCCACACAACTCACGTTTTTGTTTTCCTTAAGTTGCAACTTATTAAATTAATATTTTATTTTAAAATTTTAAATTCTACTCCCAGCAATAGTATATTATCAAATTTTCATATATATAGACACACACACACACACACAACCATGGCTTTTTAATATAATCTTTCTTAACCAATAAAGTCATCCATATAATTAAATCCCACACAACACACCTAACATTGTTGTATTTTTTTTCACTTTTTTTTTTTTTCCCAAGATGATACTTACACTTATGTTTTAATCTAATAAATTCATCTTAATTATTGTCCTTTGCTTTTAAATTTGCATGCAAAATATTGTGCCAATGAAAGTTTACTATAAATAAGCAAAACAATTGACACTAATTTAAGTTCTTCGTTCTCTTATGTAAGTTTTTAATTTTTTGGACAAATTACAATTTACCTACCTGTGGTTTGGCCAAAATTTAAGTTGCCTACTTGTAGTTTGAAATTTGACACTTTACCCACCTAAGATTAGCTCAATTAGATTTCTATAATCAACCTCCGTTAAAAACAGAGCTAAATATGTAATTTTGCTCCACTTTTATGTCTCTCTCCTCCAAAAACACAAAAAACATAAAAATACAAGATCAAATAAGATTAAAAACTATCCATCGAAACACTTGCATCATGAAATATCAAACTACGGGTAAGAAACTTAAATTTTGGTCAAACCTCAAGTGAGTAAAGTGTCAAATTTTAAACCACATGTAGGCAACTTAAATTTCAACCAAACCACAGGTGAGTAAGTTGTAATTTGCCCTAATTTTTTTACTCTTAGTAATTAGTAAATTAATTTTATATAATTTGTTAGGATATATTTTCTCAAATTAAGGGATAATATTTAACAATTGTTTAATTTAGGTAAAACTTTATCATTTAAATTTCAAAATAATTTAAATTCTATTCAAACTAATCGTCTATTATAAAAAATTCTAAACTTAAATCCCAAACAACAACTCACGTTTTCTTTCTAATAAAAAAAAAAAAAAAAACATGTTTTGACTTCTACTCCAACAAAAAGTCTATTATCAATATTTTAAGAACAAATAATTAGTAAATTAATTTTATACATTTAAACTTCAACAAATTTATATTCTATTCAAATTAAGTAAATAACATTTAACAAATGTTTAATTTAAATAAAATTAAAAGTCTATCATCAAAATTTTCTAAACGTAAACCCCACACAATTCACATTTTTGTTTTTGCTTTTTTTTCCTCAAGTTGCATCCTATAAAATTAATACTTTATTAGAATATTAAGCTACAAGACTCTTGATTAAGGGATAAGATTTAACAATAATTTAATTTAGATCAAACTTTATAATCTAAGTTTTAGAAATTTAAATTCTACTCCAACTAATAGTTTATTATCAATATATATATATTAAGCCATGACTTTTCGATATAATCTCTCTTAACCAATAAAGTCATCATTATAATTAAATCACCCGCAATACACCCCACGTTGTTTTTTTTTTTTTTCACTTTTTTCACTTTTTTTCCCCCAAGATGCAACTTACACTTATGTTTTAATCTAATAAATTCATCTTACTTTTTGTTCTTTGCTTCCGAATTTGCGTGTAGGATATTATACTAAAGAAATTTTATTATAAAAAGGCAAAATAATGGGCACCCATTTAAGTTCTTGGTTCTCTTATGTAAGTTTTTTACTTTTTTTATATTCTCAATTTTTGAACTATTTTGTTTAAGTTTTGATTTTGGGTTTTGGTTATTTTATTTAATTTGTGAGTGTGTTGATTTTTTAATTAAACTATCACTAGGAAAAAAATTGTATTAAGGAACTATTTTGTTTATTATTTTTTGTACGGACTAGAACATAGATTAAACATAACCCAAATAAGAATAATCAAACTCATTCCATATCTCATATTAAGAAATTAACACCAAGAACAAAGAGAATTTTCAAATATAAAAACAGTCTAAACAATTAGAATTTAAAGCAATTTTTTATTAAAATTAAGGTAAAGTATATATTTGGTCTCTATCCTATACACCATATTTCAATTTGATCTCTAACCTTTCAATTGTGTCAATTTGGTTCCTAATCTTTCAATACTGTGTCAATTTAGTCATTGCTATTATCTTTTGGATGAAAATTGATGGCATGTCTAATGGCTAAAATAAAAAATTAGCTTCCGTTGATGTGACAATAAACTAAAATTTTATTCGTTTGTCATGTCAACCATTTTCATCTAATATATAATGGCATGGACTAAATTGACACGACACTAAAACGTTAGGGATCATATTTACACAATTGAAATATTATGAACCAAATTGAAATATGGTGTAAAAGATAATGACCAAATAATGTAGTTTACCTTAAAATTATTTACCTAATATATAATTTATTATTACTATTTATTTAATAATTTTGCTTTAAGTATTTTTAAAAAAATATAGCTTACGTATAATCTTCATCAATGATGCACAGGAATAATACTAGTAAGATATTTCCGAATTATGACTCTTCATGAATTGGGGAATTTTTATTCTGTAATTTGTTTACTAAAAAATTTACCCCATTGTGGCAAAATAAATAGTATCTTTCTTTTTATAAAAACCTTACAAATCACTTTCCCCACCCCCCTCTTAAACATCAGCGTGCTTCTAATTGATAAAATTATTGCATGACTTGTTCATTTTGTACGTACGTTTATAATTTTCTCCAAGGACTGTCCGTCCGCGTTTGCTTTAGATTTACAAAAAATTGGAGAGAACTCAAGACAGTAGGGGTGTTCGCGGTGCGGTGCGGTGCGGTTTTGGGCCATTTTTAGCACCGCACTTTGCGGTGCGGTTTAGCTAAAACCATAACTGCACCGCACCTTATTTTTGCGGTCACATGTGCAGTGTGGTGCGGTGCGGTGCGGTTTAGAGTTTAGCCAAAACCATAACCGCACCGCACCTTATTTTTGCAGTCACATGTACGATACTATGTATAAGATGGAGTTTGAAGTCGGTATATTTTTCAAATTTTGGGCTTTTTCTACTCAACCCAAAACTAATTTTTTCCTTTTTTTGGGCCAAGTTTTAAATTATTGAGCTAGTTTTTCTTTATTTTGGGTTGACTTTTCTAGTTAATACTTGCTAGGGTTATTAAACTTTTTTTTTTTTTTTTGAAAACTAGGGTTATTAAACTATTAATAATATATTTAATATTAAAAATAAATAAATATATTAATATATAGAGAGGGTGCGGTGCGGTGCGGTTTGTGCGGTTTTCTTATTATAAAACCGCAAACCGCACCGCACCATGCGGTGTGGTGCGGTGCGGTGCACTATTACTTGTGGTGCAGTGCGGTTATGCCATTTTGCGGGCGGTTTTGGTGCGGTTTTTGCGGTTTGTGCGGTTTATGCGGTTTGATGAACACCCCTACAAGACAGCCTGTGAAGACTCATTTGGTTTTGCTTACATTTTTTTTTACTTATTTAACTTATCTAGTAGTAGGTTATAGTGAGCTCCATTGGTAAAATCTCTGACGGTTGAATAAGATTTGGAGTTCAATCTCCGCCTACACCAAGAACTGATTGATGTCTTGGTTTGATTATAAAGAGTTATCATCAAAATTAGACGTCATAAATTGAAACTCTCTAAAAAAAAACTTATCTGGTACTATTGTATAGTTTTTTTTTAACTTTTTTTTTTTTTTTTAGATACAACTGTAATTTTGTTCAACTTATTTTTTTGAAAAAATAAATTATATCAAACCAACTCTAATGATCCATTTGGTTGGAGGTGTAGAAAAGTGGAAGGATAGAAGAGATTTAGTTTTCTCTCATTTGTGTTTGGTTTCAGAGGATGGAAAAGTAGAAAGATAGAAAACTTATTTATTTGATTGAGAAGAAAAATGAGAAGATAAAAAATAAAGTTTATATAAATTTACAATTATTTCCCCATTAAATAAAACAAAAAAGTAACACATTTTTTATTTAAAAAAAAATGTTGTAGGGACTCAAAATGGATTGGACCCAGAATATGAATGGGTTTTCAGCCCAACAAGCCCAAACAATAAATTTTTAGAGTGTGGATACAAGAACTAGGTCTACTTGATAGGAAATGTTATAGTTATAGTGAAATAAAAGACACTTCAAGCTGTTTGTATGATCAAGGCTCTCTTCGGCTAGGTTTTAATGAGCTTCTTTCTGAGTTCTATTGTTCTTCTCTCGTTTTTTCCAAAAGTCCCCTCTAATGTCATCTGCATCCATGTTATATACTACGTTCCTTACTCCTTACTCCATTTCCACCGTACACGTGTAGTTCCTATCCTGGGAACTCCTTTCTGTCCCATCCAGCACTTACCGGAACCTTTGCTTAGTGGCCATAAAGCTGCTTGGTTACTGTTCAGGTATCACCTCCACATTAATGCGGCTAGAGAGTTAGTTGGAACGCATTTAATGCGGAGGTAGTAGCCTTGGAAGATATTTGTTATCTTTCCCGACTCCTCCTTAGGTCTATATTCACTTTCCAGTTCTAACATAACTTTGCGGAGTACTCTAGATAAAATGATAGTTACATCCACCTCGGACTGTAGTATCCGAGGTGAATTTCGTCCTCGGACGTGTCTTGTGCTACTTTACATGACTTTCACCCCTTTTTCGTATACTAGTCCCGCAATAATTCTTTTAACCTATTCTCGGACACGTGAGTGTCCTCGGACTGGGCCGCTGGGCCCCAAGCCCATTTCTTGTGATTCCTGTATCTTTTTAGATAACAGGCCCCACAATAGCCCCTCAAAATCTCGCTTTTTGTCATCTCGGAAAAATGGAGATTTTGATATCTTACTCTCACCTATTTCGTAGACTTTCCTTGCCTTCAGAACGCCTTTCTATCTGCCCAAGGCACGCTCCTGATGTTTCGGCGTCAGGAACACGCCATTATTAAATGATGACGACCTCCCTGTCCCCCACGTGCAACGACATGATGCAAATCTAACGGTGGGGGATCCTCCACATTTATGTGCGGGATTTTTCCCGCTCCCAATTTCTGTGCCCTTATAAAGGGCCTTTCAAATCAAAACTCTCTTCAGTTACACAAATCACACCGTCTCAGCGCATATTCATTGAACCTGCCTCTCTCTCACCACTCCACGCTTCATAAATACTAGGAGCCTGTCCGAGGAGCTCATTTTCCAAACCTGTAAGTTTCCTTAACCCTCCTTAGTTTTCCATCCTCTTCGTCAGTTTTTCTTTACAACTGTTAGGAAATGGGTAGGTTCAAGGATCTAGTTGACTCCGAGGAGCAAATACAAGCATTTAGAGCCAAGTATAGGATTCCCCCAACAGTGGGTATAAGGTATGCCTCCACAAAAACGTGGTTACACGATAGGAAAACAGGGGAAGTAGTCATCCCTATGATCGCTTTTATAGAGGGAGGGATGACTATCCCGATGGGTAGTCTAACTAGAAGTTACCTCAGGTTCTTTAGATTATCTCCCACACAGTGCGCCTCGAATATGTTCAGGGTGCTTGGGAGTGTAGAGGTCTTAAATGCCAAGTTTAATCTAGGTCTGACCCATCATGATGTGAACTGGGTGTATAACCTCAACCATTTGAAGGGCCAGGGATATTATCTTAAGTCCAGGTTCCCTGAAGTAAGATTGATCAAATGCCTCCCTACATCAAACAAGGGTTTGAAAGATGATTTCCTTATTTTTTCCGGGGAATGGCATGATGGTTTACCCTGTCCGACTGAAGAAGGACGACCAGGTGGGGTTCTTAGGACATACGCCCTTATAAATTAGATTATATTTTTAATTCAAGTTGCTTTTATCTCTAATAAAGTTTTCCTTCCATGTTTTAATGACCTTGCAGACAAGCGCGCTACTAAACCTCATATCAGATTGATTAATAGGGAGAGCTTAGACAGAATCCTGCGATCCGAGGTGTATGTGAACCCATCTGACGGCCAACTGAGAGCAGCACATATAATCCTCAAGTACAAACCAATCTCCACAGCCTTTCAAGCTCCCAAGTGCGTAATAAGGGCAAGAGATCCTCGGCTCCACCGTATCAGTGTAGCCTTTGAGGGATTCATTGTTCCTGAGGGCGTTCCAATTCCTGAGGGTGTTCCCTTCACTGAGCCGTTGCCCAAGGCCACTCTCTCAACAGGAGCTTCATCGTCACACTCAGTTCCTCAGGAAGTGAAGGAAGAAGACGAAGAAGAAGAGGAAAAAGAAGCAGAAGAAGAAGAAGAAGAAGAAACTCCAAGAGGAGTTGTAGAACTGTCAGATTCTGCGGACGAGTTTGACGTTTTCAACCAGCCTCAATCTCCCGAGGTGACCTCTGAAGAAATGGGCATCCAAAGGAAAAGTCAGAGGAGCTTGAAGGATGTAATCGAAGGCCAGCCTGGCAGGGTGGTGGTGGAGAAGCCAGTTCAGCCCAACCTCCCACCTCCTCCTCCTCTTCATCCTCGGCCACCTCAGCCACCTGTGACCGAATCCAGCGATCCGAAGAGGAGGAGAGAGCCAAAGGACAAAGAAGTGGTGGATGCTGGGAGGTCTCGTACGACCCGTGAAAATGAGGATCAAAGAGCTGCAAAGCAGCAAAAAGTTAGCCACGGGTCTCAACGAGTGGCCGACAAGACGACCACTCAGTCCTCGGAACTCGAGGCCTGGCTTCCTGCTCCCATGCTCGGTGGGGAGCCCTTGAGGGAGGATGCCTCAATCAGGGACTTTAATGGCGGACTTGGGTGCCGCGTCGCCTCGGCTTTAGAGGAAACACTTCTTCTTCCCAAGGATATGGCCGAGCTGAGGACTATCAAGAGCAATGAGGTCTTCCAGAATGCCAAAAGATACTTGGGCATGGTATAACGCCCTTATTGTTATATTATTATTGTTTCTTATCATAGATATCATGCACACACTTCCCCGTAGTGTCTTTCTAAACTCTTTTCTTCCAGGCCGTTCAAGCCACTTTCAGGCTGGAGGAGATAACCAATTCCTGCTACCAACAGATAGATGTTGAGAGGAAGAAAAAGATAGCAGCTGTGCAAACACTCAATGCTGTTGAACAAAACGTTGCGCAGCTGAAGAAAAAGTTATCCGACAAGGAAAACGCTCGGAAAAGCGCTGACTCAGCTTTGGATGGAGTCCAAAGGCAAGCCGAGGACCAAAGGAAGCTCTTGCGCGATGCTAATGCCCAGCTGGCAACTTCCCAGGAGCAAATATTAACTCTGCAGAAACAACTGGAGGAAGCCCAGAGACTCAGAGATCAAGCTGAAAAGGCCAAGGCTGAGGCTGAAAAAGCAAAAGCCGAGGTTGAAAAAGAAAGAGACACAGCCGAGCAACATGGTTATGACGTGGGCGTTGCTGAAACAGAGGATAATTTCCGGGCTGAGGTGCCCGTTGTGTGCCGAGAGTACTGCGCCCTGACCTGACAAGAAGCTCTCAACCGAGCTGGGGTTGAACTTTCATCAGAGCTGAGAAGGCCTGAGAATGTTTATCTCCCCCCAGCTATTCGAGCCCCCAGTCCTTCTACTCAACAAGGAGAGGCACCCTCTACAGCTGCTGAATCAACCAAGGAAGCTCAAACTCAGGCTCCTCCCTCAATCGATCAGCAGGAGCAACCTGAAGTGCTTGGAAGGGCGAAGGACATGTCCTCGGATAAAGGAGCAGAAGGGCCCAAGGATGGAGCAACTTCTCAAAGTTTTGAACAAGCCTTGGCCTCAACCACCTTACCTGTTGGAGAAACTCCTAAGGTGCAGGAGAAAGAGGTTCCTCCTGAGGAAGCTGGCAAAGCCCCTCAACATAAGCTCCAAATAAAATTAAACAAATAGTTAATTGTAATCAGATTCCCTTTAGTTTCCCTTTCATTTCATTTTTTTTTTTTTAAGCCTTTTTGAGGACATTTTTAGTTGCAATGTGTACTTCCTTTTTAAAATTTATAAGAGATATTGGGGTTTCGTCTGTCACTTGTATAATTTCTTGCGTGGATGTTCTTTATTATTTTTTCTTTTACATGATCTCGGACTATAAAAGAATGAAAGCTGATATCATAAGGGAAAAACTTAACTTTATATACACTCATTGGGAACCAAAACAGACTATAGCAGTGAACTCCACAGCCCTACTAAGGCTCGCTGTAAATTCATTAAGAGGTATCCATATCTAAGATAGCATTCTTACATTTCACCCAGAGAGGTATTGAACACCTTGAAATGCTTTAAGTGATGCTCATGGCATTCACTTTGATATATATTTCTAATTGCACGGATCCCCTTTAAAAAGCATTGATTTCAGTTAAGTTTGTTGTCTAAACAATTCGTTGTCCCTTAGCCTATGTGTAATACTTCAACTGAAGCCACAGTGCATTAATTTCCACTAAGTTGTGGTCCGAGGACCTGACATGACTTAATTTCTGTTTAACACTTTCGTTGATAGTGTATTAATTTCCACTAAGTTGTGGTCCGAGGACCTGACATGACTTAGTTTATGTTTAATACTTCCATTGATAGTGCATTAATTTCCACTAAGTTGCGGTCCGAGGACCTGACATGACTTAGTTTCTGTTTAATACTTCCATTGATAGTGCATTAATTTCCACTAAGTTGTGGTCCGAGGACCTGACATGACTTAGTTTCTGTTTAATACTTCCATTGATAGTGCATTAATTTCCACTAAGTTGCGGTCCGAGGACCTGACATGACTTAGTTTCTGTTTAATACTTCCATTGATAGTGCATTAATTTCCACTAAGTTGTGGTCCGAGGACCTGACATGACTTAGTTTCTGTTTAATACTTCCATTGATAGTGCATTAATTTCCACTAAGTTGCGGTCCGAGGACCTGACATGACTTAGTTTATGTTTAATACTTCCATTGATAGTGTATTAATTTCCACTAAGTTGTGGTCCGAGGACCTGACATGACTTAGTTTCTGTTCAATACTTCCATAGATTTCAGAAGCACATATTGTAGAAGTAAGATAAACCATAAAGGAAAGTGAAACATAACTTGTTAATAATAATACTTCTTCAAGTTGCTTACATTCCAGGGATGGGGTACAGTTTTTTCATCTAAATTTTCTAAGTAATAAGCCCCTACCCCTGCTACAGATGTAATACGATATGGCCCCTCCCAATTAGACCCCAACTTTCCCCAGGCTGGGTTTTTGGTATTTCCCAAGACCTTCCTCAACACCAAATCTCCTGGAGCTAACGGCCTTAGTTTGACATTCGCATCATAACCCTGCTTCAGCTTGTGCTGGTAGTATGCCAATTGAACCATCGCCTTCTCTCGTCGCTCGTCTATCAAATCTAGACTTTTCTTCAATAGCTCGTCATTTCCATCCGAGGTGAAAGTACTGGTTCTTAGCGTTGGAAAGCCCGTTTCAACAGGGATCACGGCCTCAGCTCTGTACGTCATTGAAAATGGGGTTTCCCCTGTTGATCGTCGGGGCGTTGTTCTATACGCCCAGAGGACATGTGGAAGTTCCTCCACCCATCTTCCCTTTGCATCATCCAGCCTTTTCTTAAGTCCACCCACTATGACCTTGTTGACAGCCTCGGCCTGTCCATTTCCCTGTGGATAGGCTGGAGTGGAATATCTGTTCTTTATCTCCAGGTCGAAACAGTACTTTCTAAAAGCCTTGCTGTCAAATTGTAGACCGTTGTCCGAGATGAGAGCTTGAGGAACCCCAAATCGAGTAATGATATTCCTCAAGACAAACCTTTTGACATCCACATCCCTGATATTAGCCAGAGGCTCAGCCTCAACCCACTTCGTGAAATAGTCCGTGCCAACTATCAGGTACTTCTTATTTCCTACTGCCCTAGGGAAAGGACCAACGATGTCCAAGCCCCACTGAGCGAAAGGCCAAGGACTAGAAAGAGGATTGAGGACTCCTCCTAGCTGATGAATGTTCGGCGCAAACCTTTGGCATTGATCACATTTCCTTACATATTCCTAGGCTTCCTTTTGCATGTCTGGCCACCAGTACCCCTGGGTAATCGCCCGGTGAGACAAAGACCTTCCTCCAGTATGACTACCACAAATTCCTTCATGTAGCTCCTCTAGAAGATCCTCTGATGCTTCAGGGCGTACACAAAGCAGATATGGTCCAGAGTAAGAGCGTTTGTATAACTTCTTATCCTCGGACAGCCAAAAACGAGGAGCCTTTCTCCGTATCTTCTCTGCCTCTGATTTGTCCTCGGGCAGTATATCTTTTTCAAGGAATAATATTATAGGATCCATCCAGCTACGTGCCGAGCTTATTTGGTTGACCTGAAGCATGTCCGTCGTTATTGGGGTAGGTGTGCTCAAATCCTCAACCATTATCATCCGAGGTAGGTTTTGCGCCGAGGATGTGGCAAGGGTGGCTAAAGAGTCCGCATGGGCATTTCCGCTCCTAGGGACATGGGTTATCTCAAAAAATTCAAAATTAACTTGCATACGCCTAACCTGGCTCAAGTATTCCTGCATTCTTATGTCTCGAGCCTCCAGTTCCCCTCTGACCTGGCCCACGACCAGCCCCGAGTCCGAGAAGACTTCCACTGTCTTTCCACCTAGCTTCCTGACCATTATCATCCCCATTAACAAAGCTTCGTACTCCGCCTTGTTATTGGTAGCTGAGAATCCCAGCCTTAGAGACTTCTCAATGATGACCTTCTCAGGAGATATCAGTACAATTCCCACTCCTGACCCTCGCTGATTTGCCGCCCCATCCACATACACCTTCCAGGATGAAATAGGTTGCGCGGAGATAAGGCCAACTGATTTTTCATCCATGCCACTTGGGCTTGCCTCTATTTCTTCATAACCTTCAGCAAATTCGGCCACCAGATCGGCGAGCACTTGACCCTTCACGGAGGTATGGGGCATATACTTAACATCAAAAGCCCCTAGGATTATGCCCCATTTGGCAACCCTGCCAGTATAGTCCGCACTCCGAAGTACTGCTTTGATCGGATACTGAGTTAGGACGACCGCAGTATGCGCCTGAAAATAATGGGGAAGTTTCCTTGTAGCGTGCACCACTGCCAAAATAGCCTTTTCCAAGGGCAGGTAGCGTACTTCAACCTCATGAAGTGACTTACTCACGTAGTAGACTGGCCGCTGTATTCCATTGTCTACTCGTATCAGAACAAAACTGATTGCATAAGTGGTGATCACTAGGTAGGAAAAAAGAACCTCATCTACCTCAGGGCTAAACATGATGGGTGGCCGAGACAAATACTCCTTCAGCTGCTGAAATGCTAGGGCGCACTCCTCAGTCCATTCGAATCCCTTCCACTTGTGGAGAAGCAGGAAAAAAGGCCTGCACCTATCCGCCGACCTGGATATGAATCTGTTCAATGCGGCGGTCATCCCAGTCAACCTCTGGACCTCCTTGGGATTCCGAGGTGCTTGCAAGCTAGTTATGGCCCTAATTTGATCAGGGTTCACCTCAATTCCCCGATGAGTCACCATGTAGCCCAAGAACTTCCCTGAACTTACCCCAAATGAGCACTTGGACGCGTTCAGGCGCAATTTATGCCTCCTTAAAATTTCAAAAGTATTGGTAAGGTCTGTCACATGCTCGGCCACTACCTTGCTCTTCACAACCATATCATCAATATAGACCTCAATGCTTCTGCCCAATTGCGGCTCAAACATCTTCGTCATCATTCTTTGGTAAGTAGATCCCGCGTTCTTTAAACCAAAGGGCATTACCTTATAGTGATAATTTCCAGTGGGAGTGAGAAAAGCGGTCTTCTCCTGATCATCCAATGCCAGCGGGATCTGATGATAGCCCTGAAAGGCATCCAGGAAGCTCATCCGAGGATGGCCCACTATTGCATCCACCAACTAATCTATACGGGGCATAGGAAAAGGGTCCTTTGGGCACGCTCTGTTAAGATCTGTATAATCAACACATACACGCCATTTGCCATTTTTCTTCTTCACTACGACCGTATTGGCCAGCCACTGAGGGTAAAACACCTCCTTGATAGCTCCTGCCTGCTTGAGCTTGTTCACCTCGTCTTTGATAGCCTCGGCATGTACCCTGGATGGACGCCGAGGTTGCTGTTTCTTTGGAATAATAGAGGGATTGACGTTCAAATGATGACAAATGAACTCCGGATCCACCCCTGGGGCTTCATAAGCACTCCATGCAAACACATCAACGTTCTTCCTGAGAACCTCAACCAACTGCTCCTTCTCTAACAAAGGTAACTGTGCCCCAACCTGAAATTACTTTTCTGGATCATCGCCAACACTCACCCTTTCCAAATTCTCACACTTCATTTCCTCGTCAGAAGTGCTAAATTGGGCTCCTTGATTCTTTGACTGCTATAAATCCTCCTCGGCTGCTGTCGAAGTACTTGTCTCTGGCCGATGTTGAATGGCCATTATCAAGCACTGCCTAGCCATGGCCTGATTTCCCAAAATCTCTGAGACCTCGCCCCCTGAGGGATATTTCACCTTCTGATGAAGAGTGGAAGAAACGGCCCCCATGGCATGCAACCAGGGTCTACCCAAAATAGCCGTATACGGAGAAAAAGCATCCACCACAATAAAATCCACCTCCACCACATCTGAACCAGTCTGCACAGGTAATCTAATCATCCCCATCAGAACGACCGATCTACCTTCGAAGCCCACCAGCGAGGAACTATAGGTTGTCAAATCCTCAGGTTTCAAATTCAGCCCCCTAAATAAATCAGGATACATTACCTCGGCTGCACTCCCCTCATCAACCATCACCCTTCTCACATCGTACCCTCCAATCCTAATCGTAACCACCAAAGCATCCTCATGCGGTTGTATGGTTCCTCTTTTATCTTCCTCTGAAAAGCCTAACACCAGTGAGGTGCCTAGTCTGGCTCTCTTTGGCCTTGAACTGGAGCCCTCATCCAAGCACTGAGACACAGACATTACCCTGGAAGGGCAAGACCCAGTTCTCCCTAGGGCAGCAAATATGACGTTTATCATTCCTAAAGGGGGTCCTGAAGAAGCATTCCCCCGAAATGCCGAGCCTGCCTGGCCTCCTCGGCCGCTGGAATGATGTAGAAGCTGGGTCAACTTCCCTTCCTAGACCAGCTGTTCCAAGTGGTCCCACAAGTTTTTAAAATCTTCAGTAGTATGCCCATGATCCTGGTGGTACTGGTAGTAAAGGTTTCGATTACGCTTCGCTGGATCCCCTACCATCCTATTGGGCCATCTAAAGAATGGCTCGTCCTTTATCTTCTCCAGAACTCGCTGCACTGGTTCTCGGAACACGGCACTAACCGCCTGGGAGTCGGCAGATCCCGATTGCCCCCCAAAGTCCCTCCGAGGTCGGTTGTTATTGTACCGGTCCGGCCTGAAATCCCTCCTCTCTTGAGGGACTGCCTTAGACTTTCCTTTACCCTGTATCTGATCCTCCTCTACTCTTCTATACTTGTCTATCCGATCCATAAGCTTACGCACGCTGGTAACAGGCTTACCAGTCAGTGACTTCCTCAGGCCATGCTCGGTTGGAAGGCCTTCCTTGAAGGTATTAATGGCCACATTGTCCTGAGCTCCGTCTACTTCGTTGAACATTTCCCAATATCTATCCAAGTAGGCCTTCAGGGTTAACCCCTCCCGCATAGACATGGATAGCAACGATCCCAAGGGTTGAACAACCCTCCTACATGTGATAAAAGGGGCACCAAAAGCCTGGGTGAGTTTCTCAAAAGAGTCAATAGTATTAGCTTTTAGGCCGTTGAACCATCTCATTGCCACTGGGCCCAAGCTAGATGGGAAAACCTTGCACATTAAGGCCTCATCCCTAGCATGGATGGCCATTCTCTGACTGTAGTGGCTAACATGTTCTACGGGGTCTGTTCGGCCATTATAAATGGTGAACACGGGCTGATTGAACTGCCGAGGAAGATTAGCGTCCTCAATACGTCGCGTAAAGGGTGACTTAGAGACCTAACTCAGTGCTTTGTTCAAGGCGTCATTTCCCCGACCTTGGCGAGGCGGACTCTTATACCTTCGCTCATGGTGGTACTCTTCTTCATGCGAAAAAGACTCACTAGGTGGAGTTCTCGACCTCTGTCTATAACTGGTGTCATCTAACTCCTCAGAGGAGTGCCCAGAGTTATGAGCCCTACGCCATCGTCGCTCATGTCGCAATTCCCCCTTTAACTTGTTAATCTCACGCTGCATGTCCCCTTCGTTCTTTACGTGGGAAACATGGCCTTTCCTCCGAGAGTGACTTCTATCTGTGTGGGTTGTTCGTGCACTTCCCTCACGATCTCCCCTATGTCCGTGGACTACCAACGGATTACTGTGCTGAGAGCCCCTAGACTCTGCCTGATGCTGATTAGCATCCACCTGCTGCGGGCCCATCAATGGTTGCTGCGGTGCTCCCCCTTCCATCGCGAACACTGCTCTTGCCTTTCCTTTTGAATAGATCAAGTTCTTCCCACAGACGGCGCCAATTGTAGGGACTCAAAATGGATTGGACCCAGAATATGAATGGGTTTTCAGCCCAACAAGCCCAAACAATAAATTTTTAAAGTGTGGGTACAAGAACTAGGTCTACTTGATAGGAAAGGTTATAGTTATAGTGAAATAAAAGACACTTCGAGCTGTTTGTATGATCAAGGCTCTCCTCGGCTAGGTTTTAGTGAGCTTCTTTCTGAGTTCTATTGTTCTTCTCTCGTTTTTTCCAAAAGTCCCCTCTAATGTCATCTGCTTCCATGTTATATACTACGTTCTTTACTCCTTACTCCATTTCCACCGTACACGTGTAGTTCCTATCCTGGGAACTCCTTTCTGTCCCATCCAGCACTTACCGGAACCTTTGCTCAGTGGCCATAAAGCTGCTTGGTTACTGTTCAGGTATCACCTCCACATTAATGCGGCTAGAGAGTTAGTTGGAACGCATTTAATGCGGAGGTAGTAGCCTTGGAAGATATTTGTTATCTTTCCCGACTCCTCCTTAGGTCTATATTCACTTTCCAGTTCTAACATAACTTTGCGGAGTACTCTGGATAAAATGATAGTTACATCCACCTCGGACTGTAGTATCCGAGGTGAATTTCGTCCTCGGACGTGTCCTGTGCTACTCTACATGACTTTCACCCCTTTTTCGTATACTAGTCCCACAATAATTCTTTTAACCTATCCTCGGACACGTGAGTGTCCTCGGACTGGGCCGCTGGGCCCCAAGCCCATTTCTTGTGATTCCTGTATCTTTTTAGATAACAGGCCCCACAAATGTGTATGGACATTTCAAATTTAAAAAAAAAAAAAAAAAAAAAAAAATAGCACAAGCCAAAGGAAGATGAGCACACAAAAAACACTACTAAAAAGTACAGGAAACCCCCCCCCCCCCCCCCCCCACAAAAAAAACAAAGAAGTAGAAAAAAATAATAGCTAGAAGAAAAAGAAGAAAAAAAATTTGCAAGAACACAGAGTCTTTTGGCTAAATATTGTAAAAAATGAAGTTTATTTGTAATATAGGCACTGTTCAAACTTATTTGGGAAAATGAAAAGAGAAGCAAATTTCGGCAATGATGCTGCCAAAATTCTAAGAAAAAGTATGAGAAAGGAGAGAGAAATGATGTGATGGAGGGGGAGAGAGACAATTGAATTTTGGTGATGTAGTTACCGAAATTCCTACCCAAAATGCAAGCTGCCCAGGAGGAGGGCCCGAAAAGGATAGAGAAAAATAGGAATTGTGGCAATGGAGTTGCCAAAATTGTAGGGGAGAGGGAAAAAAAATTAAGGCAATGGAGTTGCCAAAATTTTGGGGGAGAGAAAAAAAAAAAAAGAATTATGGCAATTGAGTTGCCCAAAATGCTGAGGGGGGGAAAAAAAAAAAGAATTGTGGCTTGTTGAAACCGGAGAAAAAGAAAAAAGAATTATGGCAATTGAGATGCAGAAAATGTAGGGGAGGAAAAAATTATAAATAACTAAAAAAGGTAATGGTCAATGGAGTTGCCAAAATTGTGGCTTGCCATAAATTTTTTTTTTTTTTTTTTTTTTTTTTTCTCTCCCTTACAATTTCAGCAACTCCATTGACCATTGAAATTATTTTTTCTCGGCAACCCAATTGCCATAATTCTTTTTTTTGTTTTCTTTCACTCACAATTTCGGCAACTCCATTGCCTTAATTCTTATTTACCCCTACAATTTCGGCAACTCCATTGCCACAATTCCTATTTTTTTCTCTCCTTTTTGAACGCTTCTCTAATCTGGGCAGGTTACATTTTGGGCAGGAATTTCGGTAACTACATCACCGAAATTATATTGTCTCTCTCCCCCTCTATCACATCATTTCTCTCTCCTCTCTCATACTCTTTCTTAGAATTTTAGCAACACTATTACTGAAATTTGCTTCTCGTCTCATTTTCCCAAATAAGTTTGAATAGTGCTCATATCACAAATAAACTTCATTTTTTTTGTAATATTTAGCCAAAAGACTCCAAAAACAAGCCAAGCTTAGAAGGAGAAAAAAACGGGGGGCAAGGACACAGCCAAAAAAATAAATAAATAAAAACAGGCAAGAACAAGTAAACAATGCCCCATGTGCACTGTGCACATGGGCATTTTGGTCGGCTCAAATTGAGTTTTTCTCCTCTCTAGTTTTCTCTCCATTTTGGGGAGAAAACTTTTTGGTGGACTTGAGAAGAAAACACCCGAGCTCCACCACTTATTTTCTCTCCCCTCTCTCAACCAAACAACTAATTAAAATGCTATATTTCCACTTTTCTCTCTTAAATTTTCCGTCCTTAAAATTTCTCCAAACAAGCACAGCTTAAATTGCTTGCATGATTGTTTGGATGGGCTTAATTTTGTTGCCGTAAAAGTATTGCTGAAAGAAAAAAAGGGGTTGTCAAAAAATATACCTAGGGACTAGGGTTCGTACTTCGCGTTCGCATGATACGAAGATTCAATAGCTTCCTATTTCATTTTTCTTTTATTGAAACCATTTATAATTTCGTCTAATTTAAAAAATCGAGTTTCACGTTCATGAATTCCTCCCACACGTAACTATTTCAATGAAAAGGATTTTTTTTTTTGGAGGCAGGTAGTTGCCTATTTTGAAAGACTTTGCTTTCGATTTGTCAAACATTGTCCAGCTTGGGCCGGCGGCTCGCTTGACCAATCCATGGGTGTTGAATTGAATTTCATTGCTTATTTCATCTCATTTTTATGAGTAGTATATGCAGTACAAGTTTTATTATATTAAGATTGCAAACTTATATTTCACCAATCATAAAAAGGCAATTTAAATACTCATCATACACTAAGTGTTTGAGAGGTTTAAAAGGAAAATATTCGAGTTGTGGGATTAACAGCATATTATAATTATTTCTATAAAAAAAATATATTCACCAATCATATTCATTGTTACATCAGTTAGTAAGTTTTATGTTTCTCAAAAAAAAAAAAAAAAAAGTTAGTAAGTTTTATGTAGTAAAATTTGTAGTACATTTAGCATTTTTCAATTTTTATACTTTACATATTTTTTATTTAGTTTTTACTATTTTAATGTATTTTATTTAAGTTGTTTACAGCTTTAAGCTTATGTTTTAAGTCGAATTAACTTTTATCTTTTTGTCTCACATTTCGCAAATAAATTATCATAAACGAACACTAAAATTTTGGTGAGGTTGAAGTTAAGCATTATTGGAGACGAAGAGAGAATACAAAACCCATGTATATTTTCACTTTTTTTAAAATTATCATTCTACAATTTCAAAAGTTTTTTTTTGTTCAATTTTAGGACTTTTTGTTTATTTAATGGGGGTCTTAAAGCCCTTTAAAAGAATTGGGACAAGTGGGGGGTAAGGTCTTTAGCCCTTAGGGCCGGCCCTGCCTTAAGCTTTATTTCTTCAATAGATAGGGGTTACTATATATATATATATATATATATTGTCACCCAATTAGGGCTCCCCCTCATAGGCTCATAACCTTTAAAAATAATAATCATGATTAGAACTGTTTTCTCTTTTCTTCTTAACATCATTTGGCTGATGCTATCTTTTTCCTTAATAATATTTAAAAGTTAAATAAATCAGGGGATCAAATAACAAGGACTATCGATAACTTTAATTGTTTGTATTTTTTTATTATTTTTTGTCAAAGCTTTTATTAGGTCATGTTGATAGATCATCAACTAAAAAATACAAAATTTCGAGGTAGAGTGTGCGGGTGTAGCCGTGTAGCCGTGTAGCCGGGGGACTTAGTCGTTAGTACACATGGAAAATGCATTCCACTTGCATTTGATGCTAATTTGGTCGCTTTCAAGCTTGTTTTAGTCATCTAAATCTAAATCGTTTTCAAAACTATACTTTTTTCATTTTCAAGAACTTATCTTACTAAGAACGTTCTTGTGAATTGATTGATTATGATATTTTTGAGTTCCCATTAACTATACCTTACATAATATCTTTTTGTCTTTTGTGTGTGTACATATATATATTTTGAGAAACTTGTCTTTCGTATATAGTTTTTATAACTTATACGCGTGATTCTCACCGTTGAAAAAAAAAAGATTTATAACTTATACGTGTGGTTCTCATTAAAATAAAATATAAAAAAAATCTAGGATCACAAAGTTTTTCACTACTTCTTGTCACAACTATAATGTGGCAGAGTGTGATTGGTGAAGAAAGAATAGTGGGTAAGTGATGGTCAGCATTCACGATTTGAGATGTCAGAATTGTGGTAAAAAAGTTGTGAAATAATTTGTGGTCTTAGAACTATTAAAAAAAAACCCATTATTCACCTTATTGCTGCAAGTTATAATTCTCTTTTGAAATGAGAATTATTAATTGATCAAAATTGTATATATGAATTTCCTTTCGTAAATTTTAGCATTTATGTATCAGCACATATCAATTGATCAATTTTGTCCCCAAGCTCTAAACAAACTCACTCACAAGATCAAATTATCCAATGATTCAGATTTCAAAACTTTTCTTATGATTCTTTTTGTGCACGACTGAAAAATTATTGAGAATTAAAAGTGTATAAGTTTAATTAATTTTTCTCACTAATTATCTTAAATGATTTATTTTCCTTTACGCTCCATTTGTTTCATTGGAAAACCTTGCATAAAGATAGTTTTTTGCGTTTTCTAGTTTTTGGTATTGGTAGAATTAGAAAAAATGAGTAAAAAAAAAAAAAACTATCTTTGTTCAACATAAAAAATACGGAAAACAACTCTATCACACAACAGACTAAATAAGGGCAATTAGGATATTGTTTTCCAATTCATTTAAGATTGCAACCAAATATAAATTATAGAAAATATCTTTTGAAAAATGGCACACTTTTTACTAGAAAACATTAATGTCAAAACAAAATAATAAAGAAGAATGATAAAAATGTTACCACCACCTGGTTTGCTGGAACCGTAATGGTGCTTTCTTTTGGATGGTATGTTGGCACAATCATGAGATAGCAAAAATGGAGTCAACGATATTCATTCATTCATCAAAAAAAAAAAGGTCATCAATAGATTTAGTGTCCGTTTGGCAAAGATTATTTTTGCTACCTTATTTTACTATTCAGCTTATTTTTGCTACTATTCATGGTTGATGTAGAACAGACAATACATGCCTTCCTAGAGCAGCAGGGGCACTGGAAGTCACAACGCAAGGTCAAAGGGGGGTGCTAGTAGAGGGCATCAGGGCAACAATGTTAGAATTGCATGAAATTTGACGAGTTGAAGGGAAATGACATTCTGATCCAATCCATGGCCAATGTCCATGATCGTCGCCTAAATTTAGACAAATTCTTTCGTTAAGGCCCCGAAAACAGTGTTTTTGCTATTTATAGTAATATTTGTTTTTCCTTAATAACTTTTAATTTAAAAGTCAGAATAAGGTCCCGTTTGTTTTGGGATAACCCTTAAGGTCAATAGCTTATGATTCTGCATTTAACTCAATTTTGCCTTTTTTGGTAAATTTTGGTATTTTGCCACTTAATCGCATAATTAGTACAAAATAGGATTTTAGACGTTTTTCTCGGTATTTAAATGTTTTGTAGCCATCAAAGACAAAGCAGACTATTATCAATAAATACAGACGTTTTGTCAAATTTTCTTCTAGTGGATTCCAGTTTTTATCTCCTTGTGCATTCAGGAAACCCCTCATGGATTCGAGGTTTACTATTAGAAACTAACAGTTTAGTTTCTGTTCCATCTAGAGAGTATCGTGTGTGCTTTCTTCAGTTTTCCACAACATCAGTTGGTATCAGAGCCTTAACTTACCCTGGTCTGATGGCTAACCGACGAGACGGTGACCACCACAACAATGACGGCGGTGACGACATCAACAACCCAGTCCTCACTAGGGCTAAGTTCCTTGATTTTCATGATGAAAATCAACAGTTTTGTGATTCAACCCAACAAACTCTGTACCAAATTCAAGAAGCGCTTGCCACCCTGCTTAACTGAAACCCTAATCGTGATGACGAAGAATGACGTGATAACCGAGTGCGTGGCCCTCCCCATCGCGGTCCAAATCAGAACAAGCAACAAGACTACAACGAAGAGAATAGTGAGGACGAGGAGTACACACAGAGAGTCCTTGGGAATCATTGTGGTCCTGCGAGGGATAATGGCCAAGATTATCAGGAGCAGAGGGACTATCGAATGAAAGTAGAGTTACCATCCTTTAATGATAATGTCTCCATTGAAAAGTATCTGGATTGGGTCAGTGAGGTGGAGAAGTTTTTCGATTATATGGGTACTGCAGATGACAAACAGGTGTGTTTGGTGGCTTACAAATTAAAGGGAGGAGCATCTGCCTAGTGGGATCGTGTTCAATTAAACCGTACTCATGAACGAAAGCTTCCGATACAATCATAGAGGAGGATGAAGAGATTAATGGTAGATTAGTTCTTACCACCAAATTACAAAAAGGAGTTGTTTAGACAGTACCAGGATTGCAGGCAAGGTACTCGTACAGTTAATAAGTACATGGAGGGGTTTAACAGGTTAGCTAACCGCAATGATTTGGAGGAAACTGAAGATCAACGGATATCCAAACTTGTACATGGGTTGCGGGTTTCTATCCAAGATCAAGTATCCTTACAAACCCTATATATTTTAAAAGAGGCTGTAACCCTATCCATGAAAATAAAATATCAGCATCTTAGGTAGGTTCGAAGTTTTCCAACCGCAGTTTGGAGTCATCTAGTTCCACTGCCAACAAAGGTAAATAACCCATGTTTACACCACGATCACAACCCGTGGTTAGGAAGAATAGTGGTGTCAACCAGTTCATAGTAGTAGTAGCAGGTTCTGCAGCCTAACCGATAGCGAATGCCAACCCCTATGCTAGGCCAACTGGGAATAAGTGCTACAGGTGTGGAGAACTTGGACATCGATCTAGTACTTGCCCTAAGTGAGCCGCAGTGAATCTGGTGGTGACAGAAGAAGGCGAGGCAAAAGGTGAACAAGATGGTGAAGAGGTGAATAATGATGTTGATCCATATGCCTATAATCCCAATGAGGTCCAAGAAGATGAGGAAGGCGTGCCATTAGGGAGGTCTTTGGTGATTTAGAGGTTGTTTCTCACATCGAGGGTGGAATACGGTGATCAGTGGAATGAGATCTTCCAAGCACGATGCACCATCAATAAGAGGGTCTGTGATTTGATCATTGACAGTGGCAGTGTAGAAAACATCACGTCGAAGAGTTCGGTTACCAAGCTGGGACTATAGACAGAAAAGCATCTCTCTCCGTACAAGATAGGTTGGATCAAGAAAGGTACGGAAACTCTTGCTACTCAACAATGTCGTGTTACTTTTTCTATGGGTAAATGTTGTGTAAATCAAGTAGTTTGTAATGTTGTTGAAATGGATGCATGTCATTTAATATTGGGTAGACCTTGGCAGTATGATGTAGATGCTACTCATAGGTGTAAGGATAATGTGTATGTGTTCTTTAAGAATGGCAGAAAAATTGCCCTTGGTCCTATTAAGGAAGACAGTGTACCCAAAGCTTCTAAAGTGGAGGGGAAGCCATCACTTCTCATAGTTAACAATGAAGATGAGTTTGACAGGGAGTGTAAGGAGTTGAAACATGTATATGCTATAGTGGTGACGGATGGAGAGCCGAAGAATGTTGCTGAGGTACTTGAGGCAATTCAACCATTGATCAAGGAGTTTAAAGAGCTTTTTCCAGAAGGGCTGCCTGCAAGTTTACCACCAATGCGCAACATCCAGCATTGCATTGATTTAGCTCCTGGAGCTAGTCTACCAAATCTGCCACATTACAAGATGAATCTTTAGGAGGGTAAAATTCTACAGGGGCAAGTGGATGAGCTTCTGAGCAAAGGGCAGATCAGGGAGAGTATTAGTCCATGTGCAACACTAGCACTATTAACACCGAGGAAGGATGGGAGCTGGCCTGTGTGTGTGGATAGTCGAGCCATCAACAAGATTACAGTCAGGTATCAATTTCTTATTCCTCGACTAGATGACATATTTGATATGCTGAATGGGTCCAAGTGTTACATCAAGCTGGATCTCAAGAGTGGGTATCACCAGATTCGGATCTGACCTGGAGATGAGTGGAAGACAGCTTTCAAGACAAAGGAGGAGTTGTATGAGTGTATGGTGATGCCTTTTGGAATGTCGAATGCTCCCAGCACTTTCATGAGGCTTATGAATCAAGTATTGAAACCATTTATTAGGAAGTTTGTAGTAGTTTATTTTGATGATATCTTGATTTACAGTAAGACAAAAGCAGCCCACTATAATCATATGCGAGAAGTATTGGCGGTGTTGCAAGCCAATGAGTTGTATATAAACCTGAAGAAGTGCAACTTCTTGACTGATAAGTTGCTGTTCTTACGGTATGTGGTCAGTGTGGATAGGATTCATGTTGATGAGGACAAGGTCCGTGCAGTCAAAGAATGGCCAACCCCAAAGACAGTGAGTGATGTGCGAAGCTTCTATAGGTTAGCAACCTTCTATCGAAGGTTTGTTCGAGATTTCAGTAGCATAGTAGCCCCTATCACTGAGTGTCTGAAGAAGAGGAGGTTTTCATGGGGAAAGGAGGCAGAACAAAGCTTTGCCTTGATCAAAGAGAAGTTGAGCACAACTTCAGTTTTGGCATTGCTCAACTTTGATAAGGTGTTTCAGGTGAAGTGTGATGCATCTGTGGTTGGGATGGGCGTTGTTCTTTCACAAGACAACAGACCAGTAGCATTCTTCAGTGAGAAAGTTTGTGAAGGTCAAAGTAAATGGTTGTCCTATGAGATGGAGTTCTTTGCTGTAGTACGAACTCTTAAGCATTGGGAGCACTACCTGATTCAGAGGGAGTTTGTATTATATACAGATCATTAGGCATTGAAGCACATCAACAGTCAAGTTAGCATTAACAGGATGCATGTTCGGTGGGTAGCTTATATACAGCGCTTCCATTTCACATTGAAGCATAAGTCTGGTGTCACTAATAAGGTGGCAGATGCGCCCAGCAGGCGAGCATCTTTGTTGACCACCCTACGTATTGAAGTTGTAGGGTTTGATTGCCTCAAGGATCTATACGAGAATAATGAGAATTTTGGTGATATTTGGGATAAGTTTCAACAAACTCATACTCTTGTCAATAGTATGTACATCCAGGATGGTTTCCTCTTTCGAGGTAATCAATTATGCATCCCTAAAGGTTCATTGAGGGAGCAGATTATTAGGGAGCTGCATGGTGGAGGTTTAGGTGGACATATTGTAGACACCGCATTTTGTACCCCTTACAACTCGAGCCTCGTTCCCCAATGATGCCCAAATTCCAAGGCCTAAGGTTGGTTTAGGGCCCAATCAGATATTAAATTAACTTGAGCGGTGTTAAAATGGAAAATATAACTTTTAATGAGCAAAATCTATTTTTGGAAAATAAAGGCCAGAGAAAACCCACGGTTTATGTACGCAGGCCACACGTTACGTACGCAGATACAAGTCTGCGTACGCAGCTAGGGTTTCAGGGACATGAAAAAGGCAAGTTTTTTGCATTAAAAACTAAGGTTTGAAATGAATCCCACATCATCTGAGAGCCATTCCAAACCCCTATTTTTCAACTATATAAAGCCTTACACGGTACCTTTTCAAGACACTAAAAAAATCCTAAGGGAAAACCTAAGATTCACTAGAAATAGTAAATTAAAGAGGGAGTTTTTTCACAAAACATCCTCAAGACAATTTTATTTGATTGGAGCCCTTTTTGGCCATGATCCTTTGAGTTTAAGATTACTAATCATGTTTCTATTGATTTGTGAATAGATTGACTGAAGGGAACGGTCAAAAATCAAGCTTGAAGAGCTTTTTGTTTAAGGTATCCTTAAACCCTTTCTTTTTCTCTTTTACCTTTAATCTTTTCTTTAATCTGTTTCTTTGTTTAGTTTATGTTTATATATGTTTGTTTAGGTTAGTTTTATGCTTTCTTTATTTTTTAAGTATATTAGTGTTGGAAAATCTGGTTTTGCATCTCATACAAAACACACATCGGAAACAACAATCATGGATCTACTTCATTCATGAGAGATAACATGTAACATTGAATTCTAGAACAAAGAATAGAAAGCGTACCTTGATGCAGTGAAATTCAAAACAAAAAATTAGAAGTACTTATGAACACTATTAATCTTCACTCCAATTCCACTAACGCCCAAGAAGTGTGGTCTCTCAATCAGTACAAAGGAGAAAATAAAGAGTGGCTTTCTTTCACACATACACACCATTTCACAATGATTGCTCTTTATCATGTTACTTACAAAATTCTGTATGTTTCTCTCTTTATATCTAACTGATTATCTAATTGGGCTAGCCTTTTGGGCCTTTCCAATTGGGCTTATGTGTGTGGCTTGGAGTGGGACCAAAAGGGACTAATAAGACACTAGCTCCAATGGGCCTTGGGCTTTTCTGTCAACCCTGGACAAGTCCAAAGTTACCATTAACTATATTTAATACCTCTATATAAATAGAGTTGCACTCTAGACCTTATCTATAAATTATATCCTAAGACTTTATTGTACATACAACCCCTTCATAAAATATTCGTAGTAATACAAAGTCATGAATATAGACTGCCACTTTGAAGATTACTACATCTTAATCCTTGAGTACCCGGTTTAATCCTTTAAGTTATTCATCATATATTTATGAAATCTAATTCTATAAATATATACTTTAGTAACTCCTTACTGAAGTAGTCGGGCCCAACTCTTTGAATAACCAAACCCATTAAACTTATCTCAAGGGAATATTTTGTGTCTCCGTTAAGAGACTATGAATTCTATCTTAAGAGTATATGTTCCATCAACACTAAATGTGGCTGCCCAACATACTGAGGTTTTGATCGTGTCTTATAGATCTCACTCCTGATATATCAAAGCAACATACACCTCATGATCAGGTCTATTATTCTCTCAGGATTAAGAGTTCATATAAATAGAAGTCGTGAGATTTATTATTCATTTGACAGTCGTTAGAAGAATAATAAATCTCACAACGGTCCAGTTCAATATATCTTAACTCTTAAAACATATCAACATACCAACTAGAAGTCTCCACTTCCATGATCAAGACAAATCATCTTAGTTGATATGTTATAGTCTTCGCAGATGAAACGCCCAATTTCATCACCTACTACGAACTACGTTTTGAGTTTACAAGAAACTTGTAATTTATATCTTCTGTGACTAAATCACATACAATGCATCTCATGGACTATGATAATGTCTCATTAGTTTATTTATAGATAATCTCATATAATTAAAAATTTTAATTATTTATAACATGCTAATAAATTGGATTTTAGGGCATAAACCCCAAAAATTAGGCTGTTAGATTTAAGCTTTTCAAGTCTTGCTCTGTTTTTCTACTTATCTGTTTTTTGGGTTAGGTTCAGGCGTGTCTGCGTATGCATACAACTAGCCTGCATACGCAGGCCTGCGTATGCGCACGCATACTCATGCCCAAAAACCTTAATTTTGATTTTCCGGTTTCTTTTGCTTTGTTTGTTTTACCTAATATGCCTTTGTTTTAACCTTCTTATATGTTTTTGAGTTTCTTTTTCTTTGTTCACATGTTTGTTTGTCATTGTATGCTAGATTAGGGTTTATCTTTTTTGTTCCTTAGTTTTAATACCATGCCATTCATTCACATGTCCATTCATTGATGCCATAAGTGTTGTGATGTAATGAGGTAAGTAAAGATAAGTCATGCATTCACATGTACATGCATATTGTTTGATAACATGGTTTGGTGATAAGCATGAATGTGTTTGGTTGAACAATGTGTTCTTAATGATCTTCATGTTCCCAATGTGATCCTTAGATGTTTACATGTTGCTGCCTTGGATGAGATATATGACATGATGCTAGATGAATGTTAGGTGGATGATATGTATTGATGATAACATGTTATGGTTTATGATGTGATGATATGCATGAATAGATGAATTCTAGGGTTTATGCTTCAATATAAGATGTCATAATAGATGTATGCTAGGGTTTGTATATATGTGTGGTTGGGTTTCTTATTGTTTTATAGATAGATAGGTATGTGTTTTGGGATAATGATGCCATGTTTTATGCTTAGATGTATGCTAGTGTGTGTGTGTGTGAGTTAGAATACAAGTATTGAACATGCTTTTAATAAGATTAAGATATAAGACACAACGACGGAGGCCAACCTTAGGGTTGGGCGGTCTTGGATGCCTAACACCTTCCCAAGAACATACCTAAACTCCGAACCCATACTCTGGTAGTAAGATCAATGGTACTTCCTCGAAAGGATGCTATATTCATGGTTCCTAGACCATATAACTAGGTGGTGACTCCGACACTTTCCATTGTGTCCACACATATGGGCAGAGTTAAAACTATAGCATTGGTGGAGGAGATGTATGATTGGCCACAACTCAAGAGGGATGTTGGCAATCATGTGAGGAAGTGTTCAATCTGCCAAACTGCCAAGGGTCAATCTCAAAATACTAGTTTATACATGCCTTTGCCAGTTACATAAGCATTATTGGAGGATCTGTCTATGGACTTTATATTAGGTCTTCCTTGAACCCAGCGAGGTATGGATTCTATTTTTGTTGTGGTTGACAGGTACTCGAAGATGTCCAATTTCATAGCATGCAAGAAGACTTCAGATGCTACTCGAGTGGCCAATCTGTTCTTTAAGGAAGTTATGCGTTTACATGGAGTGCCAAAGTCCATCACCTTTGGCCGAGATACCAAGTTCATTAATCACTTTTGGCGGACCTTGTGGAAGCGTTTTGACACTTCCTTGAATTACAGCAGCACCAGTCATCCTCGAACTGATGGCCAAACAGAAGTGATTAATCGCACTTTGGGGAATCTGATCTAGTGTATCTTAGGAGAGGAGCCCAAGCAGTGGGATCTAGCATTGTCCCAGGCAGAGTTTGCTTACAACAGCTCAGTCAGCAGAAGCACTAGTAAGTCTCCATTTGCCATTGTCTACTGCGTGCCCTCTAAACACACTTTGGACTTGGTACCTTACCTCAGCTTCCCGGGGTGAGCAAGCTGTAGAGAATATGGCTAATCGTATTCAGGCAATGCAAGAGGAAGTGAGACAGAAACTGGAAGCTACTAATGCCAAGTACAAGGAAGTAGCTGATAAAAAGAGACGGGAGAAGATTTTTAGTGTTGGGGATTTAGTGCTGATCTACATTAGAAATGAGAGGTTTCCCATTGGTACCTATAACAAGTTGATGAACAAGAAACATGGGTCATTCCAAATCACAAAGAAGATTAACAACAATGCTTATGTAGTTGCTCTTCTACCAAACATGAATATTTCTTCCACCTTCAATGTTGCTGATTTGTATGAGTATCATCCTCGTGATGCGCCAGATAGGGGGAACTCAGGGTCAAGTTCTTTTCAAGTGGGGGAGACTAATGTAGAACAGACAGCACATGCCTTCCTAGAGCAGTAGGGGCACCGGAAGTCACAATGCAAGATCAAAGGGGAGTGCCAGTAAAGGGCATTAGGGTAATAGTGTCGGAATTGCATGAAATTTGGCAGTTTAAAAGGAAACAACATTCTGATCTAGATTTATGTTATCATGAAAGTCACCCAAATTTAGTCGAATTCCTTTGTTAAGGCCCCGAAAATAGTGTTTTTGCTATTTATAGTAATATTTGTTTTTCCTTAATAACTTTTAATTCAAAAGTCAGAATAAGGCTCCGTCTATTTTGGGACGACCCTTAAAATCAGTAGTTTATGATTTTGCATTTAACTCAATTTTGTCATTTTTGGTAAATTTCGATTTTTTGTCACCTAATCGCGTAATTAGTACGAATTAGGATTTTAGTCGTTTTTCTCAGTATTTATATGTTTTGTAGTTGTCAGAGGCAAAGCAGACTATTATCAATAAACACAAACATTTTGTCAAATTTTCTTCTGGTGGATTTCAGTTTACATCTCCTTGTGCATTCAAGGAAACCCCTCGTCGATTTGGAGATTACTACCAGAAACTAACAGTTTAGTTTCTGTTCCATCAAAAGAGCATCGTGTGTGCTTTTTTTAGGCTTTCGCGATATCATGGGTTAAACTGCACTTTTTGGTACTATTCATGGGTCTCACGATACTATTTCAGCTAACTTTTACCTTTATCTACAGTACTTTCAACAAAAAGTTTTCAATTTCTGTAAAATAAGCAGATCTCAAATGGACCCTTAGAGGGCAATAAAGGTTTGGCTCCATTTTTTTTTTTTTTACTGAATAATGGTAATAAATTGACAAACAAAAAGGAGGATACAAAAGCATTCATAAGGGACCTAGCATCTCATGCCTCAAACAGAACCCAATTGGGGAGAGCAGATATGGGATTGGATCCCCATGAAGCAGTAAGAGAAGTCCAGGCAACCAAATTGTGGGCTAGTACGTACATTAGCTTGTCTTGGAACAAAACAACAATCCCAAGAGGAAATAAAGGCAAGAGCCTCTTTGAATGGAAAATAAACAGTGCTCCCTAAAAATTGCAAGCGGGTATAGAAAAACCCAAAAATAGGGAGTGTATAGGATAAGTGGGTGGTTTTATATAGTTTATTTTCATTTTTGGGTTTTCTTCCTTAGAGCATTAGCATTGGGGAATGCAAATGCCAAATGTAAGGAGAATTTGGCATTTGCAGCCCCAAAATGCCTTGCATCAGAGAACTCTAAACTCAGGTATTGCAAATTTGTTTGCAATACTGCTACAGTGCAATTCTAAAGGTAGAATTGCACTGTAGCAGTATTGTAAAAAAAAAAATAACAAGGCATTGGACACAAAAGTATGAATACAACAATACAACTATAGTACAATAAGTGATTGAGTTTATAGCGGAGGAAAATGAGTATTTGCCCCTAATTTTAAAACTATGCAGTAAAATACCTCTGTTTTGAAACCATTGAGCAAAATGTTCCTGTTTTTGAAATTCGATTTTAACAAAATCGACTTTTGTGTAAAACTCGATATCCTCAAAATTGAGTTCTGTGTATATTTTTAAGTGTAACTTGACATTAGCAATGTCGAGTTCCATTTAAATTTTCAAAAAAATTCGAGGGATTCAAGAAACTTCAAGGATTCAAGGGTAAATCGAGTTACATTGAAACTCGATTTTTAGAAAATAGTTTTAAAATAAGTACACAGTACTTAATAGTTTCAAAATAAAGACATTGTGCTAGATATTAAAAAAAATAAGGACAAAAGCCCTTTTTTTTCCCATAATAAGAGCATCCACAGCAGATGTTACAAAAAAAATTCCATTTTGCCACACCAAAGACTTACTTTATTATTTTACCACATCATTTTACAACATCTCATTTATCAGATGTTTTATCATTCAATTCTATACATTAAAATAATATTTACTACACATTAAAATAATATAAACAACACAATAAAATAATATATCTAACACAACCACAACACTGCTGCTGCTGCCGCCACCACTACCACCACCGTGGCAGCCACAATCCATTGCAAAACAAAAAACTGAAAACAAAACCACCACCACAACCACCGTCATCAACAACCCACCACAAAACCCATTAAAAACAGAGCAACACCCACTAGCACAGCAACTCAAACCCAGAAAACACAACCAAAACCCACTAGCACTGGCAACCCAAACCCACGAAACTACTAGCACCGCCAACCCAAAGCCACGAATCCACTTGCACTAGCAACCAAAACCCACTAGCATCGGCAACCCACGATCAAGATCTCACCTCACCTCAACGTCGATGCCCACGATCAAGATCTCAACGTCGATGCCCACAATCGTGACGAACACTCCGATCTCACCTCAACGTCGATGCCCACATCAATTCCGATCGGCGATGACGATGACGATGCCCGGAGAGATCGGCAATAACGATGCAAAATGCAACCGGTGAGAGATCGACGATGACGGATCAAGATCAACAATTTATAAGAGAGAGGGAATCGGTGAGAGGGAACCGGTGAGAGAGAACAAAGGTGAGAGAGAAGAGAAAAGAATATACTGAAGAGAGAAGAAAGAGAAAAGAGAATAAAAAAATATTAATCAGTTATACCATTCCCGTCCGTACAGTGGCAAATATGCAACGACACTGTTCATATGTGGCAAAAATTATGGCATTTGGAATATCTGATATTTGGTGTTTTTTGTGTTTGGTGTGCCAAATGTGCCAAATATTTAGCATTTGGCACATTTGACACACCTGCTGTGGACTGCTCTACGTGGGCCTTGACTTTCTTTAAGAAACAAACATAAAAAATAGAGTGGGCCTTGACTTAATAATATTCTGACATTAGCCATGGTGTTCTTGCAGTGGCATTGTTCATCATTATGATTTATGAGTACCAACGGTGACAAAAGCAAAGACATTAATAACTGATAGTAAAAAAAAAAAAACAAATTATTAGATTGCTTCTAGTATGCGTAATGATCCTTCTAATAATAAACCTTTTTGGGCCAATGCATACGTTCTCTCTCCCTTAAGATATTATTATTGCAAGGGTGGTAGCCCACTAGACTAGAGATGATTTTGTGAGTTTTAAGTTTGGTTCATGGGTTTCTAAAAAAGTTTCTTGCACATGTGATTCACCAAATTCACCTTCTTGCACTCCCGACCAAATCCTATCTTTTTATTTCTAATTCTAGTGGTCCAAATGAACTATACATTGTGAGTGGTAAAAGCCATGCAGCTGGTTTCACTTACCTTGGCTACCCAATTTATCAAGTTTAATTGCAGTAGTTGTGCTAGCAAGGTTGTTCATCAACAAAACGCGTAAGATACTATATTTCCCCTTTTTTTAATAATTAAATACAATAGAATTTAAAAATCTATGATATCCATTTAATAATGATTATTTTTTAAATAAAATTAATATATATATATATATATATTTTGTATAAGTGCAATTTGAATACAAATCCATTGCTCTGATAAATAATTTTTTCAGTCAAGCTAATTGAAACCCTCAACTAAAAAAAATAAAAAAAAATAAATCTTGAGCCTTTCAACCACTTTATGATAGCTTATGTTAACAATGATCAAAGATATTTAAATTTAAATTAACAGATAGTTTTTTTTTTTTTTAAGATAATCAATTAATTATCTAAAAAACTTAATTATCCATTGAAATTTTCTTATGCATTCATGTACTTGATTGTTGATAAGCTTATAATAATGGGATTATCACATGTAATTAATCATAGTTATTTACTCATAGTCACATGTAGCTAACCCTAGGTTCAAAAATGCAAATCATTCATTGAAACTTGATGTGATTTGATCTTGTGATAAGGTGGTTTGGATTTCACTCTCAATGTATCGTTTTGATCGATAGACATTTAATTAAGCTCTTGTCTACCCAGCAGTAAAAAAGACGAGGTAGAGCCACTTCAGATATGGTACTAATTGAATACATTCATTTAAAAAGAGTAATTCTAATTGACAAAAGGATGAGGTAGAGCTACTAAACATAATTTGATCATGTGCAAATTGCAAAGGAGAGTGGTTAATTAATACATCAAAGAGAAAAAAGTGACTTGATTCAAGTTGAGAGAACATGAAGAGATAAATGAAGACCTAAAATAACATTAGCAAAACTAATAAAAAATGACATGTTAATTAAGGATGTGACAAAGAGTATAATTTTATATTAGATGAAGGACAAAACTTAGATACTGTACCTTAGGTGCTGTTTTTTAGTTTCCTCTCTTAAAATTAAGCCATGTGGCTAAACTAAAAAATATACTTTCATCCATGAGAAAAAATTCACATAACAGAATCTTAACGGAGGAATCTAAGGAACAACACCTAAGTCTTGCCCTTAGATAAAAATGATGTAGAAGGATACGTGTGGCTAACTCTGATTAGTTTGTCCCAAAATTTGGGAAATAAAGTTTGGTAGTAATTGTTGTTAAAAAGTACAATTATGGATTAAGATCTTGAAGTTCTTAAGGTTAAGGTAACTGAATCGTGAAGTTTATAAAATTCTATCCATCCATATTAAAATGAATGGATTACATTTTACCACGTCATCAATAATTTAGATAACCTTTGTTTAGAGGTCAATGATGTTGTAGAATTTAATCCACTAACTATAAAATGGATGGATAGATTTTTATGAATTCCATGACAAAGTTATCTACATAATTAACTTTTAAAAATCCTAATCTAGAAAGTTAAATCTAAAAAATTTAAGGTTTAAAAAAAATTACTTAAATTGACAGTAAAAGTAGAATGTGATTTTTAGGATGAATATGATGCTTTTTAGGGGGAAAAAAAAGTTTCATGTTGTTTTTGTTTTCAGATTTCAAAATTTTGTTTTCAAAACCCGTTTTCCTAATTCCAAAAACCACTTGCATCATTAGGCACCAGTTTTCTAGTCTAGTTCATTTGATTCCCCCCACTTCTCATTTATCTGCCAATTACAAAATTACCATCACACCTTACCACCAAATTCAAATCCACCACCTATAGCGACATCCAAAACCCATATATTTATCACCATCAACCCCAAATCCACCACCTATAATCACAGTCAAATAAGAGAGAAAAATCGATCTTGCTGAGGAGAAAGAGAGAAATTGATATTGCAATTTGTGTGGTGAGAAAAAAGAACTATTGGTACTATTGGTGAGAAAAAATACCACTAAACTCATTTTTGTTGTACTAGCCTATTTATTGTTTTTTTTTTTTTGAGAGAGTTTAAGCCTATTTATTGTTCTTAAACCCTCATTTATTGTCCTTGTTTTTTAAAATTGAGAATAAAAAACAAAACCAAACATGTTTTTGGGTGGTGGGACCCACAGAAAATAAGGTGTTTCTTTATGGAACCAGCCATTCATAGCCTTTAGTTTGTAAATAAAGAGTACTTTGAAAATTTAAAAAAAAAAATAAAAAGCTATATAACCAAAAAAAAAAAAAAAAAAACTGAATAAAGTGTAAGGAGGTGTTTGGTACATGTATTTTGTTGCTTAAAAATATATATAAAAATACGTATAAGTAAAAAAATTGTATAAAATTTCATATAATATTATTTAAAAATTAAAAATATGCATTAGAGCTTGTCTACCAAACCGCCTCTAAAATACTAAAATTTGACAAGAAAAAACATCTCCCGGTAACCCGTTAAAAAAAACATGTAATAAGAATATTAAGGATAGATATTTTATATAAAAAAGAAGAGTAAAAAAGAAAATATTCCTTTTTATCTTTCCCAATATGTAGAAACAAGTTGCGACAGAGCGAGACAGTTGTTAATTAATAAAAAAATAATATAATATATGTTTTTCTGAAACCCCGACAGTTTCATAGGACGGTCCTGAACGTGAATCACGTGCAAACTTTATTGCCTTGCCGGAAAGCAAAGTGGGATTCCAGATCTGAAGATGGGGACCACGTGTCGTGATCTTATTCCGTAGTCAGTGTGAGTTGATGAGACGTTGGATCTAAAACGTGGTGGGACCCACCCTTTCTCTTGAATCTAATTCTATTCTATTTCTTTAGGTCCGTAATTAGCGCGCGTGGAAATAATAAAGTCCCCGAAATTAATGGTTTTTTTTTTTTTTTTTAATTTTCATTTCTACTTTGAGTTTTCATCCGTTGAAAAGTCAAAGTGACAGACAGGCATTGGGCGTGTGTGCATGGAAGCCAGCTTTGTTTTAAAAGCCCTGGTTCAACTTTCATTTCTTCGCGCGTAGTTATTAAACCCGGACAGGAAGGTTGATCCCGTTTATAAGTTGGGTCATTAGGTCATTGGTTTAATTAGTAGGTCAACAGTAAAATCACAGAGTTAAATAAAAAGATTTTTAAAATTATATATATATATATATAAATTTGAGAAATCATTCTATCATTTAGCTCCAAAAAAAAAAGTTTGAGAAATCATAACATAAATATGTAAATTAACCCAAAAAAAAAAATGTATATGCCCCTATTAAACTTGCTATTATCCAATAAAAAAAAAACTTAAATCAAGGTTTCACAAGTAATAACATTAAAAATTCTATAAAATTCACAAACAAAATAAACCAATGTTATAAGATTGCAACAAAATTTTTGCTAAATAAAATTTTATTACTTGTCTTTAAATTCAACATATTAAAAAAAAAAAAGCAAATCTCAATCTACGTAAATAAAAGAAAAGAAAAAATATGTTAAAGACTTAAACTTAAAGCAATAAACAAATAAAACACACAAAAAAAGAGAAAATAAGATTTAAATAATAAACTATATAACATATACTAATATACTCATACCTATGTTTAGCTACATGAAACTAAAAAGTGATTTGTTCATAGTAGAAAATTGATGCACAATTGCAAGTTTGGGGAATTGTAGCTGTGAAAAGTGAAGGGTAGAGTAGTGTAAATCAGCAGAGAAATGATAAAACGGTGTGTGGGGGGTGAAAAGCCCAACCCAACGTATTGGGCCCAAGGCCCTATTTGAAGACTACTATTTGTCCGAAGAGATGAAAACACTCGAGAAAAAGCCCATGCAAAAGAAACATGTCTGGGAATGAGTGTGGGCATAGTCCGAGGAGATATTCAATTGTCCGAAGAGGTCATTATCCTCAGATCCGAAAAAGCTTGGTCAAACAGACGTCTGGGTAGTTCAAGTGATCCTCCTAACAAGTCTAATGATGGAGATGAGCCTCAGGCATGTATGAGGATAACAGGAACGGAGAAATATCTGGGAGACAAACTTCAACTACCACATTAAATGCACTGCACCTGCTTTTCTTGCCGCATTAATGTGGAGAGGACCCCTGAACAGTGCACTCTCAGCTACCGCCACTCACACAAGGCTAAAGAGGATGCATGATGGGACATGCACTCAAGTGGGTGTCTAGATGATGAACAAGTGGACGATGAAGATGAAGTGAGAGGGTGCTATATAAGGAGGAGTGACCTCTGATAAAGAAGGGGGAGAAAGAGAGAAAAAGAAGAAGTAAACACCATTACTGTAACTTTAAGAACTGTAACCAACATTTATTCAATATAATTCCTCTTCGGATGTCTATGCTTGCATCTGTCCGAGCACGATCGAATGTTAATTTACTCACAAGCGCTACCGTCTAATACTGTTTAATTCATTACTAGCCTAGCTCTTTCACCCACTCTCTATAAATTTATTGTCTTGGGTTCATTGGGCTCACAATCCATACCTTTTGGGCTTGGGCTACAAAAATTGACCCTACACGGGGCATTTTTTATATTTCTTTAGGTTTTCTCTTTAAATTACCATATTATCACACATTAAATAATAAAGAAGTCACTGGGATGAACCTATTAATGTAATTTTGCACAATTCACAAACTTAGCTGGGTCATTAAAACCCAGCTAGGTCGCATGGTTTGTTTAAAACCTGCCGGGGTTTATCGGTTTTAACCAGATCTTGTGCACATCCGATCCAATTGATGACCCAAACCGATCTATGTGCTGGGTCACCAAGTTACTAGTCCGACTGGCCGAGCTAAGCCGAGTTTAATAACACTCACGCCCTTCCTCAAACTCACCTCTCTCTCTCTCTCTCTCCTTATTTATTTTTTATTTTTATTTTTATTATATATATATATATATTAAACTTTATTCGATTTTTTAGATTTTAAGTTGAGTATGTATTTACACGCTCAAATTTATAATTTGTTAATATATGTGATTGTGAATGATTGATTCAAAATGTCATGCAAGTCAGAAAATATCTCTCATCATAGAAAATATCGACCACTCAAAGTTATATAAATAGAAAATTTATAAAATTGTGTGTGAGATTGATCGTGAATCTAAAATTACTTTTAGGAGTTTTATAACGAGTTTGAAGATAGCTCATGTTAAAGATTAATAATTGATGTAATGCACACTTAAAAAAATACACATATTAATGATTTATTGGCTTACACGTATAAATTCATTATAATTATGTGTTTTTTTTTTTTATATATATGTGGATAAATTGACTTTATTTTTTGAAAAATGTATACAAATATTATTTAATAAAGCCTTGAATACATTTTAACCACTACCCTTGGGAGATTTGTTAACAAATAATAAATGTTATGTTTACAATATTTAATCAATAATTTATTAACAAATCTTAAGTGACATGTTATTATTAGTTGTTACTTGTGGGTGCATGACTCCGCCATTATCAGGAGATTATCCGCTTTGGGGAGCCAGGCCCTCACGGTTTATTACGTCCGACCCCGAGTGCGAGACCACCCAAGCAATCGCCATAGATTGGACTTGTAAGTGTAATCCCACATCGGGTGGAAATCCCTCCCACTAACCCCTTATAAGCCTCTGGGGCAAGAGTTAGTGTACCACTACCATGTGTAGTAGTGGTACACTAACTCTTGCCCCAGAGGCTTATAAGGGGTTAGTGGGAGGGATTTCCACCCGATGTGGGATTACACTTACAAGTCCAATCTATGGCGATTGCTTGGGTGGTCTCGCACTCGGGGTCGGACGTAATAAACCGTGAGGACCTGGCTCCCCAAAGCGGATAATCTCCTGATAATGGCGGAGTCATGCACCCACATTACTAATAGACAAAAAAATAATTTCAATAATGGGTCCAAATTAAAAACCAATAACAACCTTCCAATTTAATATTTATTGTGAAATTAAAGTAGACATTGCATTTCTCTTGACGGAATCCATTATTTAAATACATTTATAGCACTCAACGCTCTCTCTCTCTCTCTCTCTCTCTCTCTCTCTCTCTCTCTCTCTCTCTCTCTCTCTCTCTCTCTCTCTCTCTCAAAATAAAGGGCATTGACTTCTAACACATTACTTTATTCTGGTTGACATATGTATAACCATTTCTTTTTTACGGTTACTTTTTTTTTTTTTTTGGAATGTACTTGGTTTTTTAAAAAACATAATTTATTAGAAATGAAAAAAAAAAAGTTATTAAATAATATTCTTTTTGAAAAAATGATTTTAATTAGGTGGACAAATAATATGTGAAAGTTAGGAACTATATGAAACCTGGAAAAAGTTAACCGATGCTTTAAAAACATTAATTTTTGAAATATGTTTAGAAATTTTTTATAGAAAAATAAAAAAAGTAAATAATTTTTTGAATTTTTTTTTCTATAAAAGTGATATCAAAACTTTTCTAAACTTGTCAATTAACAAATTTTTTAAGGGCATCCATTAATCGGACTCATAAAATTATTATTATGCCATTTATAGTTGGAAAGGACCAAAATTGAAAATCCTTACACCTATTCATAGAGTCAAAATCTAGTTCTCTAACTCATGATTAATTTTCAAAATATCAACAAAATCTTTGCAAATTAATATCCATCCTTTTCTTGAGCAAAATTAATTTCCTTCTTAAAGTATATGAAAATAAAAATGTATTATTTTAAAGAACAAAGTTTAGCTACAAAATTTGTTGTAGCTTAAGGCTACAACCTTACTTAATATCATTAACATTACTACATATTTTGAAAATCTAACCGTTGGATTGCATGTTTTTTTCGCTCTTAATACATATGTCAAATTTTGTGACAATCAGATATTATTTACTATATGATTTATAAGATTATATTTTATGCATAATTTTAAACTAAAAAAATTGCAATTTAAACAATTTATAGATTACATAGCTATTGATCTTTATTTTTTTAGAAATTTTGCAAGCATGTAGGATATAAGAAGAAGATGTAATCTAATGGTAGATTTGTCAAAATTCACCTCCAATAAAAAGATATTGAGTAACGTTGTAGTCATAGGTTACAACCAATTTTGTTACTAAACTTTGTCTTATTTTAAAAAGGGAGTATAAGGATATAACAAATTTCACTGTGAAACTTATGCTCCACTTGTTTTAATGTAAAGCATTGTCCGAAAAATGTATTCCAATTTTCATTTGTTACTTTGTTTATAGATAAAATATAGTCAAATTTGTAAAATAATTTCTGTTGACCGTAAATTTTTTTATAAAAAGTTGTAAAATGTTTTTTCTTTGAAAATTTAGTAAAACATTTTCCAAAAACACATAGTGGCTTACCCTCCCCCATCTGGTTGCTAGGTCACCGATTCGATGGTTGAAGACACCTTTCTGGATACTGGTGTTGACGGTCCGGTAGCCAGATAATCCACTCCGACATTCGGTGATGGTGATTTGGTGGTCGAAGACTCTGTACTGCCGTCTGCTAACAACATTCCAATGTCTAGTGACTCCACATTACGACCAGTGCCAACGGTTTGGTGGTTAGTGACTTCACTCCGTGACTGATGCCAATGGTCGAACAATCTGCTCTAGTGACTAATTTTAGCGGTTTGGTGGCAGGAGATGCCTCACTGGCAATCGATGCCACAGTTTGATGGCCTAAGACGCCGCACCGACAAGTGCTGGAGGTCTGATAATTGAAGATGTCTTTTTGTCAACTAGTATTAGCGATTTGGTCACCGGAGATACCACTCCGATGGTGATCATCGACAATCTAGTTGCTGCTTTGATTGCCGATTGTAGGGGTTTGGTGTTAAGCCATCGATTTTGTTGGTTTGTTTGAAAAATTTTACTTGTCATACCAAACACCTGAAAACATTTTACTAAAGATGTTTTACATGTAAAATATCTTATATTTAAAAATATTTTACTTCAAAATAAATGAAGCGTTGATATGTCAACCTTTAAAGATAGAAATTAGTGATGTATCACCTTAGCTAACATTTATGTCTTATCCCTTTATCGGTCTTCTATGATAAAATTATTAGTAATATATATTTTTTCTTAGCATTTTCGTTAATGGAAAAATGCTTGGTATAGTGGATAAGTTTTATGGCTTTGTGTCACCACTAGTTGTGCTGCTTCTTTTAAAGTCAAGTTCCTCTTTATTCAATGGGGAAATGATGGAGATTATCCATATCAGTAAGCACTAATTTTTTTCTTCAGAAAGTTCCCAATTTTAACATTTTATTCTAACATTAATTTTTCCTGAGCAGTTAGGGACTGTGTTTGACTCAATGTAAAATATTTTCGTAAAATATTTTAAGGTGAAAATATTTATTAGAAAGGAAAATATTTTCAGTTGTTTGATTGCGTTCTAGAAAATATGCCAGAAAATGGTTTCCAATGTTTGGTTTGCATGTAAAATTATTACTGGAAAATATGTATATATGCTAGACTCTCTCTCTCTCTCTTTGTGTTCGAGTAGAGGCCGAAAAATAGGAATTTAATTTGGATGAAGGTAAAATAGAAGTGTAAATGATTTTACATTGAAGGAGTCAAAATTTTACGGCCAAACTGAAATTGATTTTAGTTTGACCTTATTTTCCGATCCATCCAAACACCCTGTAGGGTGTAAAATATTTTCCATAAGGGTTTTTCACCTGAAACAAACACAACAAAGGTTTCAAGCGAAAAGTTTACCACTAAAGGCCATGGTCTCTCTGATTTTATTTATTAAATTACGGAGTACATTCACTTTCTTGGCTTATTTCCCTTATATGGATTTAATTGTAAAAAAAATGAGATAAATTGTTGTTGTTTTATGATTTTAATTGTTTTGATTGACTCAAGAGTAATTTAATTAGTGTATCATTTTTCTTGGAATTTATTTTTAAAATAATTTTTTCTTGGAAATTTAGTCAAATATTTTTAGGTATTAGGCAATGTTAACATTGGAAAACTTATCTAAAATTAAAAAAAAGAAGAAGTTAATATTGGAGGGGGATACTCATATAATAGGAAACTATTTGTTGTTGAGATTTATTCCTTTTTTTTTTTTTTTTTATATAGAAAAATTGAAATTTATTCATAATTCTTTTTTTTAGTAAACAATAATACTTATTAGAACACATACAAAAATAGTAATAATAGTGTTTTAAACCGGGTTTATAATATATTATATAACCAGAGTACAACTGCAAAATGGTCTAACTTTTGTAGTTGTAAATTAGAGTTATAAACAGCAGATACTAAATACACATAAACAATGTGGGATAAACATTCTTATTTTTTTTAGTAAACAATAATACTTATTAAAAAGAATATCGTTGTGGCCAGGATATGATTTTTTCTTAATAGGGAAAAAGTTATTGCGTAGCAAATGCATTTTGAGTGGATGGTTCATGGTTGTGGGATTCGTGGGAGGTTGGTTTGAATTCTTCTGTAATTTTGCTTTTTTTTTTTTTTTTAGAGAAGAAAAAAAAAGTAATTTTCCCATTTAATATCACTATATAATAAAATGATTGTTCATAAAAAAAATATAATAATAACATGATTGTATGCAGCGTAGGCAATAACTATGCTGTTTTCATTTGAATTTCTTTAAAAAAAAAATGAAATTACACAAATTCATAAATTTATTATTATACAATTTAAACTCTACTTAAATAACTGAACCTATGTTACGTTTAAAAATTATTATACAATTTAAACTCTAAGTCAAACATTATAAATTTTTTTTTTTTGATAGGACATTATAAAAATTTTGAAAGGAAGTTTTACAAGAGATAGTTACTTATATTTTATGTTAATAAACATCACATAAAATTAATTTAAAGTAATGCTATTTTCACGCTCACAATGTTGTTTTTTCCCATCTCTCTAATGAGGTATGCAGGTACGTAAATAAAAAAATAAAAAAAAACTTATAATCAATATTTATAGCATTATATGCTATCACTGCACATTCTGTTCAAGTTTTCAGGAGAGAATTTCACACATATATACATTTAGATTAAATTAGAGTAGAATTTTTATCTAGTATTATAAATAAATAAAAAATCATATGCTACTTTTATTTTAAATTATGGTCACCATTTTCAATCCCCTCTTAATATATAAAACATGTATATGTAATAGAATGTGGGGGTGTACCGGTGTAGTAGTAGAAACAATAGTTTCCATAAAATATTAATTATTAATTAATATTTGTTTCAAGAACATTGGCAATGATACTACTTTTACTTTTGTTTTTTTTTGTCAACAGCACTAAAAAAAAAAAAAAACAAAAGTAAAAGTAGTATCATAGAATAAGACAACATTGTCTATTGTCCATTGTCCTAATTGAATAATTCAATTTAGTGAATTTTTAAGTAATTTTCTCCTTATTAGTCAGTCGCTATTTATTTTTGTTTTTGCCAAAAATATTGTTGTAGAAAAGAAACGTGGGTTGAAAAATTAAAAGTTAAACTCTTGCTTTCATAATCACTACCTAAAACTGTAGAATTAGTCTATTTACTTGGTTAAATAAACGAAAGCGTTTTAGTAATTGGTGAGTACACGGTACACGTACACCTACCTTATGATGCCTATATAAGAGTGAGAGGCTCCGATCCAACCTTTTCTCCCTCGTGGCTCCGTCCTCCTCTGCTCTGTTATCTCTCCCATAATCCTTTCTCAAGGTCCCAACTCTCTCTCTCTCTCTCTCTCTGTTTACGCAACTGGTTTTCTACGCAGATCTGTTGCCTTTTCATTTCGTACTATTTTTTTATGCAATTTATTTTTCACAAACTCCACCCCCTCTCTCCGTAATGGATCTGATTGAACACTAGTTTTTTATGTTTTTATTAAATTTTTTTTTATTTGTTGTTTTTGATGTTGTCAAACTCTGTTTTACTCTGGTGCTGCAAAAACAGCGGCTGAGAATTTTTTTTTTTTTTTTTTTTTGGTTTTTCCGCCGAGGCTTGAGTCGCGGATCTATGAGCTTTGATGTTGCTCTCTGTTTGGTTTCTTATAAAATTGGAGAAAATCGAAAAGAAACGAAAGGAAAGTGAGGTTTTTGTTTTCAGAAACGAAAATTAGGACCTCAATTAATTTCAAAATACCGTGATTTGTATGTTTGTATGAAAGTTTGGATTTTTACTTAGATGGGTCGAAATTTTTTGTGTTATATTTGCAGTATATGAAAGAAAGTTTGGTTTTTTATTTTTTATTTTTTTAATTTTAATTTATAAATTTTATGGAATCATGTGTGTGTGTGTGTGTGTGAATGAAAGTTTGGGTTTTTACTCAGATTTGGTTAATTTCGAGTGTCTTTTGTGGAAATATATGAATGAAAGTTTGTGTTTTTTTTTTTCTTTTTACTGAGATTGGTTGAATTTTGTGTAAACAGGCGTTCTTCTGCGGAATTGTATCGGTTATTCGAAGATGAATCACTGTAACCTTAAGCAGAACGCCTTTTCGGCTGTCGGCAGTGAAGAGATGAGAGGCCCTGTCTCGATCTCTGATCTGAAGGGCCCTGTAGTTTGCCCCAAGCCTCGCCGAGTCGGGGTTTTGGCTAACAATTCTCTGAGGCCCTTGAGATGGCACATGAGGTAAAACAATTTCTGATCTGTTCTTTGGATTTTCATGGTTATGTTCAGTATTATAGGATTTTGAGGATTTACGGGTTTTTTGTTTTTGTTCACAGTCATCCACCCGAGGTCTGTGATTCCAAGGCTGGGGCAGAGCTTCTTGATATCATTCTTATGAAGGTGAGTTGTATTTCTTTTCTTGTTTGCTTTGATTTCAAGTTTAGATGTTTAAAACTTTTAATATATGATATAACAAATTGTTTTGATTACATATGATATGATCAGGTAACAAAATCTTTTTTGAGGGGTTTTTTTAAAAAAATATTATTTTTGAGGTTCAATGATGTTGCTGTAATTTTCAGTTTGTTTTTGAAAATGGGTTTTGAAAAGTAGTTACCAAAATTCTGAAGGCTTCATGTTCTTGATGTGGCAGTATCAATTCTTTTGCTTTTGAAAAAATGTTTTAGGTTTAAACACAAGTAGTTTTATCATTTTTCATTTGGGGGGTTGGGTAAGTCTACAATTTAGTCACTTGCTATGTCTTCTTTGTTTAGTCTGACTGTTATCTTTCAACTGGTCCATGGGCTGTGACTAATTATCTTGGTTTCTACAGGAGGGTTATGGGATGGAACAATCTGCAACACAGTTTGCTTCATCACCACCATATTTTTGCGGGTCTCCTCCGAGCAGGTCTGCCAACCCATTAATCCAAGATGCTCGATTTGGAGATGAGAAGGTTGCTCCTAGTGTTATTCCATCTCCTTCGGGTGTTTCATCTCCATCATCATCTTCACGCAAAGGAGGGTGTGTTAGAATGAAGTTTGGCCTTAAACCGGCCGCAGTTAGAGTAGAAGGTTTTGATTGCCTCAACAGGGATCGCCAAAATTCAAGCATCCCTGCTTTCGCTTAGAACTCCATCAACGGGAAGTGTACATATAAGGAAGCTAAACGCAACCAGAATTCATAAACACAGCAGTCTTAACAAGAGGAGGGAATTTTGCATATTTTTGGAGAGGATTGAGATCTTCTGTTTGTAGTGTATATATCATATCTTTTGTTGGTGATCATCTCATTGCTAATTATCTCTGTAAGTAGTTTGGTTGAAATCAAAAGAGACGTCAGACATTATGTCGTTTAGAAAGGTTGTGATTATTGGAGATCACGGCTGTATTGTAATATAAGTTGGGCTAGTGTTGGGAATGTTCTGATTTTTTAGGTGATCACCATAAAAATTTTCTGTATAGAGCGGATGGTGATTTAATTTTGGTAACCTATCATGTAAATTTGCTTGGATAATTATCTATCTGGTTCTTATTTTATTTTTCCCTGCATTACTCTTTTAAATTTTTGGCTTTTATCTGTAATCTTCTTTTAGAGTTGTTTCTCATCATGGATTGTGTAAATTTTTTACCCTGCTGTATCATTGTGGTTCTTAATTTGTTCCAAAGGGATTCTTTTCTGCCTTTTGTTGTCAACAATTTTAACTAGAACCTTTTGTCTCTATATGATTGATGCTCCTTGTTGGTACAAATTTCTATCTTTTGCATACATGTTGAATCTCTCTTTTGTATATTGCTTCTCTATTTGTCAAGGTATCCCGATATCAGCATTTTGCCCCATGGCTTCAACATGTGTTATTAAAGTAGACAGGCATTCACATCAAATCAAATCGTGCAAAAGATTTCGTGCAATACGAATTTACTTTTTCTATTTTTCATATTTACCTTTCAAAATATTTCACATTAAATTATCTATTTTGCATTATATTATATTAAAATATTAATTTTTCTTGATTTTTTTAATTATTTTTCTTTCTTTAAACAATAACTACCATATATTCTCTAAATTTACACAACTATAACAAATTTATGCAATTTTAGCTTGACTGATATAGGTGATGTTAGAGTTTAAATGTGTAAAATTGATATATTTTTTATTTTGTAATGATTGATGCAAATGCTTTTTCCTAAAAAAAGAAAAAAAAAAAAGAAAGAAAAGAAGAAGTTAATATAGATATTCATAGCTGCACAATATTTGGCGTAGCTACCCACCCCCCTTCTCCCCTCTTTCCTCTTTTTAAATTATTGATTTGCTTTTATTTTTACAATTTTGCAATAATACCCCAAGGAGGTATTGAGTTGTGGGCTCGTTGGTACGAAGTGTGACGTAAACCCAGAGTTCTTAAGTTTAATTTACCACACTGTCGGTTGATGGGATTTTCAATGTATTTAATGGGCAAAGAGTGAAATAATCTGGCAAAAAGGCTGGAACATTACTTTCTTATATATATATATATATATATATATAATTCACAATTTTTTTTTTGGCAACAAACATGGCAGATTAAGATTAGTGGCACATCACTTATGCATGAATCTATTATCTACACCATTTCACAAATCACAACTTGCTACCTTCGCTGTGGTGAAATTTGTTATATAAACTTATTGATGTTTACAAATATTACTATTTACTAGTGTTTTTCCTTTTTTTAATTGATGGGACTAGTATTTTGTTTTGGTTTTATTTATTGGCGCAAATTATTTCAATATTGATTTATTTTGATGTACTGTTATAAAGTTACCACTCCACAATGTATAATAATATAATATTCATTCATAAACATGTATTGATCTTTGGCAATCTTGAAATTTTGCATCAATGGAGAGTATAATAGAAAATGAAATCCAATGATAAATGTGGGGCCCGGGGGCCTGGAATTTTCGGCCCACCTCTAGACTGGCCCAAGGCCCATGCCGAGGATCAATGGCTGTCCCAGGCAGCTGTCTAGGGACTTTTCGGCCTTCCGGGCCGCGCCGAGGACAACCCTGTCCTCGGCATACCTATCCTGATCCCAGTACAGGCAGTCACATCCACACTTAATGCGTCTACCTAACTCCCCTGGCAATCTCAGTGTTGAGGGGACTCCTGAACGGCGGAACCTTGGGTGCCGCGATCCACAGTACGGTGGGAAACGTGGCTGATAGGACAAGTCCTTAAGCAGTGGTCTGGATGACTGACAGTTGGAAGGCTAGGGTTGGCCAAAGAGGGTATATAAATGCAAGGAGCCCTTCAGAATGGGGGCTCCTCGGCCATCCGAGGAGCAACCCCCAAGACGATAAGAACAAAGAAAAAGGCCCCCAAGAAGGAGGAACACTTCAGGCGAGCCGGTGGCAAGCCTGTTGGCGCCGAACCCTACGACCCACTCTCTAAACAAATTTATTGCTGGGGGATCTACGACGAAACGAGCCCCTACAATTGGCGCCGTCTGTGGGAAGGGTTAGTGCGCTGACCGGCGCAACCGGCGGTCTTTTCAAAGCAAATGCCATGCAAAGAGGTGGCGGTGCAAAAGAAAGAAGAAAAAAGAAAAATTCTGCAGCAAAAAAAAAAAAAAAAAAAAAAAAAAAAAAAAAAAAAAAGAAACTCAACATCAAACGGAAAGGATTCTTTATCATTTCATAGAAAAGAGTTACAGATACAATCGGAGGCTCAGGCAGGCTTGTTTTACAAGCTTTATTACAAGCTAATCCTACAATCGGAGGCTCAGGCGGTCCGATCCTACAACTAGCTAGGGGAGAGGGAAGTGTCAACCCGTGCTTTTATTGGCATCAGCAGAACGGGAGAGCTTGACAATAAAAGCGGGGAAGGGGGGCTGAGGCTGGCTTGCTTCAAAGCAGAAGCTTGAACGAAGTGAGGAGCAGATGCAGGGGCACTGGAACGTCCTCCCCCGTGATGTTCCCTTGACGCTCTCCAATCCTCCCGAGCGCCGGCCGTTGGAGACGGCAACACTCGGGCGCCAGACATGACGTAAGTTCGCGTATCTTCTCCACCGAAGGTGCGCTCCGGGGAAAGATGTTAGGTACTCCAACAATGTCCCACCTGGCCACCGCGTGCAACACTGCCGGTGTTGCGCCGAGGCTCAGCCGCACCAGAAACCCAGTGGGGGCTGCGGCCACGGCAGCCCTTAACTCCATATCTCCTAACTCCGGTCACAATCCCGACGGGGTTATTAAAGGGGCATGGGGAGTGGAAAGATGGTTTTCTTTCTGTTCGAGTTGGGAAGCTCATGGGGTATGAAGAAACCATCCCCCCAGAAAGCCTTATATAGAGGGGGAGAGTTGGTGACAGTCAATTCGCGCAGAATTCGAAGAGTGAGTTACCGAGGCGGCGGGCAATAATGAAGCCACCAAATTCCAAGGGGGCTGTAGACCGTTGTACTTCTGTCGATTTACGAGACCATTAATGAAGGCGCGTCTCGCGCACCGAAGCGTCAGGCGCAGAACACGAACGGCCAAGAAACGCTTCCCCGATAGAAGATGGGGAAACTAATTACTTCAGAAGACCAAGTGTTAGACAGAACCAAGGCTCTGCATGGTCCTCGGACTCAGGCCTATGGGGAAACTAATTACTTCAGAAGACCAAGTGTTAGACAGAACCAAGGCTCTGCATGGTCCTCGGACTCAGGCCTATGGGGAAACTAATTACTTCAGAAGACCAAGTGTTAGACAGAACCAAGGCTCTGCATGGTCCTCGGACTCAGGCCTATGGGGAAACTAATTACTTCAGAAGACCAAGTGTTAGACAGAACCAAGGCTCTGCATGGTCCTCGGACTCAGGCCTATGGGGAAACTAATTACTTCAGAAGACCAAGTGTTAGACAGAACCAAGGCTCTGCATGGTCCTCGGACTCAGGCCTATGGGGAAACTAGCCACTACTTATGAAGGCAGCACCTGTGCCTAGGTCTTGCATGGTCCTCGGACCCAAGCCTACGGAGAGCTAGCCACTACTTATGAAGGCAGCACCTGTGCCTAGGTCTTGCATGGTCCTCGGACCCAAGCCTACGGAGAGCTAGCCACTACTTATGAAGGCAGCACCTGTGCCTAGGTCTTGCATGGTCCTCGGACCCAAGCCTACGGAGAGCTAGCCACTACTTATGAAGGCAGCACCTGTGCCTAGGTCTTGCATGGTCCTCGGACCCAAGCCTACGGAGAGCTAGCCACTACTTATGAAGGCAGCGCCTGTGCCTAGGTCTTGCATGGTCCTCGGACCCAAGCCTACGGAGAGCTAGCCACTACTTATGAAGGCAGCACCTGTGCCTAGGTCTTGCATGGTCCTCGGACCCAAGCCTACGGAGAGCTAGCCACTACTTATGAAGGCAGCACCTGTGCCTAGGTCTTGCATGGTCCTCGGACCCAAGCCTACGGAGAGCTAGCCACTACTTATGAAGGCAGCGCCTGTGCCTAGGTCTTGCATGGTCCTCGGACCCAAGCCTACGGAGAGCTAGCCACTACTTATGAAGGCAGCACCTGTGCCTAGGTCTTGCATGGTCCTCGGACCCAAGCCTACGGAGAGCTAGCCACTACTTATGAAGGCAGCACCTGTGCCTAGGTCTTGCATGGTCCTCGGACCCAAGCCTACGGAGAGCTAGCCACTACTTATGAAGGCAGCACCTGTGCCTAGGTCTTGCATGGTCCTCGGACCCAAGCCTACGGAGAGCTAGCCACTACTTATGAAGGCAGCACCTGTGCCTAGGTCTTGCATGGTCCTCGGACCCAAGCCTACGGAGAGCTAGCCACTACTTATGAAGGCAGCACCTGTGCCTAGGTCTTGCATGGTCCTCGGACCCAAGCCTACGGAGAGCTAGCCACTACTTATGAAGGCAGCGCCTGTGCCTAGGTCTTGCATGGTCCTCGGACCCAAGCCTACGGAGAGCTAGCCACTACTTATGAAGGCAGCGCCTGTGCCTAGGTCTTGCATGGTCCTCGGACCCAAGCCTACGGAGAGCTAGCCACTACTTATGAAGGCAGCGCCTGTGCCTAGGTCTTGCATGGTCCTCGGACCCAAGCCTACGGAGAGCTAGCCACTACTTATGAAGGCAGCGCCTGTGCCTAGGTCTTGCATGGTCCTCGGACCCAAGCCTACGGAGAGCTAGCCACTACTTATGAAGGCAGCGCCTGCGCCTAGGTCTTGCATGGTCCTCGGACCCAAGCCTACAGTGAGCTTGTCACTATCTTTAGAAGCAGCAACAGGATCTTCCATAAAAGGCTAATCACTTGCCGGAGGATTGAAGCGCTGAACTAACTATTTGGGAAAAACCAACCAGCGGAAGGCCTCGGGGGGAATGAGGGCTGTGGGTGTCAAAACCCTCCTCCCCGTTCAAGGGAACGTGTAGCAGGATTTTGAGGGGCTATTGTGGGGCCCGGGGGCCTGGAATTTTCGGCCCACCTCTAGACTGGCCCAAGGCCCATGCCGAGGATCAATGGCTGTCCCAGGCAGCTGTCTAGGGACTTTTCGGCCTTCCGGGCCGCGCCGAGGACAACCCTGTCCTCGGCATACCTATCCTGATCCCAGTACAGGCAGTCACATCCACACTTAATGCGTCTACCTAACTCCCCTGGCAATCTCAGTGTTGAGGGGACTCCTGAACGGCGGAACCTTGGGTGCCGCGATCCACAGTACGGTGGGAAACGTGGCTGATAGGACAAGTCCTTAAGCAGTGGTCTGGATGACTGACAGTTGGAAGGCTAGGGTTGGCCAAAGAGGGTATATAAATGCAAGGAGCCCTTCAGAGTGGGGGCTCCTCGGCCATCCGAGGAGCAACCCCCAAGACGATAAGAACAAAGAAAAAGGCCCCCAAGAAGGAGGAACACTTCAGGCGAGCCGGTGGCAAGCCTGTTGGCGCCGAACCCTACGACCCACTCTCTAAACAAATTTATTGCTGGGGGATCTACGACGAAACGAGCCCCTACAATAAATATGTCAAAATACACATTCAATAAAAAATTATTGAGTGGTATAACATTACTAAAAGTTATACCATATTACATTTCTTAATAACTTTAATGGATTAATTGAAAAACACATTGTTGGATTATATTGTCTCTTTATATCTTCTAACTTGCAAAATATCAAGATGACCATAAATCAATATCTATCTTATTTACGAAACGTTTCAAATTTTTCTTTTTATATATTTATTTTTTAAAGAATTATATGTAAAATATGAGTTGATATATTTTATGAATTAGATGAAAAATAATATTTGATTGGCATGAAATTTGGCATAGTAAAACAAAGAGGATGTATAATATAATTGTTTGAATATTGAAAATATTAATCCAATTTAAAAGTCATTAAATGGTGCAATATTAACCAAGAATTATACTAATTTGATCCGATAATTAACATATATATCCTTTTATTTTTCCATTTATATCTTCATTTCTTATTTTTATTACTTTTTATCTTCAATTTTTTTTCTCATATAAAAAAAAAAAAAACCTCTTTAATGAGTCATGACTCATGAGACACTCCAAAAAGGCGAAAATTTGATAAAACGATACTGTGGTTAATTGAATCTAAAACTTTCAAGTTACATTACGTTTCGGACCAATTAATCAACCACGGGAATAGTTCTAGAAGTGATTTTTAAAAAAAATTAACAATTAAAAATTAAAAATTCCCCCGACCCCAAAGTAAGAATGACGTAAGATAGTCATCACTGATCATCATAAACGACATGATTGCCCCCAAATAATTTTGTTTTAGGACCCTTCCTAGTGTTTTTAACTGGGGCCGGCTTTGCATTCATTATTGGTAGCTGCTCATTCATTTTATGAAAAGCCAGATCTTACTTCAATTGTAGTACTAATATATTGGATGTTTGGCGAGAAAGGATAAAATGAATTCCAAAAATCGAAATCAAACAGTTAATACTTTTCATGCTATGCTCACCCTTGTGTATTTACTGTATAAGCTTATGGATCTTGTTATCTAGTACACAATTTAATAAATAACAAATATTTATTTATAAGTTATAATGCATGTTTTTTCCAAAAGAAAAACACTTATTGATAATTTATTTTTTATATTATAAATTTATTGTGATTGTATAGATTTTATTTTATATTTTATATAGAGTTTTATTTTTTATTGTTTAAAAAAGGAGGGAAAAAAACATCAATTACTAAAATGACAAAACTTAGATACAGTACTTTAGGTGCTGTTCCTTAGGTTCATTTTTTAGAATTCAGCCATGACAGAATCTTAAAATAAGAATTTAAGAAACAACACCTAAGTACTGTACCTAAGTCTTGCCCTTACTGAAATATTAAATACATGTTAATTTGTGCCCTTAGATTAGATCCACCGATAATTACATTATAAAATTGATACCAACATGGCCATGAGAAAAAATCCACATGGCAGAATTTTAAGAGGAGAATTTAAGGAACAACATATAAGTATTGTACCTAAGTCTTGCCTTTACTGAAATATTAAATACATGTTAACTTGTGCCCTTAGATTAGATCCACCGATAATTACATTATAAAATTGATACCAACGTGATAGGTGCTTTAGTGGCCAGGCCTTGGGGCCAAGAAAACTTAGGTCTTGGATTTGAGTCTCTCTAATTCTCATTAGTGAGCACATTGATGTTTATTTTTCTATGTGTTGCCTTAGGCGCATAGGAGTTACCACCCTTGGTTTTACACAATTTATATATCTATATATATATATATATAAATTAAATATAAAAAAATCCGCTCTGTGAAGAACTAATAGGCAAAAGCTACCAAAGGAGTGTTACCTAACCTATATGGTAATATAATATAGGTCACTCTCACTCATCTACAGTACTAGAAATGAAACAACTCTTAACATATAGTGCATATAAACAAATCATAGAAAAAAAAAAAAAATTTCCCCTAAACTAACACGGTAAACCATGAATGAGTTCTACACTAAAAATAGCCAATAGTGAGCGATAGATGACAACTCAGGTTGCTTGTGATTTGTGAATTTGTAATAGAAATCATAAAAGTATCTCCAATTATGGTCGGTTAGCTAGTTGTAGTGTTCATGATTTAGGAACATGGCCTAATCGGTTGGTAAGCTAAAAGATTATAATTTATAAACGCGACTGCCTGTTATAATCACTTGGCAAGATTTCAAGAAATGTCTATGTCAACAATGGCAATGTATAAATTTGATTAAATTAATTACTGTTTGACAATTGGTTTTTTACTTTTTTCACTCGGAGAATGTCATCATTCACAAAGTCTCTCCAATTCCAATATTGATGGAAAATTTCCAACAATTCCCTTTCGTGGAAGAAAAAAGAAATACCGTGTTTAAGTATTTCCGTTGGCTGGTCTATTCTTCCTAGGGGCACCTAACCAATTTTACAAGAAAATGGAAACCATATGCATTATGCACACTTATTTCTCTTCACCAATTTTCTCATTGAGCCGAAAGGACATTTATGTTGGTCCTTTTCAGTGGATTCCACGGTTGGAGGTGTGCTATTAGTTTATCCTTCTTCCTTTATTTTTTTCCCTAACAATTTTTCACTTTGAAGCATAATTGATGGACCACAATGAATGTGACCAAAATGTTATAACCGCTAGCAAGACCTGGATGTAAAGGAAATTTACATGAAACATCAGCAACACAAATGGGCCTACCCAGGTTATCAAGGGTTCCTGTGAATCTAATGTGTACATCAGTTCTTGAGTACAAGTTTGCAACAAAATTACAGTACATTAGAGTCCGTTGAATAGGGGGGAGGGCAGAATTTAGAATTCTTCAAGTTTGTTTGGATACCGCTTATTGTTAAAAACTGAAAAATAAAAACACTATAGCAAAATAATTTTTAAATGTGTGAATAGTACTGTGGGACCTAATTTTAAAGTTAGATTTGCGTTTTTCCATACTTACGGGTCCCGTGAATGGTGCACGGGACCTAGTCAAAAAAATGCAAACGTGCAAAATAATTCACTCTGCCGCTATCCAAACTCACACTTCATCAATTTTCTCCCTCCCCCACTTTTATCTCTAAATTGGGGTGAAAACTATTTTACTCAAATGGTGGGCTCAGAGAAAAAACTCCTGACCATTTTTACTCAGAAAAATTCTACGTCTACAACATTTTAACCATTCTTTCATAACAAATTCTAAGTGATAAGTTATTAACTCACTACCAAAATTACTTTTTTGCCTACCAATAACAGCTAATAAAAATTTGTCACTTAGAATTTATTATAAAATTATTGTGAACATAGAATTTCTATTTTTCACTCCACCCTCCCCTCTCCAACCAAATACTATTTTATCCCCTATTTCCTCTTCTTTCTTCTCTTCTCTTCACTTTTCTCTCCAACCAAACGGCCCAAAAGGAGGGTAGCTGTCGTTTAAGGAAGGCTCATGGGCATATTTTGGGTGCTAACTTTTTCTTTTTCTATTGCAATTAAATAACAATTTCCAATTGGACCTCATAATAACAAAAAAAAGCAATTACGCATGTTACAGGTAGAGTTTCCTAGTTTTAAAAAAAAAATGAATAGGAAACTGATACCCGAGTAAAAATTAAAAAATAAATAAAAGAATCACCTCAATCTACTAACATAATCGAGTGCTATTGTCTTAAGTCTAAACCCCTTTTACATTTAAAATTCTAAATTTCCAAGCAGTTGTGTTGCGCGACTGAAATGGGAGAATCATATAGGCTAGGTTATGACAATACAAAATTGTATCATAGCAGAGGCAACATAAGCCAACGCAATATTTTGAGCTATTCAATTGAGGTTAAAGAATGTTATAATAGAATCTAGCTCCAAGATATTACGCATGGGAGTTCTAAAATAGTCATGTGACTCATGTGGATTCTCCTTAAGAAAATAGATTATTGGGGAGAATATTTACTAAGAATCAGAATTAGATTTTTGGAATTTAGTTTTTTCATAGTCTTGATTTTGTTCTTTTCTCCAAAAGCTTCCAAGAAGCTGGATTGATAGATTTGTGTAACTTTATTTATTTTTTTAATACAAAAGTTTTCGTTTTTTAGAATAAAATATAAAGGGAAAAACCATAGAATCTAACGTTTACCACGACTAATAATAAAATTTGAAGGGAAAAACTAATGGCTTAGACCAATTATGTGTGTGTGTTAGCCTCAAGTTTTTTTTTTTTTTTTTTTTTTGATAAATATTAGCCTCAAGTTATGTTCTTATAACGTTGTCTCCTTATAATTTTTATATTTGTAAATTATTAAGATGATCAAAGAATTAAAATTTTAAGATTCCTTAAAAAAGAAATTATATATAGAACCTTTTTTTTTTTTTTGGTGTTGAAATTTTAATATACCTTCTATATATAAAATTTTAAGATTCCTTAAAACAATACCCAAACATGAGTAAGAAATCTTAAAATTTTAAAACCCTCTCTCCTCCATTTAAAGTTTTAAAATATCCAAATAACAGAAAGGATATCTACTCTCTTTTTTCAATCATCTCCTAAAAATGAAAATCTGTATATAAATAAATAAACTAAAATATTAAAAGAAAAAGGTGATGCCAATGTAAATACTAATGACATCAGATAGCAATAGCACATAATGAGCACTACAAATAAGTTTACATTGGTTCCCATAAAAAAAAGAAGAAAAAAAGAAGAAGAAGAAGTTTACATTGGTGATTGGACAACATCCGAATAGAATATGGAAAAGTCCAGCACATAAAGAAAAAAAAAAAAAAAAAGTGTGATGAGGATAGGTAGGTGAATCATTGCATAAAAGAATGTGAAAGTTGGTTATTGATTGATTCCAACGAATTTTAGACGCAAATGTACAAAACTAAAGTTCCACTTTATGATCGATTTATGTCATCAGCTTCAACACAACCCTAACTTCTCCCAATCTCTCAGAATCCTGTTTTCATAATATAATTTGTTTCCCTACATTTCATTTCTTAAACCCATTACTTGAAGACGACAAAATTGACTGGTGAGGGCAGTGAGGGTCATATGAATTTTTGTTGACTTATGGGTAGGCTCTTCCACAATATGGTGCACATCTATGCTTAAATATCTATCAGTCAGCACAATTGTAACAAAATAATAGTAACTGTATTTTCTGCAAAAAAAAAAAAAAAAAAAAAAAAGGAGATCTATGGCTTGTAAAATTTGAAGGAAATATTTTGGATATATAGTATCCATTTGGATACACGTCCACGTCCATGTTTTCAGCTCTAGCGCATTTCTAGCTTCTTTTTTTTTTTTTTTTTTTCTCGCCATAGTTGTTGACCAATTCTTCCGTGCATTGTTTATGAGACTCACAAACTTTACTTTTCAGTAATTTTTTCATTAAAAATGGGTCCTAGTACTATTTACACATTTAAAAATTATTTTGTTACAGTATTTTTAGTTTTCAATTTCAGTAAAATAAGTTCTATCCAAACGGACCCATAGTGTAACAAAAAAATCCCTTTAATTTAATCCGGTACTTTTTTCTTTTTTCCGAGGTTCAATATTCATGTCATTTTTACGAGGGGTTAGAATGAGTAATATTACGTCTATAATATTTCCATAATAATTTCACAACAAATTCTATATGATAAGTTATTACTAGTTTTAATTTAAGTTCACCACTAATATCACTTTTTCACCTGTCAATAACAACTTGCTATTTAAGATTTGTTGTAAAATTGTTACATATTGTGGATAACATTACTTAGATTAAATAAAATAGGCTTTAATATGATACTTCTCCAGATGCCAGTCATTAACTACCTGGTCTTTCTTGTGAACTATTCAAATCATACATGCCAGTCCTTATGAATCCTGACCTCAAATTGCATAGCTGATATCCTATAACCTTTAAATGAACACGGTTCGTGACATTTGATAGAGTATCCCAGTTCTTCAGTTCAGTAATGTCGCTATAACAGGTGTTTATGAGAGAGCTATACAAATACATCAATGGCATTAGATCTAAAAACTTGTAGATGCACCAAAACAATTATACGGACGGAAGGAAAAAAAAAACTCTCTTTAAAGCAATTCAACTTTTGATGAGAACACGAATGCTCAAGAAATCAATTAAGATAATTGATCACAATTTACCACCATCATTGGTAGTGACTAGTTTTAGCGGAAAATGTAGGAAAAGAGTGGTTATAAAAAAGAAACAGCTTAAGATCAATTAATTAAGATAATTGATCACAATTTACCACCATTATTGTCTCTAAAAGATTCCTACAACTAATAAAAACTTTCCTTAGAATTTCAAAAGGGATTTGATACTAGTTTCCAGATTACAAATTCCTTCCTCCTATTATTGATAAATTTGATTTACAACTTCTGATGACAGATAGATTGCACCCAAATTCTCAAAAAGAGCTTTGATAAAGCAAAAGTTTCTACTGCACAGAAACGATTCATTGCAAGTATAAATGTAAAATGTAAAATGAAAAATTCAGTTATTGCTTGTTTTTGTTTAGCACCATAGACAAACTAATTTTTATCAAGTTTAGTGCTAGGGGCACAAAATTTTCACAACAAAATTTAGGCAGTAAGTTGTTATAGTTTCTCATTTGGGCCTACTACTAATATTATTTTTTCACCTGCTTGCCACTTAGACTTAGTTGTAAAAATATTGTGCATATAGCTTAATTCTTCTAGGGCCCCATATCCGTAAAATGTTGGAATCATGTATAATTGTCATTGCCAATTGGGTGATACAATAGGTTGTACATAAATATCATGATATATAGTCTTAGATGATTCTGACTCTCTGTATACATTTGGATTTTGGCATCTCTCAATATTTGCGCTAAAAAAAGGTCCAAACTAAACTATAACCTAGAGGTAAAATATCCTGTTCATCAGTATATAAAAAATGCACAACCGTCAACATCCAAGAAAATAGCCTCTGTTCCAATAGCATCAGTATCTTTGCTTGCCTATAAACAACATATGAAAGGAAATGTCAAATATAGTTCAGAAAACAAATCATCCTCATACGTAGACGTAAGATACACATACATGAGTGTGTATGTGGGTATAAAAGAGACTGAGGTCCATAATGGCACATACATAACTCGACAAAGTAAAGCAATAACCAAATTGCATTAGCCATTCACATGTCAGACAGTAATCAAAAGAATACCAGTATCTAGCACAACTTAATATTGTATTGACATCACCATTAGATAAGAATTACTCCTGCTAATATTTAAAAAAAAAAAAAAAGGGGGGGGGGGGGGGGGTGGTGGTGGTTATCTAGCACAACTTAGTATTGTATAAACAAAAATAACTTACTCTTAGATATCATGTGCTTTGCATCAAACATCGCAGCATGAGCTTGAGTTCCATCACTTTTTTATTTGTGAAACAATAGCTGCATGCTCTGAAATTGAAAAGGGCACCAATTTTAGATAAATTAGCTTTGGAAAGCTTCAAGAATTGAGATATGGACTTACAGGGACAATAGTTTATAGAACCTAAGATCTGACCATTTTAAATGTTAACACTTCCTTCTCCCATAAGAATAGGTGAAGGGTGAGGTTGTCAATTCAAAACTCACTAGATACATGTATAATTAATCCATCAAAAAATTTTGAGCTTAAAAAAAAAAAAAAAACTATTTAACATCAAGAACATAATTATATTTAAGAGAGAACAAATACCCGATGTAATATACTATTTTGCCAATGAACTTCTAACTCAAATAGCACATCGTCCACTGTGAAAAACATGTGGAGAGTGAAATCATGGGTTCAAGACCAACAGGGTAAGTGACTAACTCAGCCATCAACAAGAAAAAAGCAAAAAGAAAAAAAGAAGACATTTAGTTAAAAGAAGCTTTTAAATATGTGAGTGTTAGATTGGATATGGAATACAAGGACATCAAGTTCCACCCTACTAAAAATTTGCAAACAATCCATGCCACTATTCAAGTGCCCATATTAAATAATGATCACGCTTTCAATCTAAAATAAAGTTAATAGAAACAAAGATACCACAATATTTTACAAAATTCAAGGATTTTGCATTTCGATCTAATAGTTAATAAAACTGAAATTAAACTTACCTTTCCAAAAGAGGCACAAAATTCTAAAAATTGCAAAGCAAGTTCAACATCTTCAGGAGGTAAATCAATGTCAGCTACAGTCATTAAGCTGGCACCCTGAGGCAAAGGAATGTCAACTTCAAATTCTTTGTTCTCAAGATTCATGGTACCCTTCCCGACTTTACATGACATAGCATTGCCATTCTTCATAGCATACGAAACTCCTGCATTTTTCAGAGTTTCACCATCCTTTTCTTCTTTTATCTCTTCTGATTTAATGGGACTCAAAGGAAAATCCTCTGAAACATGTGTTTTTGAATTCTCTTTCATAAAGAGGACACCACCATCCTTTCCGTTTGTTATAGAGAGTTCCTCAGAAATTTTAGGCTTCTTTGGGCTAGTCTTCTTTGGGTGAGCACCAACATCCCTGCATATTTCCTTCAGTGCTTCCCACTTTAATTTCTTTGACTTTATTTCATCAGATTCTTCCTTCCCCCATATCCTCAGTGAAAAAACTTCATGTCCCTGTGACAGAACACGAATCCCATCAGACAAACACATCAAAACCTAAAATGCTGCTGCAAACAAAGTACTACAAAAAAACACTATCGAACCTTGTTTAAAGCAACCAGGTCTTTCAGTGAAATATCCATGTTGTCAACAACCAATTCATTACCAAAATTGTCACGAACTTTAACATTCAGCATTTCTGAAACAGATGAATATCCAGCAATCCTGGCCTTTTGCACTAGTTGACCAGTGGGTTTGTGACCTCTTTTCTTCCTAGAAAAACATTGATCTATCAGAATTACCAAAAGACTAAAAATAACAGATTAGCTCACATACCAAACACTTACATGCAGAAACTGCAATTGCAAATGCCTCTACATCTGGGACATTTCCAGTCATCCAACATTTCCACCTCTTCTGCTTTCTCTCCATATCTAAGTCAATATTAAACAAAACACATTAGCCAATAGCATCAAAAGAAGAACAAGAAGACGTTTATTATCAAATCTAACCTGTTCAAGAGGCATTTGTAACAGAAATATATGGGACAAGGCTTCTTCACTTTCAAGTTCTTACACGACACCGATAAAACCATCGTTTTTTGACGACACTTCAGCATTATACCCAAAAAACAAAAGAGATTAATCAGTAAAGCTGGCCCTAAACATTAAACCAATTGAAAGTTCAGCAACCTAAATAACCATTAATTTGGAGAAATGAATCTCAAAAGTGAAGCAGACAATATGATAACTAAATAACCAATCAAAAATGCATTGTGGTTATTTCCTACACAAGAACTAAATCAATGTTACGAAGCAGACAAAACGGATTAGGCCGAATTCAATGGAACTTTTTTGAAACAATGCAATACAAAGATTAGATAATTCTACTTTCTTTCACTTTCCCACGTTTTCTCACCAACCAAACATAACAAAGATTGCAAATTCAGCAAACCGGCTCAAAAAGTTCAACCAATCCAATCATCAGACCCGTACCTTCATGTCAATTTTGCCAACATTGTCATTTGGCACCAGATATCATGGCATGAAACCCAATTATCATAGGTCAAACAGGTGGAGGGGGTCTTAACTAATGAATCTAACCAACCGAAAACTCGGGTTACATACTGCAGGTGGCCATCATTTTTTCACAACAAGCCATTCCGGCCTTCGTGTGACCAAGATCTGGCCGTGGGAGGCTGCGATCTACTAGCAGAGAACATCCTCTCTCCCCTCTCTCACTGTCAGCTGCCTGAACCGACCAGTTTCAACCTATCATAAGACCACACTGGTCGGTCAAATGCCCGAGCATCGATGGCCAGTTACTGGATCTTACCTTCTGAAACCCCAAGTTGTCGGTCGGAACAAAAAAACACAGCCGAACTCGGCCCGTGATAGCTCCTCGTTCTTTCCAAAAAAAAAAACCAACAACAACAATAATAAAATAACGAGAAGCTACAAAGCTTCACATTCTATTACTCTCACACATTTTCTTGTAAACCAAAATGAACAAAAATGGGAATTTGGAATCCCAATTGCAATTGTTTTCTATGCAATCAATGTTACAAAGCCTACTAAATTCCATTAGCCCCAATGGAGAGTGGTAAGTTTTCCAAACGAAGAGTCTAAGAATTAAGACCACTAAGCTTGTTTTTCTTTCAATTACGTCGCAAGCAGAGAAACACAAACACAAACAGAAAAACAAAAACAACATAATTCAGAGCTGGTGACATTTTCTCGTGAACCAAACAGAAAATTGTGAAAATCCTAGGGAAAAAAAAAAAAAAAAAAAAAAAGGAATTACCTGGTGACAGGTTTTGCCGTTCTGGGAATCGTAGACCCGATTGCCGACCACCCGGATTCCGGGGCACTTAGAGCGCTTCGCTTTGTAATTACCATTCTTCGAAGAGACTTTGTCTTCTTCTGAGCTTGAAGAAGCAACGGCCATACCCATATCCCCGGAATAACTGAAATGTTTTCCGGTCGTCGTTTTAAGAAACAGAGTAACAAGCGTTTTCGTCTTCTGTTGACTACACATATAGTAAGTAGTATTTAAAAGAGAAGAGTGGGGGTTTTGAGTTTTCACTGTGTTTTTTGAATTCCCGGGCTTTGGAATTTTTGGAGGCTCATGCTCTCATTGAGGCCGCCAAAATGTGTTTCTCAACTTTCCATATATTTCTTATTATTATTTTATATATAAAAATAAATAAATAAACTTAGGTACAATTTATTAAGTCCAGTAAATTAAATTTTTACTTGTGTAAGGTTATTTAACTTGAACGTGATGTTCATAAATATATATATATATATATATATATATATGAACACGATGATATCGGGTTGAGTTGCGGTTATCCTATATGAAGAAATTGATTTCAATCAATCCATTCGTAGTCTTCCATCTCTTCACCTTTCTTATTCATTTGAGGTCTTGCTAGATTTGTTGAAAATCTCACTAGATTTGGCTAGATGTTTGCTAGATCAAGTAACATCTTTGTCGATTTGATGAGATCTCTACTACATCTACACTTGATCGATGAATATCTCAAGATGTCCGCCTTACGTCACCATTGACAAGGACAACAACAAGGCTAACCAAACTAAATGTTGCAAATCAAATGGCTTGTTGATCAACACCTTGTACTCCACCCGTTGTTAGCGGGCGTGGGCGTGGGTTTTTAAGCCTTGATACAGTCGAGTCGAGTTCTATCTTGGATAGGATCCAACTGAACCGAACGGAACTCGTGGATACCCCAATAAAGCACATATAATATCATCTTCTTTAAGGATAATTAAATTTAATGTAGTTATGTGGTAAATTTATTGGGAAATCTAAGCTACTGGACTTTGCATGCCATGAGATAGAATTATTTTCTGGAAACTTTTAGTGAAAACAAATCTTTAAAAAACAAGTCATATTTTTTTATAGGGTTTTTTGTTGACAAAAAATAGTTTTCCTTTATCTCGTTTTTTTATGCTACCAAATATAAGAAAAAGCTAAAAACTATTTTCATATGAGGTTTTCCATCAAAACAAACGGAGTATAATTGGATTGAACCCTTTGAGGTCCTGTGTTTGTCATATTCTAGCTAGCCTGCACAAAACCACCACATATAGGGTTGTCCACCCGGCTACCCAAACAGACCGACCAAAACAACTTGTCACTGATGGGTCGAATGACGGGTTTCCTCCTCTAAAACTTAAGCCACCCAACCCGACCGATCGACAAACACTAAAAATAAGGACGAAATACCTAGATTCGACAACAATTAGGTGCTCCTCCACTCAGATACGGCCATGGTTGGCCTTCCTTCACTCAGATCCAACCTTATTTTCTTAGATTTGCTCAAATTTGGCGAAGACACAGTCTTCTCTGCCCACCATCTGTTAGGATTATATCAAGGGGAATGGATGTAATTGAGTAATTGAGATTTACTGATTGTAGTAGCAATTGATTGTGATTGTTAGTTAGTAGTACAGCTGGCATTAGTTGGTTAGAGCATTTCAAAGTTAGTTAGGAGGCGGGAAAGGGTATAAAACCAAGAGGGCTGGGCTGTACTGAGGCATCAAATAAGCATTCTCTAAATTCTGTTTCAATTCAGTTTCTTCTTCATTTCTCTCTGTTTCCATCTTCTTCCTTTGGAGGACCAGCTGACCTCGAATCCAGCTAGATACTTGAATTCCATTTTTCTGTTCTTAACAGTGTTTGAGACTCCTACTGGTTTACCACCTTTGAGGGGTCATGAGCACCAAATTACTCTCATGGAAGGCTCGCAACCAGTATGTCAGAGACCTTATAGATACCCCTTCTATCAAAAAAATGAAATTGAAACCATTGTGAGGGAGTTGTTGACTGCTGGGTCAATCAGAAATAGCACTAGTCCTTTTGCTTCCCCTGTTTTGCTAGTGAGGAAAGCAGATGGGTCTTGGAGGATGTGTATTGACTATAGGGCATTGAACAACATTACTATAAAGGATAAGTTTCCAATTCCAGTCATTGATGAGTTGTTAGATGAGTTGAATGGAGCAACTGTTTTTTCCAAGCTTGATCTGAGGTCCGGATACCATCAAATCAGGATGAAGGAGAGGGATGTGTCTAAAACAGCATTCAGAACACATGAAGGGCATTATGAGTTTTTGGTGATGCCATTTGGTTTAACCAATGCTCCATCAACCTTTCAATCCTTGATGAACCAGGTTTTTAAGCCTTACCTCAGAAAATTTGTTTTAGTTTTTTTTGATGATATCTTGGTATATAGCACTTCCTTATCTGAGCATGTAAACCATTTGAGATCGGTTTTAGAGGTGTTAGCCTTACATAAACTATATGCTAAGAAGTCCAAGTGTAAATTTGCTTGTAAAGAAGTGGAGTACCTAGGACATGTCATCACTAGTGCAGGGGTACATACTGATCCTAAGAAGACTGCAGCCATGCAGCAGTGGCCTACTCCTACTGATCTCAAGTCCTTGAGAGGGTTTTTGGGGCTCACAGGGTACTATAGGAAATTTGTTAAGGGCTATGGACAGATTGCTGCTCCTTTAACTGCCTTGTTAAAGAAGGATGCATTTTCTTGGACTGATGAGGCTGATCAAGCTTTCCAGAAGTTAAAGGTTGCCATGGTTCAACCACCTGTGTTAGCTTTACCAAATTTTGATATGCCATTTGTCATTGAATGTGATGCTTCAGGTAAGGGATTGGGGGCTGTGTTGATGCAACAGGGTAGGCCTATTGCCTTCCATAGCCAAGCCCTCAAGGGTCGAAATCTGGACTTGTCTACTTATGAGAAAGAGTTATTAGCTCTGGTGGTTGCTGTCAAGAGGTGGAGATCTTACTTGATTAGTAGACCTTTTATTGTGAGGACTGATCAACAAAGCCTTAAGTATCTTTTAGAGCAGAAAATTGGTACTCCTACTCAACAGAAGTGGTTTGCCAAGTTATTAGGATATGCTTTTGTGGTTCAATATAAGAAGGGTAAAGAAAACCTTGTGGCTGATGCATTGTCCAGAAAAGTTGGCCCTGGTGATGATTTGAATACTGCTGGACCTTCTACTGAGGTTGGTTCTGATTCCCTTACTCTTGGTACTGATGTAGACTCTCAAGAAGGTGTTGTGTGTATGATCTCATTTCCTTCTCCAACTTGGCTTAGTGATCTCAAGGCAAGCTATGCCACGGATCAGCAGGTGCAGGACATTATACAGGCCTTGGGTTCAGGACAAGTTGTTCCTAAAGGTTACTCCTTGCAGAATGGATTGTTGTTGTACAAAGGAAGAGTTTACTTAGGTACTTGTGATGCTTTGAAAACTGCTGTTTTGCATCAGGTTCATGACAGCCCATTGGGGGGTCACTCAGGTTTCCTTAAGACCTTGCATCGAGTGAAAAGGGACTTCTATTGGCCTGGTTTGAGGTCTGATGTGAGGAAGTTGGTTAGGGAGTGTGATATTTGTCAAAGGTTGAAATATGAGACTTGTAGTCCAGCTGGTCTCCTGCAACCTTTGCCAATACCAGAGAAACCTTGGATGGATGTTAGTATGGATTTTGTTGAAGGGCTCCCTAAATCTCAGTTCAAGGATGTGGTGTTAGTGGTGGTGGATCGGTTCACTAAGTTTGTTCACTTTGTACCCTTGTCACACCCTTACACTGCAGCCAAAGTAGCTCAACTTTATATGCAATATGTCTTTAAATTGCATGGTCTACCTGCCACCATTGTAAGTGACAGAGATCCCATTTTTACTTCACATTTTTGGCAAGAGTTTATGAGGCTTCAAGGGGTTCAACTTGCTATGTCTACTGCCTATCACCCCCAAACAGATGGCCAAACGGAGGTAGTGAACAAGAGTTTGGAGCATTACTTAAGGGCCTTTGCTGCTGACAAACCACATTCTTGGGTGGAGTGGTTACCCTTGGCAAAATTTTGGTTCAATACCAATTTTCATGTCTCTCTTAAGATGACACCCTTTGAGGCATTGTATGGTTTTGCTCCACCAAGAAGGTGGAGAGTGTAGAGGAGCATTTGAGAGATAGACAGCAGCTGATTGCATTACTGAAGCAAAACTTGGTGGCTGCCCAGGTGCGAATGAAGGTTGTTGCTGATAAACATAGAACTATGAGAGAATTTGAAGTTGGAGATTGGGTTTATCTTAAGCTGCATCCCTACAAACAGATGTCCTTGCGACAGAAACGTTTGGGAAAGCTATCACCTCGATTCTATGGTCCCTTTCAGATATTGCAGAGGATTGGTTCTGTTTCTTACAAATTGGACTTGCCACCTGAATCAAGACTTCATCCCACATTTCATGTTTCTTGTTTAAAGCAACGATTGGGTCAACATGTGGTGGCCTTGCCTTCCTTACCACCTGTGGATTCTGAGGGCATTCTCAAGCCTGAACCTGTTGCTGTGTTGCAAGAGAGGACTCATCATCTGCGGAACAGGTCTGTCACTCAGGTCTTAGTTCAGTGGCAAGGTGAGCGAGTGGAAGATGCTACTTGGGAGAGCCTATACTTGCTGCAACAACAGTTTCCACACCTTGTGGGCAAGGTGTTTTAAAGGGGAGGGTATTGTTAGGATTATATCAAGGGGAATGGATGTAATTGAGTAATTGAGATTTACTGATTGTAGTAGCAATTGATTGTGATTGTTAGTTAGTAGTACAGCTGGCATTAGTTGGTTAGAGCATTTCAAAGTTAGTTAGGAGGCGGGAAAGGGTATAAAACCAAGAGGGCTGGGCTGTACTGAGGCATCAAATAAGCATTCTCTAAATTCTGTTTCAATTCAGTTTCTTCTTCATTTCTCTCTGTTTCCATCTTCTTCCTTTGGAGGACCAGCTGACCTCGAATCCAGCTAGATACTTGAATTCCATTTTTCTGTTCTTAACACCATCGCTCCTTCATCAATTTTGACCGAATTGACCGATCGTCTTCCCGAGCCCAATCTGACTTGACCTATGGTGATTGGCGGTTGGTGGTGGGTCTCATCTTCTTCCATAAGACCTGAGGGGTTGAATTTAAGTTAAGGCCAAAATCGACCCGTGGATAGCCTAATCACATTCTTATCCTGACAAACTTTTGTAACTTAGGTTGGGTTTGGATCAATGTAAAATGTTTTCAGAGTGTAAAATATTTTTTTGAAAGGAAATTTTTTTCAAGTGTTTTGCTTGTGTTCCTGAAAATGTTATAGAAAACACATTTTCTACTAATTTCTCACATTTTTCTCAGCTTCCAAACAAATATTATAATAGAAAATCCCAATATATAAACCAAAGAAAAAAAAAAGAATTCTATCTTTCTCAAACTATACATCGATCGTGAAAGAGGGAGAGAGAGATAGATTGAGAGAAAGGGAGAGGTAAAGGTGGTGGCAAGATCTTGTTGGTTGGATCTGAAGGTAGCAACAACGAACTTTAAGCGACGGCGTCGAGCTTGAGGCGACAACAACGAGATTGGCGGTTTGATCTAGAGGCGGTAGCGATGGCCTCAAGCTTGAGGCAGCGAGATCGTTGGGTGGGTGGTCACGGTGGTTGTTGTTTGTGGGTGGGTCACAGTGGTCTGATCTACTCATTGGTGGGTCACGATGGCTGGTTCGATTGCTCTATGCTCTCTCCTTCATCTGGTTCAAGCTCTTTGTGAGTCTCCTCTCTCTTTTTGGTTTGGATGGGTGAGTGTGAGTGAGAGGCTAAAAATGACTGTAATTCGGTTGTAGAGAAAATAAAAGTGTAAAAGATTTTACACTCCAAAGGTCCTTATTTTACCGTTAACTGAAATTAAATTTCAATTTGATTGTGTTTTCCAGCCCACCCTTTGAATGGTGTAAAATATTTTCCGTATTTTTTCCCACTTGAAACAAACAGAGCCTTACACAAAAGTCCCTCCGTAAAATATGGAGTCACGCAACCAAAAAACGTTGTTAATTTGTACTAGGATTAAAGAGATGCTAAGAAATCAAACAAATCAATGAAAATTTCATACCATCTCACATAAAAACTTTCTTCTCCTTCTCGAAAAAAAAAAAAAACTTTCTTCTCAATTCACTTGGGCCCACCATATGAGAAATTTATGTGTAATGCTGTGAAATTTGGGTCTGTTAATCAATGTGGCCTATGATGATTGGACTTGCTTGTATTAACACATAATCAAATATACATATATTTAAACAAACATTATCTACATTTTTTGAGTTTGGGTCACTACCTTCTTCTTTACCTTTTTTATAACTCACTAAAAGTTTTTATATCCTCCAAATTGACTTCTAGGAAGAAGGTTTAAAGCCTTCTTCCTATCCTACATGGATTTAGGAACCAATTATAGAATGCCATATAATTAGCCCGTAATCCCTCAATTTTGTAGATGGCACATTGGTGCATGACGATTGGGTCAGAACTAGGCAGCAGTGACTTTCAACCAATGAGATTAAAATATAGGCTAGATTGGAAACAACACCCCTGAAATTTAAGGGTGTTTGGATTTTACAATACTCTAAAATTTCAAAATTTGATTTTATTATTTGAAGTTCTATTTTGTTTGCATTAGTAATCCTTTTGTCTATATTTTTTGTTTAGTATCACATATGCTTGTCACGTGTTTTTAATTCATTCAATAAAATAATGCCACGTCAATTTTATTATGGCATAATTTTTAATTATTTAATTTTTTTAGACTACAAAAATAACGTGACATTATTTTATTGGACAAACTAAACATACATGACAAGTTTATGTGGCATTTAATAAAAAATATGGACAGAACTCAGAAGGGCAGCTGATGCAAATAGTTTAGAACTTCAAATGGTAAAATCTAAATTTTAAAACTTCATAGTTTAAAATTCAAACATTCCAAAACTTTAGGGGTATAATTTATAATTTAAAATAAAATATAATAATGATTGATTTAATGTGAATCAAATTGTATAACAGTAGTAAATCTAGTATACTAGAAAAAGTAGGATAAGGATTTTTGTACATGTATATGACGTAACCCTTCCGATTTTCCAATGGATTGGAGATTAAAAATTAGGATAAGAATTTTAATTTCAATCAAATTGTACAAAATAAATATTACTGTATTATATATATAATAATTCGAGTACAAGTAGGATAAAGAATTAATTTACATGACCGCCTATTGCTATTATATATAGACAAGAAACCCTTTTACATAAACTCATTAACTACGCTTTCGCTTCTTAATTCTTTCTTATTGCCTGTCAATCGTCTTTCTTTTCGCTCTTCTTCATCTTTGTTATTCTCTCTTTTTCTTGTTGTTTGCTATGGCTGTTGGAGATTTTGTTCCCAAGGACGATGATCCTAAGAATTATCCAGGAAAAATCACTTTCTATGTGTTGGTAACTTGCATTGTCGCCGCCATGGGGGGCTTGATTTTTGGATACGATATTGGTATCTCAGGTAATTAAGCAAGCATTAATTCAAGAACCACAACTCAATATAATATTATATGTTACTTTAATTTCCATGCATGATGCATGCATATATATATATATATATATATATGTTGATGAGTTTAATTAATTTGATTCTAATGGATGCTTTTGTTATTGTACCTATATATAGGTGGTGTGACATCCATGGCTCCCTTCTTGCAAAAGTTTTTCCCATCCGTTTATTATAAGGAGGCGTTGGATCAATCAACCAATCAGTACTGCAAATTTGACAGTGTGAAACTGACCATGTTTACATCTTCTCTATACTTGGCTGCACTTGTGGCATCGTTTTGTGCATCGTGGGTGACCAAGAAGTTGGGTAGGAAAATATCCATGTTCATTGGTGGTTTGGTTTTCTTGGCCGGAGCTATCATTAATGCTGCTGCTGTTAATATTGCTATGCTTATCATTGGTCGAATTTTGTTGGGTATTGGTGTTGGCTTTGCTAATCAGGTAAAAATAAAATCCCTCAATTTATTTATTTTTTTTATTTTTTTTCCTCTCTCTCTTTTGATGAAGAACTAGAAGCCTTTACTATTACATGCATGCAAGTTTTAATTTTTATATATTCTTCCAAGATCTTATTACGTAACTGGGACTCGCATCTCTTTTGGGATAAAACAATTAAATTTTTTATTGTTTATTATTATTATTTATTGTTATTGGTATCTAATTCAGTTTTTTTCAATAGATTTATATATTTAATAATTAATTCATTTGTTTTTCTTTTAATCAAAAAGTAATATATAGTTAGACCTTTGAACCATAACCTTTTGTGCTACAGGCTACTTTTCAGTAACATATTGAAACCACTAGCTTCGAAATATATAATATCTCCCAACCCTAATTAATTCGTGGGTTGGACTTAGTGGTACATGAGCTTATCCTAAATTTATAAGAGAAGTACATAATAATTCCTTATTAATATTACCGATCAATTTCTGACCTCTTAAAAAAAAAGTCCCTTTTTTGTTTGAGAAGGAAAAAAGAAGAAGTCCCTTCTACATGTAACTTTGTTAATAACTATATAATTTATGTTTTACAAAATTTAATTTGTCAAAGTTTGTTCCCAATTAATAACAGTGATTTATAATTCTATATCTTCCATTCAAAAAAAATAAAATTATATGACAGTTATTTAAAAAAAGAAAAAATTTATACACGTGTCAAACTGATGACGCTTACATAAAGACGAAGTCATACTAGATATTATTAAGCATATTGTATTCTTGGCCTTTGGAGAGAAACACATTAATTGATAAAGGATTACACTCTTATTATTACTCACTAATTAATTGTAATTTATTTAATTGTGTGCAGTCAGTGCCACTCTACCTCTCAGAGATGGCCCCATACAAACTTCGAGGATCTCTCAATGTTGTCTTCCAACTGTGTATTACAATAGGCATTTTGATAGCCAATGTTGTTAACTACCTCACACCCAAGCTTGGAGGTGACTATGGATGGCGTGTTAGTCTAGGTGGTGCAGCTGTTCCTGCCCTCTTCATTGTGGTCTCATCATTTTTCCTCCCCAACACTCCAAACTCAATGCTAGAGAAGAACGAGCCCGAGAAGGCCCGACAAATTCTCAAGCGTATTCGTGGTGTTTCTGATAAGGAAATTGAAGCAGAGTTCAAGGATCTTGTGACAGCAAGTGAAGCCTCCAAAGCAGTGAAGAACCCTTGGAGGAACATCCGGAATAGACAATATAGGCCTCAATTGATCATGTCCATGGCTATTCCATTTTTCCAACAATTTACAGGCATCAATGTTATCATGTTCTATGCACCTCAGCTTTTCAAAACAATTGGGTTTGGTGATGATGCTTCTCTCCTATCCGCACTCATCACTGGTGGAATAAATTGTTTGGCTACAATTGTATCCATTTATGGTACTGATAAATGGGGTAGGAGATTTCTTTTCCTAGAGGGTGGAAGTCAGATGCTAATATTTCAGGTAACAAATAAATAAACTCTTACTACTTTTGCATCTCCCCCAAAAAGTTATTGATATTGATTGTCATCATATTTTCTATAATCTTAATTTAATTTCCTCTGATTGCACATGAAACTTTGCCTACTTACCAAATAAGATAACAATAACCAAACTTATGCTAACAAACAGTTTGTACTTTGTAGAAGCATTAATTTTTACCAATAAAACCCATAAGCTGCAACTTTATTTAGTTAATGGGATGGGTGTTTATGAAATATTAAAGTGAGAAATATGCATTCTTTAAGGAGTGATGTTATAGCTATTATTAGTTTTATTACATAGATTTTGCAAACAAATGTGTCTATTTTTAAGACACAAAATAAGATAGTAATTAAGAAATTTATTTGCTAGAGGGTGTTGATATAGAACAAATCACATTCTTTTTATCAAGTTAGTTTGTAAATATTTTGTATTAATAATAACTTTAGAATTTTCTTTTTGTTATTGGCATAGTAACATAAGTGTGAGTACACAAAAGTAATTATAATAATAAATATATCTTTACCTTCTATCTTTTATTGTTTTCTTCTAATGTATTCATTTATATTCCTATCTCACAAGCTGCATTAATGTATCTTTATATAATGTAAATTACATTGCATGTTGTAGGTTTTGGTGACAGTCTTCATTGGATGGAAATTTGGAGTATCAGGTCAAGTGACATACTTGCCCAAGTGGTACGCTGGTCTTGTTGTGGCTTTCATCTGTGCCTATGTAGCTGCATTTGCATGGTCATGGGGACCATTGGGATGGTTAGTCCCGAGTGAGATTTTCCCACTTGAGATTCGATCGGCAGCACAGAGTATCACTGTTTCTGTGAACATGTTCTTCACCTTCATCGTGGCCCAACTATTCCTCACTATGCTCTGTCACATGAAGTTTGGCTTGTTCATCTTCTTTGCATTTTTCGTGCTACTCATGACTCTCTTTATCTATTTCTTCTTGCCGGAGACCAAGAATATTCCCATTGAAGAAATGACTTGTGTGTGGAAAAAGCATTGGTTTTGGAAGAGATTCATGCCTGAAGACCGTCCCCAAGTCTAAAAATGTTATGCTACGTTAATTTCTATATAACTAGTTTATTAATTACTTCAGTTTTTAATTTCCCTATACTATTATAATTTTCCCCCCATTTTGGGGCTCCAACAACTACTATTACAAGGGTGTCATAATTGTTTTTTTCTCTGCAACCCCATTGCTATTTTTAGTTACTGGGGAGGTTCAATTTTTATATTTTAGTTAATTTGTTCTAACTGTAGTTGGGCTTCGGTTTCCTTTCCATTTTCTATTGGGGTGTGTGGTGTTGTTAATGGCCTTTTCTATTCTTCTATTCTATTAATATGAGGTTCGTTCATAATGATTATTGATATCAGTGGTGGTGCTAAACCAAGCAATCAGCCAATTCAGCAGTCTCTTTGCTATGGCAAACTCGGATGTACAATACTGATTACTGAACAGTATGCGGTTTACACATCAATTGCAAGACACATAAACCACATTTTGCTTGCATATATTGTAACTAGACTCAAAGGTCTAGTTAAACGCTCTCTCTCTCTCTCTCTCTCTCTCTCTCTCTCTCTCTCTCTCTCTCTCTCTCTCTCTCTCTCTCTCTCTCTCTATATATATATATATATATATACATATATAGTTAACTAGTTGCTATTTTAGGAAAAATATTAACTTCAAACATATTTAGAACTATCTTGATCCAACTCACCATACGGTAATTAATAATACTATCAATTTGTTATTTGAAAATTTTAATCACATAATTTTTTTTAAATCAATCATGTATTATAAAATTTATAAATGGAATTATTTCATTAAAAGATTTGGTTTCAAATGTTTGAAACTATTTTGATCCAACCCACTATATGACAATTAAAAAGACTATCCAATTGTAATTTTAGTCATATGATTTTTTTTAATTAATCATGTAATTTGTTGAAATAATATACATGAGTAGTAATAAGTTGTTATATAGTGGGTTGGAAAATATAACTCTAAACATTTGTGAGAGACCATGCCTTCGGCTCAACTTGTTCTCTAGTTAGGCCAAATTCATGAGATGATACAAACTCATGGGTAGAACTCACCCTTGAAATGACTTGCAAGGGGAGAGTGCCCAAGAGCTTATAAACTTCACCATAAGTTTACACTTAATCTAGTGCCCAAGAGCTTATAACTCTCTCTCTCTCTCTCTCTCTCTCTCTATATATATATATATATATATATATAAGACTATCAATATTAATTTCAGACATATTAGAAACTATCTTGATCCAACTCACTATACAATGATTAATAAGACTATCAAATTGTTATTTGAAATTTTTAATCACATAATTTTTTAAAATGAATCATGTATTATAAAATTTATAAATGGAATTATTTCATTAAAAGACTTTTTTTTTTTGAGAAGGAAAAAATGGGGTCTTTATGGTCATATTACACCCTCGGGCAGGGAACCAGTGGCCTCGGTCGGGGTAGCCCGATCTCGGGGGCCCTTTTGTACCACTGTGTGGGAGTCACCTCACATTTGTAAGTACACCTCACTACTAAGTTTACCCACCAACGAAAACTTGTGGGTAGCGGGACTCGAACCTAGGTGTGTTGCACGAAGCGTCCAAGCCTTACCCACTCAGCCAAACCCCCGTTGGCTTCATTAAAAGACTTGGTTTCAAACATGTTTGAAACTATTTTGATCCAACCCACCATATGAAAATTAAAAAGACTATTTAATTGTAATTTTAGTCACATGGTTTTTTTAATTAATCATATGATTTGTTGAAATAATATACATGAGTAGTAATAAATTGTTATATAGTGGGTTGGAAAATACAACTCTAAACATGTGTGAGAGACCATGCCTCCGGCTCAATTTGTTCTCTGGTTAGGCCAAACTCATGAGATGATACAAACCCATGGGTAGAACTCACCCTTGAAATGACTTGCAAGGGGAGAGTGTCCAAGAACTTATAAACTTCACCATAAGTTTACACTTAATCCAGGATCATAACATAGCTTATAAACTTAACCATAAGTTTACACTTAATCCAAGATCATAACATACCATTACGCTCCTAGTTGACGTCCACAACGGCCCACTCTATTGACACTGACCCGATGGTAGCCTTTTTTTTTTTTTTGGCGGTTCAACTCACCTATCAGTTATTCAATGACTTAGTAAGACATTTTAATCTAGCCTCTAGGTCGACCCCTCTGAGACTCGATCACAAATTCACAACTCATTTGATCCCATACTCAATGAGTTACGTATGATTACTCGATGTGGTGGTTGACTCTAATACCAAATAATACAAACTCATGGGTAACTCATCCTTGAAAACCCTCTTACAATAGGAAGATTCCTAAGAGCTTATAAACACATTATTAATCTTACACTTAATCCATGATCATAACATGTAAATGGGTGGAGTTGTGTTGGTGCCTTTCATGAGTACAGTGGAGGTTCTACTGATGCTATCATCCCTTCCAGGTCAAGCGTTTTACAATAGAGCCGCTACTACTATTTTATTGAAAAAAAAAAAAAAACTAAAAATTGAAAAGATACAATATTTATTGATGAATTGAAATTTAATGTACATCTCTTGAAAAATAACTAGAAAATTACATGGCTTTGATCTTAGATACAATTTAAGAAAAATACACTTAGTTTCCTAGTTACAATCTAGAGATTCTAGTGAACTTGAATGAGTTAGATCTCTTTTGACTTAAATTGGGATTTCGATCATAGAGAACTCCATGGACACGTTACGTGAGAATCAGAATGCTATCCATATAGCCTCCAAGTATGTCTTCTACGAGAGAACAAAGCATGTAAAAGTCACCACTTAGGGCATTTTCTCAAGGAAAAGGTGATTGCCGGAATCATCTCAGAACACCAACTATTAGAAGTGAATATCAATTGTCTATCTCTTCACAAAGGGATTGGGAAGGCAATCCTTTTTCTTCTCACTCACAAATAGGAAATGATCGATATCCATTCTCCAATTTAAAGGGTAACATATGGAAGTGATCATTTGATTATTCAGTATAATTAACTAAAAAAAGAACAATAGAAATGAAATTTCTCTTAAGGGTATTACTTTAGCCCGGTAGACAGATCCTCCAATAGATAAATAGGGGATTTGGGCCTTTTTGGGGGCATAAAGGGTAAAACATCAGGTTATCATTTTTCGTTGAATGTCTCGGGTTCGATTTAGAGAAAGAACTTTTCCTTTGCTAGAAGGCCAATGAGGAGAATCTATTGATAGTTTTGTATTTGTATAAAATAAAATTCGGCTAGTTATAAAACAAAAGATAAGTAAGTGGATTAAAAAAAAAAAAAAAAGTAGAAAGGAGGGGAATGGACTTCTTAATCCATTGATCTTCCGCTTAATTGGTGGACGAAGTTGTGCTTGTTGATGATTGATAATAAGAATAGATGTTGATGATAGATGTGAGCTAGATTGGTGTTTTAAAATCTAAGGGTAGTACGATTGCATGTCCAAGTGTTATATCTTGATGTGATTTGATATTTTCTTTCGGTTATTTGTTGCATTCACCGTAGCATTTTGATTGTTATAAACCTCTTATGTATTTTGGAATTATTTTATTCATCATCTAACGGATCAAATTATGTGTTTATCCTTCCATGGTTAAAATTAAGCTTTTGCGATTGACTCTAGTCAAGCATTTACCAAGATAAGGATATTTTGAATCCCTTGGACACGTGTCTTATTCCCATGGCATCAACTCCTTCATTTGTTTTCTATTTTGTTCTTTGTTTTGCATTCTCTTGTGTTTGCGAGCTGTCGTTGCCTTGGCTCTTTTTTAGGTTAGTGCTAGAGCCTGGGCCGTGCAACCCAATTAGTTTTACATTCCCAAATGGTGTTTAAAGTAAAGTGGCCCACTTAGTGTAGACATGGGGCCATGGGCTTTGGTAAAAACGCTATGAGCTTCAAGTTTGATCAGTTTAGTATATGCGTTTGGGCTTTTGAACCCAATTCATGAAACAAGAGATTGAGGACTTGTAAGCTCATTCCTTGAAGTCGAGACTCTTGTGTTTTCATTAAAAATGCTTGTGGGCCTCAAGCCTGATCCATGTGGTCAAGAACTTGGGCTTTCGAGACCAATCCATGAAGGAGACAATGGGCTACCGAGCCCGTTTCGTGTCATGATGAGTATGTGTCCAATATTTTGGAATGTGTAGATTCCCAACCTAGAGAGAAGAGAGAGACTAATGAGTGATAGTTTGGACTTGCTAATATAACCATGCTGGTCATGTGAGATCGTGGGGTGTCATGCTTCATTACCGTGTGACTTCTCATGTTTGAGGACCAGACTTTGCTAGTATTTTTTTACGCACCTTGAAGATCTTGCGAGAAGCTTAAGGCTATGTCCAGTTCAAGTGAAAATGGAGAGATAAAAAAAAAAGGGAAGGAAAATGGAGGAGGGATAAAAGTTTTCCATTGTTTGGTCAAAGAAAATACAAGATCAAAGGGGAATGGTGTGGGTGGGGATTTTCCACTTGAGCCACCAAATATTATCCTCCCAATTTGGGAGAAAAACTTGTAGAGAAAAAAAAAGTCCATTTTAATTATAACTAGATGACTTTTCACGTGATGCACAAATTACTTTACAATTTCATTTGAAATTATTTTTATATATATTAAGACTTACATAAAATACTTATTTTGTTGTATAATATTTTTGTTTGCCCACAATATTGTTGAATACTTTGAAACTTGATTTTCTTAATTCATATTTTATTTTAAAAAAATTTATAACACCATAAGACTATAACATATTATAACATTTACTATTGAAAGTAGATTTTATTTTTCAAATTGATTAAATGATTTTGAAATTTTGAGACCTCAATTGTAAACCAATTCATTATCTCAATGAAATTATAGAAATCATTTGTAAGTATCAAGCTAAAGAGAGCGTGATTAAACAAAGAGGAATTGGCTAAAAACACATCCAATTATCAAAATTTAATTGTTTTTAGTTGGGCTTTCGTATCATTTTTTTTTAAAGTGGAAAATACTTAGAAATCATCATCGATTTTTATTTTTATCACTATGACTCATACTACACAAAATAGCAGTAAAAAACCTACAAATTATGAGTTCTAACACAAAATAAAAAAATAGTTGACTTTATAAATAATCAATTAGAATGCATTTATGACTTTCCAAAACAAAATTATCAATTAGAATGCATTTATCACTATATCTTTTTATTTTTCTTTAGTTATAAAACAAAATACATTTATGACTTTCCAAAACCAAAATCTCAAACACCTAAAGACTCAAAGCAAATCACAACTTTCATAAAATTCACAACGTCCGACTTTAACATCAAAACCATAAACTACTGTCACTGAATAAAAAACGCAAGCCCTCTTCCTTGGTTATAGCCTACTCATATAAATGATATTGCAATGTTGAAGTTACGTAGGTGTCGTTGAAAGGTTGGAAGTAAATAATATCGTTTTTTGTCTGAGTGTATTTAAGATAGGATGGTATGAACAACTGTGGGCATATGTATATAAATGAGTAGAAATTAAAATGGAGAATGGAAATGCAAATATTTTTTGTGTGTGAGAGGGAGGAAAAGTCTTGAAATATTGAACCAAATTAAACAAATAGTAGTTGTAGGGTTAAGGGCCTAATTCGTATATTGGGCCTTGGGCTCTAGCCGAGAGCGTGGTGATCCGAGGACAAATAAATGGTAGTAGATGAGTCAAGCTTAGAATCTTAGGAATGAGGTACGAATGGGAAGGTGATCTGAGGAGGAATATCTCCTCGGATAAGCTAAATATAGCTCAAATGTATATCTTGATAATCAAGGTGACCTTTCAGGAAGCTCTAGTGATAGGGACGTGCATCATAAACGTGCAAGAGGGATGAGAACTCAAAAATATCTAAGGAAAAGCTACTGCCACCGCATTGAATGTTTTGCAACTAACTTTCTGGCCGCATTTATGTGGAGAAGACCCCTGAACAGTGCTGCCTTGGCTATCCCAACTCACAGAGAGTTAGAGAGGGTGTCTGATGGGACAAGCACTTAAGTAGTGGCTCGGATGATCAACAAATGAAGAGCCACGATCATTAAGAGGGAGATATATAATGTAAGAGACCCTTGGAAGGAAAGGGGATCGGAAAATTAAGAAAGAAACACTGTAGCAATCAAGAACCAAACTTGTAACCGTACTTAAGAAGAATATATAAGAACAGTCTCCTCGGACTTTGCCGATGACTTTTTTCTTTAGTTTGAACTTGCTTATTTTCACTCTTTTGCTATCAAGATCTACCTAATTCGTTGTTTGGTTAACTAAAGCCTAGTTTTCTAACTCATTCTCTACAAATTCATTGTTTTGGGCTTTTTGGGCCTAAGTCCATTCGTATCTTGGGCTAGGAATTCAAATCTGGTCCTTACAGTAGTCTTAAAATATTGAATAAAAAATGTAACAAAAATTAGTCTCGAAACATTGAACCAAAGGAAATAAAGAGTCTCTATTTTTAAATTTGTTCTTATCTTTAATGTAACTTAAAAGTATTTTAATTATTTTCATAGAATGCGCCACATTGCAGAACCTCATACTCTCCTGCATGAGGTCGCTGCTTTTATACATATATTAATGATTTCTTTTGGTTATTTTAAAAAAAATGTTTGTTTTGATAGCTATAGCAAAAATAAATAAATAAATAATAGATTTGATAAAATCTATATAATGGAAGATTTTTTTTTTTTTTTTTTTTTTCTGATGAGTTTATTTTTATAAAATATCATTGTAGTTAATTCCATAAATCACATTTTATTTATATAAAATAGATAGGTAAAAAATAAAAAATAGAATATAATAATTGGGATGTTTTCGTTTTTATTATTTTCGCTAATAAAAGTTTCTAAAAAAGTTTCCTAATAAAAAAAATATTTCTTATGCAATAAGGGCATATATTTAAATTTATATGATTTACCTTTTTGGTTATCTCCTGTTTCTTTCTATTCGTTCATTTTTTTCATTTTCCATACCAAATACACATGAATAGACCTTTTTTTTGTGTGTGGCATTTTTCTACTTTTTCATCCTCTCATTCTAAATATAACTATGGGCCTTATTAGTTTTATTTAGTTATATAAAATTTTAAATATTATTAATACTTACAAATTTATAATATTTATTTATTTATATTATTAAATAATTATCAATTTAAACTATTTTAATGTGCAATAACAATCCAACCATAAAACCAAAAGGGCAAAATTTAGGTACAATACCTTAGGTACAGTTCTTTAGATTCTTCTCTTAAGATTCTGCCATGTGGATACTTAACTAAAAAATAAAGTTCTATCACATGAGAAAAAATTCACATAGAAAAATTTTAAAAGGAGAACCTAAGGAATAACACTTAAGTATTGTACATAAGTATCGTCCCATTCAGGTACGAAACCAAGATTTGGAGTTAGGGGGCAATTTTATTGTTAGCTGCATGTGGTGGCTTCAGCTTTTGGCTCTACTGCTTAGCCAGCAAAAATTTTCTTTTATTATTATTATTATTTTTATTGTGTGTAGAGCGTGTCTTTTGTGAGAAGGCTTTTTGGTGTTAGGGAAGTAGTTATGAAGGGACTAATTTATTTTGGTTGATGCAATGGGTGATTGCGGGATCCGGTAAGCTAGAGAAAACAAGGTTCAGCGTAACCCTGTTGGAGCAAGAAGCTTGGAAGGCTTAGGTGCACTGGGTAGATTAGGCTTGGAAGGTCTTCTGCTATTCATGTATCCCAACTTTATTCTCTAGTGGATTATTGACCGCTTGGAGGGCGGCGGAGAGGTTTTTCGCCGAGGACTTCGATTTCCTCTTCGATAACACATCGTTGTGTTGTCTTTGTGTTTGCATCTCTCTTCCCTTAATCTTTACCTTTTAATTATTGTTATGGTTGTGATTAATTTCGGTTTAGATTGTTTTACCAATTTGGGTTTAGCTTATATTCATCATTCTGCACATATATTGTTTGTGTATAAGCTTGTGTTGGTAATTTTGTTTTTGGAGGTCTAAACGTTCATTGGTTTTTTACACGCTATTTGAACTTTCAATTGGTATCAGAGCGGGTGCACTTGCTGTGGTTTAATTACCTAAGTGCGATCCTTGATCCCTTAGCTATGGATGAAGCTATGGAAAAGGATATGTTGAATTGTGGTTTAAATGTTTGTGATAATGACTCTATGAGTATGTTTGAAGGATGTCCTAACAATGAACTTCTAGAGTTATTGAAAACAAAGAAACATGCTAGAATGTTTGTTCACATGCTGAAATTTTTTGAAAATGAAAATCACATTGTACACAGTCTATGTGAGACTGAGTCTAATTCTTTGATTACGAAGTATAAAAGAAGAAATAGAATCTTGTGTGATAAGGTTGATAATCTGAAAAGGAAAGATGGGAAGGATTCTCAATCCTCTCAAGGAATGACATGCTATGAATGCAACGGTCATGGACATCTCAAGAGGGAGTGTCCCAACTATTTGAGAAGGAAGGGTAAAGTGTATGCCACTACTCTTAGTGACTCAGACTCAGAAGAAAGCTGTGACGGAGAAGAAAACTACTACGTATTTATGACCATTGCTCCCATACAATCTTCAGATGATTTGAGTTTGTTAGTGGAAGAGCTTGGTGAGCATACTGACGTGGAGTCGATGGGGATTGTAGAGGAATTTGATGTTGAGGAAGATGAAAGAACAATAGGACTGTAAGAAACCTACAATTCCCTCTTTGAGAAGACTGGTGAATATGTAAGAGTGGCTAAAGCAGCCATTAAGAAAATGAAGAGAGCAGAGCAAGATTATAGGAGTCTTCTGGTGCGATACAAGGAGACTAAGTGTGAAGTTGAGACGCTGAACGGAGAGTTAATCGAAGCCTATTCAAAGATCAAATTCCTTGAGCTTGTGGTGATTCAGGCTAATGCTAAAGTAGAGCGGGTCTCCTCCAAAAAGCTTGATGAAGTGCTTGCACAACAAAAGCCCTTTTCTAACAATAGCGGCTTAGGGTACACCGGAGAGGCTAGTTCAAGCAACATTGTGTCTAAGGAGATGAAGTTTGTAAAAACAAAAGAACTAGTGGCAACAACTTCAACTGTTGAGAAAGTGAAGTTTGAGAAGAAGCCAAAAGTGATTACTCAACGGGTTTTAACAAAACCTCCAAACCTAGCAGTGGCTATACACAAGGTGAAAGGAAAATCTTTTCCGAAGTCACAAAGAGGACTGAAAACTCAACATTGGTGTCACCATTGTGGAATCCAAGGTCACACTAGACCTAATTGCTTCAAGCTTTGGGCATTAAAGAATGACAGCTATCAAAGGCCAAGTAGACAAAGAAATGCCAAAGGGAACTTCAAGCAATCGAAAGGGGGAGAAGCTGATTCCAACATTGGGCATGTAATGAAGATGATAGACACCATCACCTCTTGTTTGGCAAACTTCACCCTCGGGTTTGAGAATCGTAAGCCAAGTACCCAATCCTATAAGGATATCACCCTAAACGCACGTGCCGTGTGGGTGAAGAAGGTTACACATGCATGAGCATTACAACATGTCCATGCATTAATACTTCCTATGTTTTTGTGACATTGATTGGTTGTGTGCTTTGTGTTATATCTGTAGCATGTTTTAACAAATTTGTGTTTGTTATCCTTTCTTGCTTTGAATGTTTTTACATTTTTTTTATCAATCTTTAATTGCTTTTGTGTCAAAAATCCAAAAACACATAAAAAGTAGAAAATTCAAAAAGTTTGATCAACATTTTTGTGTATTGTCACTAGCATGTTTTGCCTTGCCTTGCCTTTGTACTAATGGCTTTGTGCATTTATGAGCGTAACTTGTTCTTTATGCACTCATATCATTGTGGGAAAAATCTTGACATCTATGTGACTGTTGTAAATAGATCTTCAAACTTGTCATGGATGATTAGTCAATGGTTTTGTTGATCTTAAAACTTGCATAGACTTGTGCCTATATATCTTCTCACTCCTTTATTTATTTATTTTTTTTGCTCAAAGAGCTCAACAAATGTAAATCTCAAAGGCTTACTCATCAAATCGAAATATTAAAAATTTTAGGCATCAATCTTAAAATGAGATGTAATGATTCAAAAAGATCAAATGATATGATGTATATGGAGCCAAATGAAAAGCTTCAAAGTTATGTTATCAAGTTTTGTGGGAGGTCATATATGCATATTTCTATAATTGAGATTGGTCACTCTTCCTAGTGCTAATTGTGTATGTCTTGGTTGAATTGATCATTGAAGTTTCACATTAGACTAAGAACTATCTCATTTTTGATACCCATACACATTACACATATCTATGTTCAATGAATGCCTTATTCATTTGTGTGATTGTACTTGTATAAATATGCTGCACATGCTCAATTATATGTTGATCAAACACAAAAATATTTTTGAGTGTTTTAATTGTTTTTGGAATGTATTTTTGTTTTGAAAAATTTTAAAAAATTTTCAAAAACTGTGCAACCCTGTTTTGGCGACTTGCCTCACGGGTCAAGCCAGTCGCATGCCCCAGTTGCGAGCTTACTTAGAAGGTTTTTGTGACTTTCTGCGGGTCAAAGTCTCAGTCGCAAAAAATACTTAGAAAAATTTCAAAAAATCTGGGTTTTTGGAATTTTTGTGACTCATGTTGGCAACTTGTTCGTGAGTGGAAGCTTCAGTTGCGAGGGGTACGTAGAAAGTTTGGCGACTCCCGTCGCGACTTACTCGCGAGTGGAACTTCCAGTCGCGAAAAATACTTAGACAAATTTTTCCAAATTTTGTCACAAAGGTTTTTGGCAGCTTGTTCGCGACTTAATACAGTCACAAAAATCGCGTGTTTTGCTTTTTGAGGGTTAGTTTCAAGGTAGTTTTAAAAAACTTTTCATTTTTCCCTTATGCATCATTATCATTATTCATACCTTCATTTCTTGTCCTTTTTTCTCCTTGACCCATTTGTCTATTCGTGTCAAAAAGGGGGAGAGTATACTCTAGAGTAATATACCGGAGAGTTTTGTCATTTCTATATGACTGTTTCAGTGTATGATCAAGTTGCTCACATGTTTCATATCATGTTTACTTGATCGCAATTTACTTGTTACATTATACTTATTCTTTGATTACTTGCTTTACCTTGATGGTCTAATGTGTTTTGTGCAAGTGTTTCAGGTTACAGGTATATATGTTCCAAGTTCATCACAGCTCCTATGATACATGATAGGGGGAGTGATATGATAGGGGGAGAAAGAGAGAAAGAGCTTTGTGTTATATTAACTATGTTTTTGCTTTGCACATAGTTCATGATTATGCTTAGCTAGTTAAAATATTTTTTGATTTGTACCCATGCTTATGTAGCTTAGTACTTGTTGTTAATGTTATGCATTTCTATAAGTACATCACTCTTATGCCCTTGTTGGATTTTATATCTTTGATTCAATTACCTTGTGTTGTTGTATTAATTGAGTGTTGGACATGCAAATGATACTTTGCATTGAGCTTATTAGCTTGCATGTCCGGATGTTCATTCCTTATGTGAATGATCATTGTGGTCACTATTTATAGTGATTGTTCATGTTTTGGTCAAGCTATGCTTTATTGCTTCATTCCTTTTTACTTGATCACATTGTGCTTGATCTATATGCATTTCAAGTTTTCTGCTTTCAATGATCGTATTTTGTTGTTGTTTTCAGGAAATACTTGTTCGTATGATTCAAGAGCTTCACAAATTCTAGAGTTAAGTGTGAGTGAGTTTTGTTCAACTGTTCCCAACTCACATGTTAAATCTAGAGTTTGTTTTAGGGTTTTGTCACGGAATAGCCAAATAGGAGATTGTAAGGTTGAATTTATTCAATCATTTTGTTGGCTTTATTTCATGCCAAATTTTCTTGTAATTTAGCATTTAGAAACCTTGTATTTATGTGGGAATCATTTAAGGATAGTGTGTGTAAGAGTGTGAAGAAAAGCTCAAGAATGAGCACTCAAGAAGGGCCTCGTGATTGGATCTTGCGACTAGCTCGCGACTGGCGAGTCACCAAAAGTGGCACACGTGTGAAGCATGCAGGGGAGTTGAAGAGTCACGCCAACTGTTGCACTATAGGACAAAACTTCTAGTTTGGCCAGGTCGTTAGCTCGCGACTCAAACTCGCGACTCATTCCAGTCGCGAGCTCGAGTCGCCAGACCACTCTATTTGTTACAAAACTGACTCTTCGCATTCCATACACACCCTACTATATATAGACCCTTATACCCACGTATTATGGAGAGCTTTCAAAGAGAATTTTGAGAGAGAAACCCTAGAGAAAAACAAGATTGACTCATCCACAATCTTCATCCTTTGATTCACCAAATTTCTCTATTCTCACCCTCTCCATTGATACATTCCTGAGAGGTACATTAGCCAAATCCTTATCTCATTATATCCATATTTGTGAGAAGGCTTTTTGGTGCTAGGGAAGCAGTTACGAAGGGACCAATTCATTTTGGTTGATGCAATGGGCGATTGCGGGATTCGGTAAGCTAGAGAAGACAAGGTTCGGTGTAATCCTGTTGGAGCAAGAAGCTTGGAGGGCTTAAGTGCACTGGGTGGATTAGGCTTGGAGGGTCTTCTGCTATTCATGTATCCCAACTTTATTCTCTAGTGGATTATTGACCGCTTGGAGGGCGGCGGAGAGGTTTTTCACTGAGAACTTCGGTTTCCTCTTTGATAACACATCGCTGTGTTATCTTTGTGTTTGCATCTTTCTTCCCTTAATCTTTACCTTTTAATTACTGCTGTGGTTGTGATTAATTTCGGTTTAGATTGTTTTACCAATTTGGGTTTAACTTATATTTATCATTCCGCACATATATTGTTTGTGTAGCTTCTATTGGTAATTTTGTATTTGAGGGTCTAAACGTTCATTGGTGTTTTACACGCTATTTGAACTTTCAGTAAAAATATTGTAAAAAAGTTTGTAGTCGTAACATTTCTCTTATAATGATCAATAAGGGGGACAAAATATAATTTTATTGAACGAAGTTGCTAAAATTAGTTTCTCAAAAAAAAAAAAAAAAGTTGCTAAAATTAGTACCTAAATATATAATTATATAGTTATATTCTTTTTTTTTTTGTTTTTAATTGGGGGGGCCATTGCCCCCCTAGTCCATTAATGGCTCCGTCGATGGTCCCATTCCATTTTTAGTCCGGTCGGATTTTAGAAACCATACCATAAGAGATGAGAGTAACCTGATCCAGTAGGGTCCATGGAAATCCTTGGTGGGGCAAATCCAATACCATTTGAAGGTTGGGATTTTGCTATTCACACGTGGCAACATCTGATTGGGCCAACAGAGATAAGGCAGGATTCGTTGGATTTCAGTTCCTGTGTAGTGTTGTTTTCAATTATATGTTTAATTATTAATGTACAACTGAGAGAAGTACTAAGAAGAAGTATCCAAAAACCTCTGCAACTCATTTTCTTTGGATGTCCAAGAATCCTCCATAATGTCAGGGAATTCATACTAAATATAATTTGTCTTCTCTAACGGTAATAACTACCCACCTCCTTTCTGTGTTTTATAAACTCAGCTTTTAACTGTTCTCTGGTTGGATGGTTGGTTTGTTTTAAATGTTATCAACTTGGCCAAGTACGTAGTTGGTGTCATGTTTTTTTGTTTGCTGGAGAACTAAGATTTGGATGTTGTTTTACTCTTCCTTTCTTACATTCTCAACTGCCAAATATATGATGATAGCTATCTCTCTTCTTCCATTTTATTTTGTGGGAAGATATGCTGTCTTCTATTATTGGTGACTACCCCACATGATATAGTTCATTCTGAATTTTCACGTTTTCGGTGTAAAAGACAAATTGGGTTGCTTTGGTTACCATGTGCTAATTGCGTAGTGTTCATATTCAAAGTTCTCCCACGGGTATGGTGGACTCGTTTACTATGGGGCATGACGTAAAGTCAGACGAACCAGGTTCATGGAGTTTTTGAAGTATCTCATAAACCGGGAGTAGAATATTCTAGTTATAGACTGGCACTCTATTTCATTTTATATATATTGCACATCAATTTTCATGAGAATCCAGACGATTCTTAACATGCTAAACTTGTGTGTTGTGTAATTTAGTGAATTCAATTAGATTCCATATGGATTTGATGATTTAAAATCAAGGGAATTGACGAACAATTTTTAGTATAAATTACTTGATATGAATTTAACAAGACATGATAGATTTGAACTTTGAGGACTTTTTTCCAGGCAAAACACTTGTCATATGAAATAACTTCTTACAAATAATCATTTCCTATCCACATATTAATAAATGTTTAGTCATCAATGAATTTTATCAATACAAAAATTTGATCTTTAGTGTGGGGAAAGTTTCTGTACTACTTTTTGTGTTCCATTTTATGTTCCATTAATCAAAACTTGTCATGTGTTTATTTTTTTCTATTTTAAGCTTTGGTTATTTTAGAAAGAAAGTTAACAAATATATAGTAAATTGTGATTGGTGAAACATAAAGCGGAACACAAAAAGTAGTACGGAGAATTTGTATTCGGCTGAGGATTAGCTTGAAATGATCACTTGAGTTAAAATTTCATTAAGCAGGGAAACTATCTAATGGACCTTATATGTGTCCTTTGAACTTCAATCTATGGTTTCAACCTATTATAATTTGGCTTTGTTTCTGGATAATCTCCTCTGCCCCTGACAGGCTGACACGTACAGATACACACAACTGTCTTTTGTTGTTTCTCTGCTAAATGAAGTACTACTGTCCATCCCGAAAAGCAAAAGTGATATTGTGGTTGGAAAGGATTCTTTATTACATCATCTAAAAGGAACCACGTTTCCATATTTTCGGAATAATGAAATTGTTTGGAAATTTTTATTCATATTTACATTGAACACATTTTTTCTTTGGATAGACCTAATTGTTGACATGTTTTTGTTCTGTTTTTCTTTCAGGATTACATGGCTGTGGTTCCAATATGCTATAAAATGCCCTATAAGGACCAAACTCAACCAATTCAAAATGTGATTAGGCATAGTGAGAGAGGATTCTTGAGTGAGTGTATTGCCTTTGCAGATGTTACTAGGTGCTTTATGTGCAGGAGATGGCATGGCTCATATCCTACAACTGATATCTTGACAAGAGCTAAGATTAAAGAAGGGATAGCACCTAGAGGATTAGCTTGTAATCGAGGTTGTTCTATACATTTCAAGGGCATGATGGAAGTGAATGTCCTACAAAGGGGTTGTCTTAGAGAAAGCCACCTAAGGTCAGACAATGATTTGCACAGAGAAAGGTTCTCCATGATGTGTTATGCATCAGAGTCTAGTACAAATGAGATGCAGTTGAGATCATTAGATTCCTATTTTGAAAAACTTCAAGATGATGCAAAACTGCCTCCGGATAATTCAAACAACACCAAGGAACTACATAGTAGAAATAGTCAGTTCAGATCAAAGAAGGAATTGGATTCTCTAGAGATCTACCTTGGCAAACTTAGTAAAGGTAATATATATCAGTATTCTGGAAAATTTCTCCCTGTTGAGTAAGTTGGTTTCAATAAAGAAAGCCTGCGCGTCAGTTTAGCATATAATGAAATAAAATCTACTAATGCTTGTCATTTTTGCATCTTCTTTAACTTATTGAGCATAATACTAAGCAGTTTTGATAGATATAATATTTGCAGTTTTAGTTGATATTTGGACTCTGTTAGTTCTAGATGTATGGCATTTCTTGATTGGAAAATTAAATCATGAGATGCAAAACTATTACCCGTATTGCACATCAAGTCTATTTTTTTAGGCTGTGACTCAAATCTTGTACCATTCAGACCAATCGGAAAGCACTTCTCTAGTGAAGACTGAATTGTAATATAATTTGTAGCTAAAGTTCCTAGATTGGTTATCAGTTTTTCCACCTCAGTATGGAACCTTAACTTCAAATTGTTGCTGTCTGCAATTATAGTCTTACCAATAATTTCAAGTGGTTTCTCTTGTGTTATGCCTTTTCAAAACAACTCCGAAATTTTTCTAGTCTTATCATGTATTCCATTGGGGGTATTTTGGTTATTTTAGAGGCTTTGAGGGTATTTTAGTCATTTTGGAGGTTTTAAGGGCATCTTAGTAATTTTAGAGATTTTGGGGTATTTTAGAGGTTTCTCCTTGTTTCAGTCATTCTCATGAGTAAAAAATATAATATTACCATTATTTAATAAGGTAATCACATTGCAATGATTTATGGTAATCTTATATTACCCTAATGTTTTGTACAAATAAATGAACTAAACACCATAATGTTGACATTATGATAATGTTGTTGCAATGCTTGTCTCATTATGCGAACTAAATGCACTCAATGTAATCTCTGTAACATACTTTAGATATCATAAATATGTACGATTGGTATAAACCAATATCTTGGCTTTCTGTTACGCTCCTGGTTCTTCTCTTCTGCTATCAGTTAGTGACAATTGCAAACTTAAAATTCTCAATAAGTATGAGTGCTCTATTCTTTTGTTACCTAGAAATTAAAGAATGTAAAATTTTAATAATATTTGTCGCATTCTAAGGGCATAAAAGGAGGATTTTGGCTGCCAAAAGTAGTGATAATATGATTATTTCCAACGACAATGCTTCCTTTTTAGCGAGCAGTCAATGCTTAAGTCTATAGTTACATTTATTATGTCTGTTGTTAATTATAGCGAAAACTGATATTATAGTTTATTCTCATCCTTCAGGCGCAAACTCAGAAAATTACCCTTCATCCACTTCCATTGAAAACACTGCCAAAGGAAATCAAGCAGAAAAACCGTTGTCTATAACCAAAAATTCTAGAAGAGATGATGAAGAGGAACAAAAGAGTTACATGGAACTAAGGAGAAGAAACAGTGGTATTAGCCTTGAAAGCTCTCAAGATTTACGGCAGTATGACTATGATGAAACATCCAATCTCTACTTAATGTAAAGCCCTGGTCTGTCGTAATTGCGTTTTATATATGACATAGTGTATTTTTCTTGCTTTTATTTTTCATGTCACATCATGTTGTGCACTTACAATTCTCTAATGCTTCTTTAATCTTAATCTTGGATGCAGAAGTTTATTGGTTTCTATAGACATTGCGGTTTTCCTGTTTGAGATAGCAAGTCCGATAAGGAACTCCGACTTAGAGCTCCTTTCTCTTCCATTACTATATGGAGCAAAGATAAACCAATTGATCTTGGTTGGAGAATGGTGGCGGCTACTAACGCCCATGTTTCTGGTACAAGATTGATGATTGGGTTCGTGTTTCCATTCTATTGCTGTTTAGCATTTATTTTTTAACTCAAAATTATCGGACGTCAAAATCCACTTCAAATAGTTTGACTGCTACATTTTGGCAAACTGGATGCGTATAGGGTCATAGGTCAGTAACTTATTTATTACAAAGAGTTGGGGTCATCACTGAAATTTATTACCGAATCATGAATTGAAGTAGATGACATGATGCATAATGTGATCTGATTTTTCTTTTTTGAAATGTTATTGATTGCTTGGAAGCATTAAAAACTCGAGTCTATGAAAAACAGTGGCTTGATTTAATATAGATAATGATTTCATATTCAGCAGTACTAATAGTCAGTGTGGCTCAAAATATCAAATTTGCTATCTCTCAAAACCTTTTCATATGTGCAGCACTCAGGATTTTTTCACATGGCTCTTGGTTGTTGGGGGCTTCTTACATTTGGTCCTCAAGTTTGTAAAGGCTATGGTTCTTTTACATTTTTCTTGATCTATATACTTGGAGGAATTTCTGGCAACTTGACAAGCTTTCTTCACACAGCAGAGCCAACGGTTGGTGGGACAGTAAGAACATTGCAACTTCACTTTCTTTTATTCATTGTTTAGGTTATGCCTTGTTTTTATTTGATCAAGTAATACTGTGTATTAGTTGGCAAGGTCTCACTTCATGATAGACCATGTGGAAGATCATATGTCACAAATGTTGAAGATCTAAACCCACACCACACAGCTCTTGCATAAAATAAGTTTCAAACTTTGTATTGCACAAACATTATTAATTTAGTAGCTTTATCCTTCCATAAGCGCTCAATTTAGAGGAAAATCAACTAGCTGCTAGGTATTGAATTCGTATAATGAATATCTCATACGTATAATTCTCTATTAGTTGGCTTGTTGCTGTCAAATATCTAAATCCTCACAGTTCCTCTTGAACTAAAAGTTTTAAATTAATTACTACGTAAGTTAGTTTAATGGCCTTTATCATTATAAAACTTCTAAATTTAGAGGAAAATTGAACTAGTAGCTAGGTATTAGATTCATATTAATTCGATATCTTCTTCTAAAAAGAAATAATAAATAAATAAATAAAATATTAGTTCAATATCTCATACAAATAAATAAATAATTTTTTATAGATTGGCTTCTTGCTCTGCCATGGCATAGCTGGGGCCAAATCCTGCTCTAGTGACTACATAATTTTCTTACTCAGCAAAGATGCTCATTTGATCGAAATTGAGTTGGTGATTGTTCCACATTAATATTCTACTTGGCTTAAACATTTTAGGCTCCATCTGCTTTTGGCAGTCTTACAAAGAAAATCCTACTATTATAGGTCCTTGTATAATCCTTCCATACTAAATCCATCAATCATGTGCGTAGTTCAAGCCTTCCATTCAGATAATATCATAAAAAGTATAAAGCCATTTGCAACAAACTCACAGCATTTTCTGTTCCTTAGACGATCACTTTCTATGTCAAGTAATGGTAATCGCTTAAACTCTCGGTGAAGTTGGATGGCTAGCTATTATTATGTATCTATACTTTCTTCCATGGGGGTGTATAATTAGCAATTTCTTTGTACTTTTCCCTGATATTGTCTACTTAAGGGACCAGGTGGGGCCCGGGCTCCTGGGTCCAATTTTTTTTTTAATATTTTTTTTATAGATATTATATATTTTATTTTTGTAGTTGAGTTCATTTCTAACACCTTAGGCCTTCATTCTCTTTAATAAACCTAGCTAGTCTCATCCAAATAACAACTATTCAACCCAAAAACTTAACAAAAACAATAAAAATATTCACAATGGTAATTGTATTTTAGCAAAAAAAAAAAAAAAAAAAAAATATTATCACCAAAAAACCAAAAATCATGTATTATTTGAGAAGTTAAAGCTAATTTTTTTGCAACTACAGTAAACTGGTATAAATACCAGTTGACTGTAGCAAATTGTTAAATATAGAATACAATATTTTATTAAGATTATATCTCTTCCTTCAATTAAAAAACTCAAATTCTCTTTGTTCCTTTATTATTTTAATTAGTTGTTTATATTATTTTAAATGAAGTGATAAAAAATAGAATATTTAATATTGGGTGTATTGTAAAGTGTAGTGGTAAAATAAATAAAATAGCTTTTTGAGGTGTTAAAAGCTAAATTTTTTAGCAATACCACTATGAATGCTCTAACTTCAACCAAAAAAAAAAAAAAAAAAATCCTAGCTATCCTAGTATTAAAAAAATCATTATTTTGTTTTTTGTTTTGTTTTTGTTGGTAAATGATTTGCATCGTAATGTATTTAGAAACAACGATTTTGTGTATTTATAATTTTTTAATACTATATAGATGTTTATTTGGAGTTTTTTTTTTCTTTACACTCCAACCCCCACTACCTTAAAATCCCGAGTCTGTCCCTGTCTACATTGTGATCAATTTTCTTTTATCTATGTGTGATTCTCATCATTTTTTGTCTTCACCTTTCTATATTTAACCTAGTCCGTTACACACACAGGGACCAGTATATGCCATAATAGGAGCATGGCTCATTTATCAAGTCCAAAACAAAGACGTTATTGCAAGGGATGTTTCGGATAGTATGTTCCAGAAGGCAATAATTATAACGCTCATTGGCTTCGCATTAAGCAATTTCGGTCCAATTGATGACTGGTAAGGTTTCAGCCAATAGAATCTTGGATACATTATTTTGTGAAAATATTTTTCTACTTGGTCATTTGAGATTTCTTCGATATAAAATGATTCAGTTCTGATTGTTATGGGATATGAAAACACATGTTCATCATGTATTGGAAGTAAGAATGATAATGATAAACATGCAATAATGAAAACTTATATGGCTTTTGAATTTTAAAACCCATTTATGGATTGACTGTTGTAGGACACACTTTGGAGCAGCTTTTACTGGAACAGCATATGGCTTTTTCACATGCCCAACACTTCAGTTGGATGATGCATCTTCAAGAACTGGTCAAGAAGAAGGAATCACACTTGTTAAGCGATATGCTGATCCTTGCAAATCACTTATTTTCTTCACCATCTTCATTATTGTTTTAAGCTCTTTACTCTTTTTTATTGAACCTCCTCTAAACGCCGTAGCGTCTGAGAACTTCGCATAGATGTGCAGAATAGGATGCATGCAATATGATAGTAGTGTTTCTAAATTCATGTAGCATGTACTTGAATAATAGGTCTTTCTTCTTTTCATTTCTTATGTTTTGTTTATTTATTTATTTTTCTTCCTTTGATATTGCCCTTAAATTTCACTATGGACACAGTTTCAACCTGTGAAGCACGGGTGCATTTCCGGATTCGGGTGCGGGTGCGGGACTCTGGTAATTTTTGAAAAAGTTGGATGCGGCGATTAAAACATTTCTTAAAATATTTTTATTTATATTTTTAATATATTTCTAAGCATAGTTTTTCACATTATATAAACATATACCAAATTTAATAGCAATAGTAGATAATAACTAAAACATGATGTTCATAAATTAAATACAACTCACAAGTTTGAAACTAAAACATTCCATGATGTTCGGAAATTAGAATACGACTCACAAGTTTGAAACTAAAACAAAATAAAAGATAATCAACAAGACAATCACATACAACCATCATCATCTTCAAGATTAATAGCTTCACTTCGAACTTCACTTTCACTAGTAGTAACACTAGTGCTAACATTCCCAATAACCATGGCCTCCAACTCTGGCTCATCAAGTGTAAGGGCAGCATTCTCAAGAATTCCAGCTCCTCCATGTATGTCGCTCTCATTCCAAGAATTTCCTGCAATATCCCACATCTTTGTTACTGTATTTACGTACTCCTCATTGCGCCTTGACAAGAGTCGAAGATTAGAATGCACATATACCAAATCCTCAGCCTGTGCAGGAGCCATTTTGTTTCTTTTTAAAGAATGAATAAATTTGTATGTACTCCAATTCCTCTCAGCACATGAAGATGAACAAGGTTGTCCAAGAAGTTTAAGGGCAAGGGTTTGAAGAGTTGGAAATGAGGAGCCATGGTATTGCCACCAAACCAAAGGTTGTAAGGCCCACCTATCTGTTAAGGCATCTGGTGAAGGAAACCTCCCTCCTGAAAATGCAACAAACTCAACTTTCACCACCCTTAAGTCATTCTCATCTTCAAAGTATCGATCCAAACACTTGCTCCTTTTCATAGAAATTTCATGATCCCGACGTGGAGAGATGCGTTTTGGATTCTCCGAAAGCCATTCAATGGAGTAATACCTAGTTAAAGATTAAAAAACAAATATAGATGAAACATGTGTTTTACTAGAAGGGGGAACTAAGGAAAATAGAAAATAAATGTACTTAGGATTTAAGGAATGAGCCAAGCAATGTAGTGGTGTACAATTTTTAGTCCATCGATCAATGAGTATATCATACACCACACCCCACAATGAGCTATACTCATCATCTTCCAAGCCTTCGTGTCGATATATTGCTGTCTTCACCTTCTCTATCATTGAATCCCACATCTCATACACAAGATGAAGACAAGGCTTATCTGTGTCGGCTACTCGTAGCATATCATAAATAGGCGCTATGAATTCAAGGATATAATCAACAGTATCCCACCAACGATCACTTAGAATCATATCTTTCACCTTTTGAGCTTTTCCAACATCATCCTCCCTATAAGAAGCCCATTGGTCACTAATAGCCATGGCTTGAAGGCATCTTTTTATCAACTTCAACCTTTTCAGCATTACAAGAACCGAAGCAAATCTAGTATCGGCAACTTGGAGTAGTTTTAATGGACAAAATTCATTAAACATTGCCAACCTCATTGAATGGTTCATGATAAAAACACGTATGAAGGATGCATCATCAGCAATATGTGTAATCCAACTACATTCCTCATATGTATTCTTTTCAGTGTTTTTTGCTACACAAATATTCTTCAAAGCTAGATTGAAAGTGTGGACAACACAGGGTGTCCAAAATATTTTAGGATACTCACCTTCAATAAGAGCTCCAGCAGACTTCATCACATTAGCATTATCAGTGATGACTTGGACAACTTTTTCATGTCCAATCTTTTTTATAGCATCCTTCAACACCCCAGCAATATAATGTTTGTCTTTGAACTCACCTGACCCATCAATTGCCTTTATAAACACTGGACCCCCATCTGATACAACCATAATATTAATAAGAGGCCTCCTTTGTATCTGACCATCCATCATAAACTATATTTACACCATTTTCAAGCCAAAAGTCTTTAATTGGTTTCAAAAGTCTTTCAACATGAGCTCTTTTTCTTTGCAAAAGTGTTGTTCTCAAGGCATTGTATCCAGGAGGAACATAACCCTGAATGCTATGGGTAGCAGCATATGAATAGGAACTACGATAATATGGGTTCCTTGCAAAGTTAAACGGAAGCCCACCGGTGTAAAACATCCTAGCAATTCTACTATCCAATTCATGTCTAGCATTATTTTGGAATGCTCTCTCCAAAGGAGAATTCACAGTCACCTTCCTCCTCTTACCATCAACCGGATTTGTTCTATCACTCCCTTCTTGTCTTTGAAATGAGGGAATAGGTATAGGCCCACAGCCTGGGGGAGGTGGGGGTAAGGGAATTTGACTTCTCTGTTCTCTCTTTAACTTATCATTCTCAATCTGATCATGCATTCGCTGCATTTCCAGCCTATGGCTTGGTGTCACCTTAGGGCATGCTCTAATACCTTTATTAGGAATTTTTAATAAGTGAGCCTTAACCCTAGAATAGGATCCCAAAAAAACTACACCACCATAGTTGCACTTAAAGTGTGTGTTTCCACTTGATTTAACAGTAGAACTAGGTGGTTTTTCTACTTTAGTCACATATTGCCAAAGAGGAGCTTCATCATTTGGCACTTCTTCATTAGATGAAGGTGAAGTTTCTGTGCTAGTAACTTCATCCATTGCAAATTCAATAGATTCAATTTAACCTACAAATAATAACTATTAACTAAATAATAAATCAAACCCAAGTCACAACATTACAACTTATATAAAAAATTAAAAAAAATAAAATTAAAAATCAGATCACAGATTCACAATGAGTAATAGTCAGAGCATGTGAGAGTATAATGAGCTTGAGATTGAAAAATTGAGATTGAAAGCTTTAATTAATTTGATACCTGAGTTGAGAGTGGGTCGGTGAGGTAAGGTGAGCTTGAAACTTGAGACTTGAGGTGAGCTTGAGACCAAGAGTCATGCAAAGAATAGGAGAGTGAGAATGTGTCTTAGGGAATGACTGAGTGTGTCTGTGAGAGAGGGGAGACGGAGAGCAGAGAGCCGAGAGGGGAGACGGAGCACAGAGAGTGAAAGAGAGTTGAAGATTGAAGAATGGTGCGTTTTGAGAACTGAGATAGTTTAGGGTTTTGTTATTCAGTTCAAACGGTGCATTTTGCACCTTTTTTTTTGTTGAATTTCGGCCTGAATCGGTGTGTTTTGGCGGTTTTGCCCGATATGGACTGAGTCGGCACGTATCGGGAAATGAAAAAAAAAAAAATTGGACGCATCACTGACGCGTGGGTAGCGGCGTCGCTCGCGCGACGGACATGGGTGCGGTGGCCGTTTTGCCACGTCTGTGCATCCCAGGTTTCAACCCTATTCAAAGTAGAATAAATTGTTTGAAAGCTTGTCTCAAAAAAATATAGTTCACTTAACCTTTGTTGTGTGTTTTGATATTAACTCTAACGTAATTTAGCATTGAAAGACCAATTTATCCTCATTTGCTTGTTTTACAGAGAGAGAGAGAGAGAGGGTAAATTGGTTTTTTAATACTAAATTCTGTTAGACTAAACACCAAAATAGACGATAGAGGGTCATTGAAACAGTGTTATAATTTTTGGGGGGTTTAACTATGTATATCAATAATTAATGGGTAAAGTGTAATCAGAATGATAGTTTAGGATGGAAAAAGTATAATTTACCCAAATTTAACTCAATGAAATAGTGCACTATGTTTATTAGTATCCCTATTTTATTTAATTTTTCAAGATTGTATTTTTTTTAGGGGTTGGATGATTAGATAAGGGTAGGATAGATTGTTAGATTAGTCTTTGAATATATATTATCTACTTATAGTAGATAGAGATTAGGTTTCATTTGAATTTGAATGTTATTTTATCTTGTAAAGACTTCTAAAAAAATACTTTATCTTTTAAATCCATTTATATATATGGCCTGATGTTGATCAAGGAGGCTGAAAAATATTACTATTATTGAGTGAGTTTTTACTTTGGAAGTCTGAACTCCCTCAAAGTAGTCAATTTATCAATGAGGAAGTTTTAGTTCCCTCGAAACCAATTGGGTTTGTAATAATGTTCTTTCATTGTACTAAAGTAATTTATGATTGATTTTGAACTAAATTTTCTAATGATCTCTCTATCATTGTACTCGCATATTGATGGTTGTAATCTAGGAACACATTCTAAGGAAGCAATACTTATTTGCTTAAGTTCACATATTTGAGTCTTTCTAAAGAGTGAACATCTAAAGTTTCAACAGTTTGAACATTTTTTTCTCTTAAAATACACATCATTTATGGATTATTTCCCATAAATTATTAAAAAAAATTCTAAAAAATTATATAACAAATCTAATATATATGTGTGTGTGTGTGTGAACTACAAAGGGTAAATTAGTGTTAGCATTCAAACAAAACCAAACAATTAAACAATGATTTGTCTTTATCTCAAAACGTCTTACTAATATCAAATATAAATAGGGTTGTAAAATAACTGAGCCGAGCCGAGTATTAAAAGTTCAAGTTTATTCATTTAATTTTATTTTGAACATGAGCCGAGCTTCAGCTTATAACCAAACACGACTACATATTCAAGCTTGGCTCAGTTTCTTGTCTAGAAAGCCCAATTGTTCACATGCTACTTGATGTACTTATTATTTCCTATATATAGCAAAATCATGGACAAAATGGGCTTTTGCCCTTTTCAACCAAATTAATTAGCCTTATGCCCTCCTTCCCAAACTAAATAGGGAAATGCCCCTCTTTTAAAACTCGATTTTTGATAAATCGAGTTATAAAAAAAAAAAAAATCTGGAGCCCTATAGCGGCGTTTTTAAGGACCTATAGTGACGTTTTCAAGACCTATAGTGACGTTTTTTAACTCGACTTCCATTAAATCGAGTTATAGGCAATTTTTTTAATTTTTTTTACCTATAACTCGATTTCATATAAATCGAGTTACAAAACGCCACTATAGGTCTTGAAAAACGTCACTATAGGTCCTTAAAAACGCCGCTATAGGACCTAACTCGATTTATCAAAAATCGAGTTTTAAAAGAGGGGCATTTCCCTATTTAGTTTGGGAAGGAGGGCATAAGGCTAATTAGTTTGGTTGAAAAGGGCAAAAGCCCATTTTGTCCGCAAAATCATAACTAAAATGTTTTACACCTTCCCAAATCTATGAATTTTTACTAGGAATTAACATTTTTATATTATTGATAAACTACAAATAATAATTTATATCATATGAACCTATTTATAAACTTATACAATTCAATTTCAAGTGTGTCTATATATATATATATATATATATTTGAAGACAAATATACATATAAAAATATAATATTATACATAGTTAAATATCGAACCCTCATGTTTACGAGTTTGTTCACAGACAAATTATTATATTTGAGCTTAACTCGTTTAATAATCGAGTCTAAACTTAAGCTTGAGCTTGGGTTGGTTGCTAAACAAACGAATATAAACAAATTTTTTTTTCCCGAGATGAGCTCGAGATGTTCATAAGCAGCTTGGTTTATTTACAGCACTAAATACAAATATATAATATTTGAACTAATTAATAATTCAAATAACTCAAACCATTATTACTAAATATAAATGCACTATGTAATATAAACAACATTATATATCATATAGTATATATCTATATTACTAATACAGGATTCCCCTATTTGGGTTCATCATTTTTGTGTACCGAAATATCCTTACACAAATTCCCTTTATTTAAATTTTATTTCCTACCAAAAAAAAAAAAAAAAAAGTTAAAAGAGTCATCTCAAACTTACCGAAATTTTTGCTGCTAATTAATAACAAAAGCCACTACCCACGTTTTTTTTTTCAATTTCTTTAAATCTTATAGAAATTTTTGTTGCCAATCACCCACGTATATATGTTTCATTAATATTCTTCCTTTGAACTATTTCTATTTGTCATCTATTTTAATTAAAATACTTTAACACTCCACTTCTTTTTTACTTCAACTATTCATACTTGTTTCTCAAAAAAAAAAAAAAAAACTATTCATACTCATCCCAATCCATACAATTATCACAACAATTTCATTCCCAGTTTTGGTTTCAATTTCAGACTATATGAAATTGCCCACATTTGAAAATGTTAAAATTGCATTAATAATAGGGATAACAAAGTAAAATTACTACTCCAAAATACCCACTGCTATCTCAACTCTCATTAGCAACTATCAAAAGAGTCCAAGAGAAGGGAACCACTACGAGTGTATCACTATCTCAAGATTCTCAACTCCCACAAGCGTATCACAAACTGATTCAAATTTAAACAAACCAACTAGTTACTATCCAGGGCTTTGCTATGTGTTGGGGTGGAGTTGCTATTTTTATTTTATTTTATTTTTTTTGTGTTTGATTTTGAATTTTTTTAGGTGGGTTTGTGTTTTCATTTTGAATTTGCTGGGATAGCCATAGTGTTTGTATTTGGAGTTGCTATTTTTTTTTTTTTTTTTAATTTTTGGATGTGAGCATGTTGTGTTTGATTTTGAATTTTTTTAGGTGGGTTTGTGTTTGATTTTGAATTTGCTGGGATAGCTATAGTGTTGTTTTGTTTTGTATCTTTTAATTTAATTAAAATTGTAATATGAACTTAATTACAATCTTAATTGAATTAAAAAAAAAACTTTTTCACGTCAAAAAAAAATTCTTTTGATTACCAAAAATTAATTTTGGGTGGTTTTTTGGTTATAGTGGCGTTTCACAAATGCCACTATTGTACCGTCACTATAGACCTATAGTGGCGTTTACAAACGCCACTATAGTCCAATTTTTTTTTTTTTTAAAAACACCAAACGCCACTATAGCCTTTTTTCAAAAATAAAAAAATTGGTCTAGTTTCAGAGAGAGGGTTCAAATTGTGAATGGTTGGGTGGTTGCCCCTCTCTGAACCCAATGATTTCATCAACTCTGCCCTTCAAATCAACCACCCATGACCCTTCTCTTCTAAACCCTATACCCAAAGATCAATATATATATATAAAACCAGTTACTATCCTTATCACTCTCAATTTTGCATTCAAATTGAAAAACCAAATTAACTTTTATGACAAAATCACATGCAACAACCTTTTGTTAAACATCTTGCCCATTATTATCATTCATGGAGGGCAGCCAATCAAGCTTGGCAAGAGCGACATAGATCCCCGACTACAAGCTTAGTTGCTAAATTTTGATAATTAAAGAGACAAGGTATATCTTATTTCTATTGAGGTATGTATTTCTTAAAGCAAAGGAGGTGAATTCTGAGGTGCTTGTTGTTGACAGAGAGCTTGGCGAAAGAGACAGAGATCCACAACTACAAGTAAACGTGGCAAATGGGCATGCCGAGTTGGGTCGGGTCGGGTCAATCGGGTTGTGAGTCGGGTCGACTTGTTCCATATTTTTCACATGAAATATTTTAAAAAGAAAATAACATGTATTTTCCATTTGGAAAGTCACACAGCAAATTACTTGATGTAAAATGCATTACTTTGAATTCGCCACTCATATCAAGAATGAGTTTAGCTAAACAAATTGATACTTTTTCAATAATTTAAAAATTATACAAATCCCAACATTACTAACCAAAAAAAAATAGCACAAAGATAAGTAAAATAAATACACAAATTTCATTTCTATACAATATCAGCATCCCAAAACATAAAACAAAATTACAAATGCCTTATTAGATAATGTAGTGGGTCTTTTTGTTAGATTGGGCTGGGCTGCCTCCTGCGGTACTAGGCCCAAGTGTTCTGAGTAAGGGAGTTGAGACTGGTCCAACTGCAACTCAATTTGGTCCGGCTAGTGCGCAAATTATGTCTTGTTTGCTAGGAGCATGCTTACGGCAGGCAGAACTATTCTAGATGAGTCGACAGATATGATAATAACAAAACAACAAAGAGAGTACTTTGACTTTTTAATCAAAGTGAATAGATAATCCCTAATTAAAAAAGATAACCATAGTTTAACAACAATTACTTTTATAAAGAAAGTAAGAGGAATAAATGAGTAGTATATGGGTTAATCAAAAGAAAGAAAGAAATCAGATCAAATATGATCCGCAGGACCAAAGCCAGAGAGGGAAGAACGTTCCTTCTCAACATGAATAATCTCCCAGGGAAATCCTGCCGTAGAATTTAATCACTTTGAGGGAAACGGACCTGAATGGTTGATGCTCAAAGGAATCATTTTGCTTTTGGCAGAGAGCAGGACTTTGAGAGGGAGAGAGGGAATCAACCTATTGGAGCATGCCTGCCGGTCTAACTCTCTGTTTTTTTTTTCTTTTTATTTAATTTTCCTCTTATCTCTCTTTCCTCCACACTTGTTTTCTATTTCCTGGTTTTCCTTGTAAGTGCTTGTTACCGTGATTCTGTCCCTTCTCTGGGCACGGCAAGAGTTTCCCTTTATAGTGCCTGCTGTGACCGGATTTTACTGTTTTAGCCCTCAATCACCTTTGTCTGGTTTGGGTGTACTTGCCGACCACCACTGGTTTGTCTGTGTGTCACTCCTTATCTCCAGACAAGGAAAACCATTTTGTTTGTTAGTCTGCCGTGGCACCCTTTCCTGCCATAGTGCGGGTGCTCTCTCTCCTTATCCCTCATGGCATGCATCTAGTGGTTCCAACTCAGCCTTGCTTCTTTTGGGTGGTATGTCATCCCAACAGGACATATCCCCCAAAAGAGACTGAGCAAGAACCTCAGAATAGGTTTTCCCCTCTCCCCACCGCCAAACTATACCCTCTTACCTCTGAACCATGACCTCATCATGTCCCGTATTGGCTGGGTACAGGCTGGTGATGTCTGGGCCTTGCGTGTGCCTCCCTTTCATGTATGTCCAAAATTTGTCTGCTGCTCATGCGTTCGCCGCAGTCTGGAGGCTTGCCTGCACAGTCTGCCGTCCGCTGCTTTATGATTTCCCGTCCCTCTCAGGAGCTGGGCTTTGTTTGATGTTGGACTTTGCCTTCTTTCAGTCTACTCATTGACTGCTACCATTTTCTGCCATATCACTCTATCATTCCTACCGTGACATTTATTTGACCCAATCCTGTTGGACCTCTTTGGGTCTGCCGTTTATTCTTTTCCCAGTGGCTCAGTATGGCCATTGGTTTTTCATCACATTACTTGCAGGCTCCTGAGTCCCATTTGCTTTCTCTTGGGCATCCTTAGCCCTTTTCCCAACTCTGTGTTCTTATGGGCTTTTACTAACTTCATTGGGCTTCCTCGGCCCAATTACCTTGTCCTCATCCTTGGGTTTCATGGGCTTGCCATTAACCCCTTACTTTCTTTGCTTGCATTAATTTGGGTTTGCCGTGGCCCATTCTCACTTTTCTACATCATATACTGCCCATAGGTTTGCTATTTCTCTCTTTCCGGGCTCCTTTGAGCCCGTTTGCTTCCTCAAGGCCCATTTGCTTATTTAATGGACCTATGACCCATTATTCCTACTGCTTGGGCTTAATGGTTTTTTCTATCTGCTTACCAACTTCTTCCTGCTCGTGTTGTTGGGCTCCTTTCTCTTTTGATTTCCAAAATGACCATCAACAGATAACTAATTTGACAAAGAATAACAACATATAAGAAATTCACAATCTTGAAAACTAATTTTATAATCTACTATCAATTGTGGTTGTTACTCTATTTCAATTTGAGAATATACATTAAAGTTTGATTGTTTACTTATTTATACACGGTTTCTTTTATAAATATTATGTCATTGTTAAGCAACATACACTCTAGGAAATATCATAATTTATTTTGAAAATCTGTTCATTTTGGACATGAATTGTTAAAAAATAGGCCTAAGCATTCACAATTTGTGCTAATTTCATTGATACTTTGGCTTTACTCGTTTCACATTTATGAATGTTTCTCATACATGTCTATAATTTTAAATATATTCTTTTATGTCTATAATGTTAAATTTATGTTTTTAACTCTACTGTAACCATATTATTTTGGCATATACTTTGTTATTTGATACCTAAAAAATCATTACTCATTACAGAATGCCTTAACCATTCATCTTTCAATTCATTTGCATGTAATTAAGGTCTCAATTGTTTTCTTAAAGCTCATAACAAACAATTGAACCAATATTGTTTTGATTTTATTATTTTTTTTACCAATTTTTTTAATTATAAATGGTTCGGGTCATGGGTCGGGTCGGGTCGATTGACCTGCAAAAAAAGGAGTTGGGTCGGGTCAACCCGTTTTTGCTTTGGGTAAAAAAATTCATGTTCGGATCGGGTTAGCAAGACCCATTTTGTCATGTCTAACCACAAGCCCGGTCTTAAAGGCAAATTATATCTTATTTCTATTAAGGTATGTATTTGATTCCTACAAGCTTTGATTCATTTGCTATCTTGCTGCGTTAGAGTTTTGTGTTACCTTTTTCTTTTTTAGGGTTCTTTATTCTAAGTAAATGGTCGTTTGGTCTTTATTAATCTTCTTATACTTTTTTATATTTACCTGCTTGATATTGCCAGGGTTATGTGTAGGGATGTTCACCAAATTGTACCATAACTGCTCGCAAAATGGTGTAAATGCACTACATGCTGTAGTGTGGTGTGCAATTTTATAATTAGATAACCGCACTGCACTGCCCCGCACCCTATTGATAGGGATAAAATCCCCAAGTAGACGAACATAAATAAAGGGAGCAGACATTAATGATGGAGTCGCTAAAAGAGACGGTCCTGGCATTCTAAAGAACTAGTGGATGGACTCATGATCTGGACTGATAGGAGATACGACGGTTATTAAGGTTTTTATTTTGACATTGATTTGAGGCTTCATGGATGGGATGATATATTGTGATTCTATTTCTGATTTCAATTGTTTGCATTTTTTTTTTCAAGAAAAAAAAAAAGGAAAAAAAAGAGAGAGAAGGTGAAGTTGTGGGAGTGTGTGACTAATATACCAGCTCAAAACCGTTTAAACAGCACCTTGTACACCGCACCTATGACCGCAAAACTGAGGTGCGGTGCAGTTATAGTTTTGGTTAAACCGTACCACAAAGTGCTGTGCTAAAAATATCCCAAAACCGCACCAAATTGTTCTGCGAACCTAATTTATATGTAGGGATTTCTACTTTGCATTTATCTTCTGCAGGTTGTCCAAAATTGTATATGTGGTCAAATTTAAGCCACAGTTAGTTAAAGTTAGCACTCTTCCTCTGTTTTAACTCAAACTTAACTTTGTTCTTTTGTAATGTTGAGCTATTTTGAGTTAAATCATGAAAAATTATAATAATCTTTTGGTTAAATTTAATTATTAATGATTTTTTTCTAATATATATGATATATATACACACACTAGTCTTTTCACATGTGTATTGTGTGTACTTAAAGACTCTTTTATATATTTTTTAAATAAAAAAACTTTTCTTGTATAATAATTCAAGGTTGTTGCATTTTTCAATCAACAAAATTTTCAGGACAGTTTACTGTATTTTAAAATTATTTAATTATTATTTTAGGTAAATATTTGGAAAATAAATTTTAGTTTTTTAGTTATGAAATAATAATAGATATGCGCTGACTTTTAGCAATTAGACAAGTTAAATGTTAGTTTTAGTTTATGAAATATCAATTTTTGTTATTTATTTATTTATTGAATACATGCAAATTAAAATTTTTTTTTTGAGAGAAAATTTCAACTTATGGCATCCGCTTCTAATGATAGCTCTTTATCATTAGACCAAAACACCAATCAGTTTTTGGTGTAGGCGGGGATTGAACCCCAGATCTCTTATACAACCATCAGAGACTTTATCAGTTGAGCTAACTGGAACTCATACATATTAAAAAATTTCCATTGACCGCTTGCAAGACCATCTTAAACAGTCCACATAAATAAACTTTTGAGCAGTCAATTCAGGCTTTTTTTTTTTTTTTTTGATGGATCAATTCAGGCTTATTAATTGCATGATATGTGCCGAAATCCCAACTCATCTAAAATGCAAAAGCTCCATGAACTAGTAGTTTGATCTGTCCAACTCTGCCTTAATTGATTCTCCGAGTTCTAAATTGCATCGGGAACATAGATGTGAGCTTGAGTGCATATCATACAATGCACAATCCTGTCCATGTCAATTGTCTGGGCAACATCACATAAAAGCACCCCACCCCGGTGGCAGGGCCTGGCTCCCACCCTATTCTCACTTGGGGGATGAGAAATAATCTTCATCCCCACACATCACATAAAATATAAATTACCCCCTATAAGTTTGGGTTAATAATCAATTACGCCCCAAGCATTTTTTTTTATCAATTTTTTTTTTCTTAAAGTTCACATTTGCTGTTAATGTGGTCCTTGCAAATACCAAAATTCCAGACAAAAAGTTAAAAACTATCCATAATCAATCAACATTTCCATCTTTAATCGCTCTTCTGTTCTCAAGTTTTATGAGGAAACTTGCAGTCCAGCTTTGGCCTTCTCTGCAGAACCACTTCCATTTTAGAAATCATTTTCTCTAACTAGTAATTTCCCATATTGGAGAGAGGGAGACAAAGTTAATAGTTTTATTGAATGAAGGAATCCCAAAGCTTGGAAACTAGAGTCTAGAGAGTTACCATCGTTTCTAAGTGTTTCTTTACACGTGGAAAACCACATAGCTCTGTCAAAAGGTTGAGTCGTATAACCTTCACCTAGCAAATTCATAGCAACGAAAATTTTAATTAGCAAGAACAAAAAGATTAGTTGAAAAATAACCATCAAGATAAGCATTAAGAAAAGAAAATTAATGGCAGCATTTCCTTCAGAAAATACAGAACATACATACTCAACAATTTTTTTTATTGGCCTCCAAAAGGGAAATAATAAATGGCTTCTTTTATTTAGTTAAATAAGTTGTACGAAATCAAAACAAGAACTATCTCCAAAGCTATGGAAAAGCACAATCACATTACATCAAACACCTAGAATGGCCTTTTACAAAGAAGGTTTCATCATTCTCTACTCTTTGCTGCTGCCCTAATACAAATCATAAACAGAAATGGTACATCTACATCTGTAATTTAGAACCCATTCAGGCAAGCCAGTGATATAAACCTCCTTGCAACTTTGTCCCTCCATAATTATCATAGAAAAGCACTCTCTTGTCATGATGTAGCAAAATATGGCCCGTTGGAATAGTCCCAAAAGAATGGATAACAAGCCGCCATAGTTGCCATAGCGAAAAAAGCGTAATCTTTCCTTAACCCACACATGATTGTGGTAATCCCTTAGTATCCACAACCGCAAGCAACCATCATCATTAAATTTGTCAGCTACCAAAGCCAAGCACTCAACTAACCGTTGAAGATGTAAGCGGAGTGAGTGGTTTAGAGTTTTCATCTTTGTACTCACGGGGAACTGGGATTAGTCTAAATTTCTCATCTTTGAGATCAAAAGCCACGATGAAATCCGCATACTGTGTCGACAACCGATATATTGCACCATTAACACAGACACTTTCATATATTTGGTAAAATCAAAACGCAGCCCAGGGTTTACGTTTATCTTCCTCCATGAACCGTTGTTGTTGCTGCTACTGCCTAGTGTCAAAACCGTACAAACCATTTTAATAACTCTAGGATTTGATTCTGGAATAGCAAGTGTCCATTTAACAAGTTTAACTTTGTGGGTTTTGAAGGGTCTAAGCCAAAATGTGTTTTGACGGCCAAAGTGGTATATGTTTCAGAAGTGAGTGGATGAGGAATTGAGGATCAAAGGGAAGAGTTAGGGCCTGTTGGGTGGTGGCGTTATAGGTGAAAATAGGGGAGTGATTGGAATGGGGATAGTCATGGTAGTGAGTGAGAAAATAGGGTTTCAAATATTGAGAAGAGAAGAGGTGACTGAGAGGATGGGAGGAGGGGAGAGTGAAGAGTGGAGTGGGAGATCTCAGAGAGAGTGGATCATGATCATGGATTACTGGGACGGAGAAATAGTGTTGGTGGGATGTGTCTTTGTTGACGGCAGAAAGAAGGAGGTGGTGGGTGTGAGTGGATGTGGATGTGTATAGTTGACGACGGAGGTGCAAACATTGGCTAGCTCTCCGGCTGAAATTCAAGGACATGCCTGCTCACTGCGGCTCTCTTTCTCTGTGAAGTAGATGAGTTTGGGCTTTCGAACCCAATTCATGAAACAAGAGATTGTTTACTAGTAAGCTCATTCCATGCAGTGGAGACTCTTCGATGACCCGGTTGGTACATGTGTTTAAACACATATTTTCAGTTTTTAAACAATATTACATGTATTTTTACACATTTTTCACCTACACAAATTTTCAAAAAAATTGAAAACTGTTGTTTAAACACGCATACCGAACGGGCCCTCAGGAAGTGCTTGTGGGCCTCAAGCCTGATTCATGTGATGAAGAATTTTCGGGAAAAAGCCCAACCTAGAGAGAAGAGATAGACCAAGCAATGAGTGATAGTTTGGACTTGCTAATATTACCATTGTGGTCATGGTGAAATGGTGAGGTGTTATGCTTCATTACTGTGTCACTTGTCATGTTTAAGGACCATACTTTGCTAGTTGGATTACTAATTTTTCTAAATTAACATTGTACCTGTTGGAATAGATTATTAGCGAGTGCTCATAATTTTATATGCACATTAAAGATCTTGCGAGAAGCTTAAGGCTAAAGGGGGAGGAAAATAGAGGGGAGATAAAAGTTTTTTACTGTTTGGTTGAAAAGAAAATGAAAAACCAAAACTAACTTTCATAACAAAATCAAACGCAACAACCTTTTGTTAAATATCTTGCCCATTGTTATCATTCACAGACGGCAGCCAATCAAGCTTGGCAACAGAGATCCCCAACTACAAGCTTGGTTGCTAAAATTTGATATTTGAAGGCAAATTATATCCTTATTTCTATTGAGGTATGTATTTCTTAAAGCAAAGGAGGTGAATTCTGAGGTGTAGGGATGGTCATACCCATTGGGTAATGGATATTCAATCCTACCCAATCTAAATATTCTAAGTAATACCCGATTTTTAATGGGTAAAAGGTAATTATGTAGGGTTTGGATATTACCCAAAATTTTTGGGTAGCGTTTTGGATATTACCCATTTACCCATTATTACCTATTTAACTAATTAAATCTAACCCAAACCCAACTTAACCAAATTATTATGGGTAAACCCCAACCCACCCAATAATCAAAACTACCAAATTGCCCCTAAAACTTAAAAATGACCAAAGCACTCCTAAAATCCTCTAAAATTGCTAAAATGCACCCTAAACCTAAAAAATGTCCAGAATACCCCCGAAACCTAAAAATTATCAAAATACCCCCTAAACCAAAAAAATGACTGAAATACCCCCGAAACATAAAAAATTACCAAAATACCCTTGAAACCTATAAAATGACCCAAATACCCCCAAAGCCTAGAAAATTACCGAGATACCCCTAAAACCTAAAAAAATGACCAAACTACTCCCGAAAAGTAAAAATTACCAAAAATACCCCCTAAACTTAAAATAACCGAAATACTCCTAAAACCTAAAAAGTGACCAAAATACCCCTAAAACCTATAAAATAACTAAAATACCTTTGAAACCTAAGGAAATGACTGAAATACCACCAAAACTTATAAAATGACCAAAATACCCCCTGAAACGTATAAAATGACAAAAATGCCCCTAAAACCTATAAGATGATAACATTACACCCTAAACCTAAAAAATAACTGAAATAGCCTCGAAACCTAAAAAATGAACAAAACACCCTGAAACCTAAAAAATGACCAAAATACCCTGAAACCTAAAAAATGACCAAAATGCCCCCGAAACCTTAAAATTATCAAAATACCTCTGAAACCTAGAAAATTACTAAAATAGCCCCAAAATCTAAAAATTACCGAAATACCCCTAAAACCTAAAAAATGACAAAAATGCCCCATAACCTAAAAATGACCAAAATACCCTTAGAATCTAAAAAATGACCAAAATAACCCCAGAACCTAAAAAATTACCAAAATTCCCTCAAAACCTACGAAATGACTGAATATATTCTTAGAACCTTTAATTTGACTAAAATACCCTCGAAACATCCAAAATACCCCAAACCTCTATTTTGGTAATTTAAGAGGTTTCAGGTGTATTTTGGTCATCTTACAGGTTTAGGGTTATTTTGGTTACTTTAAAGGTTTCAAGAGTATTTTGGTCATTTTAGATATTTTGAGGGGGTATTTTGATTGTTTTAGAGGTTTAGGGCTATTTTTGTCGTTTTATAGGTTTTAGGTGTATTTTGGTCATTTTAAAGGTTTAGGGGTATTTTGGTCATTTTATAGGTTTGAGGGTATTTCAGTTATTTTTTAGGTTTATGGTGTATTTTTATCATCATAAAGGTTTTAGGGGCATTTTTTTTTTCATTTTATAGGTTTCGGTGATATTTTGGTCATTTTATAGGTTTCAGTGGTATTTCGTTCATTTTTTAGGTTTAAGAGGTATTTTGGTAATTTTTAAGTTTCGGGGGTATTTCGGCCAGTTTTTAGGTTTCAGAAATATTCTGGTCATTTTTTAAGTTTAGGGGGTACTTTGGTAATTTTCATGTTTTAGGGGTATTTTAGTCAAATTTTAGGTTTCAGAGATATTTTGGTCATTTTTTAAGTTTATAAGGTATTTTGGCAATTTTAAATTTTCAGGGGTGTTTTGAAAAATTTTTAGGTTTCGTGGATAGTTTGGTCATTTTTTAGGTTTCGGGGGTATTTTGGTCATTTTTTTTGTTTAGGGGTATTTTGGTAATTTTTAGTGGTTTTGGAGCATATTTGGTGATTTGGGGGGTATTTTGGTCATTTTAGAGGTTTCATGTATTTTACTCATTTTAGAGAATTTGGGATATTTTGGTCATTTCAGTGGTTTTTGAGAATAATTAGTTATTTTAGAGATGTCATGGGTATTTTGGTCATTTTAGAGGTTTCATAGGTATTTTGCTTATTTTAGAGATTTTGAGAATATTTTGGTAGTTTTAGTGGTTTTTGAGCATATTTGGTGATTTTATAGGAATCGGGTTTGGGTAGGGAATGGATATACATGGGTAAACAAACCGAGTAACAATTGGGTATGGGTACTAATTGGATAAGACAATCGGGTATCCATAGATAAATTAATTAGGTTGGGTATGGGTATACCCTACTCATGGCTATCCCTATTGAGGTGCTTCTTGTTGATAGAGAGTTTGGTGAGAAAGACAGAGATCCAAGCCCGGTCTTATTAAAGGCAAATTATATCTTATTTCTATTAAGGTATGTATTTGATTCCTACACGCTTTGATTCATTTGCTCTCTCATTGCGTTAGACTTTTGTTTTACCTTTTTCTTTTTTTGGGTTTTTTATTCCAATTAAATGGTTGTTTGGTCTTTGTTAATCTTCTTATACTTTTTTATATTTACCGGCTTGATATTGCTAGGTTTATATGTGGGGATTTTTACTTTGCATTTATCTTCTGCAGGTTGCCTAAAATTTGGAGTATGTGGTTTTCAAAAAAAAAAAATGGTTTATGCGGTCAAATTTAAGCCACTGTTAGTTAAAGTTAGCACTCTTCCTCTATTTTAACTCAAACTTAGCTTTGTTCCTTTGTAATGTCGAGTTATTTTGAGTTAAACTAGGAAAAATTATAATAATCTTTTTGTTAAATTTAATTATTAATGATTTTTTTCCTTATATATATATATATATATATATATATATTAGTTGCTGTCATTTTTTCCACAAGTTTGATATTAATACTGAATTTGGTCTTAATGTTTTGCCATATCAATTAAGATTTTCCATCAAATTCATGATAATTATTGAAAAAATTATAATCATATTAATTTCATTTATACTCTCACGAAGAACATCTTTGACATAAATAATGAAAATAAGATCTATTATTTTATTTCATTAAAATAGTTGTAATTTTTTTTCTTTTATCTTTAGTCTCTTTTCCAAGTTGACTTATTCACAAATCTGTTAGATTGTATAAAGGTCAAATTGGATGAGTGCGGGTAAGAGACACTATTACTTGACTGTATGACTTTAAAGATAAATTGGAGTTGTTGTAATTTATGTGATTGTTGTTAAAAATTAGCTATATAGAACAAAAGACCCTAATTATGTCTATATTTATCAATACATGTATTATACATATTATCTTAGAGTATCAGGATTCGGAATTGTAAAACTCCTAATATGTTATATTTTAGCATCAAACCACAAAAGGGAAGCATTACCCGGGATGCCAATTTAAAAAAAAAAAATTTACAACCGAGCTACAGTAGTGTCCTAAATTTAGAACCCACAGTAGTAAGGTTGCAAAAATAAAATAATGTTTTTTTATTCCTTCTCCTCCTAAAATATCTCATTCTTTCTCTCTCTTCAGTCTCTCATCTCCTCTCTCTCTCTCTTTGTCTTCTCTCTTTGTTTGGGTTATATTATTTTAAGAGCAAGACTTAGGTACAGTACTTAGGTGCTGTTCCTTAGGTTCTCCTTTTAAAATTCTGCCATGTGAATTTTTTCTCATGGAAACTTGTGTATTTTTAAGTTAAGTAGCCACATGACTGAATCTTAAGAGGGGAACCTAAGGAACAGCATCTAAGGTACTGTATCTAAGTTTTGTCTTTATTTTAATGTGTTCTATAGGAAAATAAAAACTAGGATGTTAAGTGTATTATAAAGTGAGATGATATAATAGATAAAATAACTTTTTAGATGGTGTAGTGGGCTTTTTTGTTAGATTGGGCTGGGCTGCCTCCTGCGGTACTAGGCCCAAGTGTTCTGAGTAAGGGAGTTGAGACCGGTCCAACTGCTACTCAATTTGGTCCGGCTGGTGCTCAAACTATGCCTTGTTTGCCAGGAGCATGCTTACGGCAGACAGAGTTATTTTAGATGAGTCGTGGCAGGCAGATACGATAATAATAAAACAACAAAGAGAGTACTTCGACTTCTTAATTAAAGTGAAGAAATAATCCCTAATTAAGAAAGATAATCACAACAACAACAATTACTTTTATAAAGAAAGCAAGGGAATAAGTGGGTAGCATATGGGTCAATCAAAAGAAGAAAGAAATCAGATTAAATCTGGTTCGCAGGACCAAAACTAGAGAGGGAAGAACGCTTCTTCTCAACGCAATTAATCTCCCAGGGAAATCCTGCCATGGAAATTAATCGTTTTGAGGGAAACGGACCTAAATGGTTGGTGCCCAAAGGAACCCTTTTGCTTTTGGCAGAGAGCAGGATTTTGAGAGGGAGAGAGGGAATCAACCTATTGGTGCATGTCTGCCAATCTAACTCTCTGTTTTTTCCTTTCTTCCTTTTTTTAGTTTTCCTCTTTATCTTTCCTTTCTTTCCTCCACACTTGTTTTCTATTTCATGGTGTTCCTTAGAGGTGCTTGTCACCGTGATTCTGGTGTCCTTGTTCCTGTGCACGGTAAGGGCCTCCCTTCATAGTGCCTGCCATGACCGGATTTTACTATTTTAGCCCTTAACCACTTTTGTCTAGTCTGGGTGTACTTGCCGACCACCACTGGTCCGTCTGTGTGCCACTTCCTATTGTCAGACAAGGAAAACTATTTTGTTTGTTAGTCTGCCGTGGCACTCTTTCCTGCCACGGTGTGGGTACTCTCTCTCCCTATCCCTCATGGCATGCACCTAGTGATTCCAACTCAGCCTTGCTTCTTTTGGGTGATATGTCATCTCAGCAAGACGTATCCCCCAAAAGAGTTTGAGCAGGAACCCCAGAATAGGTTTTCCCCTCTCCTCATCGCCAAACCATGCTCTCTTACCTCTGACCCATGACCTCACCATGTCCCATATTGGCTGGGTACAGGCTGGTGGTGTCTGGGCCTTGCGCGTGCCTCCCTTCCATATGTGTCCAAAATATGTCTGCTGCTCATGCGTCCGCCGTGGTCTGGAGGCTTGCCTGCCCAGTCTACCGTCCGTCCTTGGCCTTTTACGTGAGCTGCTTTCTGATTTCCCGCTCCTCTTAGGGGCTGGGCTTTATTTGATATTGGGCTTTGCTTTTCTTTCAGCCTGCTCCTTGACTGCCATTATTTCCTGTCATATCACTCTGTCATTCTTGCTGTGACATTTATTTGACCCAATCCTGCTGGACCTCTTTGGGCCTGCCGTTTATTCTTTTCCCAATGGCTTAGCATGGCCATTGGTTCTTTATTGCGTTATTTGCGGGCTCCTGTGTCCCATTTGTTTTCTCTTGGGCATCCTTGGCCCATTTGCTTTTCTTGAGCGTCCTTGACCCTTTTCTTAACTCTGTGTTCCCATGGGTTTTTACTAACTTCATTGGGCTTCTCCAGCCCAATTACCTTGTTCTTATCCTTGGGATTCATGGGCTTGCCATTAACCCTTTACTTTCTTTACTTACATTACTTCAGGCCTGCTATGGCCCATTCTCACTTTTCTACATCATATACTGCCCATGAGTTTGCTATTTCTCTCTTTCCGAGCTCCTTTGAGCCCGTTTGCTTCCTCAATGCCCATTTGTTTATTTTATGGACCTGTAATCCATTATTCCTGTCGCTTGGGTTTAATGGTTTTTTTCTATCTGTTTACCAACTCCTTTCTGCCCGTGTTGTTGGGCTCCTTTCTTTTTTTTGACTTCCAAAATGACCATCAACAGATGGTAAAATAGAACATTTTTTGCAATCCTGGATGCTAATGCTTAAGCAACAATTTTTACATAATATGTTCTTTCTTATCATTCATATGTAGTTTTTCTATATATAATGATTTGAACATAAATTTTTTTAATCCCAACCAGTGTTTATGAAAAATTAATATATAATTAGATAAAATGTGCATAACTACTAAAAAGAAAATTTAATTATATCTCTCAACTTCATGTCATATTGTTTTACCTAATGGCCACACATCATAATTTAGTTATGTATTGATATAAATGCAACAACCTTCAATTAGTATATACGATAAGTTTTGTCATTTAGAAAAAATAAAATAAAAATAAAAGAGCCTTTAACCATGTGCAATACGCGTGTATATAAGCTATAACTTTTCCTTAAAAAAAAGAAAAAAAAAAGATAACATTTTTTTTTATATATACAAGATAGAATTCTACTCTAACCTAATCTAAATGTATCTGTGTGTGAAACTCTTTCCTGGAGACTTGAACTCCGGCCCTTGCCCCCCACACTCCACAAGCACTTATACTTGTGGAGTGACCATCGCACCAAGGGTGTGCAGTGGTGAAAAAAAAAACTTAAAACCTCTCAAATTTGTCAAAAATTGAGGTAGTACAACTTTCCCTTAAATTGTATTGTTTTCCTTTGGTCCCTAAAGATGATTCGGGTCCGTTTGGTACATGTGTTAAAAAACTGAAAATTATTATTTGAAAATATTTATAAAAATACATATGGCTGAAAAAATACGTTAAAATACGTAAAATATTATTTAAAAACTGAAAATAATTGTTTGAAAACGCAAACCAAACACCTCGAAACGTTGGTTTTGTCCCCATGAGTTTACCGAAGTAAAGTAGACAATCACATGCCCCCAAATATTTCATACGGATAATGAGCCAGCACCGCTCCACGTTGGCACTGTACCGTTCAAAAAACGCACGCCTGTTTCTTAAAGTCCTCCACAAGACACCACGTAAACAAAAGTCTTTTCTTTCATCAATTCCAAGAACCATCCAGAAACCTCGTGTGAATATGTTGTCTGTAGGTCCGTACTGTGTTTTTGAATTTTGATTAGAAGTGGAGCTTGAGCATAATAACAATTAACAATGGCTGTTGGAAGGCGTAGTAGAGACCTGATAGGTCCTCTTTTGGTGGTCAACTTTGTGGTGTGTCTTATTATTCTTGGACTGGCTGGATGGTCCCTTGACAAGTATATTGATGGTGAACAGAATCACCCACGTATGCTCTCTCTCTCTCTCTCTCTAATAGTTGAGTATCTCTTCTTTTTTTTCTTTTTTCTTTTATACATCGATAGTTGATAGTTGAGTTGGGAGCTGGGGTGGAGGACTTGAAAACTCCAAAATTAAAGGGTGTAAGAGTTCAGCTACAACTTACAAGACTCTTGGCGTTACTTGGTATCTCTGTGCTCTTAACTGTTTTATACTGTGCTACTTGTTTGATATCTTAACAGATTTGGGTGGGAATTCATCAACAAGCTTTATGTTGATCTTTGCTTTGATAGCTGGGGTGGTTGGTGCTTTTCTGTGCTTCCTGGGCTAGTGCATCTTCGGGCATGGCGGAGTGACAGTTTGGCTGCGGCAGGCTCTTTAGCAATTCTCTCCTGGGCCATTACAGCTCTTGCTTTCGGGTATTTCATACAATCACCTCTTTACAACATTTTAATTTGTTCATGATTCCAGTACATGTTTCATGTTTGTGTGACCAATTCTTGAATTTCAATGAGCTAAAATAGCTAGGTAATTGTTAGTGGTTCGATGCACTAATCTTGGGTGTATATATATATATTGACAGTCTGGTATGCAAGGAAATCATTTTGGGAGGACGCAGAGGTAAACGTCTGGTAAGAATTCTCAACCAATAACATAGATAGATGCCTTTGTCAAAATGCTGTTTATTTATCAAATTCAAGTCCCTCCTAGTTAACAAAAATAAGTGATGCCTTAATAACCTGGTACTTTGCAGCAAACATTGGAGGGCTTCATATTCATATCACTACTGAGTCAGTTGCTGTATATGGGGGTTCTGCATGCTGGGGTGTTTGACAACAGCTATGGACCAGGTTATCGTAGCTACGACGTCGACAATGACCATGCTGGTGGCGGCACTGCCATTGGTCATGAACCCCAGAATCCCGGAACTTCTGATGTAATCTGAAACATCTCACAAATGTTTTCTCTTAAGAGGGTGTAGATGATACTTGAACTTTCAATTTTTGTGTTTTTGTATGAAACATGCCTGAATTTTTCTGATTGATTAATTTATCCAAACAAAGAACCGCATGGTGAGGTAATAATTGCATCCAACCACAGAGAAATTAGGAAAACAATATTACCCCCCCAAAATGGCCTGGCCCATGGAGCAACCCTTGGTAGCCCAATTATAATGACTAATTAAGGATAGGCCCAACTAAAGCCACCAAACCAAAGAATCAATCCATCAACTGAGGAATGAATGCGAACCGAGGGAGGAAGGAAAGATCCTCGGCATGAGCAACTGGTTGGAGCGAGGGAAAAAGAATAAGGAAGCATACAAAAAGAATTCAAACAGGGAAGGGAAGAAACGTATGGAGAAAGCAAGCAGTCACTTTGAGTTTCTCTATAGTACTGGATTCATCCCATACAAAATTAAATAAATTGTATCATGAGGTTTTTGAGTTTCCTTATAATGGATTCATTTATACAAAATTAAATAAATATATTTAGTTTTTCTTGATTTTTACCTACTACGCTAATTATAAAAACAAAATTCAAGCTAAGCACCTTTCCATATTTCTAAAGGGCAAAACTTAGGTACAGTTACTTGGGATAATTTTTTGCAAAATAACATCATTTTGCTAACAATTTTGTTAGTTAACAACGTTTTCAAACTATATAGGAAATTAGCATCTTGAGTATCTTAGACTCGAGTTCACTGAAGCAACTTGAGTTCATATGCTAGCAGAGCTGAGATGGAAAAATTATCCATGTGGAACTCGAGTATTAAAGACTTGAGTTCCTAAAGAAGCAACATATAGAAACCACAAAGAAGAAACAATAAACCCACGAAGATCAAAGCCAAACCACGAAGAAGAAACAACAAACTCACAAAGATCAAACCCAAACAATGAAGAACAAACAACAAGAACAAACCCAAACAACACGAAAAAGAAACAATCAAACCCCTCGGCTCAGACTAAACCCAAGTGGTGCAAGCTTTAGGCAGCAGTGGCGGTGAAGGCTCTAGACGAAGGTTTTCCTCTAATTTCTTCATTTTCTTCTCTGGGTCTTTGGGTTTGTTGATGTTCCTTCATTTTCTTCTGTAGGTGTTTGGGTTTGTTGAAGTTTTGTTTTCTTCTCTAATTCCTTCATCACTCGAGTTCCACGTGGATAATTTTCCACCTCAACTCTGCCAACATATGGAATTCGAGTCTCTAAAACTCAAGTTACTACAATAAACTCATGTCTAAGAGACTCGAGATGTTAGTTTCCTAAATAGTTTAAAAACGTTGCTAACTAACGAAAAATTGTTAGTATTTTGGTGTTAAATTGCAAAAAAATCTGTAACTTAGATACTGTTCTTTAGTTTCTCTTTTTAAATTTAAGCCACATGTCCGATAAAGACAACCCAACAAATGAATGTTAAAAGAGAAGTGCGTTGTCTCCTTGCTTTGGTTTTTGTGTTTTTCCTCACTAGCCTGCAATAGAGAACTAGATGATTTTAGCTTTAGAATTCAGATCTTTCCCCAGCTGACTTCTTCCACTAAATCTTTATTTTTTTGGTTTAGTACTTTAGTTTGATTTCTTTGGTTTGATCTGCCCCCACCGACTTCTTCCATTAAGTCTCCTCCTTCAGATTTCTTCCACTACAATCTCCTCTTTTAGAGACATCTGGTTACTTTTCTTTTCTTTTTAATATTAAAAAAAAAAAAAAAAAAATCCTCTCCTCTTTTTATGGCTTATCCAGCAAATAGCAATCCACATTACCTCTCTTTAATAAATTAAAAAAAAAAAAAAAAAAAAAAAAAAAAAAAAAAAAAAAAAAAAAACTTCTCATATTGTTCAGTAACAAATCAAAGGAAATAAGGGGTAAGGTCATGGATCAAAGCTTCTTACTAGATTCAAGGAAATCAAGGTCCATTGTGAATCCCTATGTAGCCACCATGCCCCGCTATCTTCTTCATCTCTCTTTTAGGCTGGTTCTCTCTTAAAGCTTCTATTATGGGTTTTCATATCGATGAAAGCCAATCTGCCTCTTCACATGATGGCCAGAATGAATGCGAGGTGTGGTTGTGAAGGGCTCTTGTTGAAAATTTGTTTAGTTAGAGCCAAAATTTTTGTTTGTTTCTTGGGAAAATGAGGGTGAAAGCGTTTGAAGCCATTTGGTTTTTCTCGCAAGGAAGAGATAAGTGGAAAAAGAATGTAAAAAAAAAAGAAAAAAAGAAAGAAAAGACACCGTTTGTTGAGTTGTTCCTTTTATACACATGGATGAAATTTAAAGAGGGAACCTAACAAACTGTACTTAAGGTACTGTATCTAAGTTTTGCCCGTTTCTAAAACATCGAAGGTTCAAATCTCCTAGCTTTCTAAAACATCTAAAGTTCAAACTAAAACATCTAAGGTTCAAATCTCCTAACATTTTTAGAATATCTAATGTTCAAATCTTCTTTTTTCCGTTATAACTATTGAAATAAAAATAAAAATAAAAAACTAAATTCGAAACCAACAATCTAATCACCAAATTATTTATCAGATCAAATTGTTCCGTCTATGTTGCTTTGTTAATAAGTGTCCCTTAAGTTGTAATAAGTTATACAGCCTAAAATTTATGATGCTTGTTTTTAGAAATTTGGCATCATCATTTAATCACATCACTGTTTAGATTCATCAGTATCCTTCCATTCAACAATAGCTAGAGTATGGCGTCCCCCACAAGCAACGAGTTTAGCAATCCAACGACCCTCAGCTGCAGCGTCACCAAGATTTCTTGGAGGTGGGATGTTTATGGGCACTTCCAATGGTTGACCAGTAGTCACCTTCCGACCATATCCAAGACGTCCATGGTCACCTCTACCAAACTGCCCAAATCATTATCAGTCATCATAATTAGTACTTCCAACAGTTTAAAAATGCGGCAACCAATCAACCCGATCAAATTAAAAAAAAAAACAGCATGAAACACAACTAGATATAAAGAAGACACAACAAACTATCACATGACCAAACAAGATAATGAAATGAAAATATATCTATGTTACATTCTGGAGTAGAACAGAAATTTAACTCCTTGTGGAGTGGTTTTGCTGATAATAAAGCACCAACTAAAATAGGTTGGTCTGACTATCACTTTTCCTAGAAGAGAAGGTGGTGTACAGCTGTTGAATGGAATAGAATGACTGTCACGATATTCATCTGGAGTCTGCTAGAGCTGGGTGGGTCAATTTGGGTGGCATGGACACAAGCATATCTGTTGAAAGGTCATTTTGGGAGATTGTTGTTCCAACTGACAGCTCTTGGGATTGGAAGAAGATCCTCCATTTGAGAGATGAAGCAAGGTCTTTATTGAGAGACTTGTAGGCAGGCAATGGTGAACAGATATTCACTATACCTGACAATTGGCATCCAGATGGCCCTCCACTCTTGAAATATGGCCATAGGATTTTAATGACCCTGCAATAAAACCTACCAGCAAATTGTCTACTATTACATCTGACGGTCATTGTAATCGCCAGATCTGACGATCTAGTTCACATCCAAGAAAAGATGTTTGATGTGCATTTAGGTGGTGAGAACAAGGTGGAATGGCTCCCAGCACATAATAAGCAATACAATTGCAAGGAAACCTGGAATTATATTTGTGTCTGAAAATCTGTTGTAAGTGTGGTGGAGGCTGGTTTGGTTTCCAAAACACATTCCTAAGCACACCTTATATTAGTTGGTTAGCTATTCCTGATAGGCCAACAACTAAAAACAGGCTTGTCGCTTGGGTATATCAAGGTGATTACTATGTTCTTTCTGTAGAAGCAAGCTAGAATCAAGGGATCATATACCTCGTGAGAGTTCTTTCTCTAAAAGAATCGGGTAAGGGGTGGTAGAGAAAATGTCTCATTAAAAAAAGAAGACTGGAGACTGGTGTTAAAGTATTGAGTTTATTTTGATGTTAATGGCCCAAGAGGCCCAGTTATGTTATAAGCCCTTATTGGGCTCCCTCTGCTTCTAGTCTCTATATATTATACCCTGTTAGGATTCACTATAATTGACAAGTTGAGTATAAAATAAAGATGTAGCCGCTAGGGCTTTATTTTGTGGATGTAGGCCGTTGGCCGAACCACATAATCCCTTGTGTTATTTTCTCTTTATGGCTTCTGCTTCTTTATATTATTTTATTCTCATCTTTAACAATTGGAATTTTGAATTAGCTTGGACTGTGAAGAAGGTGAAGAGTAAGAATTTTCAGAAAGTCATCTGCAGCTTAGCTGGGACAGCAGCTATTTACCACCTATGGCTGAAAGAAATGGAAGGACTCATGATGGCAAGGTGTGCACTACAGAACAAGTGATTTCAAGAGTAATCTTTAATCTTAGAGTCAGATTATCTTGGTGTAGGAATGTAAAAAACACCATCTAAAAATAGGTTCCTTTGTAGCACTTGTAGAATTCCTTTTTCTGTGCTTGATCGATGATCTGGTTTGGTGCGCTTAATGGGTCTCTGATGTAGGCTTCCCTTGGTTGGTTGGCTGTTTCTGGTTTTGGCTTGTGTTGTATTTGATTTTGCTGCATAAACAGTGTGTTGTACTGGTGTGTTTCCAAGCAATGAAATTTATTGTTCCTTTAAATATATATATATATATATATATATATTCTACATTCAATGACGTGTCACCCAAAAAAATTCTCAAGCCAAATTGGTGTTCTCAACTCTCTAGTGAGTTTGGTATTGCCTCAGTGAAGAAGACTTTGGACACATGATAACAATAAGAAAACATAATATAAATAGACTAATGCAAGTCAGTAAATACAATAAATTTCAAGCACTTACCTGCATTAATGGAAGATAATATAAATAATTACCTAATGTAAAAGACCTTCAGAATAGTCTAAATCAAAACACTATTTCTCCTAATCTTTTAATCTCTTAACATGTCCCCTTAAATGTCATATGGCATAATTGCCAAACTTTATAGATGTAATATGCCATGTTAATGTCTTTTTTTATTATTATTATAAGTTAATAACATTCTTGATAATTTCAAATGGCATATACCATGTTAATGTCATAGTTACATTCTTAACACTTGTATGGTACAAATGCCAAGAAAACCCACCAAGGTTTAGCATATTCAATTTTTTTTTTTAATTCATGTTTTTTTTCTTATTCTCTTTTTGAATACATGTTCATTGTTTATATTCAAATATCAGTCTTCTTGTCACAGCATTGACGTGAAAGAGTGTTCAAAATACATACTGAGAATATGCGCCCATCACGCGTAAGTGCAACTGAATGCGTGCCTCCACAAGACACCTGGATCACAGATGAGCAAAATTTGTAACAGACTTTCAAAAAGAAGAGAGTTTTTTTTCCCCCAAAGATTTCTAAGTATTGAAATGATACTGAAAACAATTTCCCTAATAGCCTTTGGAGGAACATGCACATCCGTAGGAGTTGCAACAAAAGCAAAATGAGGATGCATAGGGCATCACCAGAAAATGAGTATAAAAAACTTAATGGTGTCATAAGTTGTGTGCTAAAACTATGATATACATGATTACACCATGCTAAGGACTCAATTAATATGTAACAGATCACAAAATAGACTCATCTTTGTTCCTGCATAAATGATCTCATTTCCATGGGATGCTAACCCTTTGTCAATTCAAAAAGATTTATATCATGCCATGAATGCAAAAAATATGGGATAAGAACGAAGTAAATGATAAGGATAATAAGGAGGTATCTCTAAACCTAACATGAATATCAGCAATTTCATTATGGATTTTTAAGCATCTAAATTAATTGAAATGGTACTTAATAGTAATTTTATATTGGAATTATACACACGCCCATGGGTTTTGAAGTCTAAACCCATGGCCTCACCCTCCATCTCACTCTAACGAAAGAGGTGGAGGAGGTTCCGTTTTAATTAAAGCTCATTGGCAACTACATTTCATAGAGTTTTCTACAAATACAACAATTATTGGGAGAAATAAGATATTTCCCTTTCAATAATTAGCATTTGTGTTGAATCTTTAATGACTGTTCTCTGTTTTAAAAATAAAATATAATATTAAAAATATAAAAAGTGATTCTGAAAATTGGATTTATGCCTTTAAACTATGGGAAACACTGGAAGTTCTTTATGGCAATGCTTCCACAAGTACTTGGGGAATCCAGAACAAATACCTCCATCCCAGAGGATGCTCTCTTTTTTCTTTTTCAGTTTTTTTCTTGTCCATGGTTCTTGATATGATCTAGTACTTTTGAACCTGTTGCAGACCCTCAGATTATTTATTAATTTGTTTTTTGGTAACGCAAGACATGTGGAATGATGTCCTTGGATTAAAAGTAAAGTTAAAACCTAGCAGTTTTGACTTTTTAAAATATATATATGCTGGCAGATTTGATTCTATCTCCCACTCATTCAACACTACGCAGATTATGACACCATATTTGTGAGCTGTACATCCAACTATAATCCAATTAAGCTAATCTATTGCTAGTGATGTGCCCAAAATAAATCTATGCCGGTTCCTGAACAATACTAATAAATAAAAAAATGCCAGTACCTGAACAATGTCCTCTCCAGCTAGTAAATTAACCCTCTGAGGCACCATTTTACTGCTCTTGTCATTATCTCCAAATCCCAGCCTCCCATGTTCACCTCTTCCCCATCCATACACCTGCAAGGGAATGGCTGATATTTTAAGGCAATAAACTTAAAACCTTGAGTGTAACTCGGCTTCTTTTTCCAGTAGGCAATGGCCTAGCCAGTTGCCAATTCAGTTATAACATAAAACATAAAAGGATAAATTAATAGTAAAGATAGTACAAACGTTAACTTTTGCTTTGGTTGCAAATCATGACTAAAATGAATTAAAACGCTATCTGAGTTCTTAAGCAGGATTAATTTTTATTCTTAAACAAAAGCTCACTTCAAATTGCAATTTGGTCAATGTAACTTTGAAGCTTCATGTTTTCAACTAATTTCCCCTGAACAAGTAAAAATAACAATATACAATAGATATACACCAAAAAGAATGTCTTGAGAGAGAGAGAGAGAGAGAGAGAGAGAGAGAGAGAGATCACCTCTCCATCATCCGTCAATGCAGTAGAATGCCAGCCTCCAGCAGCAATATCAACCTAGATGTGCATACAGGTAAAGGGGATGTCAGACGAGTTACAACATGAACCAATAAATAAGCACAGTTTTAAAAATTTATCTAGCATAACATATGTAAGTCATTGTTTCCATCCTAACTAGAGCATAAATGTCAACAACGAAAATTAAAGATTAATTAGTTAAAACTGGCCAACAAGAAAATGTATAAGAATATAAGATATCAGAACTTGTAAAACATTGGAAACTGAAACTAGATAGAAGCAAAAAAATTTGCAGTTCTTTTTGATGTTAGGAAGGTGCTTGTTATCTAATGTTTATTATGATTTGCATAAGTAGTGTGCGTTATCAACTTTTGATAGTACTAAACCTTTCCACCAAATGTTTTATTGGCGACGTTTGTGAAAAAACTAAGTTGCATCTCCCGTCTTGTTTCAAGGATTCACATGTTTTTATCGTAGATGCAAATGAGGACTTCGCAAAGAAACTACATAATGTACTCAGTTATGTCTCTGAAGTAGTTCTAGAATGGATTTTTTAGATTAACATGATAGAAGAGTAGAAGCAATTGGCTAAATAAGCAACATTTCTATTTTGTCAAGACCTGACAAAACATGTGCTAATGGTTTTCATCTCAAACTTATGTGAACTGCTGACTGGGTTGATGCATTCAGCCAAGTGGATTCCAACAAACACATCAAGTTGCAAGCTTCCACACATGCTTCAAAGTTGAATGTGTCCATGCATTGGATGGAGGGTAAGGTTATGTATTCAAGATTTATTGGGTGCCTTTATAACTTACCAATAAAGAAGTGTAGGAATGAAAAAAGAAAACACACTCCACAACCAATTGGATTCTTGAACCCTTTTTCTTCAGTTGTTTTCACAAAATATTATGACTCAAGGAAAACTTGAACTGTAAAATTATTCATGCCTGAAAGCCCAAAAGCTTGCAACTAGATGAAGCCTAGTAACTAGGTCAACACAGGACTTTATAAGTTTCCTTCCTATGCCATGAGCCTAAGCATGCTTTACACCCAATTCAACGGAACGGTAATGGCAGAACTAGTGTAGAAATTATTAATCAGAGAAAATCAGAAATAACAAATTCATAAAATTTCAGAAGCCACACATTCAGATGAAATTGAAAGGAACATCCATGGTGATAGCCATTAATACCTAATGGAAATAAAGCAGGCAGATTAAAAAAAAGGATTTTAAATGAAAGTACAAACCAAAGTAAGTCCAGAAAGCCCATTAACAGGAATAGGTTGTGATCTTGGTTGAGTATCTCCGGTTCCAAGTTGTCCATATTCATTATTACCCCATGCCCATAAAGTTCCATCTTCTTGGAGAGCCAGGTTATGAAATGCTCCAACTGCAATGAGCCTCACTCTTTCAAGACCTTGTACTCGAACAGGAACAGAGATTTGTTTTCTGTAAATACAATATAAAGATTATGTCAACTAAAACAGAAAAACTACTTATTTTTTAAGCATGCAGTTACAGTGCCAGTAAAGCACACTCCATAAGGTCAGTGACAAGCTGACCTGTTTAATTAATTAGGTACAAGAGATTCATAAAAAATAAAATGACAGAATTAAGTCTAAGGGAGGTATACATGTCTCCAGGAGGCCATGGCTGACCCCATGTCCATACATTCCCATCACGTGTGAGTACTACAGAGTGAGTACCTCCTGCAGCTACCTGTGACATAAGAAGTTAGAAGATATTAAATGCACAAATAGAGCTAGCCATGTCAATGTATGAATGCAAATATGCAGATAGAACGGAGAAGGAGGTGGAGAGAAGAAACTTCCAATACTGTGCTTAAATAACAAATTAAAATCCCAGTCCCAGGTTACTTAAGAGTTCATTAATCAAAAAATGTGTTTTTTTTTTCTTAAGTTAAAAAACATATACTTAGATTTGCATTAATCAAAACAAATATGTGCTTATCCATGCATGTTGAATAGATGAGGCACATAGAAACTATGAATGGTATTATAAGTAAAGACTTATGCATTCCATGGATAAATCACTAGAATGAATCTTGGAATGAACTGCACTATGAATTGAAATGATAGCTAAAAGAAATGGATCAGGTCATTGAATGAGTTTCAAAAACTGTAATCATGAAGATGATGAAAACACAAGATTTACAAAATAACAGTGCTTCAGTGATACTTAACTTAAGTTCAACTGCATCATATCCGTCATATGAAGATGAAAAACGTTTCTCAATATGGGTGTAACACTATGTTTGGTTTGGTGAAAATAGGAGGGAAGGAAGAGATTAGGGAAGAAATTGATGGAAAAGTGGCTTGGTTCCCTTGTTTGGTTCATGGGAAGGAAAGGTATGGTTGATGATGTGGATGGATGGGATTTCAAATGAGTCCACCATCTTGTGTCGCAAATTGGGTTCATATTACTTTAATGCCCTTTATTTTACTAATTTATTGCTTTTTTAATAGTTTGTTATTTTGCTGAACTTTTTTCCAATTCTTTAAATACATAATTTTTTGTTTCTATCTTATCCAAGCTTAACTAGTTATTATCCAGGTGTGGGATGTCGAAATCAAAAACAAAAAAGTATTTATACCCCTTAATAAAACATGCAAAATAAAATATAAAAAAAAGGTTGAAATGTTATATAGATTTATAGTTAACATATATTTTATGTGTGTGTGTGTGTTTACAATTTTTCTCTTTTACCCAAACTTAACAAGATGTTTTCCGCACATGGGACATCTAATCATAAGAAAATTATTTGTAACCCCCTAATAAACATGCAAATTCAATATATATATATATATATAGATAAAATTGTACTTATATAATATTGAAATATGTCAAATATATCCATAAGGGCATATAAATCAAACAACATATTTTCCTTTACAAACCAAACAAGTGCAAGATTTATTCCTTTTTTTCTATCTTTTCCTCCCTACTTCCAAACACACATAAGGAAAGATATCCTCCTCTTTCCTTTCTGTTCCCTCCCCTCAAGTGCGACCAAACATAATGTATTATTATTTATATACTATCTAGAAAAATAAGAGAAAATGAAGAAATAAATACCCCCCAAATAACCCCAACATCGAGATCAATCAAAGAGGGTCCGCTGACAATACTCTAATAACTGAACCACAGTTTTCCCCTCATCCTCAAAAAACCGCCTATTCCGTTTAGTCCAAATAGTCCACATTAAACAACCTGGAACCAAATCCCAAATATCAGAGCTATGCTTCCCAAGCCAATGATACCAGCAAAATAATAAGTCCACAACAGAACCTGGCATGACCCATTCGATCCCAAACAACCGAATCATATACATCCACAAAGAATGAGCTATCGGACAAAAAAGTAATAGGTGATCCACAGATTCCGCATTGTTACAGCACAAACAACAACGGTTCGTCAAATGGCGACCACGAAGCATAAGATTATCCAGAGTTAGAATCTGATCGTGGGCTGCTGTCCACATAAAAAAAGTCACCCTCTTAGGAACCTTAACTTTCCAAATTCCCTTCCAAGGGAAAGTGGAAGGAGCTGCATTACGAATCTTATGATAAAAGGACTGAGTATCAAACTTCCCACTGCCATTAAGATCCCAACAAAGTCTGTCACACCCTCCACCCCTAGGAATTCGGGTTTGGATGAAATGAAGAAAGGAGTAAGAAGCCGCCAACTCCCAATCATTGAATTCCCTATGAAATCTTAAACTCCACACTCTGTCATTATCACCCACTGGAGGTCTTAACACCTCAGAAATACAAGCCTCCTTATTAGCTGAACACAAAAATAACTGAGGATAAAGAAATTTGAGAGGAACATCCCTAATCCACTTATCGTGCCAAAAAAGAATACGAGAACCGTCCCCCACCACAAAAGAGAAATGCTTAGCGAAAGTTTCCCACCCTTCATTAATACTCCGCCATAACCCACAACCATGAGCCCTACTACAAGCTCTAGTGCACCAACCCTCTTTTCCTTCCCCATATTTCATGGCAATGACCCTACGCCACAAATGCGAGGTTTCATGGCCATACCTCCAAAGCCATTTCCCTAATAAGGCCTAATTAAAAGGCACCAACTTCCGAATTCCCAAACCACCCAACTCACGCGGTAAGCAAACCTTTTCCCAAGCCACCAACGGATATTTGAAACACTCAACTGTTGAACCCCACAAAAAGTTCCTTTGAATGCGTTCCAATCTAATCGCCACAGCTTTAGGGATAGTAAAAAGGGAAAGGTAATAAGTCGAAAGGCTTGAAAGGGTACTCTTCAGCGAGGTGAGTTTGCCACCCTTTGACAAATAAAGCCGCTTCCAGCTTGAAAGCTTCTTCTCCATACTCTCAAGGATCGGATTCCAAATAGAGGGTGTTTTGTACAAAGTACCCAAAGGCATACCCAAGTAAATCATAGGCAAACTTCCCACCCTGTACTGAAGGATATTAGCCAAAGACTGAATGTTACGCACCTCCCCAATAGGACAATTTCACTTTTTCCCACATTCACCTTCAAACCAGTAAAAGCTTGAAAATAAGTCAAAACCAGCCTAATAGAAAGAACCTGCTCTCTAGAGGCATCACAGAAAATAATGATATCATCAGCAAATAGAAGGTGAGAAACACGAATATCAGTAGAATTAACGGGATCCACATGAAAACCCTGAATGAAACCCCCTTCCTCAGTTTTCTTTATGATGGGACTTAAAACCTCCACAATTAAAAGAAAGAGAAGGGGAGACAAAGGATCACTTTGTCTGAGACCTCTAGAGCTATCAAAGAAACCAGCAGGAGAACCATTAACCAGAACTGAGAAGCGAATAGTAGAGACACAAGCCTTAAGCCATTTCCTCCATCTATCCCCGAAGCCCATCCTCTCCAACAGACAAAACAAAGCGTCCCAATTCACATGATCATAAGCTTTCTCAATGTCTAACTTACATACCACCCCCGGAGTACAACACTTCAGTCTACTGTCTAAACATTCATTAGCAATAAGCACTGAATCCAAAATCTGTCTGCCACCCACAAAAGAATTCTCACTCCCCTATCTCCCTCATGCGGATACCAAAAGCAATGCTAATTAGAATTTAAAATTTCATTATTGTAATTTTATTATTATTGAGGATCATTTGGGATAATGTTTAAGGTTTAAATTAGTTTCCTTATAAATATTTGATTTGACAAATGAAATTTGATGTTGGAATTTTCCAATAGTTGATAGTTGATTCTTGGAAACCTAGGTGCTGATTCCTAGGTTTTTCCTACTTGGTGCAAATTCCAAGAAATCTAGATTCTGATTCCTAGGTCCTATCCTTTCTTTTCTGTTAATTGTTTTTCCCCAGTTTTTCCTTTTTGCACTTGTCTGGCATCACTCCCCTAATGAGACCACTAGTTCTAGACCAACTTAGGTTCCAAACCAGTGTCAAACTCTATTTCTGAATAGTGCGTTCAAAAGATATCCAAAAAATCAGTATAATGCAAAACATAATGAGACTCTAGCTCTGATCTTGATCATGAATTACATAGCCAGAGGAATTTAAAAGAGCTTACTTTCCTATTCTTCTGTTATTGTCCTAACAATGGAACAGCTATTTTAATGTCATTGTAGCCTTCAAGGATGAAGCTGACTTCCCAGAAAACCATGACAAGCTTATTTGCATGCCAAGTGGCTCAAATAAAATTCATAAAAACCAATGTCTATAATAATGCAATGTAGAGCTCCGGCACTTAAAGCATATAAATATTTTGATAAGTAATAAAATTTTATAAAAGAGCACACTTAAAGCATGTAATGCCAAGCTGCTGAGAAATAAAACAAAGCCAGAGAATGAGTATTAAATGCTTAAACTTCTAGTATAGTTCCACACATTGGCATGAATAAAAATTACCTGACGAACTACAAGCTTTGGTGCACAAATCTTAGGAATCACTATATCCCTTCGCAAAGGCCTACCAGTGTCATCTTTCCTCTCTGGTTCTTCCCCACATTGCCCGTACTCATTTCCACCTGCATCAATTTCCCACACATCAACAGAATACCACTAATCCTCACTCATTGAGACAACAAAGCAAAAATAAAGAAACCATACTTATGTGTATCTTGTTATTTTTCAAAATGTCACAAACAAAATGCCAACTTAGCCAATTTAATGCACTCAGGCCTCAGCTAAGTTGATTGAACCCTTTTTTAATTATAAATTATGAAAAATCTAAATCCCCAATGTTTTAACTACGTTTCTTTTTTTAATCTCAATAAAGTAAAGAAATAAGCAAGATAAACAAAGCTTAGTTAAATTACCCCAGGCATAAGCTCGGCCTTGTTCATCCACAGCCAAACAATGCCACCCACCAATGGCCGCCTAGAACAAATCAAAACACCCAAAATGGAAATAGTACACCAACAAAAACCAATCTTTTCCACATTTAAACTCAAAGCAATAGTGATCAAAATTACAACAATTACCTGAACAATTTTAACATTGGCTAGTGCCTTAACCTGGCTCGGAATGTTCTCAGTCTTGGTCTCTGGTGGGTGCCCCAATGTCCCTCTTTGGTTCCACCCCCACGTGAACAACTAACAACCACCCAATCCAACCCAACAAAACAAAACAAAACAAAACAAAAATCAATAATAGTAGTAGATGTTAGAGATATACACTGATTCATAACCCAATTACATTGTAAGATACAACAAAATCGCTTTATAAAACTTACATAAACATTATAGATATACATGTATTAATGTTATATTTATTATAAATTTGGAACATATTCAATTAATGACTAATTCAATCATCACTTGTGCAATAATATTGAACAAAGCTAACTAAATAAATCAAATAAAAATATATTTATAAGCTATTTATATTTTTCTTCTCATCATATTACCCAATCAACCTCATCTCAATGCCAATGGTATTATCATTTTGCAAAATCATGTCATCATTGAAATCTTCTTCTTCATCTCATACATTTACTATCTTTTATTTTTGCTCTAAAATCTCAATTTAAACCCACCTATCAAAGTATCGTCCGATACATAAAAATATTCAATTATGTATTGTACAATTCATGAGTACAGTGGATACGTACCTACAATACGATACTTTCTTAGTTTGATTGGATTCGTATCGTTCGATACTAACAACTATAGACTCTTAAATGCAAGACCTCATTACAAGGAAATGAGGCAGAGGTAGAACTAACTATTTAAGATACACAAAACAACAATTTTCTAGCGTAGTTGTTGTAGTAGTAGTAGAAGAAGGAGTGAGTTTAGAAGAGATAGAGAATATAATGAAGTGAAATAGAAGGAAGGGACCTTTCCGTCGTCGCAAATGGCGAGGGAGTTGCGGCTGCCGGCAACGACGGAGCGGACGGAGTAGGAATCGAGGGCTTTGATGGGATACGCCCATTCTTTCTCTTCGTTGTTCCCTATTCCCAATTGCCCATCCTCTCCTGACCCCCAAGCGATGATAGCGGAGGTGTTGGAGGCCATTTGAGTTTGAGGGGAAGAGTGCTTGAAGTTGAAGCAGGTACTCAAGACTCAAGTGTCAGGCTGGGCGGCGAGTGGCTGTGTTGTCTACTTGTCTGTGTCTCTGTGTCCTTTTTTTTTACTTTTTGTGTATATGATAATGATATGATATGGGCAAAGATAAAAGTCACTTTCTACTTTTTATTGCTCTTCTTGAGTTGAGAGAGTGGGGGAAAATTGCGAACCCGATTCGAAAATTTGTGCTTAGCTGGTTTTGGTCTAGTGGATGATAGTGATGATTGATGGAGAGTGGAGACGTGGTCTGGCATACGGCGACGTATGCTGCTGTAAAGGGTTTTATCTGGTAATAAATAAATAAAAAGTATTTGCCAATTGGATAAGCCTAGGCAAACAATTTCAAAACAAAAAATTAGATAAAAAAACAATTAATTGTAGGTAAAAAATTATGTCAGCGGTGAGTTCAAATAAGAATTAGTAATAAATTGTCACTTAACTTTTGTTGTGAAATTTTTTAGAATACATACATGAATGAAGTCTCATAATAAGAATGTTAATATTCAAAACATTGGTTAATATAACATACCACTTAACCCTATTACATTGTATTATTTACAACAATAATACATTTGTTTTGTTTTGTTTTATCTTTCATTAGTAGCCAATCATATCATTGTAGGAAGTATTTGTAAAAACTTTTGATTAGATAATAAATCTGAAAATTTTAGTATATTATCATATCATCATATACTATATAATAAAAGTTGGGTTTAGAAACCGTGGTTGTATCGAGTGGTTTCACCAAATTGCAGGAATTTTTTTAGATTTATTTTAAAAATAGATATAGTTATTTTTGTTCTTATATTCTTCTCCTATAATTTCTAAGTTGATAAATTTTTTAATTTGAATACAATCCAAATTCTTCATCTAATCCTTTTTTTTTAAATATATCTATAATTTCTAAATTGATAAAAATCTTAATTTTATTATAATCCAAATTCTAATCCTTTTATTATTAATTTATTTTTTACTTAAATTATATTACTACACGTCGATAAAATTCTTAATTTGATCACAATCCAAATTCTTCATCTAATCCTTTTATTATTAATTTATTTATAATTTATAAGTTGATAAAAATATTAATTTGATTACAATCCAAATTTTAATCATTTTTATTATTAATTTATTTTTTACTATCTTTTTTACTTAAATTATATTACTACACGTAAAAAAATAAAAAATAAAAAAGGCATCACTTTTTTTATCTTTGGATTTCCTCTTCACACGCCACTTATTTTTTAGATTTAGATTTCAGCTTCACACCTCCACAAGTTAGAATAATATTAGACTTTTTTGTTCATATCAAGTTGGTCCCTATCTTTTATATCATATCTCAATTTAGTCACAAACCTTTTAATTGTGTCAAATTGGTCCATAACTTTTTCAGTGCTGTGTTAATTTAGTCTCTGCCGTTAATACTTGGATCGAAAAAACTATTGTGTTAAACGGAATTGTAGGGATAAAGGCCAAAAATTGTATATTGGGCCTTGGGCCTCATCCGAAGACGTGGGTATGTCCGAGGAAGGGCAAATAACCATGAGAGGTTCCAAGTTTAAAGTCTTGTAAGGAATGAACGGATGGAGGGTGGTCCGAGGAGTAACTCCTCCTCGAACGTGATGAATACAGTTCAAATCTATATTCCAACAGCCTAGGTGACCCTCCAGAAGGCTCCCACGATAAGGACATGCATCATACACGTATAAGAACGATAAGAACTCATAAATATCTAAGGAAAAACTGCTACCACCGCATTAAATGCACTGCATCTACTAATCTGGCCACATTTATGTGGAGAAGACACCTAAACAGTGATACCTTGGCTACCACAACTCACAGAGAGCCAAAAGGGATGTCTGTTTGGACAGGCACTCAAGTGAGGGCTTAGATGATCAACAAATGTAGGGTCAAGATGGTCCAAATGGGAGCTATATAATGTGAGAGACCCTCCATAAGGAAGGGATTAGAAAAACTAGAGAAAAGACACTGTAGCAATCAAAGTTGCACTTGTAATCAATTCTGTTGATTTATACCAAGATTTGCCTCCTCGGACAATGAATTCATTCAGTCCTATGTGCTATGATTTTTGCTTGATCATCTTTTAAATCCATACTAGCCGTTGTTAAATTCATAGAGGGCCTAGTTCTTTGACCCACTCTCTACAAATTTATTGTACTGGGCTCATTGGGACAATATCCCATATCATTTGGGCTTGAGCTGTAAAACGAGACCCTATAGAAATAATAAAAAATTATTTTTCATGTCACATAAACTACCAACTATACCGCCACATCAGTTAAAAGAATTAAATTAAAATCTGCACATGTGAGATGAGTTTGGGGAAATTAATAGGTTCTAAAATTGCAAGCATCAAAACAATCATACGCTGCTAAGAGTGCGCCTATAGCACACTAAGTACTAGTGCTCAGACAAGATAGACAAACAGAAGGTCTATTTCAAATTTTAATTGTCTTTGATAGACCATTGGCTCTTGTGAAAGAATTTCTGAACCCACCAGCTTGGATGTGTTGCAGTGAATAACACGCAATAGCAAGACTTATTAACACACCAACCCAGCTGTTCTTTAGGGTCTGTTTGGTTGGAGGGGTGGAAAAGTAGGAGGATAGAAAATGGTAGGAGGATATAAAAGATTTTAATTTATCTCATTTTTGTTTGGTTGGGAGTGGAAAAATGGAGAGATGGAAAAAGTGAGTTTATATAAATTTACTCATACACCCTTGTTAAAAAATGATGGCAAATTAATACAAAAAAGTGACAAATAACCAAAAAAAAAAAAGAAAGAAGAAGAAGCAATCACCCAATTTATTAAAAAATAAAAAACATATCCCAAGAAAAAATCATGTCTAGTTAAACCCAAAAAAAAAAAAAAAAAGAGGCAACATGCCCACCCATAGCACAGGAAATCAAAAAATGAAAAAAAAAAAAAAAAAAAAAAACAAAAAACAAAAAAGCAACGTCCATACCAAAAAAAAAAAAAAAAAGACATGAGCATTTTTGTCCATTAAGCAGTCTCATTTTCTCTCTTCAGTTTTCTCTCAATTTTTTGAAGAAAACTTTTTGGTGGGCCTGAGGAGAAAACACCTGGGCCCCACTATTTATTTTCCTTCCTCCCCACCTAACCAAATACACTTAAAAAAGTTTTCCTTCCCGTTTTCTCTCCAAAGTTTTCTATCCACCCTATTTCACCTACAAAACAAACACACCCTTATGGTGTCTACAAATAAACTAGGGGCTACCACCATCAGAAGAATTAAAGCGCCTGGATGTTCAAGGCAATCTGCGATTCAATCATTAAGGGCCCGTTTGGATTGAAGAGAGAGGGAGGAGAAGTGGAGGAGAGTCAAGTAAAGTTGGCTAAAAATAAGCTAATTTTGGATTAATTCTATTCTACTCTATTTTACTCCCCCTTCCTCTCTTTCAATCCAAACAGACCATAGATATACTTAGACATGATTTGTTATTATTTTGTATACCGTATATGAATTACACATTTATGATATGGGTTCCAATGATGATATGTTGTTACACATTTATAATGAATATGGTTAGACACGATTTTATCAAATAAAAATCACTCAAAATGATAATTTTTGCATGATTACATGTTAATTATAGTTTTAAAAAATTATCACAATTAATATTTTTCTTTACAAAAAATTAAAAATACATTGTTTGTTCTATGTAGTTTTGTACACTATTGAATTCAAAAAAAGAGGATTGCCCCATACACATATTTTGATTTGGCTTTACCATGACACAAATATCCTTCACCAGCTGACATTGATAGAGTTATATCGGTAGAAATTCCAAACAAAAACACATACCCTATTGCATATGAAGCCATAGCTCAATTCATGATGCATGGACCATGTGGCGCAACTAATAAAACTCAGCCAATATGGTTAATGGCTCTTGCACTAAAAAAATTCCGAAGAATTTTTACAACAAGGCGACAATTGATGTTAATGGATATCCAATTTATAGAAGAAGAGACTATGGAAGATTTGTACAAAAAGGAGATGTCAAACTAGATAACGGTTATGTTGTTCCTCACAATATCAATATATTGGTAAAATATCAAGCTCATATAAATGTTGAGTGGTGCAATCAATCTAAAGCAATTAATATCTCTTCAAGTATATAAACAAAGGCCCTGATAGAGCTACAATGTTGGTATAAGAAAACGTAACAAGAAATGAAATATCCGGATTGAAACAAATCACTGATCTTAATGAAATCAAGAGTTACTTAGGTTCAAAAATCGGAACATAGGTTCTTATTCCTTGAATAGTTCTATCTCCTACAGAATCAAAGTGGCTATTCATCCTAAAAGGAAAACAATTCCCTTTAAAGATTTGTTATGCTAACAATCAACAAAAGTCAAGAACAAACTCTAAACAATGTTGGTCTATACTTGCCAAGTCCAGTGTTCCACCACAACCAATTGTTCTTTACTTTGTCTCAAGTAACAAGCCCCGAAGAACTAAAGATTTTAATAAAGAACAATGACAAACAAGAACAAGGATACACTAAAAATATGTTGTACAAAGAAGTATTCAACAATCTCCCAAAGGAAAAAACAACTTCTAACATTTTTTTTTCGCATTAATATTGTCATAGGTACAAAATTCAGATGAAAACAATTCGATACATGTAACTACACAAGTCTTATTAGAGCACAATTGGTATGTTAAAAGATAATAATTTTCTATTGAGGTGTTATCATTTTATATTTGATGGTTGTTATACCAATACAATTTATTTATTTGGTTATTATAATAATTTTTTATTTTGTTATTGTTTCTTAGATAAAATATATATTCTATAAGTTTATAATAAAACCGTACAACGCATGGGCCTTTAACTAGTATATATAATATGTAATTTCAAAACGGTGCACCAGTACACTCTGATATCAAAATATTTCGTTGTAATAGCTACTTTAGAACGGTTTCCAAAATGGAATTCAATACAATTGTAGAGATCAATAAGTTGTCAAAGTTGACCCCTTTAAAAATAAATAAATAAATAAAAATTGATCCGCAACTGTTCTCTTACCCAACAATTAGAAATTTCCTCACTTGTTGAAATGGATGTTGAAGTAATTGTTCCTTTGATTAAAAACCTTTCCTGTGACAACCTTATGTTAGATCCTCTACTCATTGACTGTAGGACCCTTCTGAGGGCATTCCCTAATGCAACAGTGGAGGTTGAATCACATCTCCCATGCAACAGTGGAGGTTGGATCACATCTACTGGGAGGCTAACCACTGCAAAGATACTTGGCGAAAATTGGATCTTTGCAATCCATTGGATCTTGGCTAACCCACTGCCTGTGGTGGAGTCTTTGCAGGGCTAAGCCATTTTTTAATAAACTAATTTGCTTTTAATTTATATATTCTCCCGTTTTCCATTAAAATAATAATAATAAAAGAAATCACGATATAAAATTCTCCGGTCAAAAAAAAAAAAAAAAAAAAACTAAACACTGCAATTGTTAGAAAAATATATCGATTGATTTTTGTTTCCGATAAAAATAATAGATTCGGCTGCGTTCAAGTTGACGAGGACACGGCCCAACCACCAAAATGTCAATGACAAGCCGAGCATAGAATTCCAAACCAAGCAAAGATGGAATAAGATTCTCTCTATTTGCCGAATGCTGCTTATTCATCGGTCTTATGATGATCCATTAGGAATAGTCGAATACTCTATAGGAAGTTGGGTAATTTCTTACTTTTATTTTCTTTGCGCCATTATGTAGCATCCATGTTTAATGGGAAAAGAGTAGCTAAATTATAATCAAATGTAGAGAGAGAGAGAGGCACAAGCAATCATCTTCCCTGCTCCTCAGGGTCTAGAAGTAGTACCGCGCACAAAAGCTAAAAATTCAGTTCAATTTTATCACCATATATGGCTTTAAAGAAACCAATCAAGGAAGCCATAATTTACATTGCTAAGGTGGGTAAGTGCCGGATCCAAGAAGATCAAGAGTCTTGGGAATGATCGCAAAGGTTAGCTTTATTGCTCAGACACAACGAACCGTGTTTGATTGGAGTTAAATCCAACTTGGAAAGAAAAAGAAAGCACAATCACAAAATGCAAGAACATAAATAACCATCAGATCAAAACTACCATGCAACTGATGCTTCAAAGGCATCAATTTCAGCACTAAATCACATTCCACATCACTCCAAACACCAAACCATATTCTTCTCATCAATAATAAAAAGCACATTCATATCTTTCAGAACAATTCAATCCAGGTGCTTCTATAAACACCCAAGGATCCTCAGTTCATTGAGAAATTCTGCTACAACAACCCACATACCATCTATGTAAGAGGTCTCGAGATTTAAAAGTACAGAGTACATCCTACGAACTTATCACTGCTGCTGAGGTGGCTGACCCTCGCCTGACTCACGCTTAGATGCTTCTTTGATCTCATCCCCAGCATCATCCTAAATTAACACAACAAAATACATTAGGCAAGGAACTGGAGGAGAAAAAATCCCAATGATATGACACCAGAGCAACAATCATATGCAGCAGCCACACATGCCTAACCACCCACCCCAAATGGATAAAAATACAACTTGGATCGATGTGATGTGACCTGAATCACCAGCCCAACCAGAACAATTTGATAGTGTTGTTTTTTTATGAAGGCTGATCCCAAGAGAGTCTATTGGTTTGTAATATTATTTGGGTTAAACCTCGTAAAGATGCTTTTGAACCCAGTATGATCCAGGTTGAAGTGTCAAATCAACCAATCCCATACCAGCTTACATTTTATAAATGGCAGATGCAGAACACACAAGGGGAATAAAAGAATTTAATGCACAAAAAATAAGACGGGGGAAATGAAGGATATGTAGGTTTCCTAATATTTGTTTAGGATGATGACCTAGCAACATCAAACATTTCAGCCTACACACAGACACATGCAGGGGAGAGAGAGAGAGAGAGAGAGAGACCGTGATGTCAGAAGTCCACAAAGTCAAATTGTCTCGGAGAAGTTGCATGATCAAGGTACTGTCCTTGTAGGACTCCTCACCCAATGTGTCCAACTCAGATATAGCCTCATCAAAAGCCTGCCAAATGGAAGCAAATGGGGTAGAGAGTAAGCAAGCAAGAGAGAAAAGAGAGAGAACAATCGCATACCAACTATCAACTTTGTAGTTGATTTAATACTTACTTCATGTCAAGATTTTGGCGAGACTTCAGCCGGATAAATCAGAAACATTATAAATGGAATTCAACTTAAAAAAGAAAAATGCCACAACAGAGACATAAAAAGCTCACAACCTTAATGATAAGCAACAGCCAAAACAGTATCCCTATCATAATGATAACACACTAGAACTCACATGTTGAAACCATGACACTAAACTCTGCACAAAGTATATCAGTTGAATATATTATGAAGATCACTTAGAGAGAGATTTTTTTAGGGAGGGGGGGGGGGGGTGTGATGGAGGTGGGGAGAGAGAGAGATGATTAACACCCAACCCCATTGGTTAGATCAATTCCTTCATAACAAGTACTCAATGAATTATTCCAAAACCAAATCGAGTTTTGCATATATGGTATTAGATTAATACACACGCAACAACAAATGGATAAGAAACCCAAAAAACTACTAACAAGCAATATGTATCACATCCATACACATGGGCACACACATTAAACTCAAGCAATGGAACCAACGCCTACAGAATTAATAAGTAATTTGTACCAGTTTGATAATATGTCCACCACAAGGACATAAACATATTATAATTCAAGCGATGAAACCATGACCCCATGTGTTAGTGTATTAAATTCACACAGATCACCAATAACGAAGAATAAAAAAGAAAAAAAAAATCCATAATATGGTCTTCAAATGAATCAAATTACAGCCAACAGCTTTAAGATTCAAATACAAATACAGCACTAAATATAAACCAAGAAGGGTCAAAATAATCATTAGAAAATCATCAGTCACCATGAGATATTAAAAAGCACCTTTTTTTTTCTCCCTAAAATCAGCTTGCTACCAACCCCACACTCCCCACACAAAAAAAAAAAAAAGAAGGAAAAAAGGTACAAAAATATAACTGCTTATCTATGATGAAAGGAATTACTATTAAAATTTCAGGATACTCTGGGGAAATAGTAACCCAAAAGAAACTCAGAAAATAAATTTACCATTAGAACAGTCTAATCTGGTTCCTAGATTGCTATGCATTAGAAGTCGACTCGAACCAAACAGAAATGGTCAGGCTACTTAAAAAAATAACAAATCATGCCCATAAATAAATAAATAATTGCAACATACTACAGTCTCAATGAAACAAGTAAAAGCAGTCAAGTAAAAATACCTGCTTTGCAAGATTGCAAGCACGATCAGGTGAGTTAAGGATTTCATAGTAGAACACAGAGAAGTTAAGAGCAAGACCCAGCCTTATTGGGTGAGTAGGAGGAAGTTCAGCCAAAGCAATATCCTGCTTAAAGAACGCAAAGCAAGCTCAAAAATCACTACCACAGAAAAGTACCAACTTCAAACCCAGTAAATGAATTACAGAGGAGTATTGAAAATAACAACCTCATACACCATACACCTACCTGTGCAGACTTGTAAGCCAACAAGGTGCTCTCAGCAGCTTCCTTCCTCTCAGCACCAGTCTTAAACTCAGCCAAGTACCTGTGGTAATCACCCTTCATCTTGAGATAAAACACCTTCGACTCAGCAGCTGAGGCTGATGGAATGAGATGCGTCTCAAGAAGGCCTAAAATGCCGTCACAGATCTTGCTCAGCTCATTCTCAATCTTGCCCCTGTACTCCTTGATGATCACAACATGATCCTCATTTCCCCTACTCTCCTCCTTCTGCTCAATGGAAGAGATGATCCTCCATGAAGCCCTCCTGGCCCCAATCACGTTCTTGTAAGCCACAGAGAGGAGGTTCCTTTCCTCCACAGTCAACTCCTCAACATCCACTGTCTTTGCAACTTTCTCCATGAACTCAACCATTTCCTCATAGCGCTCGGCCTGCTCGGCTAACTTGGCCATATAGACATTCTCCTCGCGTGAAGAGTCAGTTGGCGACATCTTTGCTACAACAAAAGAAATTACTGTAAGTCCACAAATCAATTCAATACAAATCTTATTAATCTCTTGACCTATATTATATATCAAATCACAAACCCCAAAATCAAACATAAATATCTACTAAACAAACATTGTAAATAACCCACTCCCCAAAAAAAAAACACCATCTTTGAAATATTAGGAAGCACAAATTGGAATCTGATTATTAAAACTGTTCTGATCTACAGAAAAATTCAACACAACCCTAACTTGCAGACATGAATTAAAAAAAAAACTGAGGATAATTAATTAATTATCTGTTTTCTGAATATCCAAAACTACAAATTCCCAATCACTATTTAATATACATTGATTAACACTACACAGTAAAAATAAATCTTTGTTGTTTTCCTACCCTAATGGCTAATATTTTCTCAGCTACTAAACAGATCAAATCACACTCTCGTCACGTTACGAATTAAGCATCACAGAGCTGTTTTACACTCACTTCAGTAGAGTTGATCACAGTTTTTCAGTCTCACACAACAATAAAACCAAGGTTCAAATACAAAGTCCGATCATTTCCATTTTCCGACACTTTCTCGCAAACCAAACAAATTCATAAATATAAAACAACAAAACAGCATTAAAAAAAAAAGCCCATTCTAGCAGATCCAATAAAAAAAAAAAAAAAAAAAACAGAAATTTAATCAAACCAAACAGCAGCCCTAGATCTCAAGGATCAAGATCAACACGAACCTAGAAAAACAAAAAAAAAAATCGAGTAGATCTAAGAAAAAGCCTCGAAACCCTAACCCTAGATAGTAGAAAAGGAAAGCAATCAGCGAGGGAAGAAAAGAGCGTACCTCTCTGATTGGCGAAGAAACTGAAATTCCTCTCTCTCTGTGTGTGAGTGCGTGTAAGAGAAAGAAATGAAGTGTGAGAACAGAAATGGAAAAGGATGCTCTTAAAATAAATACAAAAAAAAAAGCGGAGAGAGAGAGAAAGAGAGAGTGGATCCAATGAGAACGTGACACGTGGTGGGGAACGGAGAATCCGTGGGAGAGAGAGTGTCTCTGTGTGTGTGTCACGCTGGCGTTGACGGTCAACGGGATTAATGTGGGTCCTACAATTCGTAACCGGTAACACCTCCACATCATTGTGTTTGTGTAGCGTTTTTTTTTCCATGGGAAAGAGTGGCCTTGACTCACGGTTTTTTATATCTTCTTTTTCCTGTGTAAAATTAAACGGAAATGCTGCCAATTTCAAGCGCCGGCTATGGATCTTTATTGTTGCTGTTGCTGTTGCCTTTTTTTTTTTTTTTTTTTTTTTTAATTTTTTTTTTTTTTTAGTCTGTTACAACTTACAATATGCTAACTTCGCAGTTTGAACTATTTCTCTCTTTTAAGTTTAAAATATTTACCATTTAGCGGTGTTCATTGCAAATAAGGGTTTCCACTAGTTGAACCAGCTTGAGTTTTTGCCCTAAATTTTTTTGTCACTCAATCGAGTTAACCTGATGGCAGCAATTTGGAGAGGAGGCCAATCGATGCCGATCGACCAACAATGAGTATTAGTTGCTCGGGCGATCGGTTTTCATGGTTGGATTTTTCGAGTTATCGATTGGATATCTTAATGATGGAACAATGAATCAATATGTAGTGAAATGACAAAGATCTGAACTTCAGTGACCGAATCTTGACCTCAACAAGTTGAGAGATGCCAAATCTCAACCTCAACTACGGTAACTCCATGCGGCTATCAAAGATGGAAGGGGGAAAGATCGTTCTAGTGATAATAAACTTCGGTTGGTTCGATTTTGATGGGTAAAGAATCCAATGACTTGAAAAGGATATTTACTCTCGTAGTTTGGAAGGATATTTACTTAATAACGTTATAAATTAACATCAAATTAAGGTGTTGATTAAAATTGTATAGTTAATAATGCACATTACAAATTTCCTCTAAATTTAGGATAGATGATTATAATTAATCCTTATTTCTATTTGATAGTTTCCTCTAAATTTTTATTTTAATAATAAAAAAAACTAGAGTGTTGATTACAATATTTCTATCTCTATTTGTTAGTTTCCTCCGAACAAAATTGGAAGATACTCTTTTCAATTTATTAATAAAGAGGAGTAATTCTGAATATTATTCACATGAATTTTTTTATTATATGAGCATTTTTTTACCTAGAATCATATGAGAATTTAATTAAAAGAGGATGTGTGTTTATAGTATTTGAGCTATTTTGGAAGTTAGAATACTCCTTTTAAGGTGAGGTTGGAATTAACATATAAACATCATCAAATCATCTCATTCAATTCACTTACTTAATCAAGAAAACAAGAAAAAAGTTCTAGCCGGTTGGTTGAGTCTTTTACGCTAATATGAGAGTGAGAATACATGCTTAAAAGTGTCTAAATGATCTTGGAGGTTAGAGTACTCCTTTTGATGTGGGCTAATAAGACTAACAACGATGAGCCTCATACACTCCTTTCCTTCATAGAGATAGTAATCTAAATTACTGCCTAATGGTTTAGAGGAAATTTTTCCATTTAGTTGGAAAGAAATTTTTATTTTTATTTTCTTATTTTGTGTGTTTTTGGTATAAAAAATAAAATCCTCCAGCTTATTGAAACTTAGTCCAATTTCTATTTTAATCATTGAAATTTTAAAAAGCACATTTTTAAATAGGAAATTTAACAAATGTGAAGTTAGTCCTTTTATTTTATTCCCTCTCCATTATAATTTTAGGTGGCTTTGTTCTTGGACGGCTAGGTTGGGCAACACATGGGTGTGCGTTCCCATTGGCTACAAACCAACCCCAAAGTCATGTCACGAATTGCCCAGCTATCTAAGGTCAGAGTCACTTAAGCATGCATTTAGTTAACCACATCAGCAAATATTATTGCTTAAAGGGTACAAAATGTCAAAGTTTGGTGTTATATATAATTTGCTTAGTATGGAAAAAAAAAAAAAAACTTTTTAAAATTATATTAATTAAAATAAAACTTAAACCAATGACAGGGACAGACCTATATGTTTAAGTTTGCAAACTACTTGCACTAGTTTATGAATTTGAACTGGGATTTGCTTTTTTGGGGGAGGGAGGAGCTTGCATTGCATGTTTTGATTTCAATTTCAAATACAAAATATTTGAAAAAAAATAAAATTAAAATTAAAAAAAAAAAAAAAAAAAAAAGGACTGGTTGAATATGATGGCAGAGGTGCGTGTCCATTTGGGTGTCTTGAAGAGCAAAGTTATGACTTGATTTTGGTATGCTTACCCACTCGTGAAAAATGACTCACTTGAAAAGCATTAGAAAAATACATGGATTCTTGACTTTGTTATTAATGTTATTACTTTTTGTGAACTTTATGGTTGATATTGTTACTCATTACCAAAGAAAATCAAAATAATAGTTGATATTATTGTTACCAAATCATAGGTCACGCGTAGACCCGACCCATACAACATGAACATGCATGCATCATATGAAATGCAAATTGAATGAGGTTTGTTCCTAAATGTGTTGTTCATTCATTAAAAGAAATTCGGATGCCTATTGTCCATTGCAATATTTGACTTATTTATATTATTGTCTCAGTTCCTATGAGTATGAGAGACGTGGATACATTTTTGGTGTGAATGTGTGGTGTTCACACTGTGAACACATAGAATTTCTCAATAGTCATTTACATAAATGTACCTAATATATTAAAAGGACAAAATTTAGGTATAGTACTTATGTGTTGTTCCTTAAGTTCTCATCTTAAGATTCAGTCATCTGGCTATACTTAATTAAAAATACGCTTCTATTCCATAAGAAAAAAGCTGCATAGTTGATTTTTTAAGAAGAGAACTTAAAGAACAGCACCTAAGTATTGTACCTAAGTTTTATTCATATTAAAAATGCTAAGTGATGCATGACTAAATATTTTAATTTGATATCAATAGTGATTGGAGTTACATTCGTAACTTAATATTATGTTCATGCGGTGATATTCTATCTTTCTTAGGCAATAGAGACCCCCATCCACACTTTGAGATAAGAAATTATTTTGTTAGGTCTTTTTGATATTACGCTGGCTGATAATAGACCTACCATGCCTTGCTTGTAGATTAATTGCAAAGCTAACCCTTGTTCTATTGGGTGGTGGTTGCTACCAAGCCAATTTCTTTATGCCCATCAAAGGACCTTGAGATGCTTAATTCATGAAAAAAAAAAAGGATTCCAGAAATTTGAAAGAACTCATATATAAGGAATGAGGGTGACCCGTGGACGAAAAAAAAAAAATTCCTACTATTGCTAGTGAGTTAGTTGCTTTTCTTAAATGGAAAAAAAAAAAAAATCAAATATTATTTAAATGAAATCACACCAAGATTTATATAATTAGGAGACTAAAATGTCTTTTTCATTTTTTTTTATAGCAAGGGGAGAGAGCTGTACCTACAATTCATTATTTCCACACTCAAATTACTATTTTTTTAATGGGACTAAAATTACTATTAAATGTAGAGTGATGCAACAAATTTTATTACAAAGAATTCAAAAAATGATGTGTCATCATCAATCACAATAATACAAAAAATAAATATTTAAATATATATATTTATTAGATACTTGAAACTTACCAATTATATTTATTGTCATATCAGTTTATAAAATTCATGTGGTAAATTTTGGCCCCGTTTGGTGGGGCGTTTTCTAAATGAAAACTAGCGTTTTTGATCAAAAACGCTGGAAGCTATGCGTTTGGTATTGCGTTTTTTGAAAAATTACGTTTTTGAAAACTCTGAAAATTCACGTTTGCGAAATACAATGGCAGATAGCTTTTTAAAAAACCAGGTATAAAGCGCAACTATCATAATCTGTTGAAGCTTGAAATTCCTAAAATAACCTCACAAATACTAAAGTCTTGCCTGCTACCTTGCTATCATCTATCACCTCTAGGCCTTGCCACTATCTAATTCTGCTCGGCTTTGATGAAATTTCTTCTCTCTAGCTTTTTTCATTAATTGAATATTCTGGGCATGCAAAAATTACTTTGGTATGGGATGAGGTTGTGGGTGACGCAAAGAAGATGAGTCTAGAGAAACTTGGATGCAATTGAATGAATTTTTTTTTGAAATTACTAAGGTTAGATGTGGACCATGTGATTGGCAGTAGAGGATTTTTGTCCAGCTACCCAGCAAGTGAAGGAGAAGCTTGAGGTAGTAGGAGATAGACATTGGGAAAGATAAAAATTAGGTGTCCTTTTTGTGTAATTTTTTATTATTATAATAACAAAAGTAAATTACACTATTAAATGGAACCATATTATTATTATTATTATTGTTATTATTATTACTTTCTTTATTAAATTTTTTATGGGACGTTTTCTTATTATTAAATTATTAAATAAAAAAATATATTATTATTCATATTATTATCATTACGGTATAGCCTGTCATGTCCTTTTTTGTAATTTTCTCAAAACAACAATTTTAGAACAACATGTTTTACCAAACGATCAAATATAGCTTTAAAAACTGAGTTTTCAAAATGCTCCTTTTAAAAATGCTATTTTTTGCAAATGCACTTTTTAAAACAGCCTATCCAAACAGGCTCTTATACAAGTAGCTTTAACATTTTTTTTTCCTTAAATGTTTCCTTCATTAACAAATAATAAAACCCATCTCACTTTCACAATAAATTAAGAGGATAATCCCGAGGAAAGTTCAAAACCTCAAAGTCACGTCATTGCATTAATTAATGATATAATTGTGCTAGCAATTAATGAGTATAGTCTAATTTTGCGCCATGTATTTCATCTAATCTAAACTTTTAAATTTTTGTGCCAAGTGAGCTAATTAAGTATAGAAAATGAGGAGTTCAATATAAATAAACCTAGGTAATATATATATTGTAAGAACCAAAAAATCTAGCGGCCCAAGCCCACTTAGAACAGTGAGTTGTACAATTCAACCTTAGCCCAAATCAATAAAATTTGTAAGAGAGGGGAACGAACAACAAGAGAGGGCTCTGCCCGAGGATGAAAATAAAGAAGAAAAGGCTAATATTATTGAATAGATGAGCATATATCCCTCTACAAGCTTACCCAAGGAGGCTAAGATTATAAAAAAAATTGCACTGTTCACTCTCTTCTCTCAATGCTTTTCTTGTTTCTTTTTGACACTTCTGTCTCAATCCTTTTTTCTGTAAACCCCTCATTTCTTATATATTTCTCCTTTCTTCTCATCTCAACCATCCATCCCTACCTAACTAGCTTTCTCTCATGACACTTGTTTCTTTCTACCTCTGAAGAAGGTGGTGGAAGGAGTTTGCTTAACTGTGACTTACACTATTCAGATCACTTCCTCATTAATGCAGCTGATAAAGCTGTTGCCCACCATTTAATGCAAAGGCGACAGGCTACTCTAAACTAGAAATTTCCCTTATGACCACTGACTTTCTCTCTCTCTTCAGATTCTCGCTCCCCCTTAGAATGCCTTAGAGTACCTTGACTCATCTCTTCCTTTCCTTGGGCGGCTTTCCTCCTCGGGCCTGTGGATTGTGACGTCCCCATAGTTACACTACAACCCTTTAGATCCATCATCGGTCCTCGGGCACCCACAACAGCCCCCTAAAACGTTCGCTATTGTTTTTGAGACAAAAGCAAAGTTTTAGTCATATAGATAAACTATGCACGTGCCCTATGTGTTCCCACATGTTAACGTCCTTTCACCTGTCTCCAGCACACTCCTAACACTTCGGAGTCCACGATTTCACATTTATGGCGTCAGGCGGCTGCTTGTCTCCCCACGTTTTACGGCCCGATCAAGATCCTACGGTCCCTATTTTCCCTCACTTATGAACGGGAAAATTACCGCTCACTTTTCACCTCTATATTAGGAGAACTTGGGGCTGGAGTTCATTTACGCATTCTAGCAATCTGAGTTCAAGCAACCTCTCAAGGAGATCTTTTCCCTTGCTCGTAGGTGTGTTCATCCTCACATTTTTTCTTTGCACAAGTTTATTCTTTCGTGCCATAAAACTCCATGGGTAGATACACTAAGTTAGTGGATACTTCCGAGGCTAGGGTTGTCTTTAGGGCACAATATAGGATTCCCAACGGTGTTGAAATCCAACACTGTGAATACGATGAATGGTTGGTCTTGAACAGACCACCTGAATCTGTGGTCATTCCTATCACCTTTATTGAAGGCGGTATGGAACATCCTATGGGAAGGGTTACTAGGGACTTCCTAATAAACTATAGGCTGGCCCCCATCCAATGCGCCCCAAATGTCTTTAGGGTCCTTGGGTGTGTAGATATGCTAAACAAGAAAATGGGGACCAACCTTACCTGGCATGACGTAAATTGGGTATATAATTGCCAAAAAGGGGATAAAACTAAATATTACATCAAATGTAGAGTCTCTGCCGTTAGGTTAATCTCTTGTCTACCTAACTCAACCAAAGGTATGGACGAGGACTTCCTTATCGTCTCGGGAGACTAACACAATGGACTACATTGTCCCACCCAAGAAGGGGAGCCAGGTAGGGTTCCCGAGGACCATAGATGCACCTAGGATGTTACTTAAGTTCATAAGTAAAAAGAATTTCCTTTTCGCCTCTTTTTATTTTTATTTTTTTTTACTCATGATTCTCATTGTTTTCCTGTGCAGATGAATACCACACCGCCTCAGCCAAGCACCTGGTGAACTTCACTGGCCTAAACCGAATCCTTAGGTCAGAGTTCTTTCTGCATAAGGACGGATAACTACGAGCTGCTTACGTCATCCTTGGATACACGTCCTCAACAAAACGTTTCCAAATTCCGAAGAACGTAATCAGAGCTAGGGATCCCAAACTAGCTTTGATTGACGTTGCCGTTCCAGGCTTTCTGGCAGCAAGACCTCCTCCTGTTGGAACTCAGGACGCTCAACTTCCCGCCCTTCTTTTGGCCCACATACTATACTCCCAAGAACAGCCTTTACTCGTGGACGAGGAAGCGAAAGAGCCCACCCCTGAACCTAACCAAGAAGTAACAGACAGAGACTTCGAGGTTTTTTATTGCCAAGACACTCCCAGCGCGTCAGAAGGGATGGGCTTTGAAGAAGAAACTCCAAACCTTATGGCCCTACTCGAGGCCCACGCTGGGAGTGCATCCCCAGTAGTCTTAGTGATGCCTGTGGCGCCCCGACCCCCTACCCCCACTTTTGGGCGAGCATCCTTTAGTGATGCAACCGACAAAAAGAGGAAAAGGGGCCAAGGAGGTAAGGGTCTCGAGGATGCCGAGGAAGGGGAAGTCACTCGCTCATCTCAGTAGCCCCTAACTAAAGAGGCTCGAACCACCAAGGCCCAATAGAAGAAGGGTACCTCCACCAGTACCTCAAAAGAGCTCGAGGGGGAACAGCCACACAAACCTTCCCTTTAGAGACCCTCCTTCACAATGAGCTCGGGGGGCTCGATTCTGGACGATGCCAACCTTAAAGACCCCCAAAAGGGCAGGTCGGCTTTGGTGGCCGAATGTTTAGAGGAAACCCTCCTCCTGCCTGAGGACATGCAAGAGCTCAGGTCCTTTAGGAAACGCAAGGTCTTCCTGTCTTTGAAAAGAGACCTTGCCAAGGTACATAATCACTTCCTTCCTTACTTAAGTAAGATAACACATATATAAACATTAACATGCATTAACCTTACAGTCTGTACAAGCAACCTTTATGGCTGAGGAATAGGTGGACTAGGCTCTAGACCAGGCTCATAAAGCCAAGGGCTGGGCGAAGATAGCTGAGAAGGCCCACATCGAGGATAGCTAGCAACTCAAAGAGACTTTCACCCGGTTGACCGAGATTGAGAAGTCTTGGAAAAACGCCGAGGCCGCCCTGTCCAACTATGAAAAACAGGCTGCAAAGTCTTTGGAGGCTTAAAGGAAGGCTGAGAATAACCTGGCCTTGACCGCCGTGGAACTCAAACAGACCCAAAAGCAGCTAGCGGCCAAGGATGCCGAGATGGCTAAGGCCGAGCAGGCGGCCTATAATGCGGGCATTACCAAGACTGCTCAAAGTCTAACTGCCCAACTCAGGGACGTTGCTTGGGCCTTCTGCCTCGAGGTATGGGGTCAGGCTCTCAGCACAGCAGGGGTTGATACTGAATAAGAGCTTAGAGCTCCTAACAAAGAATATTACCCCCCGGCCTTGCGTTTGGCCCCCAGCTCCCCTCAGCCTCTAGTGGATCCTAGCCCTGCCCCCATTTCCTCCTTGGACCAGCAAGCCCCTATTCCGTCAAATTTGTCAGCCACAGAAAAAGGACCAGAACAGCCACCCCCGGCGGATGTGGTGAACGTGGAAGCAGGAGAGGTGGCCAAGGTGGCTCAACTCAAGGGGAAGAAAAAAAGGAAAGAGCAAGAAAAGGAGGGAGAAAAAGGGAAAGAAGCATCAACGTGATTTAACTTTAGGCTTACCATCAATTTTGTAAATGGGCTCTAGTGTAGTTGATGCCCCTTTTCTTTTTCCTTCTCTTATAACTCTCCTTTTTGAATTTAATGATAATGATTTAGCCTTCATTTTATTACTTCTCACTGATCTATACTTCATTTATTTGGTTGTATCTTCGGTCTTCTTTTTTAAATACTTACAATAGTGTAACCTTTGACTTAATAAGTCCACCTCTCTCGCCTTTATTATTTACTCTTAAAAATGGACTCGGAATCTCAACAAGGTCCGTTTGCACTAAGGCTGCAATCCGAGGAAGCGATTAGGCTTCCTAACTCCACCGTATACTTGGATAATCTTACAAAAAGGCTAACTAATCCAAAGGTATCTCACAGATACACTCGTAAATGCTTTAAGTGATGCCCATGGGCGTTCCTTGTAACTAGATTTTTATGACGAGGGCTTTAGTCATTTGCTGCAAATGGACCAAGCACCAATTTACACAAGATGTGTGCGTGACCCAAGAAACCAGGCGTAACCCAGGTTCTGTTTTACACTTAGAATATTTCACGAAATGTTAATTTACCCTAGGCTTGTGACCCGAGGAGCCAAACAAGGCCTAGGTTCTGTTTAACACTTAGAATTTTCTTGCAATGTTAATTTACCCTAGACTTGTGACCCGATGAAACAAACAAGGCCTAGGTTCTGTTTAACACTTAGAATTTTCTTAGACTAATTACTTTAGCAAATACATCCACAATCAGATACAACAAATCAAGATACGAGTGACAAAGGAATTCATAACATTAATAATAATAACGTCATAGATTGTTTACATTCCAAGGACGAGGAATTACATTTTCATTCAAATCTTCTAAGTAATAAGCCCCAATGCCAGCAATGAAAGTGATCTTATACGGCCCTTCCCAGTTAGGGCCCAGTTTTCCCCAGATAGGGTTCTTTGCCGCCTCCACCACTTTCCTTAAGACAAGGTCTCTTGGAGCTAATGGCCTAAACTTCACCCCCTTATCATACCCTTGCTTAAGTTTTTGTTGGTAATATGCCATCTTTACTGTTGCCACCTCTCTTCTTTCTTCGGCCACATCCGGCTGTCTAGGAGTAAATAGTTGTTCTCTTTAACATTGAATTGATCAGTTCTTAAAGTTGGGAATCCAAACTCAAGGGGGATTACTGCCTCTACCCCATAAGTCATTGAAAAAGGAGTCTCCCCTATTGATCATCGGGGTGTGGTTCGATAGGTCTACAACACGTGGGGCAATTCATCCACCCATTTTCCTTTAGCGTCATCCAACCTTTTCTTTAGCCCGGACACTATAACCTTATTGGTGGCCTTGGCCTGTCCATTCCCTTGAGGATAGGTAGGCGTAAAATTCCTGTTCCTAATCCTTAACTCCCTACAGTATCTTTGGAAGGCTTTACTGTCAAATTGAAGACCATTATCCGAGATCAGTGTGTGAGGAACTCGAAACCTTGTGACAATATTCCTCCAAATGAACCACTTAGCATCCACATCCCTGATATTAGCAAGTGGCTTAGCTTCCACCCACTTGATAAAGTAGTCCGTGCAGACGAGGAGCCATCTTCGGTTCCCTATAGCTCGGGGAAATGGTCCCACTATATCTAAGCCCCACTGAGCAAACAGCCAAGGGCTAGATAATGGATTTAGGACTCCTCCTGGCTGATGAATATTTAAGGCATACCTCTGACATTGGTCACACTTCTTTGCATAATTCTGGGAGGTTCTTTGCATGTTAGGCCACCAGTATCCCTAGGTGAGGGCCCTATGCGCCAAAGACCTACCCCCTGTATGACTCCTACATATGCCTTCATATAACTCTTCCAACAAAGGCTCCACAGCTTCTGGATGTACGCACAATAAATATGGTCCCAAGTAAGAACGCTTGTACAGCTTCTGCTCTTCAGATAGCCAATAGCGAGGAGCACTTCTATGCACCATCTCTGCCTCACATTTGTCCTTGGGCAACAATCCCTGCTTCAGAAAGGTCACTATGGGGTCCATCCAGCTTGTCCCCACATGGAGGCGATTCACCCCGACCAAGGATACCCTTGTGAGACTAGAGCTATCCATATCCTCAACAACAACAACCCGAGGAAGGCTTGACTCCAGAGAAGTGGCTAGCATTGCCAAAGAATCTGTATGAGAGTTCTGCCCCCTTGCGATTTGCTTCAAAACGAATCTCTTAAACTGAGTCCGAGCGTGTTGTACCTTAGCAAGGTATCCCTGCATCCTCTCATCCCGAGCTTCAAACTCTCCATTAACCTGGCCCACCACCAATCTAGAATCAGAATACAATTCCACCACCTCTCCACCTAACTTCTGACCATAGCTACTCCTACTAACAAAGCCTCATACTCGGTCTCGTTGTTGGTAGCTAGGAAACCTAATCGCAACGATTTCTCCATTACCAACTTCTCGGGAGTGATTAACACAATCCTTATCCCTGCTTCCTTTCGGTTGGAGGCCTCGTCTATATAAACCTCTAAAGGGAGGATAACAATGGCTGACGTGACCATTACCCCCAATGCTTTTTCCTCTTTCTCGACTGTACCCTCGGTGAATTCTGCCACAAAGTCTGCCAGAATCTGCCCTTTTATAGCAGTATGAGGTATGTACTTAACATCAAAGGCTCCGAGCATGGTTCCCCATTTAGCAATCCTGCCCGTATAGTCTGATTTCCTTAGAAGAGCTTGTAAATGGAGTTGGGTGAGCACCACCACAGTATGAGCCTGAAAGTAATAGGGAAGATTCCTTGTGGCATGTACTATAGCCAACACTGCGTTCTCCAAGGGTAGATAGCGTGTCTCATCCTCCTGTAAGGACTTACTGATATAGTAAACAGGCCTCTGAACCCCATCCTCATTTCTGACCAAGACGAGGCTGACAGCATAGTTCGTAATTGCTAGGTATGCATACAACACTTCCTCCTTCTTGGGCCTAGAGAGTATTGGGGGACTTGACAGATACTGCTTGAGATCCTCCAAAGCCATTACACACTCCTCGATCCACCGAAAGTCCTTCCATTTGTGAAGAAGCTGGAAAAAAGGACGACACCTGTCCGCAGACCGAGAGATGAATCTATTTAAGGCCGTTGCCATCCCAGTCAATTTCTACACCTCTTTGGGGTTCCAAAGAGGATGCAAACTTTTTATAGCCTTAATCTACTCAGGGTTGACCTCAATTCCACGGTGAGTAATCATGTAGCCTAAAAATTTGCCCGAACTGGCCCCAAAAGAACACTTAGAAGCGTTCAGGTGTAACTTATGCTTTCTTAGAACCGAGAATGTCTCCCCCAGGTCGGCCAAATGCTCATCTACCTGCCTGCTCTTTATGAACATGTCATCAATGTAGGCCTCCATATTTATCCCAATTTGAGATTCAAACATTCGTGTCACCATTCGCTGATATGTGGATCCGACATTTTTAAGGCTAAAGGGCATGACCCGATAATGATAGTTCCCATTGGGAGTACGAAAGACCGTCTTCTCCCGATCAAGTAATGACAAGGGTATCTGATGGTGGCCTTGGAAGGCATCTAAGAAACTCATCCGAGGGTGCCCCACCTTGGCATCCACCAACTGATCAATTCTGGGAATGGGAAAAGGGTCCTTTGGGCAAACTTTGTTCAAATCAGTGAAGTCTACGCAGACTCGCCATTTTCCACTCTTTTTCTTAACTACCACAGTGTTGGCCAACCACTCGGGATAGAAGATCTCTTTAATGGCTCCAGCTTGCTTCAACTTGTTTACCTCTATCCTTACTGCCTCAGCGTGATCCTTGGATAATCGCCGAGTAGGTTGTTTATGTGGCGAAGCCCCGGGATTGACATTCAGTTGGTGACATATAAACCCAGGGTCAATCCCTAGAACATCATAAGTACTCCATGCAAAGACATCAATATTGGCCTCTAGAAACTTCACTAACTCGGCTTTTTCTTAGGGTGGCAACTGGGATCCCACTTGGAAGTACTGCTCCTGATCCCGCCCTATCACCACTTTTTCCAGATCCTCTGACAGCTCTCCGGATGCTTCGATCTGCTGCCCCCTACAAGGCCCTTTAGTTGCTATAGGACTGGACATTTAATCACCGCAGCAGGATCCGAAGGCTATCGTGTAATTGCCGACACCAAGCATTGCCTAGCGATAGCCTAACTACCTACCAACTCTCCCACTCTTCCTCGAGTAGGATATTTGATCTTCAGATGTAGGGTTGAGGATACGGCTCCCATAGCGTGAAGTCAGGGTCTGGCTAGGATCGTTCTGCAGGGGGAAAATGCTTCCACTACAACGATCAACGGTGAATTGTACCTCTCCAAGTCTTCGGGCTTCAAGTTCAGCCCCTTGTACAAATCAGGGTACATGATCTCTGCTCCGCTTCCCTGATCAACTAGCACTCTTTTTACGTCATAACCCTCAATTCTAATAGTAACCACCAGAGCATCATCATGTGGTTGGAAAGTTCCCTCCTTATCCTCCTCTAAGAAACCCAGGGTAGGGGTGAACCATCATCCTAGCTCTTTTAGGAGCCTGACCAGCGGCCTCCAAGTCATAACCCCCACCCACGGACATAACCCCGATGCCCAAGGTCCCATTATTCCCTGGCCTAGCAAGGATCACACTAATGGTACCCAGTGTTGGCCGAGGGGAGCTACCCTTGTGAAACTCAACTCTTAAGTAACTGAACTGCTCTGTAAGCTGATGTAAAAACCGATTGAGCTTCCCTACCCTCGCCAATTGGCTCAAGTGATCTTGCAGGGTTTTGCAATCCTTCGTAGTATGTCCTCGGTCTTGATGGTAGTGGCAATAGAGGCTCTGGTTTCTTCTGGATGAGTCCTCGCCCATCTTATTGGGCCACTTAAAATATGGCTTATTCTTAATTTTCTCTAATATATGATACACTGGCCCTTGGGGGTGATTACCCAGGTATCCTTCTCTCCGAGGATCCCTCATCTCAAAGAACATTTTTGCCTTGCCCTTTCCTTGTATTTGGTCCTCCTCCACCCACTTATACTTGTCTATGCAATCCATAAGTTAGTGCATGTTCAAGGCGGACTTCATTGTCAACAACTTCCTTAACTCGTGCTCGACAGGGAGCCCAACCTTGAAGGTCCTCATGGCCACATCCTCAAAGTTTCCATCAATCTTATTATATGTTTCCCAGTATCTGTCTGAGTAAGTCTTCAGGGTTTCTCCCTCCCTTATCGCCATAGACAGCAAATAATCTACCGGCTTGGGGACCCTACTGCATGTTATAAATCTAGCTCCGAAAGTCCTCGTTAGCTCTTCAAAAGATCCCACAGATCCTTCCTCTAAGGCGTCAAACCAATGCATAGCCACAAGTCCAAGACTGGAGGGGAACACTTTGCACATTAGAGTCTCATTGTTGGCATGAACTGCCATCTTCTAATTGAAGTGGCTGACGTGCTCCACAGGATCAGTCCTCCCATTGTAAACGGCAAACGTCGACTGAGAAAACCGATGAAGAAGCTTGGCCTTGTTAATCCTTTTGACGAAGGGTGATTTAGAAATCTGTTGCAGGGCCTTACTCATTGCATCATTCCCTATGCCATGGTGGGAAGGCCTTTTCTCACAGTCATTACTACTCTTTTCCCACTTGTCCTTGCGTGAAAAAGCTGAATAGGACTCACTAGATGGAGTTCTAGATCTGCGATGGTACGAATGGTCTCTGCTTCCCGTAGAACCATCCCTTGGTGGGGGGGGGGGGGGGGAGGGACTTCTTCTTTCACGTTCCCTGTGCCTCAGCTTGTTGCCCAGGCAATCTATTTCCTTCTGCAACTTCCGCGTCTCCTGATCATGCGACGCATGACTTTTAGTCTTTGAATGACTCCGCTCAGTATGCTTAATGTGGTAAGACTCCACCACAACGCTTGGGGTACGTTGCCTATCCCTCCTTCGCTCCAAGTTAACGAACTGGTTCTCCCTCGGGGAGCTAACTGATTCCTCCCTATCCTGGCCTACATTAGCCATAAATACTTAAGACGGATCCATCACACCTTGTTGTTTCCCACAGACGGCGCCAATTGTAAGGACTAAAAAATCTGGCAGCCCAAACCCACTTAGAATAGTAAGTTGTATAGTTCAACCTTGGCCCAAATCAATAAAATTTGTAAGAGAGGGGAACAAACAACAAGAGAGGGCTCTGCCCGAGGATGAAAATAAAGAAGAAAAGGCTAATATTATTGAACAGATGAGCATATATCCCTCCACAAGCTTGCCTGAGGAGGCTAAGATTATACAAAAAGTTGCACTGTTCACTCTATTCTCTCAATGCTCTTCTTGTTTCTTTTTGACACTTCTGTCTCGATCCCTTTTTCTGTAAACCCCTCATTTCTTATATATTTCTCCTTTCTTTTCATCTCAACCATCCATCCCTACCTAACTAGTTTTCTCTCATGACACTTGTCTCTTTCTACCTCTGAAGAAGGTGGTGGAAGGAGTTTGCTTAGCTGTGACTTACTTTGTTCAGGTCACTTCCTCATCAATGCAGCTGATAAAGCTATTGCCCACCATTTAATGCGGAGGCGACAGGCTACTCTAAACTAGAAATTTCCCTTATGACCACTGACTCTATCTCTCTCTTTAGATTCTCACTCCCACTTAGAATGCCTTAGAGTACCTTGGCTCATCTCTTCCTTTCCTCGGGCGGCTTTCCTCTTTGGGCCCGTGGACTGTGACATCCCCACAGTTACACTACAACCTTTTAGATCAATCCTCGGTCCTCGAGCACCCATATATATATATATATATATATTTAAAACCAAAGCTTATAGAAAAATTGATTATAATCAAAATTAAAATTTTCCTTTGTTAACTTTGCATACAAATTAAATTGTTTAGATTTTTGCTTTTTTTTTTTTTTTGAACTAATGAGTATATTTTTTTTATACAGTTTCCATTTAGATATTTTGTTTGTGAAGATCATGAACGTAACAAACTATAATTAAGCTAAATGATTCCATGCACCTATCCCTATTCAATTTATGAGATACTATTGAACCAATTTATTCTTTTATTCTGTGTTGTATTTAGTATAATTTCACGAAGAGTTATAGTGAATTGATATTGTATATGTAGTGTCCAATTGTGATTTTCAAAATTATATACACAACAGCAGTGTAATGAGAAACTTGGAGTAACCAATATCATTAAAATTTCAAGGAAAAATCATTTCGGTACCTCTAAATGTCCTAGTCGAACTAATGTCCTATATATTTAATAACCCAAACTAACATCAATAGCAACACTACAATTCATCATTCCCGTGCGTAAGCACAAGTTACATACTATTATATATTAATAGCCAAAGCTGAGAGAAAATCAAATTAGATTTCAAATTGGAATTCAATTAGAGTTTAATTTTGATTCCATGCACCTATCCCCATTCAATTTATGAGATACTATTGAACCAATTTATTCTTTTATTTTGTGTTGTATTTAGTAGAATTTCACGAAGAGTTATAGTGAATTGATATTGTATATGTAGTGTCCAATAGTGATTTTCAAAATTATATACACAACAGCAGTATAATGAGAAACTTGAAGTAACCAATATCATTAAAATTTCAAGGAAAAATCATTTCAGTACCTCTAAATGTCCTAGTCGAACTAATGTCCTATATATTTAATAACCCAAACTAACATCAATAGCAACACTACAATTCATCATTCCCGTGCATAAGCACAAATCACATAGTAGTATATATTAATAGCTAAAGTTGAGAGAAAATCAAATTAGATTTCAAATTGGAATTCAATTAGAGTCTAATTTTGCGTCATGTGTCTCATCTAATCTAAGCTTTTAAATTTTTGTGCCAAGTGAGTTAATTTAGTGTAAAAATTGGATTTCAATTAGAGTTTAATTTTGTGTCACGTGTCTCATCTAATCTTTTTTTTTTTTTTAATTTTTGTGTCAAGTGAGTTAATTCGGTATAGCAAACGAGGAGTCCAATATAAATAAACTTAGATAATATATATATAAAAACAAAGCTTAGAGAAAATTTGATTAGAATCAAAATTATATTTTGCCTTTGTTAGCTTTACATACAAATTAAATTGTTTAGATTTTTGCTGTTATTTTTTTTCCTGAACTAATGAGTATATTTTTTATACTGATTTTATTTAGATATTTTGTGTGGGGTTAAAGAATTTGGCAACCCCGGCCCATTTTATACTAGGCCCAAGGCCCACGCCGAGGAGGAAGGAATGTTCGAGGACGAATGAAGAAGGTCCACACTGCCAAGAAATATCACTGAGGACAATCGTGTCCTCGGCCAACCGAGATCATAGAAGGGAAGAGCGGCACGCCATCAAAGGCAACCTCCTAGAGCATCCCAAGAAAAAGGACAAGTACAATGGGTCAATCGCGGAAGCATGATGGAGGAGCAATTCAGAGATGAACTGTCACCTCCGCATTAAATGCCCACAACTAACGTTCTGACCGCATTAACAGGGAAATGACCCCTAAACAGTGCTGCCTTGGTTGCTGTAACTCACAGAAAGTTTGGGAAGGCAGCTGATGGGACAAGCACTTGAGTAGTGACCTGCATGATCAACAAATGGAGGGCCAAGATCAACTGAAAGGGGGTATATAATGTAAGGAATACTCCAAGAGATGAGAGAGAAAAAGGGGATGGAGATGGCGTTGTAACAGTCTCAAGAACTCCTGTAACTAATCTCATTCAATATCTACTAGAAAAAAGCTCCTCGGATTGTGCCGAGAACAAACTTTCTTAGAATAAACTCAGTCCATCTCTGTTTGATTGTCATGAACACCATATTAATTGTTGTCCATGCACTAAAGCCAAGTTCTTTGGCCCACTCTCTACAAATTCATTGAATTGGGTTAGTTGGGTCTGAGTCCACTCATCCAGTAGAAATAGTGCTCAAATCCAGACCCTACAATTGGCGCCGTCTGTGGGGCGAACTTGTGTATTAGTGAGTGCAACGATTAATTATGGTAGGATCAAGCCCCCATCTGCAAGAATCCCTGAAGAGGGTCATCTCGGCAATATAGAACACATGGTCATTTTCCTGGTTGCTTCTACATAGTTAACTTATTTAAAGTTAGCAGCCAGATACTATTGTCGGTTTTGTTAAAGTCAGGGTGACTATTTTTTGTTACTGTCAACAGCATCAATTCTAAGTCCCATTGGAGGGAAAAATGACGACACACCCATTCATGAAATAACTATTGCAGAGAAAGGAAAGATTCATAAAGTAAAAAGTGCAGCCCTTTTTATTAAACAAAGGAAAGGTACATCATATACAAAGCGGCTTAGGCAGACCTGTTTTAAAGCTAACTATAAAAAGAGAAAGCCCATAGGAATGGTAGATTCACAATCTTGTTCTAGCAGCAATCGAGCCAGTATGGGTGGTACTGGCGATGAGAAAGAAGAAGAGGCGAAAACACTTGGTGGACCCTTTCTCTCCTAACCGCAAAATGTTCTGCTATCAAGGCTGAGAAACAGGAAACCCGTCTATCCTCATCCTCGTTGATTTGCTTGATCAGCCTTAGGTCGTTTTCACATCTATGCATGCATGGTATATGTCGCCAGGTGAGACTCAAACTTTATCGCACCAAAAGTCTGATGCGGTCTACACCTGCTTTGGTTCTTGGCTAAAGGAGGAGGGTCTTCTTTCTTGCTCAATTGAAAGGTAGTAACATCTTTGGCCTCTGCTTCCCTTGCCTCAACTGCGTCATCCTGGATCTTGGCGGCATCCTTGGTTTCTGAGGGGGGCTTAGTTGCCTTGCCCTTGCCTTTATCCAGGGCCACCTCATTCCCTAGGCCATGATCACGATCTTGGCAAGGTCCTTTGGAATGCCTAAAGGGGTGAGAACTTGAGATTCCTACAGAACTCAAGGATCTATAAATGAGGAAGGACGCTTCCCCCAGGGTGCCTTATATAGAAGGCGAAATCTAGTGGAAATAAATTTGCACGAAATTCAAAGAACGAGTTACAAGCAAAATAAATCCTGCCCAATTTCCAAAGAAATCATCAGCCGTTGGATCCGTGTCACGTCATAAAGATATTAATGAGGGCAAGCCTTGCGTACCGAAACATCAGGAACGCAACTCGAATAATTAAAAGATGCCTCGCAATTAGAAGTGGTGAAAAATAGGCGCGATGGGGCTACTATCACATGTGGGGGTGAAAGGCTAGGGAGCCCATATCTATGCCTATGTTGGGCCAAGGGCCCAATCCAAGGAAGAACCCCTCCTTGGCAAGGTAAGGCCGAGGACAAGGGGAATAGTCTGCCAATAAGAGTGACACCCTGATGATGAAAGCGATGATGACTATAAGCACAGATCGAGAACTCCTCCAGGCGAGACCTTATCTCACGAAGAAGAGAACTACCGTAGGCGTAAATGTAAAAGCCCGTCTCCTAGGGGCTTGGGAAATGATGCCATGAGCAGGGCACTGGATCAACTCTCCAAGTCACATTTCACACGCCAAATAGAAGGGGCTACGCTTCCTCAGCGGTTCTAGCAGCCAACCTTCACCATTTATAACGGCAAAACAGACCCTGTGGAGCATGTGAGCCAGTTTAATCAAAGGATGGTTGTCCATTCAAAAAACGAGGCGCTGATGAGTACTAGACAAAACCAAGGTCTTGCATGGTCCTTGGACTCAAACCTATGGGGAAACTAGCTACTCCAAGAAAAATCTAAGTACTAGATAAAACCAAGGTCTTGCATGGTCCTCGGACTCAAACTTATGGGGAAACTAACTGCTTTCAGCGAAGGCCTGAGCGTTAAACAGATCCCAGGTGTTGTGTGACTCCTCGGACCACAACCTTTGAGAAAACCAACGAGCTTGAGCATTCGTCTAAGTTACAAACACAACCAAAAGGGAGTCTGGCGCCTCGGACCACTTGCCCTGTCCACCTTCGATAAAGGATGGAGCACACTACTAAGGACAGCCAAGTGTTAGTAAAAGCGGGAAAACATAATGAATAATAAGGTGTTATGATTAAAAGAAATGAACACATTCCATTACAAAAAAGGCTTGTTTCATTACGAAAGTTCAAGTACACTTAAAAAGAAATGAAGAAAAGAAAACAACAACCAAGGCAATACGAACAAACAAAGGCAGCCTATTTCTTCAACTTTATGACCAATTTGTCCGTAGAGGGTTGTTGAGGGGCTATGTCAGAAGTTGGAGGATCCTGGCTCGGAGGGATGGGCTCGGGGGGAACAGTCTGAAGAGGCTCAACCAGGAGAGCTGACTCCTTGGCTTGAACGGCTTGAGCATCGGCTGTAGGCTCTGCGATTTTCTGGGGCGCTTTAGGGTTTAGGCCTTCACTTGTTTCTTTTGCCCTAGAGAACTCACCCTCCTTGGCTGGCTCATCAGGAGCGATGAAAACCAGAGCAGCCTCAGGTCGAGCAGTCTCAGCCTCCCCAGAAGCAACTTCAGCCTCGGAGCTAGAAGGGGCAGACTCTCGGATGGCGGGACGGAAATATACACTCTCCACCTTCCACAGATCTGAGGAAGCCTCAACCCCAGCTTGTTTGAAGGCTTCATTCCAATTCTGGGAGCAGTAGAGCCTGCATACCCCAAGTACTTGAGCCTTGAGAGTAGTCTCGGTCTCAGCCACTCCCGAGGCAAAAGCTTCCTCCTTGGCCTTCTCCTTAGAGGTCTCGGCCTCTGTCTTGGTGAACTCAACCTCTACTTTAGCTCTCAAGGCTTCGTCCTTGGCCCACTCCGCGACATTTTTGGCCCCCTCTGCCTCGACCGATTTCTTCTTCAGTTCAGCAATATGCTCATTGGCAATCTTCAGTTGATCCTCAGCATCGAGCAGGAGCTTTGTCTGTTCTTCAGCCTCTTTCTGAGCACCAGCTAAGCCTGATACAGCGCTATCTCTAACCTTTGTCATCTCCTTCAGATCCTCCCTCGCTTTCGCAAGATCAGCCTCGGAGATTTTAAGGGTCCACATAGCATCCAGGCGCTTGTCACGCTCGAGATCCAGGGCCCTGCTCTGCTCGTGGGCTGCCTCTTCCAGCTTATAAGTGGCCTGGACAGCCTGCCAATTGAAACAAGTGCACGATAAGTTGGAAACCAAAGAATAAAAATCAACGGAGTTACAAGTGTTGGAAGTCTTACCATGCCCAGGTACCTCTTAACGCTGAGGAGGACTTCTTGCCCCCTAAAATTCCCCAACTTGGCCATATCGGCGGGGAGTAGCAGGGACCTCTCCAGAGCATCGGCCACGTAAGCGCCTTCACCCCCTCGAAAGTCCCTGAGGGAGGCGTCATCCATCAGATGAGCCCCGTGAAGCATCGGTGTAGGGAGTCAAGCCTGGAGCTCAAGCTGACCATCAACTTCTTTATCAAAGCCTCTATGCCCCGTCTTCTGCTGTTTTGAGGCTCGCCGAGTTTCATCCCCTTAGTTAGAGGGCATTTTGGTCAATATTTTTTGTTTTTTGTTTTTTTTAGGGGCTATTTTGGCCATTTTTAGGTTTAGAGGGTACTTCAGTCGTTTTATAGGTTTCGGGGGTATTTCGGTCATTTTAAAGTTTTCGGGGATATTTCGTTATTTTATAGGTTTAGGGGGTATTTTGGTCATTTTTTAGGTTTTTTGGGTATTTTTTAGGTTTCAGGGGTATTTCAATCATTTTTTATGTTTAGAGGGTATTTCAGTTATTTTTTAGGTTTAGGGGGTAATTTGGTCCCTTTTTAGGTTTAGGGGGTATTTCAGTTAGTTTTTAGGTTTCGGAAGTATTTCGGTCATTTTATGGTTTCAAGGGTATTTTGGTAATTTTTTAGGTTTTAGGGGTATTTCGGTCATTTTTTAGGTTTCTGCCAGGGGGGTAATTTGGTCATTTTCTAGGTTTCGAGGGTATTTCGGTCATTTTTTAGGTTTCGGGGGTATTTTGGTAATTTTTGAGGTTTCATGGGTATTTTGGTCTTTTTAGTGGTTTTGTTGTATTTTAGAGTTGGGTGATTTATAGAAATAATACTTAGCTCATAATTGGGTCCAATTGGGTACAAGTTGGACAAAAAGTTTTGTTAGCCGTTCCCACAACATTCAAACAAAAACTTTCGCTAGTCATTTTCAAGTACGATGTCTATTTGCTTGTACGAGAATTCTAGTTAGTATAGGCTATTTCACAACAACCTTCATAGTGGATTTGTTGAGTTGAAGTCTGTCATGGAGTGTTTTTACGTTTTCACTCCATCAATAAATCCTTATTTCTATGTGTGAATTGTTCATGTGATGTTTATATTGTGCTTGTTTATTCATGATTATTGTTTTTAGGTTCATGTTTTTTAGCATAGGCAAACTATAACAAATGTGTGAAATTATGAGTTTTTGATGTGTCTTAAAGTGGTAATTGAAGACTCAAAGATTGCATAAGAACAACTTAAGAAAATGTGAAGTTTCTATTTCCTCGACCCCTTCTTGATTCCTTCTCAATCTATTGAGATTTGAGATGTGGGAATCAACAAAAAATTAGTAACACGAAATAGCCCAAAACTTGTTAGTTTCAAGCCTGATTCGAGATCCGTTTGTTGCGTTATTTAAAGGACATTATAAGCCATCTAGAGAGAGAGAGAGAACTCCATTTGTGCAGCTTAGGTTTGTGTAACCATGTTTCTCTTAGTTTTCACCATACCAGAGAGTTTCAAGTAGATCTGAAGATTAATGGGTGAAGGAGCTAAAGTCATAGCAATCACCACAGACTTGTTGCTGTGGGGAAAAAAAAATTCAAGAGGTTTTGGACTTAGTTGGAGGTTTTGGCCGTGATCACGGGTGTGTCATACATAGAGGCAATTCATATGATTAAAGAGTCCAAAAGTTCCGATTACTTGGATTGTAATAACTTCTCTTATCATAGTGAATTTGCTTCTTGGGAAAGTTCCCCCCTTGGGTTTTTACTTTAGGGCAAATTGTTCCATTAGTTTTCTCTGAGTTATCATATTGTGTGTTTTGTATTTTTCACTGCATTTATATTTGATTGCACAATATTGATATTGTTTACATAACCAAAGGTTGTTCATAACATGACTAATTAATCACTTGGCCTAATATTAGTTAATTCACACAAGCGGGGTCTAAATAACCCTAACAATTGTTGTGTTTAAAATTTATTATTAAATTTTATTTTATCAAAAAAAAAATTTATTATTAAATAATTACTTAGACTTACAATAGAAACCAGGTTCTTTATGAGGCAAATGGAACCTCGGAAGCTCACATCTGGGGGCTGCAATCCGTTTGATTGAAGATTTCAAAGAAGCAAATGGGCTGGAAATTAAACACAAGATAGACAAGAAGGATCACTGGGAACCTCCTCCAGTGGGTTTCTATATCATTAATGTGGATGGTGCTATTCCTTTGGCCAATGGACACTCAGGGATTGGAATTATAGTTCGAGATAGTGAGAGCAGATTTTCAGCAGCCATGTCTATGCCCCTCCAAGGAAGATATTCTGTTGAGGAAACTGAGGCAATCGCAGTGGAGCAGGGATTTGTGTTGGCAAAAAAGCTTGGCCTAGAGAGAGTTATCATAGAGAGCGACTCTCTCCTGACTGTTCAAGTTGAAGTTAATGAAGAGGAGCTGTTGGTCACATTGTGAAGGGCATTGTGCAAAGTTTATGCAGCTTTTAGGAGTAAAAAATCAGACATATTAATAGGACTAGCAACAAAATAGCCCATGAACTAGCTCAGCATGCTAGAAGAATTAGAGAAACTTTCATTTGGAGAATGGAGATTCCAGACTTTTTGTTTGAGCTAGCTAGATCAGAGGGAGTTAGTTAGGCGGAGTAGTGTTTATGGTCAAAGCTGTTGCTGGTTCCCTGTTCTTGTGTTTGTTGTTTTTCCAGTGGCCTTTGTATCTGCTTTCACGTTGTTGAATGATATCTCAGTCTCTTCTCAGAAAAAAAAAAAAAAAAAGGAATTGAATAGTATTACACGCTAACAGTAACAGAAGACAAAGCCTATACCTTATTGTAATTTAATATCACACGCTAACGGAAGAGAAGGCCTAAAAGGAATAGATTCCAAATAGTATTACACGCTAACAGTAACAGAAGACAAAGCCTATACCTTATTGTCATTTAATATCACACGCTAACGGAAGAGAAAGCCTAAAAGGAATAGATTCCAAAGACCAAAGTATAAGCTACGAATAAATATTGAAAGTAAATTGGTTTTAGGCTTTTGATTTCCATGTGGCAACTTGTACCAACTATTTTACTCAACTCATACAAGTATGTCAAGAAGAAGCTGTGGAGGTAGAAGTTGTTAGTAAAAAGAGAACAAAGAATAAAAGGCAAGGTATTTTAGAGGGTTTCAACTTATGGCGTTCGCTCCTGATGATACTCTATTGGGCAAGTTGAAAGGTACTGGGAAGGATTGGTACGTTTGCTTTGAAATGAAGATGGTGTATTTAAGATATATGACAACTTGATTATGATTAAAGGGTCTATACCACACAGGAAAGAGTCAGTATATATAGAAGAATAACAGTTTTGTGTGTGTGGTTTTTTTTTTTAATTAATTGAATAATTTTTATTTTTATCATTAGCTTGAATAGACAAGTCCCTCTCTAGTCTCTACACCTGGCTAACGATGGAAAAATGTCTCTGCCCTGCATCGACCTGGCAAGTCCCGCCCTATCTTGCAATTTTTTTATTGTTGTCCCAACAAGTAGACGGGGTGGGGCAAAAATTTTGCCTACCCGCCCCATCTTGTCATGATTCATGAGTACTATGTAATTGTTATTTCTCTTCTCATATTCACAGTGTAGTCCAATAATTAAATTTATGGTGAGTCTACTCTGAATATGAAACTACTATTTTACTATATACTCCAAGAGTATTTAAGAATTTTCTTATACATATGATAAAATTGGGTGATAAAATTGATAGACAAAATATTCATGGAACATGAAGCCACAGTTGTCTTTCACATAATCACATGACAAGCTGATAAGGACAGGCCATTCATCTAGAAGATTTAAGCAATGCCTATCATATGCTTTGAAAGATTTGGGTTTATCTCTATATATTAAGAACATTTCAGACTTTTTTTCAAAAAAAAAATAGCGTTCAGACAGTTAGTTATAGTTTCAGAAAATGTCAAAAATACCCATAATCTAATTAAATAATCCTTATTCTTAAAAAAAATTAGGGTTATAATTGTAATTCAACAAAATTCAAAAAAAAAAAAAAACTACTAAATAAATATTTAAATATATTTCACATACGTTTGATATATTTTTTCCTAAAAACTAGTACACACTAAATCCAACAGTTATTCAATTTCAAATTTTAAATTTTAGTTTCTTAAAAATTCCTTTACGTGTAACCTCAATAACAATAGATAAATTCAAATTGAAAAATTATATTAAACTCAAAATAAATAAATAAAAAACCTCACACGGGCGGAGTCCGTAGGAGGAGGCTAATATATATTAATTATGCAATGACCCAAATATCATACAATCTGGCCCAATATGGCAGCCCAACAAAAAAGGTGATACACTCACCTGCTTGTGAGCAAATGTAAAAAAAAAACAGGCATGAGGCTCACACAGTCACCCAGCCACTACGAGTCTTTGACACAGTGAGCTCAAAACCAATAGGGTTCTCTTCTCTGAGAGAGAGAGAGAGAGAGAGATTGAACTTTGTAGTGGTATTCTTCGATGGGGTACGTACAGGAAGCACGTGAGAATCACGTGAAGAAGAAAGTAGAAGAAGGTAACTAACCATTTTCTCATTGCATTACTTAAAACCCTAAACCCCTTGTTTGGTTCCTGAGAAAAAAAAAATAAAAAATAAACATTCGTGTGTTTAGAATTTTCTTCATTTTTATACTTCTCTCTGCATTCCTCAGCAACCAAACAATCATAGAGTTTCATTTTCTAATTTTCGTGAATATTCACTAAAATTTACTTTCATTTATTTATTTTAAATATTAACTCTTCCAAGAAAGAATTAAATCAGTTGAGGTTAAATTCGAGTGTGTAATTTTCTATTCTCTAAAAGAAAATTTTAATTTTTTCTTGTAAATTTTGTTTTATTTGATACTATTACGATATACTGTATTTTTGTCTTTCTTCTTTTTTTATATATGTTTAAATTTTGATTTTGGAATTTGTAAATGTGTGTTATACAAATGTAGCTTTAAGAAGCAAAATGAAGCAGAAGGCACTTAAGGAGTGTGATCAATACACTTCAAAGTATGCTCAATGTGCGTTGGGAAGAACCTTATCGGTTGTTTGGGCGTGTCGGAAACTTGCTAAAGAGTTGAATGGTTGCCTCCATCAATAGTAAGTGTGATTTTTTTGTTTTTTTTCTGACAAGCAACTTTTTGTATTGATATGATATTTCGTTTCATTGTTTCTGCATTTTTTGTATGCTAGCGATATTGGAGTGTGTGTGTGTGTGTGTTTGTGGTATGCATATAGTCCAATTCTTTTGATACTGCATATAATCCAATTTAATTTCTGTTGTGCTGTTCTGAGAGGTGTTGGCTATGGAATGATGTATATTCTTTGGTAAAATGAAAATGAAAACCAACAATTGAAAAATATTTATGTGTACAGCGTACATAAATGCCTTTCCACCTTAATTCACTTCATAAATTTAGGATGCTTGAGGACCCAGTTATTGGCCTGCAAGAAACTCGTGTTTTAGCGTCATTAAGCAGTAGTGATATTGTGGAAAGAATGACTCGGATTTTGATGGGTTCACAAGTAGCATAACTTTCACCCGATAGTCTTTGGAGATTGTGTTATTGAACATAGCACAACTAATAAAGTTGTTATTGCCATCTTCCATAAGTGGATCCAGCCGATCCTATGAGTATATATTGTCCAAGTCTTTAAGGTTTTTCTTTTGCTTTTGAAATATTATGTTGAGAAGAGATTTTTATTTTAAACTGTAAATTCATCTTCTTTTGGAGAAGCATCTATAAGCAATTAATATGGCAATACCAAAAATTAATTTAAACCACTGAAATCATATTCGCTTCATATCCATTAATCTGTTTCTAGCTTACTGCTACTGTTCACTACTCATTGTACTGCATGGTCTAGAGCATGGAAGCTCTTCAAAAGTTTAACCACTTCACCAATATTTGAGGTGTTTTTCTTTCTACTTGGACATAGTGCTGTAAAGCCTTATCTTATGTATGTCATTTCTTTTTTTTCTTTTTCTTTTTAAAGTAATAAGTTTTATTAGCTGAATAAATGCATCAAGTACACAGGGTGTATACTAGGTGTACAACTCCCCTTAAGATCCAAGGTTACAAAGATCAATAAAATATAATAAGTTTGAGAAAGAAAAACTTCCTGATGCAGTCATCCATTCAAATAGGGATCTAAAAACCTCCAATTTCAGGTCTAAAGCTGTCCTTTCACACCCCTTGAAGTTCCTAGCATTTCCTTCCTGCCAAAGGCACCACACCAAGCAATGAGGGATGGCCTTCCAGATATCGCCATTCTAATGTTGCCTAAAATGGCCTTGTCAACAAGCTATTAAGTCTATAACCCCTTGAGGCATCACCCAGTGAGCCCCAAAAAGGGCAAACACCATATCCCACTACTTTCAGGCCAAAGGACAATGTATAAGTAAATGATCAACTATTTCCCCATCCCTCTTGCGCAAACAACACCAACTCACCAAAACAATGCTTCTCTTCCTCAAGTTACCCTCAGATAATTCCTCATGTGTGTCATCTGGTAGCTGTTGAACTTGGTTAGAATACTTGGAAATCATAAGAAGAAGTAGAAAGTGACAGTTGTTTGGCATTGTGCCAATACTATTATTGGAGTATTTTAATAGTCATCTCCAGTGAGTTCTTGTATCCATGCATGGCACCACCTAAGGAAGGTTCTATCAATTTATTGGAGCACCAAATCTGTGTCACTTTGACATCCATGGTTGGGTTTCCTGGGCTGTGGGTTGGTATGAAACGATTGATGCTTTCACTTTCACCTCTTAAGGCAACTGGCCTAAGATATTTTCTTTGGTTGGTTGGTCAACTAACTATTGTTGCAAACTTGTAGAGGAACCAATCACAAGAGGGTTTCAGTTCTTACGCATTTGCTAAAGAAATTCCTGAAGTGACAATGGATAATGGCATCTCTGGTTGACTTTCTTAGACTCAACTGAAGTTGCCTTTGATCCTGTTCTGTGTTCAACCCGCATTATGTATCTTTCGGGTGTGATATCGATCACCATGTTGCAATTACCTAATTTTTACCGTGATAACTTTTAGCTTTGGTGGTATCTCATATTAAATTTTCAGTGTTTCTAGATATCAAGATTACGTTATGGCTTTGTTATTCTTATCATTATAGAATTGGTCATTGGTGTGACCCACGGTTGTCATCTGATGTGTGTATACAAGGATGGTGTCTTTCTTAATTAGTCTTTAAAATTCAGTTTTCCCCATTTGTTGAAATGATAATTAATATGATGTGTGTCCTCCAGAACACACATCTTTCCAATTACTTCAAACTTGCTACTGGCTGCCATATGCATTTATATAGACAACTTGGAAACCTAATTTAGAACTTCAGAACCTGATGTCTTTATTGTAAATTTACTAGAGCTCTTACTTCTTTTTTTTCTTTTTTTTGGGTGGGTGGGTGGGTTATGATCAGCAAAAGGGTAAATTAAACATAATTGTTAGGATTTATTTAATTACCCTATAATATATTTCTATGAATATTCAAATACCTTACAATTTCTTTTGGCTTTTGCAGCACCAATGATACTGTTTTGGAAGAAATGAAGAGAGAATACATGCTTCAACAAGACAGAAAAGCACCTGCAGGAGTATAGTCTCATAATTTTCTGTAAAAGCCCATTTATGGTGTAGCATTCAATGTTCAATTTGTTATTTAATGCATGGGGGGTAATAGTTCTAATCCATCAGCGTGATGCATATTATTCAGTCACAGTTTTACCTATTGGGGTTATGCATATTATGCTGCAACTGTGTTTTGTCTTCACACGTTTACAATTTTCTTCTGAAACTCTGTTGTTGGGAAGGAAAAATAATAAATTCTGGTGGAATTAGTATGAATTTTTACTCTTTTTTTTTTTTTTTTGTTACAGTAAGATTTTAAAGGTGACTAGCCCCCACGATCAAACCTCAGGGAATACTATCGAATTAGTATGACTTGGTAAAGAGAAAAACTGTGTCAATTTGGAGCTTTCCCTTCGCGGGAAATAATCCTGTCCCCTTTGATTGAGATCCTTTAAACTCCAATTTTATTCACATCTAGTTAAAAATTGGAGGGAGTCGATGTAAACCACACAAAATCAAATAAATATCACAGCACACCCATGGTGTGAAGGTCACTTCACAAGTTAAGTTCTTGTGGAGTAGGGGGGCAGGGTTGGAGTTCAAGTCTCCTAAAGGGAGCTTCACACATATATACACTTAGATTAGACTAAAGTATGATTTCTATCTCATATAATTTTTTTTTTTTTTTTAAATGTGAAGGGATCTTATTCTAAAAAATTATTGCTGAAGAGACTTTTTGAGCAGTTGGAAAACCTAGTCAGTACCTTAGCCTTCTGCCATGTAATGCCCAGAGTATCCCCCCCTCCCTCTTCATTTTGCCATAATGCTTCTTCCATGACTCTGCCAACTAAAGTTCCATTAAATAGAAAAAACTTGCTTACAAAAGAAAAACCACAGATCCATCATGACAGACAAAATGTAGTACCACGTAAATGTTTGTGTAAACTAATCAAATGATTCAATTTTTTTCCTTCTTCTTCAATCACTAACCCAAAATGCTGTAGACAAATTATTGCCAGGGTGGTGGTGTTAACATGACTGATTATTTAGTTTGCATGTATTAGGACCTAGGCAAATAATGGCAATACCTGTTTACGATTACATCTTAATGGAATAGCATGCCTAGTGGCTGGTGGTTTAGACTTTAAACTTAAGAACCAAGTGGTAAAATAGCGTAGTTGTGTGGGTTTCAGTTAGTTCAATTGATAAAATTTCTTGATGTCAAATAAGAAATATGAGGTTCAAATTCCACTTAAACCAAAAACCAATTAGTGTATTGGTAAGAACAGTCATCCCAAAGTAGATGCTATGAAGTGGATGAGGGAGCCTAATGTATAATGTCCTTGTCTTATAATTTCTAGGAACAGAAATGAAAATTAGGAATTTTTCTGTCTTTAAATACATACTTAAAGCTCTTTGAAAGATATCTACCATTCCAAATATGAGAGGCTCAAGGGATCTTGCTTTTTCATCATTACCACACAAAATTTCATTGAGAAAAAACCCGCTACTACCCAAACACCATCGGCTCCTTGTCCGTCCCATTTATCTAGTCGTAAATATTGTCGGGGTCAATTTTTGATGCGGCATGCTAAATGGGACTTTGTACCTATCAAATTGAGTTCGAATTAAGAGGGAGTTAAGCCCACTACATACTCTAATACAAAATAAAGGCTAGTGGTGCATTGTGAAGAATCTTCTAATGATACTTACTCACAGAAGAAAAAAATATTAGCCTTAATACACAATGGTATAAAGGAAAGGAGATGGTGAAGGGGAGAGAGAGAGTGAACTATTTGTGCCACCACACACAACCTGTGAAGTTTAATTGCCTCTTATATTAGAGGTTTAGACTTAAGTGAATAGCTTTGAGACAAGGTTTTATAATATATCAAGAGAATTAATATCCATCTTTGCATATGAAACAAAGCTTTTGGTTGCTTCATTCTTAGAAGAATGGCAACTTTGAGCTTTATTCACATTTGGATATTAGAAACATTTAGTTTTGTACCAATTATGGATAATCTGTTTGACTAAACCAACTTTGTTGTGCCCTTCTAAGGAATATGACTATACAGAACCTGCTAATTGTATAAGGTAGAAAATAACAATAGGTGTAGAGCACACCAAAAATGGAAAAATTCTAGGATGACAATCAATTTCACACCTATTTTCACAATAATATGATGTGGCTGATTGTGAGTGGTGAAAAAAAAGTAGTAAGTCCATGTGAAAGACAGTTAATCACAATCTACCACATAGGATAGTTGTGAAAATAGGTGTGGAATTGCTTGCAGTTCTAGAATAATTTTCAAAATTGACAACATATTTGACATCTGTGATGGCAAGTTGTTAATCTATATTATTTATAACAAGATTTTCACTCTTTGAACTAGATTTTTATGTGGTTCAAAAATACTCTCATTAATGAAGGGTAAATTCTTTTAAAAATAGGGTCATAAATGTCAAATAAAAAATTTCATTTTGAATTCAAAAAAAGAACTCTTAAAATTTAGGATTTTCCCTTCACGTTCATTTTTTTATTCCCTAAAATTTAGCCTTTTTATTCCTTTTTCATCCGAATAAAAGTAAAACACCCTCAATTTAAATAAATAAATAAATAATTAAGAGAACTCCTATAATTTAGCATTCTTTCCCTTCACGTTCATCTTCTTTTTCCTACCCAAACTTTTCTTTATATCACTACACCAAATTACAGTTACTGTTATCTCTAAAATTTATCATTTTTATTTGTATGAAAAATAAAATATATATATATATATATATTGTCAAATTATAATAGATGCAAATTACTAATATTTACGAAAAAAATATATAAGAGTCTCTGAGCACGTGCAACCTGCGTGCTTATTAAAGGCTAGTGGTGTATAATAAAGTAGTGTCAATGGTGGATCCATATGAAAATCAATAATAAATATGCTAACTCACAAGTGTGAAGTTGTAAAAAATGTTGTTTATTGCATTACTAAAAAAATAGGTCTCCTTGCCCTCCATGCCACACTCTTCCAATTTCCCTATTATAGTAACACAGACTTGGGCCATGTAAAAAATAAAAAAGAGATACAAATAGATCTGATAGACCTAAAATAATTGGGCATCAACAACTATTAAATCTTTGTTGTTTTTTAGTAAATGAGATTAGTTTATTCAAAAGAGGCAAAAAGACTATAAAAACCTTTCAACTTATGACGTCTGCTTTTAATGATAGTTCTTTATTATCAGATCACTATGTGAGAATTGAGTTTCAAATCTCTTATTTAACCATAAAATTTTTTACCAATTGAACTAATTAGAATCCATTGCTACATGTAAATCAAATTGGTATAATCCAAGTAGTTTTATATTAATCTCACCCCCTTTTGGCATAAGTTACAAATAAATAATTGAGACCATTTTTAATGGGTTACAACTGAATTCATAACATGAACGTCGTTCTCAACGCTGTAAAATGATTTATAAAAAATATTTTTCAACATTTTACCATGTTTGTTTATTGTTTTATTGTAAAATTTGGTCAAACCTAAAATAAAATTTTGGTCAAACTTGAAATAAAATTTTGGTCAAATCTGAAAATATTTTTTTATTGACAGTAAAATCCTTTATAAAATGTTTTACCTTTAAAAAACCGAGTAAAACATTTTACAAAAATACACAACGATTCCCCCATCAGGTGGTTGGGTTGGTGGCTAAGTCACCAGTTTTAGTAGTTTGTTCTTGAAAAATTTTATATATCACACCATACATCTAAAAATATTTTACTGCAATGTGAAACAAAGCTTAATTTTTTTTCCTCCATAGTGTCAGTTCAGATGAAAGGTTCTAAAGATGGAAATGCCCACAAGACATTCCTCGTGACAGGCACCCCATTAACAACTGTGAAACTAGATTAAATAAAGATTTATAACACAATACACACCGAACAAAATTCAATATTAGGTGCAAATGAAGATTCCCTTGATAATGATCCTCAAAACACGAGCCCTTTTACATCAAGTTAGTTCAAGATTTCTCACTCATTGAAGAAAACCTCCACATGACAAAAACAAGCGTCCTCAAGCATATCACAACGAGCTAATTTGGTTTCCGCATATTTCGCCCAGCACGAATTACTTCATCCACCAATAGCAACTGGGATGCAATTACAGGCCTGTAAGAGTAGCGCATCACATAAAAGCAAAGTTAAAAATTGACACTGAAGTTTAAAGAAAACTTGGGAAAGAAAGACACCATATGTTTCCTTGGAAACATGTGCTATTACGATGGTACTGGAGAATGCCACCATTCACCGGGTAATAGGGCACATTTGGGAAGTGATGAAAACCTTCAGCTTATTTGATTTTGTAGCTTTTTTTTGGTAATATTCATAGGTCTCATTGTACCATTCAACTAGCTTTTAACTTTTTTTTTTTTTTTTTTCCTATACTTTCAGCAAAAAATTTTCAGTTTCAGCTTAATAAGTTACTCCCAAACGGACCCTTAGTATCAAAAGCAGACTAAATAATATAAAACAAAAAAGACGAGGAAAAAAGTATTAAAATTCAAATACTAAGTTCCCACTTACCCCGAGTTTATGATCTGGCGCTTCACGGAGTAGTTATCAAAAATTCCCTCCATTTGGGGGTCAATAGGCTCTCCTGTGTGCTGGTTTAATCCCACGATATTCCCTCGATCGTGCTCTCCCTGAACATCCAGTTAGCATGACAAAGCTCAAACATGTTTATTCTTCTCATTTTGCCCCCTTTTTAGTAAGGGGAAGAATAGAAAAAATAAATGGTTATAAGTTTTAAAGAAAGTAAACCGTAAGAGCAATGATCACATCTTGAGTGTCCAGCCCAGAGTTTTCAGCAAGTGTTTTGGGCACCACAAGAAGAGCATTGGCAAAAGCTTCAACACCAAGTTGAGCACGCTGATCCAAGTTTGTAAACACCAGAAATTATTAGAGAGAGAACTAATGCTTTAAAAAAAATTATGTGCAGCAAAAAATTTTGGGAGACATTTTTTACCCCTTGAACAGTCTTCTTTACTTCGTTAATTAGATGTTGTCTGGCAGCAACTTCAAAAGCTCCAGCACCCTGAACAAAAGACAAAAACATACTTCACCATCTAAACTATATACCAGTAAAGCAAGCCATTATTCTATTAGCACTGATGTGAGTGTGGTCTAAAGCTGAGTCTTGATAAGCCAACCATATACAAAATTCAAAACAATAATTTATGTTAAAGAGTACATACAAGAGCTAAATGGGCAACTAATTCAGCCTTTGTATTACTCAGCAAAAAATAAAAATAAAATAAAAAATTCAGCCATTGTATTAGTTTCTAACACGTCCTGTTTCTTTTTCCTGATGTCTGTATTTCTTTATTCCTATCTCTAGGATGGGAATACGAAACAATAAAGTATCCAGTTCAGGGTGACAGAACACAAAGGAACAATCTCCTACTAAGGATGTCTAACCAAGAAAGACTCAATCTTGTTGTAACCTGGCCTTCTCATATTCCTAGCAAAAAATTGTAGTACAAATTCAAATGGCAGATAAATGCCTCTGAACAACTGAAAAAATTCCTTCCATAAGGTGTTTAATCAAATCTTAGGCACGTTATAAAAATTAAAAAAAAAAAAAAAATCCTATAATCCCATTGTATGTTTCCCCATCTAAACAAGACAAATCAGTCCCCTTGTTGCAATCATTCTAATAAAACTCACGGTAGAAGCTTCGTAGAAAATGCTATTCTAAACAACTTAAGGTTTAATTATGTTAAGACAGGAAGAAGAATTAGCTCAGACTAATCTGTCAGTTTTCAAACTTTTCTCACCTATCACATTTATTTTGTAAAAAATTCGCAAACTATACCAGCATGCATATTTTTTACCATGTTCAACATTTACTTCAAGAGGGATCAGACCATTGCAAACTGTATCAAGAAGGATGCTACCATTTTGTTTTTGGTTAATTCACATGCAAGAGTTACTTGTATCAAGGATATTAAGATAAACATTACCAAGGAAATTCACATAGCAATTATTTATTCAATTGGTATGACAGAGTTCAAAATCTTCATGCAAATTCCCAGAAACTTCTATAGAGGAAACTCACTAAGACAACAGATTCATCTTCAATAGTATTTTTGACTGCCCTCAAACCATCACGAACAGCATCTTTTATCTGGGCGATAGTATGGTCATTAGGCCCTACAACATTGATGGCAATAAAGATTAAATCACAGCTGAATTTACCCTTGGTAATAGTATAACACATACCATAAAGCATTGCCAAAAAATGTTTTTGCAATAATGTCTACTTTTTACCAGTAACATGAAGCTGAAAAAATGGTTCAAACACCTTTGATTAAGATTGTACAAGAATAAGGGTTCTTCACATTTTCAACGAAGGTATACTTCTCTTCCCCAAGGATATGCTCATAGACTAGTCCAGCCCAACCAAGGGAATCACGAGTTAAATCATCTACAGAGTTCACAGCCTCTCCTCCACAGGCTAAAACCAGTCGTTCCATATTTCTCCTCTTTGCTCTCCGAAGGGCAATTATCTAGAAAAGCAGTGAATTAGATAACTAATAAGCTTACAAGAAATTTACGAGGCAAAACAGCCGCTCTTGTAATCCTCATACTAATAAACAATTATTGTACCAGGCATGTGGAACAGAAGTTACAGCATGATTATATACTGAACAGGAATCATCAAAAAAGTGACCAGAATGTCTTAATAACAACGATTTGCAAAATGTGAATTTAGCATCTCAAAGGAAGTAGTATGGTATCAAGTATTAGTTCTGCCCCATGTTTTGTTCACTAATTGATTGAGGATTAAATTTGACAACAAAGTGGTCAAAGTTACTGCTAGAATGGGATCCATTTAAACACAAATAGAGAGCATTCAGAACACACCAAAAATATAAAACAAACACAATGTTTATAAATCAATGTGAGAAACAAGATGACAATGGTGCACTGCTTACCCCTGCCCTCGCAAGAAGGTCCAGTGATGGGGGATCAATTCCCTTTTGATTAATGACAACAAAGTTATTGTCATTACCAGAACAAACCTGCATGCAACCATAAGAATTAGCAATATATCATAAGCCACAAATTCTGCATGTCTACACTAATGTGCTTACATTGTAAACAAGGACACAACTTGAAGTAGCTACCTTATTTTTCAGTTCAATGATTTTATTAACTCTTTCGTCCACCTGACGCCTTTCAGCTGCAACCATTGCCTCTCTCTGCTCTGCATTTGAGTAGAAAAAGCCTGCATTTACTTCACTGAGAGGAAAAGTATTAATTAAACTATGTTCTCAAACAATATTGATAAAATCACACAATGCTAACTTTGGATCTAATGCATTAAAAGATATATGTGTTTGTGTGTGTATGTATATATATATGTGGCTATACATTTGTATTATTTTGGCAAAAATGCAATTGACACCAGCTAACTTTGCCCAAAAATCATTTTAGTTCTTTAAGATTAAAGTTGGTCATTTTAGTCCAGTGACTTTACCCAAAAATCATTTTAGTCCTTTATGGACAAAAGGACAAATGATTTAAACTTAAAGGACTAAAATGATATTTGGGCAAAGTTAACAAGTGTAAATTGTATTTTTGCCTATTATTGTCAAGGAAAAAAGATAATAAACAAGACACCTCTTTCTAATCATAATGAAATTGACTTAAAATATATGCTGAAATCTCAATTTAAAAAAAAAAAATTATCAAAACTGGTTTTTATCTTCTGGATAAATAGTGGTTTTAATGCACTGAATAATAGAGGTATGGTAAAAAAGTACAGTAACAAAAGAAAAAACTCAATTGACAAGGTGAAACAACATCACAAACAACATATACAGCAAATTTGGTGATCATAAGACAAATGACACTGCTCATTACTTTACACCCAGTGCTCGTAGCTCAGAAAATGGTAGAAGAAGTCAAGAGTTCATATATTAACTCCCATATTATCAACCATAATGCAACTCATGTTTGCTCATAACCAATATATAAATATATATATATATATATATACATATAAATACAAAGGGTAACTAAGTATTACACACACACACACACACACATAGTAAACAAAATGCACGCAAACTTTTATATAGTCCCTTTCATCCCATATTGCTGGTCCTATTTAGAAAATTCAACTTTTTAAGAGAACATAATTTATTAAACTGTCTTTTAATTAAACTAGTACAAGTTCCAAGAACTACCCTCCTTAGTTCAAACTATAGTGAAAGAGGGCTATTGGCTTCTTAAATAAATGGTAAGTTAGGAAATTTATTTGTTGAAAAATAAAAACAAAGGGTAACTAAGTATTACACAAACACACAGTAAACAAAATGCATGCATACCTTTATATAGTCCCTTTTGTCCCATATTGTTGGTCCTACTTAGAAAATCAAACTTTTGAAGGGAACATCATTTATTGAACTGTCTTTTCAATAAACTGGCACAAGTTCCAAGAACCACCCTTCTTAATTTAAACTCTAGTAAAAGAGGGCTATTGACTTCTTAAATAAATGGTAAGTTAGGAAATTTATTTATTGACATTTCCCCCAATGGAATAGATGACTAACAAATTGAGACAGAGGTAGTACATAAAGTCATAAAATACATTTTTACATACATATGATGTATATAAATCATTAAAACAAATCAACTAAACAAATAAAAATTTTGAAATAATAAAAATAAAATCCTTCAAAACCTCAACATATGTTATCTGCTTTCCTTTCTTTGTTATCTATACTTCTCAATATTTACCTTTTCTCATACTCCAAAGAGACATTGCATGTCAAGATGTAACAATTCTCAGCCCGTCGCTTCATATCAGGATGTCTAGAGCCATGATCAAGGACAAGGCCCTCAACCTAGAAATAAACATATGTTAAATGAGAAATTGTGGGACAATTAAAGTTAACTCATATATAAGTCAGCCTACCATTAAGCTTACACCATACAAAGAAACCATTCAGAACTTAATGGTAGAAGTGAAATGGAAACATTATCATGTCTGCAAAGTTTCTTCCTAGCAACTGGAAGCATGAAAAGATAAAATATGAACTATTTAATCATTGGAAATGAGTTCAACCAACAAAATACATATATGCAAATAAAATACTTTCTTGAGCTTTTATCTGTATTAATAATTTTTCATACATTCTTGCCCATCAAAACTAAACAATTCTATGGCAAAAAGCCTTGTTTCCATTAAACCATGAATGTCATCACACAGGAGGCACCCCATATATAAATGCATTATGCACAAAATAAAAAGTAAATGACAGGAAAGCTCCACACAACCACCCCCCACCCCCCCCCCCCCCCAACAAAAAAAAAAAAAAAAAAACCAAAAAGTTTGAAAGCCGCAGGTTATCTCCAATTGATGTTGAAAACAAGTGCACAAGGAAGGCTACCAAGCAATAGATCTTGCATATGTATTAGAGTTGATAAAATACAAAAATTCAGAACTTGAGAACCCAGTTTTTTTCCATAGAACTAATTTATATTATATTCATGAAAAAAGAAAAGGTCCCAAACCAACGTTATAAAAGATAGAACATACCAAGCGTGTGTCTACATCAAATTTATGCCGCATGTGCATTATCTCCACCATAAACAAATCAATGCCTTCCTCAGGCTTGCGAATGCATAACACCTGTCGTACAGAAACCACAGTTTACTAACACCAATATGTAAAGGTCTACCACAAACTGTTAACTGCATAAGCCACTAAACTAAATTAAAAGGAGGAGCTTGAATAGCTTTATGAAAACTCATGTATTCATAAATAAATTTCACAGCACAAAACGCACCGCATTAACAACTATGTCTGTCAATTGATCTGCAAGTGCTTCATACAACTGCAGATAGAACAAAATGTCAGAGTCAAATCATAGAATTTTTTTGGGGATAGGTTAATACAACTCATTAACCCATTAAGTAATTTACCAAAAACAGAACTCATATGATCCAAAAACCATGACCTTATCCTCCAACTAAATTATATGGGTAGGAGGTGCCATTTGATCTAAAGACCATTGGTAAATTATTCCAGCTCATGCTTCTAATGGAAAATTTAAAAGAGAGATTACGGGTTACTTTTGTTCTGAGTGTTGTCCTTGCTACCATTTTCAGAATCTCTTTGTCAGGCTCATTACCCATAACAACAGGGGTTTTAAACTTTTCAAGAAATTGGAGAGTTGATCTTTTTGCAATCTCAAAACCATCAACCAAGACACGGGGATGCATTCCTGGAACAAGCATAAGTCTCATGAGTATAAATATATATTTTTTGATAAGCAATAATAAGTAATAAATTTTATAGAACTAAAAGGACTGCACCAAGTACGCAGAGAATATGCTTGATGAACAACATGGCTAAGTTCTAAGATTACAATGATCCATAAGTCTCAACCACCAAACACATTTCTCCTTTCAGAAAACTAACTCCTCTCTTTAAGAAAAAAAAGGGCTTGGGGGAGAGTGGGGGGGAGAGTCTTTGGGAAAACCTGGCAACATAAATTCATTTCCAGTTGAGCTAGGAGGCAATGTAGACACAAAGACACACTTGAGCTAGTAAAATCCTGATTACATTTACTGAATGTAATTAAAGATGATTTTAGCATAAGTTCAAGCGTTAAAAGGTCCAGTAGAATCCCACATTTTAACACAGTCAGTATCAATTCATTCACCACTGACCTTCATCAATGCATCGTTCTGATTGTTTCATAAGCTCGCCAATAAAGATCACAGTGGAAGTCGTGCCATCACCACTGATGTCATCTTGGGCAACAGCTGTCCTTGCAATCATGATTGCAGTAGGGTTTTGTATTTGCTGCAACCGTTAATGAAATATCGAGCAATCAAACACTATTTAGAAAGATACAGCCATTAGCTAGCATCTGAATGCTCATGAGGAAGTAACAAATTATAATCACTCAAAAGTCATTAAGATATTTCTTTGTCTACAATAGTTTATTCACTTTATTGTCCTCGACTTGACCCAAATCAACTCAACTAAGTCAAATTGGGGTGGACTCTATGGATCTTCATCAATCAATCTAAGTCAGCCACATAAATTGTTTTCTGCCATTCTATCTGATCTAACATCATTCTCTCTATCGTATCCCTATATTTTTTTTTTTTTATCAGTATGTTACATGTACCCAATTCACCCTCCATCCCACTATTATGGGAGAAGGAACACACACAGAAATATACATACACCCGCTGAAAGCCAACACTGACAACACACACACGCGTGCACTTGAAAACTCAAGCTGCTATAGTAAATAAAAATAACCACAAACAAATCGGTGCATTTTCTTGGATGACACAACAAACCTCATTGTGACAATAATAGAGATCCAATGCTCAAAAAAAAACATGACATAGTAAAAAAAATACCAAGAACAATCAAGCCGAGCCTATATTTTGATAATAAAATAAAATATAAACTTTTTAAAACCATCAAACAAAGCCTTACTCACTGACTTATTCCATAATTTTCCATCCAATGAAGCAGTTGTTAACACTTAACACTAAATACAATTTTCATTTTTTTTTAGAAACCCTAAACAGTTCAATTTCATAGGCTTAATTAATACTAAAATATTAAAAGAAAAAGGAAAAAAAAATGCTAGCTAATGGGTTTGCTCTTTGATTCTGGGTTTGATGTCGTTGCTGGATTTGATGTCTTTGATATTCAATTTGGGTTTGATGTCTTTGATATTCAATCTGGGTTTGCTCTTTGATTCTGGGTTTGATGTCGTTGCTGGGTTTATTTCTTAATTTAAGAAGAACATTGAAGAACAAGTTCTAATGTTCTAAGATCTCAATTCATGTAATTTTTTATTTTTAATTTTTTTTATTTAATTAAAATTAATTTAGATGCTGATGTGACATTTTTTAATGCCAAAATAGATTTTTTAATTATTATTTTAATGTGCCGTCAGCCATGTCAGCTTTTTCTGTTAGTTGGGTGACGGTAAGGACTTAAATGTCACGCGTTACTTGGTTTAGGGACTAAAAGTGATAAAATAAAAATGTAGGGATCAAAATAGAAAAAAAAAAAAACCAAAATGTAGGAACTAAAAGTGCATTTACGCCTAAAGAAATACCCGACATAGTAAAAAAAAATACCAAGAACAATCAAGCCGAGCCTATATTTTGATAATAAAATAAAATATAAACTTTTTAAAACCATCAAAGATCAAACAAAGCCTTACTCACTGACTTATTCCACAATTTTCCATCCAATGAAGCAGTTGTCAACACTTAACACTAAATACAATTTTCATTTTTTTTTAGAAACCCTAAACAGTTCAATTTCAAAAACCTTAATTAATACTAAAATATTAAAAGAAAAAGGAAAAAAAAAAAAAAATGCTGCATTGCAATGCAGTAACACAGGCTGTGCGTATTGTACAAAAAAACTTTTAAAGATCCAGTGTTTACGAGACAGAGCGAGAGAGAGAGAGAGAGAGAGAAGTCACCATTTCTTTCAAAAGAGTGTTGCCATCTTTAGTAAGCTTGATATCTCCGGCTCCTCCAACAAGCCTGCAACAAAATCAGAGAGAATCAGAGAGAGAGAGAGAGAGAGAGAGAGAGAGATGTGTATATATACATTTTGATGGTGCCTTTGGGGCCGAGGTTGGACTTGAGGACATCCTGCAAGCCTTTGGCGGCGTTGATGTTCATGTGAAGTGCTGCCGTTTTGTTCAGCACCTCCGCGTTTGGATTCAGCCCTCTTAGCGACATTTTTTATTTATTTATTTATTTATGCTACCCTCCTCTCTCTCTCTGTATTTAGGTTTTTCTATCTCTAAGAGAGAGTTTCAGAAACGAAGAAGATGAGAGAGCTTTGATTTGTATTTTTTGTATTACACTTCTCAAAGAGAAATCCCTCCAGAACTACACTCTCACCAACACGATCAATCTTTTTGGGTCGGGTGCATTATTTTACAAAGACTACAAAACTAATGGGCTTATACCTCAGGACAAGGACTTCGGAGCCAACATGAAAGCCCAACTAATAATAATGGGTATATAATATAATTGGAGACCATAAATCCCCAAGGCCCACTCCACTTATAACTAAGTCAGGGTCATGGTACTCATATGGAGCCAACACAAGAACATCAATTTCGAGACACCCATGCTAAACCGTGACTTCAAGTCACTATTTTAGTTCAACAATTCTTTGGCGGTCTATGAAAGTATAATATGCGTGGGGAGGCAGAGTTTGAATCACGATTCACGAACATGGAGCACCACATAGAACTTGAACTTGAAAGCCTCAATATAGAGATTTTTATAATTTTCCAACTAACCTTGGAAAAAGTGGATCTCTCTTGTTCAAATCCACATTTAATTCCCTCCTTGAAATTTCATGCACCTTTTGGAATCGTTAGTTTTGGTCACACGTGTATGATTTGCTATATTAGACAAATAATATAATTTTTTATGCTATATCTATATTTAATGAACAATTCAATAGCAGGAGTTCTTTATGGAATTAATGACTAAATGAGAATTTACATATTTGATAGTGTACATGCCAAGGTTTAGCCACAACCTCTTCTTTGCAAAATATACATCTAAATGTTTCTTTGTACTAAACACTAGTACTTTTGTTACACTTGTTGTATGCTATGTAGTAGAATTTCTGGTCCAACTTGCTAATAGAGATTGACGCCTTGGCCCAAATATTCACTTGCAGCGTTAATTGATTGCCATATTTATCTTTCTAACTCATTGGTTTTTTATTCAATCAAAATTTATATAAGAGAGAAAAATTATCTTACCATTTTAAGCAAACTTGGTATAGTAGAAATTTTTGTAAAATTTTTCATTGGTGGCATTATAGAGTTATTGGATGAAGATGAGAGAAAGAGTTTTTTGCTAATGATATCTTCCAATAAATTTTCATTCTCAGTAGCCTTATAGGAAAGAAAAAATAATAGAGATTTATAAATATGCACATAAAAATGACTAAGAATCTCAGTGGAAGCTTATAAATATGCACAAAAATGTTTGTGATTATCAGTAGCACTATGTGCAGCAAGCAAATATTGTCTCATTCCGTTGTATGAAAACCACTTATGTAACAAAAAATTACATACAACAAGCAAAGGTTGTCTCATTCCATTCTATTCAAGCCACTTACTTAACTAAAGTTATAAAAATATTCACAAACATTAATCATGAAAAGAGCATTTGAATCAATCATTCATAGAATTTTATTACTATCCAAGTAAAAAGATGAAATAATCTACAAAAATTTAAAGAATTTATAATATTAGGGAAAAAATCCAAAAGATACTTAAAATTTACAAAAATTTGGATTTATAATAAAAGAGCTAGATGTCTTGGTGGAGAGAGATACCTATAATGAATATAAATGTCTCAGTAAACAGGTTCTTTTAGTTTATAAATAAAAACTTTTTAAAAAGATTTTACCATTATGTGAAACCACTTTTAATCTGGTTTCTATAATAACAAGTTTGCTATTGATAAGCTCTGAAATAATAGCTGATTCATTGGTGATAATTTGATCCCACATAGTTAAACTAATCGACTTAAGGTTAAGACATATAAAACCAGTTATAGTAATCAGTATTTATATATAATACTTATATTCTTTTCCATTATAGTGAACACATGTTTACAATTATCCTTTAAAAATATTTGTTTAGAAAGATTTTACCATTATGTGAAACTACTTTCAATCTCATTTCTGTAATAACAGGTTTGCTATTGATAAGCTCTGAAATAATAGCTGATTCATTGGTGATAATTTGATCCTACGTAGTTAAACCAATCGACTTAAGGTTGAGACATGTAAAACCAGTTATAGTAATCAGTATTCATATAATACTTCTATTCTTTTCCATTATAGTGAACTCATGTTTACAATTATCATTTAAAAATATTTGTTTGGTTGTTCTTTATTTTGGTAGTTTATTTAAACTAATTAGACTGGAGCAAATCAAATTTAAAATGAAATTAATCGTATGAAAAGGCATGAAGACATCAATTGTTAGATCATACAAGTGATTAATGAGAGTGAACTCCTGAATCGTTATTATAGCCCATCATTGCTTGGAAGTTGTTGAGCCGTTCTCCATGTTTCGGTAATATTAACTCAGCATCTGTTTTGGTATTTCTTACCCAATAAATGAGTGAGACCTGTTTCAAAAAACCACATCAGACCCAATTAGTCTGATGTGGTTTTTTGAAACAGATGTCACTCATTTATTGGGTAAGAAATACCAAAACAGATGTTGAGTTGGTATTACCGAAACATGGTATACTTTCTCATCTATGGTGAGAGCAATGACATCTAGCACATTAAATGTAATATTTTTGTCAATAAAGATTACATTAAAGGGAGGTCTTGAATTTAAATTTTACAACTCTTACCAACTTGGGCCTAAAATCCATGTATTTATGGAATTGGTTACAAGGAACAAATCTATAATTCTTCTTAAAGAAAAAAAGAAAAGAAAAGGAATAAACCTATACTTTGGTGTCTTAAATGGTATTTCATCCTCTAATGCATCTTCAATGACAATTCTTGCATTAATTGATTGTCCACTGATATTCATTGTTAATAATCCAATATTTAGGTTTAATTGGTTTGACAAGTGAGTTGGTGATAAAATACGCCTTTGAATGGCACAATGCATCCTCACGCAACTGAATTTCACACCCAAATAATGTAGCTTGCTCTAATTTTTTTTTTTTAAAGAATGAAGCTATATATTTTATTAAGTAACAACAACATATGTGAGTTATAGAACTTCCCTCTCGGTGAATATGAGAAAATCTAATACTATGGAAAGACTCTATAAACAATTTTGCATCTTGTAACAAAAGACCAAAGGAGGCCATTAAAAAAGATTCTCCAAATCACTTTCAAGGATGGCTGAAACTATACCCAATTCCAGAGCAAATTCTAATGCTCTCACTGCTGCCATAATTTCAACTTCAATAGCTGAGTGTGGAAAGCTATATTTTGGGATATTGAGGCAATAATCAATCTTCGACCATCTCTAATAACCACACCAATACCTGCCATGTCTTCATTCTTAAACATAGCTCCATCAAAATTAATTTTGAGACTGTTAGTAGGATTTTTTTTTTTTTTTTTTTTTTTAGAATCATTAGTAGGAATTTTAAATGAATGGTTTAGTCGAATTTTATAATCTCTTGAGTCCTTGACATGAGGATATAGCTAATTTACTCAAAAGAATCTATAAAAGAAGTTGACTTTAGACCCTAGTAAATGTTAAAAGCTATTTTCATTTGAAGTTGTACCAAAATTTGGCCTAAGAAGAAAGCTGCAGTTTTTGCTCTAGATAACGCTGCATAAAGTTGTCTATGACTTTCCTCAAAAAAAAAAAAAAAAAAGTTGTCTATGACAAAATATTTGTCGGTAGATATATTCTAACATAATCTAAAGTTTGTTCCTGAGCTTTATTTATTGTCATAGTAAAATTTAATTGAATAGGAAATTGTGTCATTTTGAAAAAGAAAAAAAGAGAGGATAATTTTCATTTTTGGTAGATAAAAATGGAATTCTTGGTATAAATACTCTTTTGCCACTATAACGACCAGCCATAATTTATGCATCAATCACATTTGGCTTACATTCACGATAAATTAATTTTGTTCCATTGAACAATCCTTCTGAATGATCAATGTTTCGAAGTAACATGATAGGACACTTTGGTTCAAGCAATAGTTCACAAAGGGGAAGTCATTTGGTGTTAAACTGTTTAAGAAATCTTTTTGAAGACCTTGTTCATTTTTGTATAGTTTCATTAAAGCTACGACATCGAGTAACTTCACTTGGAAATCGATTTATAAACAAGTTATTTATCTCATTAACACAATCATTTTTAGTTAATATAGCCCGATTTATCATAAGGTTTAAATTTTTTAGATAATCATTAATATTTAGAAATACTGCATCTATCAAAGCAGGTAACACCATCCACGTAAGGAATAATTATCCTAATTGGAAGTTTTACTTTATCAGCAATAGTTATGGGTTCTGTTCCATTTTCCACTTGTAATAAGTATTCATAAAACATTGGATCCAATTTTGCTCGCATATTTTTAGGTCAATTTTATGTTTTTTGTAATACAGGCTACAAATATGATTTGACCAAGCTAGCATCAATTTTTTCTTGTTTTGTGGCTTTAGGAACCACATGTAAGACTTGACAGAAATCACCACCAAATACAACTACTTTACCACCAAATGGCAACCCAAAATTCATTGACATCTTGCAACATTTTATCTAAAGCTTGTATTGTTTGTCTTCTTGACATGGGTGCTACATCCCATATAATCAATTTTACCTACCAACTATATGAATAATTGATTATTACAAAATCTATTTTTTATTGGTTTAATTTTATTTTAATTGTGGTTTATTTTGTTGGGTTTTGGATTCTAAAAGAGTTTGTTTCATTTTCTTTTCTTTTCTTCAATTTATAATTTTTTTAGATACACTTTATGTTTTTGGATATAGGGAGAGAAGTCTGGATTTTAAGAATTTTGTTTTGGGGAATAATTGCTAATATATGGTGTACTTTGATGATGCACAAGATTTTGTGAGTAAATGTATTTTAGGAAAGAATATTTTTCCTACCTTACCTTTGAATTTTTGAGAATAACAAAAATTGTTTTATTGATTATACATGTATCACTTTTATGTAAAAAAAAAAATTGCACATTGTGTGAGTTAGCAACTCGATCAGGTAAAAGTTGATACAGCCAAAAATTGAATTTAAGGGCTTGAGATTAGCATTAAGATAAGCTTTGGAGTTTAGAGTAGAATACATACACATGTACCCAATATTGTATTCTTTCACCTTTTGCATAGGGAAAGAATCGGTTTAATAATTTGACAAAGTTTGACTATAAACTTGGTTGTAGCCATTGATTACAACTTCCACTAAAAAAATTAACATAATTACATATTTTGAAAATCTAACTGTTGGATTGTATGTGTTTTTATATTCCTAACACGCATGTCAAATTTCCTGTCAATTGAATATTATTTACAATTTGATCTATAAACTTATTTTTTATACATAATTTTAAACAAGAAAAACTTGAAATTTAAAGACATAGCTATTAATCTTTAATCTTTTGAAAATTTTACAAGTATAGAGGATATAGGGTCCGTTTGGATTGAACTTATTGTTGCTGAAACTGAAAACTGAAAATACTATAGCAAAATAATTTTTAAATGTGTAAATAGTACCGTGGGACCCATTTTTAATATTTTTTTAGTGCATGAATAGTGCTGTGAACAGTGATGAACAGTGTGTGAACAGTATTTTTTTGTCCTCTGCACAGTGAACACATGTGAAGTTACTGTTCACGCACTGAAAAAAGAAAAGAAAAGAAAAGGGAAAACGTGAAACGCAGACGCAGAATTCAATTGAATCCAAACGCTCACATAAAAAGAAAATATTATTCAATGGTGAAATTTTTAAAATTTACATTTACTAAAAAGATATTGAGTAAAGTTGTAGCTACCGCCAATATTTACACTTCCAGCTTCTCCAAGTGATATTGTAGGCACTGCATGCTATAGCACATGGTATAATTAACACGAACAAGTATAAGAAATTATATAGGTCTCCAAGAAAAAATAATAAATTATAAGATTCATAATACTATCGTATGTATCACCCATTGTTACAGAAGTATTCGCACAAAATAATGATTAAACTATAGATGGTTGGGGTCCAGACTCCAGAACAAAAGGCAAGCAAATTGCTAATTATGTATACCTCTCCTCTACTTTCTGAAGATCTAGAAGCAAACCTTGACCTTCAATTAACAAACTTTATCTGCCTTTTAATTATGTTTCTTTATTCTTTTATAGCGGTAGCCAAGAACTGTGGAATTTAATTGGCACTTTATAGTGTTAAAACTTATAAAAAAATATATTTAAAAAAAAAAAAAAATCTTATATCAAGTAATTCTAAGACTCTTGACACCCTTTAACAATGCTTATCACATGAACCTATGGTGTCATCAGGTGACAAACTTGGTAAATGGTTACAGAATTGATGAGAAAATTATCCATTTGGTCAAATTGAGAGCTCACTTTCAAGAATTTCATTGTCCAGTGCTTCCTCCTCTTTTTCTTGGGTTAGTCTGTTAAATTATCAATTGTCCCAAAAGTTTAAGCTATTGAGATATGGTAAATTTAATCATTTAACCAATACTAAGCTTTTGGGACAATCGGTAATTTAACCTGGTATCAGAGCATGAGATCCTGAGTTCGATCCTTATCTCCTCCACTCTACCTCCCATTTAAATTCTCACGTGTTGGGCTCACCTATTAAAAGGTAGTTTCGGCCCACACGTGAGGGAAGTGTTAGAAGTATTGGTTAAATGATTAAATTTACCATATCTCAACAGTTTAAGCTTTTGGGACAATTGGTAATTTAACAGTCTCCCTCTATCTCAATGTATGATAAAGGTGGTCAAAAAAGGAGAAGAAGAAAGATAGGAATATTTTAAAGAATAAAAGATTGGAACCACATGGTTCGAGAGACTGATTTCTGATGGGACTTTGAGGATAAAAGGAGTATAAACTTTCACCGTCAGAAGAGTTAATGTCTGTCGAATATGTCTCAGCAAAAAAAAAAAATAATGTATGTCGAATATGACCCACCATGGAAAAATCTCTAGGACTTGGGAATTGTTTTGAGGTATTTTTGATGAATGGAGAGACCTTGGAGTTTTAGTTATCCTACGATATCAGATCCTTGGTATAAAATCTTCTACATGGGACCTCGGGAATCGCTATCTTTTAAGATCAGGGTTTATCTTAGTCTATTTGTTAGTGTCATTGTATAGGTGTTTGTTTGTTTTTTTCTTTCCTTTTCTTTTTTAAATTATTATTATTATTATTTTTAATTAATTTTTTTCCCTTCTTACGTTAAGTGTGGAAAGTGGATTTGGATTTAATTTCTTCTCCTTTAAAATTAAATAATACTACTATATTACAAGACTCTTTTTTTTTTTTTTTTTTTTTTATGGGAATTACAAGACTCTTAATTAGTGTAAAAGACAATTTTATTATTTTGAATGAGCATTGGCCTAAGATTAATATACTCCATCTTATATATTTTTAAACAATACAAAGTGTTAAAGACCCTCAACAATTTATCTATGCGGTAGACTGTAGCTAAGCTCATGAACTATTGAGGGAGATCAATTTTTTTTTTTCCTTCTAATTTTTCTTTTATTTAAGTTCAATTTATACACTGGACAAAATTTCAATCCAATTTAGTTAGTTAGGAGAAAAACTTTTCAAACTCCCTTCAAAAAATTAACACATAGCAATATATTTTAAAAATCTAACAGTTGAATTGTATATTTTTTATTTTTTTAACATGTATGTCAAATTTCATTTAAATCAAATTTTAATTACATACTAATGCGTTGAGTGCTGGCAGCTCGAGAGGAGTAGGGGACCAATCCGAGTCCAGAGAATGTTTTTTTTAATCTCTTCCTTTTGTGGGATGCGATGAACATGGCAATCCCTATCTAACATGAAAGGACACTTTTACTTACTATGTAATTAATGAATATAAACTCTAGATAGTAATTTGCATAGTTTATGCATTCTCATGCATAATCTGAACTTAAACTCACCTTCTCATCTCATTGGTGTTTTCCTTAATCCTCCCTCTGAAGCCAATATTGAGGGAATCAAGAGGGGTGAATTCTTATTGTTTGGGGTTGTTATTTGTGAAGCCATTTGGAGAGCTAGAAACTAAGCTATCTTTGAAGGCAAAGAAACTAATCCTATTGAGCTATGCCAGAAAGTTGATAAGACCATAGTTGAGCACATAATGTCCATGGCAAACCATTCAGGCTTCCAATTGCCGAAACCAGTACAAAGGTGGAAGAAACCCCCTAGAGATTCAATCAAGATAAATGTTGATGCTGCTTTCAAGGATGGTAGCTCCTTCATTGCAGTTGTTGCTAGAGATTGGAGAGGGGAAGTGGTATTTGCTTGTCCTAAGAGAGTATATACCAACCTCCCTCTCCAGGTAGAAGCAAAAGCCATTAAATGGGCCTTAAGCTTAGCAAAAAGTCTTGAAGCAGCTGCTATGATTGTGGAGAGTGACTTCAAAGACTGTGTTCTGGCAAAAAGGTTCCCTGGAGAATTAGAGGTATTTGCAGTGAAATTCTCAACTTGATTTCGCTTATCCCTAGCTGTCATGTTATCTTGATCCCTAGGTGGGCAAATAAAGCAACTCACTCTCTAGCTAAGTGGTCCTTTTTGAACAATGTTTTGGGTCTTTTGATGTTGGTTTCAGCCCTCCCTGTTTTGAGATTATCCTTAAGGATGAGGCTCTTGTATCCTATTTGTAGTTCTGTTTTTGTCTTGTGAATAAAATTCTTATTCATCAAAAAAAAAAAAATAAAGTTTATGCATTCTCATATGAACTCTAGATCGCTAATTAGAGAATGACATCTTGTCAAAAATAACAAAACAAGGTTGAAACCGTACATACCTGCAATATGTCCAGCAAACAGTAGGTCGGCAAATCTAGACATCAATATAAGGTGTTGGGGCTTTTTTACGTGTCAATTTCTGAAGGGCTGGCCAGGCCTTGTTAGAATAGGACTAATAGTTACCCGTGCACTTTTTTTTTAGATTTTTTATTTTTTTTTTAATTTTTAATGTCACGTGTCAATTATTCGAGACATTTTTGAACCCAATGCTATTCCTGAGAATTGGGGTGCTACTAATCTTGTCCTTATCCTGAAAGTGGGACATCTAGAAATGATAACTCAGTTTCGTCCCATAAGCCTATACAACACTCTTTATAAAGTAATCTCTAAAATTATCCTTAATAGGTTAAAACTGTATATTATTGAGATTATTAATCCTTGTCAGACAGGGTTTGTTATGGGTTGCAAGACTAGTGATAACATTATCCTTGTCCAGGAAATTATAAGAACTATGGTAAGGAAGAAGGGGCCTAAGGGATATTTAGCCTTCAAACTGGATCTCGATAAAGCTTATAACCACCTGGAATGGTCGTTCATTCAGGACACACTAGAGTTCTTCCATATTCCACCAAATTTAATTCAATTGATTATGAATATGATCTCATCAACCCAATTCCACATTACGTGGAATGGATCTTCTATATCGGATATTGTCCCAAATAGGGGGGGGGGGGGGGGGGGGAGGTGCGTCAAGGGGATCCTTTATCTCCTTATTTGTTTATTCTGTGTTTGGAGCGATTATCCATTCTCTTGGAAGAGGCAATTCGGGATAAAAAATTTCAACCGTTGACATTTAGAGGACAAATTAAAATTTCTCATTTATTTTTGCTAATGACATTTTTCTCTTTTCGAAAGCCAAGATCAAAGTGTTAGACTCTCAATTCTATTTTTAAAAAAAATTGTGCATGCTTAGGTCAAATAAAAAGTGTTCAAAAATCCTGCATCTGGTTCTCACTAAACACTCCTGGACGTACTAAAGAGTTGATAGTTGGTACCTTTGATATCCCTACCATGACCCATCTAGGCACTTATTTAGGCACTCCCATTTTTACTGCCCATCGCACGACTAATGCTTATCAATACCTGGTTGATAAAATTCAAAAGAAAATTGAGGGTTGGAAAATTAAATATCTTTCAGTTGCTGGGCGTGCCACGTTAATCAAATCCACCTCGACTCTATTCCAATATATGCCATGCAAACAACCCTTCTCCCTCAAAAAATTAATCGGCATTTGGATAGAATGAATTGTCGGTTCTTATGGGGTGACACCAATCATCACCATCATTGTCACATGATTAGTTGGGAGACCATAACTACTCCGAAAGATGCTGGGGGCTTGAGCATTAAAGCTTCCCAACATATGAATTTGGCTATCCTTACGAATCAAACCTGGAGACTTCATACTCATCCATCAATGCTATGGGCATAAGTCCTAAAAAGTAAATACTTTCCCCATACCAACCTTTTTGATAGTGAAGTTAACCCTAAAGCCTCTCATATTTGGAAAGCTTTACACTTAGGAATGCAATTGCTTAGAAATGGGATGAAATGGATAATCGGAGATGGTTAATCTATCAGCCTATGGGAAGATAATTGGCTCCCGAGTGGTCCACTTAGAAGTCGTATAGAAGGGCCTCTTCTGCCAAATGAGGAGCAATGATGTGTTAGTTCTCTTCGTGAAAATCATCTTTGGAAATTTGAGGATTTGCATTTTTCCCTTCCCATGCACCTTGAACAACTTATTAACAGTCTTCCTATCGCCCAGCTAATAGTTATGTCAGATACCTATGTCTGGTCCCATAATAAAAGAATATGTTCGGCCAAGTCTACTTCCAAGTTCCTGTACCTTCAAGCTTGCATTCCTTTCAATAAAAATCAGTGGAATTGAATTTGGACACTTCCTTGCCCAAAGAAAATCCAATTTTTTATTTGGAAGTCCATGCATGAGCGACTAACCACCCGTCAATTTTTCGCTTTCTCTTGCCCTAACATCAATGATCGATGCCCTAGATGTAATAGCATTGAAACCACAAGCCATATTTTACTAGATTGCTCATGGGCTAAGGTAATTTGGCTACAATCCCCAGGTATTTTGCCTCTTTCGTTTTTTTCAACTTCCCCTCCAAATTTGGCTTAAAACAAACTCTAAATTGGAAAAAACTCTCCTGGGTCTTAAGCTTCCTTGGAGTATTTTCTTTTTGTTTCTTCTTTGGCAAATTTGGTTATCGAGGAATGATTATATTTTTAATAATCAATCTATCACTCAAACCCATCTGGTCCATAAAACAATTCAGTTAGCTACTGAATTTTATTATCTTGCCTATCCTGCTAAATATATTACGATAGAACTTCTAAGGATTATTAAATGGATCGTTCCATCTGAACCTTTTATAAAATTAAACACTGATGGTAGCTCTTTAGGTAATCCTGGGTTAGCCGGTGCTAGCGGTATTTTGCGTGATTTCTCCGGTAATTGGGTTTCTGGTTTTTCTTTACGCCTAGGCTTAGCTTCTAATAATATAGCGGAACTATGGCTGTTCGTCAGGTTCTTATGTTAGCATGGGATTTGGGCTTTAAATTCATTCAACTAGAGACTAATTCTACTACGTTTATTTCTTGGTTAACTATTAATGGTAATCTACCACTGGATATTGTTCCATTAATCTCTAATTGCAGGAACCTTATGGAGTGATAGTGGACCGTCCAACTGCTTCACATATACCATGAGCCCAATGGCAGCGCAGATGCTCTAACAAAAAGGGGACGTCAACAACAGCGCATTTTGGAAATTTATGATGCTTGCCCATCTTTTGTTTATAGAGCTTTTGCTTGGGATATGCAGAACCTCAGGACTAGTAGACTGTGTCCCTTAGAGGTCATTGAGCATGTTGTTGTATAAACTCTTTATATATTAAATAACACCCCCCCCCCCCTTTTTATCCAAAAAAAAAAAAAAAAACTTTATATCCAGTGATTAAGTAAAGATCAAAATACCTAAGGCTTCGTTTGGTTGGAAAAGTGAAAAAGTGAGAGGATAAAAATTTAGGAATGGATAGAAAAGTGGGAGGATATAATAGAATTGGTTTTCTCTCATATGTGCTTAGTTGGGAGGATGGAAAAGTGAAGAGAAGAAAATTCATTTGTTTGGTTGAAAAGAAAAATAAGCTGATTGAAAATATTGTTTGTATAAATTTATTGTCATGCCAATATTAAATATAAAAAAGCAACAAATTAGCATAAAAAAAGAACAAAAAAGCCAAAACAAATGGAGAAAAAAACAAAAACACCAGTTACATGGGCATTTTGGTCTTTCACAAGCATGAAATGACATTTCCTTGTTTTCTCCTCAATTTTCTCCCCAATTTGGAAAGAAAACATTTTTGTGGGCCTGAGGAGAAAACACGCAGGCTTTACCAGCTTTCCTTCCAACAATCCACCCAACCAAACACCCCAAAAAATCACGTTCTCTCTACTCTAAAATGTACCAAACCAAACAGACCATAAGTCAAGCAATAAGATGAAAACAAAACAAGCAGTAAGTTAAAAGAGAATAGCATATGTCTAGTGATAGAATAATATATATATATATAGTAGTAAAAGATCAATAAAGTAGTATATGTTCAATAATGAAGTACCAGTGAAGTAATACGTCCAACAATAAAATTATTGTTGGAAAACATGGTTTTGCATCTCATACAAAACAAGCAATGGAAAATTTATTGATCTACTCTATTCACATAGGTAACATGGAACTTTGAAATTTAGAAAATTAGAACAGAGAAGTGTACCTTGATGTAGTGAAATTAAAAACAAAGAAGAAGATTGATCTTGGAAAGATATTCAATCTTCACCCCACTTCCACTTTATGCTCAAGATATGTGGTCTCTCAACCAGTCTTACATGTATTCTCTTTCTTTCTCAATGAAAAGATGTGATTTAAAAAAACTGTTTTTCTTTTATTTTAATCATACAAATAACTGCCAACTGATTATCTAATTAGGTTGGCCTTTTGAGCAGCCTAATTGAGCTTTAGTATGTGGCTTGAGATGGGACCAAATGGACAAATAAATTTCTAATTTCAATGGCCTTTGGGCTTATCCGTCAACTATTGACAATCCTATAGTTACCATTGATTATATTTAACGCACCTATGTAAATATAAACTATAGACTTTATTAATAAAATTATATCCCAATTTATTATTTAATCAATTAACCCGTCTACCAAGACACCAATTAGTTCTATCTAAAAAAAAAAAAAAAAAAACCTATCCAAGAAAACATTCATAGTAACAAAAAGGTGTAATGTATAGCTGTCACTTTGTAAATGATTCTCTCTATCCTTGAATTCCTGTTTTAATCCTTCAAGTTATTCATACATTTGCGAAATCTCATTTTATAAAATATAATCTTTAGTAGCTCTTTACTACAGTGGTTAGGCCTAACACTTTGAATAATTAATCACATTAAACCTATCTTAAGGAAATATGTTATATCTCTTAAAAGAGACTATGGATTCCATTTTAAGAATATGTATTCCCTCATCACCACATGTGATTTCTCAACGTACTAAGATTTTTTACTGTAATTTAGATCTCACTCTTGATACATCAATGAAAACAACGTTTTGATTCACGTTCAAAATTTCCTCAGATTGAGAGATTATGTAAATGAAAGTCATGAAATTTATTATTCAGTTGACAATTGTTAATGGAATAATTAATCTCATAGCCATCATATTCAATGTGTCTTACACACTTAAGACTTATCAACATATCAGTTAGTAGTATTCACTTTCATGATCAAGACAAGCTATCTTAGTTGACATATTATAGTTTTCGAAGATAAAACGCCCAATTTCATCACCAACTACGAATTTAGAATTTTGAGTTTATAAGAAACTAGTGATTTATATTTTCTGTAACTAAATCTCATATAATGCATCTTAAGAGCATTTACAGTAAAACATTTGAAAATTTAAGCTTTTAGCAACTCAAAACATTACTTTATCTATTTTAACATCTCACTTTATAATACACCCTACAACAAAGGTTTTATATTAATATTCAACACATTAAAATAATATAAACAACACAATAAAATAATATATCTAACACAATAAATAACAACTACAACAATTCCGCCGCCGCTGCCACCACCACCATGGTGGCAGCCACAACCCACTACACAACAAAAAACTCAAAACAAAACCACCACCACAACCACCGTCATCAACAACCCACCACAAAACCCATTAAAAAAAGAGCAACACAACCAAGAAATCCAAACAAAAAAACCCAACAACTCCACCAAGAAATCCACCATTACAATCACTGCCGCCGAGAAAAACCTAGCACCAGACCAGAAACCCACTAGCACCAAATCGAGAAAAACACACTTAACCAAACCCAGAAAACACAGCAACTCAGACCCAAAAAACACAACCAAAACCCACTAGCACTGGCAACCATCGGCAACCCAAAGCCACGAATCCACTAGCACCGCCATCCAAAACCCACTAGCACCGCCAACCCAAAGCCACGAATCCACTTGCACTAGCAACCAAAACCCACTAGCACCGCCAACCCACGAATCCAATCTCACCTCAACGCTGATGCCCACAAATCTGATCTCACCTCAACATCGATGTCCACAATTCAATTTCACATGGGCTGAGGCCGGAGCCGAGAGGAGAGAGTAGAGAGTAGAGGAGAAGTGAGAGAGCAGAGAGAAAAGAAAAGAAAGAAAAAAACCTTTTATGCGTGTGAAGTGATTTGTGAGCGTGTGGGGAATAAAAAATGGTTTTTTGGGTATACCTTCCAGCTACAGTAATCAATTAAAACTTTTTAGGTTTACCTCTTTTGTTTTGGTGTGTATTTTTGGTGTTTTGGTTGCTAAAATGACTTTGTGAGTGCTCTAAGGACTATATAATAATGTCCAAATATTCATGTTACCATTATTTTAGATAATAAAACAACTTTTATTATTTTACTACATAATGTTGTATATAACATAATGCAACAAGATTTTAAGGTACTAATCCTAACAATTACATCAAAATAACTTGCAACTTGTTGTAAAGTAATAGGTGAACATTAATTTATCATGAATTCAACAATAAGAACCGTTTATGAACCCAGAGGTAAGATATCTATAAAATAATACCAAGTCCATTGGTAAAAATAATTGTAAACCACTATAAGTTCAAGCATGATATTCTTTGATCAAAGCAGAAAACTTGATTGTGATTAGAGGGAGAGAAACTATGCATGAAGATGAGTTGACAAAGTCCCCTCACTAATCACCAGTTTAAAGCCTTAAAAGGAGGAGGATCTCTTCAGTAGGAGTTTTTTGCCTTACTTAAAGAGAGCTTTCTAGTGAAATGAAGTGAGGATTTAGGTGGGAAACTATAACAATGATTTTTTGTTATATATTTAAGCTAGGAGCAACATGATGGAATGAGTTTTCTTGTTAGGGATGACTCTGATCATGGTAAGGATGGTGTTTTCTACTCGATTCTTAGTTGGAGTAGTGTTTCTCTTGGTCCTGCTTATATTAATGCAATCAAACACAATATTGCGCAAGTAAACAACAGAGGAAATAAAATATCATGCAATACGGTGACGTGGGGAAAATCAATGGAACAACTATTTTGAAATAAAAAAATAGTAAGTTTTTAACTACCAATCCCAAAGAAAATAGATCCACTATATAGAAATTAAGTTTATAAATAGGATAAACTTACTTAAATTTACTATCTCATGTAAAACATACTGACATTACCCAATGCAGCTTCGAATTCACAAACTCTTCTATAAGTGAACTTTGTTGAACGTGAACACCAGCTCACGACTTCGAGTACCCACTTGAAGATTTAGTTCAAGAACTTGTATAATAGGAGCAGCAACTTCACCTTGATCCCTCGATCTTTAGAAACTTGGACTATAACTCTGGTTAATACTTTGAAAGAGCTTGGAAATCCCTAATCGCTTGTGTACACCACATGGCTCTCAAAAAGTCTCAAATAACGTGCCCTAGGGTTGCTTTTATGTCCTGGCTTGAAAAACACAAAACCCTAGCTGCAAGACGACTAATTTTAAGCAAATCTGGATTTTCTTAGCATGAATCTCGATAGGTTGAGATTAGTAATTCTCGATTTCTAGGTCCAAAACCCATATCCAAATCCTTGTTCAATTGTATTTTGAGTTGTAACTTCTTAGTGTCTAAGAGTGTGTTTAAAGAAGACATAAGAGACTGCTCATGACCTGTAAAATTTGCTACCTTGACTGCACTCCACCAATCAAGCCTCACTTAAGCTTGACTCCAGACGACCAATTGAGAATCGCGAATTCTGAATTTAGCTGAAATGTTTTGTTTTAAGTGGGTTGTATGAGTGGATTTTTGTAACCCTAATGAAGAGCCGATATAAAGCTCCATCAAACCCTACTTTAAATAAGGTTGTAAAGGCAAGAACCCTAAAGGATTCAAAGAAAAAACCCTAGCCTCCACCTGCTGAATCTGTGAGTTCAAAAGGGAAATAGGAGATATTGTTGTCACTTTTGTGCACCAAGTGTTTTGTACCAAGCATTGTCTTCGACACTGTATTGATGATCATTGAGGTGTTCCAAGTGCAGCTATTGCAAAGTTAACCTACTGCAATCAAGTTGTTGCTATGGTGAAGTCAATCACAGATTGGAGATCCACGCACAACAAAGAAGTTTACTAAGAAAAGTAGTCCAGTTGAGTTGAAACTACACTTAGATAGCTCAATAGGTTTTACTATAAGTAGGTACTTATGGATCACGTATTTTCCCTGTACTTTTAATCTCAATCTTTGATAGTGGATTTTTCAAGGTGTGGTGACCTTTAAACTACCCGTTGGGGTTATTTCTATTTAAGTTTTCCCCATTGTAACCATATTACTGTCTTGAAATTTACTTTTCCGCTGCATGGAATTTCATTTTGGCACTATGATTGTACCCATTACATGCTAAATTGGATCTTTGCATAATTTGATAATTTAATTAACTTGGGTAATTGATTTATTTAATTAGGGTCAAAATAAACCCAACATTGATCGATCAAGCTTGGTGTTGAGCGAGTATTGAGATTCTAAAAACTCTAATTCTTCTTGAGGTTGAACCTTGTTTTTGTCTTGAACTAAAAATACACTCCAAATACACTCAAGACTCACCAAACGCTTAAAATATATGGATACATTTGACCGCAGTTTCCCAGCCTAGCCTAAATTCGGTTATGAATAATTCAATCAATCTTGTCATTATAATTTGTGTTGTAGATCTTCTAATTGTCAACACCATTTGAGTATCTATTCAGTAAAGAAACTTCATTTGAGTATCTTTTGTACCAAAGAATGATTTCTAATTGACTTTCATATTAAGTTTTGAAATTATAAATTTCAGACTAGCAATTCCCCAAACTGTTAATTCATCAATATGACAAGAAGAGTATTATATTAACTTCATTTGAATAGGCTCGTGTTTGTTTATGAGCCATTTGATTTTTTTTTTCATATATAGTAAACATTATTTTGTTTTACTCGTTTACATATCTATATTAATAATTAATAACTATATTATAGTTGAAATTATATTATTTGAGATAATTATTTATAATGATTTTATTTCTTTATGAGCTTATTAAAATTAGATTTACCAGTTTAATATTTTTGAAAATTATATAAATTTTTTCTACATTATTGACCATTTATTTATCAATAGATTACAAATAATAATTTTATATATTATGAACATAAGGACAAACTTGCATATTCTAATCTCATATCTATATAAATATATTTTTATACATATTGTTGGAGTTGTCTTATATTTGTTTTTGTGCCAATTGGCTCAAGGGACTAAATAGAGTTATGCTATATACAAATATCATTCTAATCCTAATTTCTAATATTGTGGATTAATAGTTGCTTGTTCCTGTCGACGTAAGTACATTGAACCAAGTAAAATCTCTATGTTGATTTTTCCTCTTATTTGATCTTGCTTAAAGATTAAAGAAGATAAAATAAAATAAAATAAAATAAAAACTTTTTTCTAAACTGAACTCAAATTATTTATAAACCATTCGATTTATTCACCATCTTTGTCGTACTAGGTAAAGAGGACTCAATCGTGTTTTATTAAGATTTGATTTTAGACCACTAAGGGGGCATTTGGTTCGCTGTAATGTTGATCACATTACGGTCAAATTACCATAGTGTAAATATTATGCATCTTAATGTATATTTTTTAAATTTATCCATGCATATGCATAGAGTTACAAGCTAGTATAATTCAATGTGTGTGTGTGTGTGTGTGTGTGTGTGTGTGTGTGTATAGGTAAAGCTGATAGAAAACCCAATTAAATTTTAAATTGGAATTCAATTAGAGTCTAATTTTGCGCCATGTGTCTCATCTAATCTAAATTTTTAAATTTTTATTCCAAGTGAGTTAATTAATATAAAAATTGGATTTCAATTAGAGTTTAATTTTGCGTCACGTATCCCATCTAATCTAAGTTTTTAAATTTTTGTGCGAAATGAGTTAATTTAGTGTAAAAAATGAAGATTCTAATATAAATAAACCAGAAAAGAAACCTAATCATATATCTAACTCTCTATAAAAACTAGCTTTTAACTCTATGCATATGCATGGATATACTTAAAATATATACATTAAAATGCATAGTATAATTCATACATATATAATTTAAATATTATTGATAGTCATTCTTATTTTTTTTTAACTCTTTAAAAAATCTTGTAAGAATATTATTAGGTAAAAAAAATGTAAATTGTCATTTAAAAAAAATTATATTCATTAATTTTAGACTCTTTGGTTTTTGTACATAATATCTCACTTTGATGGATATTAATGATGTGGTCCCACATTTTACTTAAAAATTAAGAAATAAAACTCTCTCTAAAAATAAATAATTTAAGACACATGGCGCAAAATTGGACTTCAATTGTAGAATCTAATTGGATTTTCTCTAAACCTTACTTATTAATATATATATATATATATATATATAGAGAGAGAGAGAGAGAGAGAGTTTAAATGATTTTATATTTATGAGCATTTTTTTGTATAACTAAAAAAAATTCAAAATTATAAGTCATTTATGTAATATATCATGACTATGTACGGTCCATTACTAACTAGGTTAAATATATATATATATATATATATATATATAGACACACACACATATATATACATATATTGCTTTTTTAAATCGAAGTTTAAAGAAAATTCAATTAAGATCAAAATTGGATTTTGCTTTTATTAACTTTCCATACAAATTAAATTATTTAGATTTTAGCTGTTATTTTTTTTTTCTCTAAACTAATGAGTATATTTTTTATACTGTTTCTATTCAGATATTTTGTATGCGAAGATATTGAACATAACAAATTGTGATTGAGCTGAACGATCTCATGCACTTATCCTCATCAATTTAGAAGATACTATTTGACCAATTTATTATTTGATTTTGTGTTGTATTTAGTAGAATTTCACAGACAATAATTATGAATTGATATTGTATATGCAGTATCCAATAGTAATTTTCAAAATTATATACATAATAGCAATGTAATGAGAAACTTGACGTAACAAATATCATAAAAATTGTAAGGAAAAACTATTTTAGTACCTCCATATGTCCTGGTCGAACTATGTCCTATATGTTTAATAATCCAAATTAACATCAATAGCACCACAACAATTCATCATTCCCGTGCATCAACATGGGTTACATACTAGTATATATTAATAGCAAAAACTTAGAGAAAATCCAATTAGATTTTAATTGGATTCTCAATTTTGTGTCACGTGTCCCATTTAATTTTTAATTTTGTGCCAAGTGAATTATTGAGTCTAAAAATCGAAGAGTCCACATCCAATTAGATTCTAAATTGGAGTTCAATTTTTTGCCACATGTCCATCTAAGTTTTTAATTTTTGTGGCAAGTGAATTATTAGTTGCAAAAACCGAAAAGTCTAAAACCAATTAAATTCTAAATTATAAATATATATAATAATGAGAAACCATTACATATTTTAGAAATGTATTGTTTAAAAAAAGTATAAACTAATATCATATATAATTTAAACATTTTTTTTTAAAAAAATGTATAATTTGAACGGTATAATTGTGATTGTTTTTAATTAATTGTATTGTGCATCGTATCATCAAGCAAATCAAATACCCCCTATATGATGTCATTTTATACATGTCTATCGCTTAATTTGTTGAGAGCTATTGAAAAATGGCCTCCTGGACTAATATACTTGCCCAACTGCATGCCCTTATTTGTGGGCTTGAGCCAGGATCAATTTCCTTCACTTTAATTGTTAGCTTAATTTCTTTAGAGATTACATAATAGAAATTCAAAACTGATGATGCCGAAAATCGTCAGTAAGCCACACAATACTCACGTGCTCGAAACAAGACTTGCGAAACAAAAACAAAGAAAACCATAGGAGAGTATCGGTGTGGTACCGGCCAAAGACCCTCCGAAGGTTAAGTTAGAGAACTTTCACAACTCTAGAGTACCAGAGTTTGGGGGAATTATGCATACCTTGGTTTGTGAGAGTTTTGGGGTTTTTATAGTAGCATAGGGTTGACATTCGTTCCTTGCCCTAGAAGATCTTTCCTTGTGGGAGAAATTTTCCTTAATTTACGTATCTTACAGAATCCTTTCCTTATAGGAGTCTTCTCGATTAGGGTTTATCGTGGGGTGCAAGGTATACTTGCGCGTGGAGCCCAAGCAAAAGATATGTTGAACCCGTCAAGAATTCCTTCTACCCCCGTCAACTTCATCTCGTCAACTTCTCCTTCCGTCTACGAATTCTGGTCGCCTCCTCCATGCATAGATCATCTCAAGGCGCACTCATCAGCCTTACAGGTTTATTAACAAAGTCGCCAGACACAATTGGTCCATCTCTTTTGACTTAGACTTTAAGAATTACCCTTATCAGCTGCCCCCTACTCCATAACCCTGTCAGCTCTAGCTAACGAGTTGTGGAGTTTGATTTGTAGCTCTTTTATTACATATAAACATTTTTCGAAAAACGAGACATTTATTGATTGATTCCTCGAGCAGCCATTATTAAATGTCAGAACATGTGGCTTAAGCCAGTTGGCCTCGTTTCTGGACGAAGGTGTCACTTCATCTTCCATGCCCTTTTCATCTTAGATATACCTCACCTCCTCCCCTTATTCTTCTCATTTCATCCTTGCTGATCTTGGAGAGAGCTCGTTACTTTGTGAACACTTTGCTTCCGTCAGCCTGCTGATCCCATCTGCTTTGCTACCATCGTCTCATTGAAACCGTCATTTTTCAAAGAACCGCTTACTTCGTAAGTTCTTTTCTTTCACTCTATCCCTTGTTTTCATTTTTCTAGTCAGTCATTAATTTTGTAGTGAGGCCGTCAACTTAGGTTCTTATAATACCTTCGTCGCTTGTAGGTAGAAAGATGTCTAGAGAAGCGATGAGTGAACAGTCGTCAATCCATGAGGGAGAGGGCTACGACGAGGTCTTCCAGTCAGGACATGAGCTCGATAAGGGCTTTTCCTGGTCGTCAGAGAGGGAGACATCCACCCGTTCTTTTGATGACGAGGCGGAGAGTTATGATAGGGAAGTTGAGGAAGAAGGAAACGATGGTGAGGTTGAGGGTGACGACGTAGAGGATGACAGGGACGAGGGTGTAGCCTCTGAAGAAGGGAGTTCGAGAAGTGACAAGGATGGCTGCATCCATCCATTTATTCTTCCCAAAATATGGACCGTCAATGACTTCATGCCAACGATGATGACCAAAGTTTTCAAGGATTTACGGGACCATTAACAAATCCCTGATAATATCCCAATCCGTCTACTAGGAAAGTTTGAAAAATGCTACTCGGGAAAGACTGCAGATGTTGGCATGTATGATGCCATGTTTATAGTAGGGCTGAGGTTGCCACTAACGTCACTACATCGTCAGTTGGCTAACTTTTTAAGACTATCCGTCAGCCAAATAGCCCCTAACGCATGGAGAATATTTATCGAAGCTGAGATCCTATGGGGTCGTCTCAACAGCAGGAATTGTCAACTTTCACTAGACGAGTTTTTCTAGTGCTACAAGCCTCAACACATCATCTCGTCCCAAGGGATATATCATTTTTCGGCGAGAAAGAAAGAACTTAGGCTAATGTCCGACATGCTTGACTCCAACAGGAATTGGAAAGGCAGATATTTTTTTATTCAAGGGACAGAGTGGGTGTGTCGTCAAGAAGAGTGGGTGACGATGCCCCATGGTTTTGACAACACTTGGGGCATCGTCAAGGATTCAGGTTTAGTACCGTCTCCACGTTTTCTTTTTCTTTGTTTATTTCCTTCAAGTTTTTAATGTCGTTTACTTTTCTCATTTTTCAGCTAGCGTTTGTCCTCTCATAACAAAAGAGCAAGAAGCCTTCATTTGTCGGGTGCTAGAGATCCCATTTGACGAGCGGAGGTGTAGGGATCTAATCACTCTTGACACCTTGCACTCTTATTGTGGAGGTCCTGAGCCAACGCCAACAGCCTGTCGACTCAACGCTTATTCCCGTCAACGTAAGTTTGTAAACCCTAGCCTCTATTTATTGTCTTTTCTCACATCTGCTTATCTAAATTTGTCGCTTTTCCTTTGCAGAAATGAAGGCAGCTAGGCAAAAAGCCTTGGTGCGGGCAACTGCTGCTGGTAAGAAGAAGGAGAAGGAGGGGGCCTTCTTGTTAGCCTTTAAAGACGTCACTAAGGTGCCGTCCAAGAGTAAAGGTGAGGGGAAGGATGACCGTCCACTTAAAAAAGGACCGGTCATCCATGAAAGCGACAAGCAGAAGAAGTCGTCTCCTGCTAAGCCTAAACACGGAGTGGGTAAAAGGCTGATGACAGGGAAAGGTCCCGTCACCGAGGCAGACGTCTGCCGTCTGCTTACTCATAAGAACCATGTTGTCGAGGTGATTGAGTCAATCATTAAGGACACGGAAATGGACCCTTACGCTGAACAGTCGATAGAGGAGCTAGAGGCGTCAGGCCTTTTTTACCTTACTCAGGTATGTGTTTTTCCTTTCTTTCTTTTCTTATTATTTATTATGCTCAATTGCTAACGGTTGCTCTATCTTGTAGGCGTTGGTCTATATGAAGGCATTGTAGGATAAGGGCGTCGCCAAAGAAAGGGTGCTTACTCGTCTACACAACCGCATCAAGAACCTGACAGACAAGCAAGAGCAGTACAAAGGTGCCCTTCGTACTCTCAATTAGGAGATGAAGGAGTTGAGGGAAAAGCTGGAGGAGGAGGGTCGTCAAAAGAAGAAGTAGCAAGAGGCCAAAGCGGCGGTGGAGAAAGAGCTGACGACCCTTCTTAGGCAGGTGGAAACGGCCAGGGTTGACGCTATGAAGGAATTCAAGGCTTCACAGCCATTCATTGATTCCTGCGCCGTCTACTATGGTGATGGGTTTGAAGATTGCCTTAAACAGGTCAAGTCCTCCTACCCAGACTTGGATTTATCCTAGATCACCATGGACGACCCCTTGCCATCAACACCTGCCGGTGACACTATAATGGAGGAAACCGTCGACTCCACTAAGTCGAAGCCTAATCCCAAAAATGATAGTGTTATCCTTGCTCAGCCTACTGCAAACCCTCCCATCACCCCTCTGGCCCCGTCCATTGAACCTCTGAATGTTGAGAATCCTCTTGCTCAGGACGTTCAAGATAAGAATGATGAGAGCCCCCAGGACATCTCTGCCTTTTTGACTTAGTTTTTTTATTTTTTGAATGATAATCTTATTGGATATTTAGTCTAACTCCTAGAAAATGTTGAATGCCTCTTTGTTTTTGGGCCCTTTTTGCAAATACCTTATTTTATGTATGGTATACTTTTTACATCCATTGCTTCTTAGCTTGTGCTGATATTGATAGATGTTTGCTTATTATTTTTTTTCATCTGTCATTCTCGACTAAAGACCTCGTCCTATTTGAGGACAAAATAAGAAACTCGTCTTCTTGTCTTTAATAAATTGAGGCATCAAATTTAATGAGTATTAACAATGAACCTGTCTGCTAGTGGGTTCTTGCAATAAACTCGTCCACTTGGAGGCTTAATAATTTTAACGAACACCTTAAGGTATCCTGAACTCGTCCACTTGTGGACCTAATAATGAACTTGTCCACTCGTGGACTTAATCATAGACCTGTCCGCTTGTGGACTTGATAATTAACTCATCCTTATGGGATGAGCTCGTCTAGTCATGGACTTAATCATGGATTCGTCCACTTATGGACTTGATAATATTAACTCATCCTTGTGGGACGAACTTGTCCACTTATGGACTTAATTATGAATCCATCCACTTGTGGACTTTATAATATTAACTCATCCTTATGGGATGAGCTCGTCCAGTCATGGACTTAATCATGGATCCATCCACTTATGGACTTAATAATATTAACTTATCCTTGTGGGATGAACTTGTCCACTTATGGACTTAATTACAAATCCGACCACTTATGGACTTTATAATATTACCTCATCCTTATGGGATGAGCTCGTCCAGTCATAGGAAATTATGGACTCGTCCACTTATGGACTTAATAATATTAACTCATCCTGGTGGGATGAACTCGTCCACTTATGGACTTAATTATGAATCCGTCCACTTGTGAACTTTATAATATTAACTCATCCTGATGGGATGAAATCGTCTAGTTATGGACTTAATTATGAATTTGTCCACCTGTGGACTTTATAATATTAACTCATCCTTGTGGGATGAACTCGTCCACTTATGGACTAAATCATGGACCCGTCCACTTAATTATGGATCCGTCCACTTATGGATTTGATAAACACATAGAGTAAACATGTAGAAACAGATAAATACGCTACTCATATCTGAATAAACTCCTCTTATTATGATAAATGCATGTAGAAAAATTGTTCTTTAAAGAAAAAGACCTGCCCATTGGGCTTAAAAAGTATTGTAGCAAAAATGAACTAAAATAAATTGGAAAATGAGGAGTGTCGCTCTTCGTGTTATCATCTACCGGTAGTACTTTCAGAGATGCTCGGTGTTCCATGGATGGTGTAACTTCTATCCGTCTAGCGTCTCCAGGTGATAGGTGCCTTTCCTCTGCCATGACGTGATTCTATAGGGTCCCTCCCAGTTAAGGCCGAGCTTTCCTTAGGTGGGGTCTCTAGCGGCGCCCATTACTTTCCTCAGGACGAGGTCTCCAACCTTGAAATCTCTGTGTTTAACTCTAGAGTTGTAGTGCTTGGCCATGAGGTCCTGGTATCGTGTGAGTCTCTGTTCAGCTGTCGCCCTAACTTCATCTAGTAGATCAAGCTGTAGACGTGTAGCCTCGTCGTTCTTTCTTTGATCATGATTACCTACTCTATAGCTCGTGAATTCGACCTCTACTGGGATGACCACCTCACTTCCATAAGCTAATCGAAACGGTGTTTCCCTAGTAGGTGTCTTTGTTGTCGTCCTATATGCCCATAGTACATTTGGCAGCTCTTCTGGCCATACACCCTTTACCCCCTTGAGCCGAGTCTTAATGATTTTAAGCAATGATCAGTTTGTGACCTCAACTTGCCCGTTGGCTTGTGGGTGGGCGGGCGGGGGAGGAGTAGTGTTTCTTGATTCCCAACTGTGAACAAAAATCCTTAAAGGAGTCGTTGTCGAACTGTTTCCCGTTATCTGAGACCAAGACTCTGGGGATCCCATACCTATAGACAATGTTTCTCCAGACAAAGCTTCTCACATTCTTCTCCGTAATGGTAGCCAATGCCTCTGCTTCTACCCATTTGGTGACATAGTCTATATCGACTACAAGGAACTTCAGCTGTCGTATTGCTATTGGGAATGGACCCATGATGTCGAGTCCCCATTGAGCGAATGGCCACGGGGCTGTCATCGGGGTCAGTTCTTCCGTTGGCTGTCTGATAATGTTGCTGAACCTTTGACATTTGTCGCAGGCTTTGTCATAAGTCTGGGCGTCCTTTTGCATAGTAGGCTAGTAATATCCAGCCCGAATCAGTTTATGTACCAATGACCGCGACCCTGAGTGGTTGCCGCAGATCCCTTCGTGTACTTCTCTCATGACATTATCTACTTCTTCGGGGCTTAAACATCTTAGGTACGGTCGAGAGAAGCCCCTCTTGTACATGACATCCTTTATTAAGACGAATCGTGCCGCCTGAACCTTCAGCTTTCTAGCGGCCTCCTTACCGTTGGTTAGTGTGCCGTCTTTCAAGTAGGAGACTAAAGGGGTGGTCCAGTTGCTCTCGGAACCTATTTCCTGCACATTGATGACATCTATCAATGGAGAAAGCTAAATAAAGGAGAGTACCTTATCGGGGATAACCATGTGTTCTGCTGATGCGGCCTTGGCAAGACGGTCGGCTTGCTCGTTCTCTCCCCTGGGGATTTGAACAATCTTGGCTCGTATGTTGTCCACCCTTCTCTTTGCTTGCTCCAAGTACTTCTTCATCCTCTCACCCTTACATTCGTAATCCCCATTTACTTGGTTGGTGACAACTTGAGAGTCGCAATGAATAACCACACTCGCGGCCCCTGTCGCTTTAGCGAGATCTAGTCCTGTCACCAAAGCTTCATACTCTGCTTCATTGTTGGTAGTAAGGAAGTCGAGACAAACCATGCATTCAATTTCATCCCCTTCTGGAGAACGAAGCACAATACCTGCCCCTCCAGCTTACCGGTTGGATGATCCGTCAGTATGTATACTCCACCAAGGATACTTTTCTGCCTCCTGGCTCTCTCCGTAGTGAACTCCGCAATGAAGTCAGCGACTACCTGCCCCTTAACGGCACTACGCGGTCGATACTGTATGTCAAATTCGCTCAACTCTATCGCCCATAGTGCTACTCGTCCAGCGGCTTCAGGATTGTTTATTGCTCGTCGTAAGGGCTTGTTAGTGAGGACAATTACTGTGTGGGCTTGGAAGTATGGCTTGAGCTTATGGGCTGCTGTAACCAAAGAAAAGGCGAGTTTCTCCATCGATGAGTACCTCTCCTCTGCCCCACGGAGTGCCCGGCTGGCATAGTACACGGGTTTTTGCACCTTGTCTTCTTCTCTGATTAGTGTCGCGCTGATGATAGCCGGAGATACAGCTAAATAGAGGAATAATTTTTTCCTTGGCTTTGATGGACTCAACAATGGTGGGGAAGAGAGGTAGGCCTTCAGGTCCTCGAACGCTTGTTGACATTCAGCTGTCCATTCAAAAGATTTCTTCAACGTGCGGAAGAAAGGTAGACACTTATCCATTGCTCTGGACATGAACCTATTAAGCGCAACTATCTTGCTGTTGAGGTTTTGTACTTCTTTGACGTTCTTAGGGGGTGCCATTTCTATTATGGCCCGGATCTTGTCCGGGTTAGCCTGGATGCCTCTCTAGGACACCATGAATCCTAGGAATTTTCCTGCCGTCACTCCGAAGGCACACTTGCCTAGATTGAGCTTCATGTTGTAGGAACGAAGGGTGTTGAATGTTTCCCTGAGATCCTCCAAGTGATCGTCCTCCCTTCGGCTTTTCACTAGCATGTCGTCAACATAAACCTGGTCATTTCTCCTAATCTGCTATGCGAACATCTTGTTCATGAGCCTCTGGTATGTCGCGCCCGCATTTTTGAGGCCAAATGGCATTACTTTATAGCAGAAGATGCCCTAGCTAGTAACAAACGAAGTCTTCCATTGATCTGCTTTGTCCATTCTGATCTGGTTGTAACCCGAAAAAGCGTCCATGAAACTTAATAAATGGTGTTGGGCCGTAGAGTCAACTAGGACGTCGACCCACGGGAGGGGGTAGCTATCTTTGGGGCATGTCTTGTTTAGGTTTGTGAAGTCTACGCATATCCTTCATTTCCCGCTGGCTTTCTTGACCATTACTATGTTTGCCAACCAGTCGGGGTAGTAAACTTCCCTGATGAAGTTCGTCTCTTGTAGCTTGTGAACTTCTTCCGCTATAGCTTGGTCTCATTCTAGGGCGAATACCCGCTTCTTCTGACGAATGGGTGGAAATAAGGGCAACACATTTAGCCTATGTACCATAACCAAAGGGTCTATTCTAGGCATGTCTTCATGGCTCCAAGCAAATACATCCCGGTTATCTTTGAGAAACGTTTTAAGTGCTTGGTGGACCATCGGGCTCGCGAGGGTACCAATCCTGGTCGTTCGATCAGGCTTGGAGTTGTCGAGAAGTATCTTTTCAAGCCTTTCAACAGGCTTTGTCACTGTCCGGTGTTCTTCTATGTTCATGGCCTAGAGGTGGTCGTCCATCTCCATCATAGCTATGTAGCATTCACATGCAGCTACCTGATTTTCGCGCATCACTTCTACTCCATAATCGATAGGGAATTTGATCATTAAGTGGTAGGTCGAGGTTACAGCCTTCCATGAATTGAGGGTAGGTCGTCCTAGGATAGCATTGTAAGCGAACGGGCAATCGACCACAAGGAATGTTACGTCCTTAGTGATCTGCTGAGGGTAGTCTCCAACCGTCATGGACAATGTGACTGCACCAAGGGGGAATACCCTTATTCCTCCAAAACCAACGTACGGAGTTTTCGTCGAAACCAGTCGCTCTCTATCAATCCTCATCTACTGAAATGCTGGGTAGTAAAGAATGTCAGCTGAGCTGCCATTGTCAACCAGAACCCGATGCGTGTTGTAATCCCCTACCCGTATGCTAACTACAAGTGCATCGTCCTGTGGGTGGTGGAAACGTCGAGCATCTTTTTCGAAGAATTCGATAACGGGGTTGTCGATCCACGCCATCTTTGGTACGGAACCCGTCAGCTGGACATTCTGAACCATCCTGAGATAATTCTTACGGGCTTTTTTGGATGACCCAGTAGCCATTGTGCCCTCTACAATCATTCTTATATCTCCTACAGGCGGCCTTGGACGCTCGTTCTCCCGTCGGGGAGCCTGCTCTTGAGGTGGATCCACTCTCTCCTTGCTGATGAACCTTTGCAGCTTTCCTTGCCTGATAAGTGCTTCAATTTGTTGCTTCAAGTCGTAGCAGTCGGCTGTGTTGTGACTGTGATCACGGTGGAAGCAGTAGTATTTGTCTCTAAACCTCTTATTAGGATCTCCCTTCAGCTTGCTAGGAAAGGTCAGGGTTCCTTCGTCCTTAATTTGCATCAAGACTTGGCCGATCGGGGCAGTTAGTGGGGTGAAGCTCGTGATATTCCCCGCGGGGGGCTTAAAGCGCTTGTCCTTCCACCGCTCTTCGGTCCTAGCCATCTTCCGCTCCCTATCCTACCGTATGTCTTCCTGCCTTTCCCTTTTCCTGGGCTTCTCTTCTCGGGCCAATAGTGCGTCTTCCGTGTTCATGTACTTGGTCTCCCTGTACAGCACATCTGACATAGTCTTTGGGTCGTTCTTATATAGAGAAAATAGGAACTTACCCTTTCGCAGCCCATTCGTGAACACGGCCACGAGTATCTTGTCATCAGCTTCGTTGATCGAGAGGGCCTCCTTGTTGAAGTGGGTTATGTAAGATCTCAGCGTCTCGTCCTCCCGCTGTCTAATGTTCATCAAGCATGCAGTGGACTTCTTATGCCTGTGTCCCCCGATGAAGTGTGAGACAAACTGGGCACTTAACTCTTTAAGGTACTAATGGAGTTAGGCGTCAACCTGCTGAACCAGATCCTTGCAGGTCCCTTCAACGTGGTAGGGAAGGCTCTGCACATAATCTCGTCCACCACCCCTTGAAGATGCATCAGGGTCTTGAAAGATTTCAAGTGGTCTAGGGGGTCCTTGGATCTGTCGTAACTTTCTACCTACGGCATACAAAACTTCGGTGGAAGTGGGAACAAAGTGACAAACGCAATGAATGGCGGATCAGTTCGGTGGACCAAGTCATTGAGGTCGCTAGACACCCGTCCTCTGAGGGCGTTCATCATAAAGTCCATCCGTTCCTTCATCATTTGCATCTCTATGACTATGTGAGGTGAAGCCGTATCTGTGACGGATGGCCGGCTCGTGTCCTGTCGTTCTAATCTGTTTGGGGCATTGCTACCCTCCGGCCCTTCTTGGTCCCTTCTCTCAACGCTGGTGTCTTCTTGGTCTTCCTCCTGAGTGTTAAGGCTTGCATTCTTTTGGCGCAGCTGCTCTTCCAGATCATGGTTTTGCTTGGTGAGGCACTCCATGGTGGCGACGAGAGTTTGAACTTGTCTCTCAAGGGTGATCGTGCGTGGTTCGTCTCCTTAAGCACTATTGGTGGTCGCCATCGAGCGAGTAAGTACCATGCAACTCTTTGTCCAAGAAGCGATAGTATGACTTACAAGTCGCAAACTTGATGAGTTCCCACAGACGGCGCCAACTGATGATGCTGAAAATCGTCAGTAAACCACACAATACTCATGTGCTCGAAACAAAACCTGCGAAACAAAAACAAAGAAGACCATAGGAGAGTACCGGTGTGGTACCGGCCAAAGACCCTCCGAAGGTTAAGTAAGAGAACTTTCACAACTCTAGAGTGCTGGAGGGAATTATGCGTACCTTAGTTTGTGAGGGTTTTGGGGTTTTTATAGTAGCGTAGGGTTGACATCCGTTCCTTGCCCTAGAAGATCTTTCCTTATGAGAGAGATCTTCCTTAATTTACGTGTCTTACGGAATCCTTTCCTTATAGGAGTCTTCTCAATTTGGGTTTATCGTGGGGCGCAAGGTATACTTGCACGTGGAGCCCAAGCAAAAGATATGTTGGACCCGTCAAGAATTCCTTCTACCCCCGTCAACTTCATCCCGTCAACTTCTCCTTCCGTCTACGAATTCTGGTCGCCTCCTCCATGCATAGATCATCTCAAGGCGCACTCATCAGCCTTACGGGTTTATTAACAAAGTCATCAGACACAATAGGTCCATCTCCTTTGACTTAGACTTCAAGAATTACCCTTGTCAAAAGCCAGCCCCTCCCCCCTCCCCACTCCCCCACGCGTGCCTCCAGGGGAAGTAAAAAAAGGAAAATGGAAGGAATAATTAGAAAATAAGTAGTCAAAAAGCAATTCAGGAGAAAGTAGGATATCTGGAGAATAAAGTGGACTGTCCATTGGCTTGTACTTGGAAATTGAAGAATATCCATGATTTTCAATCAGTATTTTATTCAAGTCGGTCAGAAAATTTGAGTACACGTGGATAAGAACTAAGAAGCAACATTATATCATAAACCACCAGGCTTCCATAACAGATATTATCCTATAATTCTTTGCTTGCCATGTACACATTTAGCTGATCACAATTACTGTCTTATTCTACAAAGTGGTCAAAAGCCACTGGTATACTCAGTAAGTTTGAGAAGGTGGTTCTGCAGATAAAAAGTGGACTCAATAGTTCCCAAATATATTCTGAGAAGATATATCGAGAGAAAGATAGTCCTGCATCCTCCTAGTACTAAAGAAACGTGAAGAGAATATTTGGAAAGAATAAACAGTCTATATATGATTAATTTTCTTGTGCTTACTCTATTAATTAATGCATTGTTATACATTATTTCATGGGGGAATTCTAACTATAAATCTTACTCGAAAAAGATGCTTGGTTATCTCTTCTCTGTACATATTGAGGCTTAAGATATGGATAAAATGTAGTAAGGTTGATAAAAAGTTGCTGCAAAGTTCAGATAGAGATCTTTCTCGGGTAATAGCTAGAATGTACTAAGTCTATATGTAGCTCTTCTTGGTCAGAAACGAATAAATATGAATTATATTGAAATTGTGAATTGAAAGAGAAGGAATGTAAGAAAAAAAGGATTAAGAAATTTGAACTTTTACCTCATATGAGAATCCATGTGACGACACCCACTTGTGAGAGAAAAACAAGAGGAAGGTTCTTATCATCTTGAGGCTTTCTCTTTGGCCTCACACGTTCTCATTCTCTATATAAAGACTCCTCAAGGCAATAACATTATTCAGACCACAAAGACCATTCTAATCCACTCATTTTATGAGAACCAAAAACATGGCTACCATTTCCCTTGATCCAAGGTTTAATCTCCAAGTTGGCAAGAACCAGCACCAACATGGAGGAGTTGTTGAAGAGATTGACGGTCTTATAAGAGTTTACATGGATGGACACGTTGAGAGGCCTTCAATTGTCCCTATTGTCCCCTGCACCATGTCATTAGAGCGTGGTGTGACGGCAAATGATGTTGTAATCGATAAATGCACTAGCTTATGGGCACGTATATATGTCCCAAGCTGTTTTGGCAAGCTTCCATTTCTTGTTTATTTTCATGGAGGTGGATTTTGTGTAGGTTCTGCTGCTTGGAGCTGTTACAACGAGTTCCTGTCCAATCTTGCTTCCAAAGCAAATTGTGTGATCATCTCTGTAAATTATCGTTTAGCCCCTGAGAACCGTCTCCCTGCTGCATATGAAGATGGTTTCAACACACTTATGTGGGTGAAACAACAAGCTCTAAATGGTTCAACTGAGCACAGATGGTGGTTGAGGCATTGCAATCTCACTAGCATGTTCCTAGCGGGTGACAGTGCAGGGGCCAATATAGCTTACAATGTGGCCACACGGCTAGGGTCAAGTGGCACATCTGATTTCGCCATCATAAGGCCATTGTATCTCAAAGGTACCATCTTGATCCAACCTTTCTTTGGAGGAGAGGCACGAACTTGGTCAGAAAAGTATACCAATCAACCGGCTAATTCAGCACTATCCCTATTGGTTTCTGATACATATTGGCATTTATCACTACCTATTGGGTCTAACCGTGACAATCCATGGTGTAACCCTCTAGCAAACGGCATGGCCAAGTTGAGGGACTTTAGACTTCCAAACATAATGGTATGTGTATCGGAGACGGACATATTGAAGGATAGGAACTTGGAGTTTTGCACAGCCTTGACTAACGCAGGGAAGAGGGTGGAAACAGTGATGTACAAAGGCGTAGGGCATTCATTCCAAATTCTGCATAACTCTCAGCTCTCTCAACCTCGAACCCAAGAAATGATGTCCCATATCAAGGCTTTCATTAACGAATAACTACCGGGATTTTCCTCTTTTCTTTTGATTTTTTTGGAGCATGTTTGTGTTGATGATATGATTGTTGCCAGTAAGTCTGTTGGTCTAATAGTAATGTATTCCCTAAGCAATAGTAATGTATCTTTGTTTGTATCAATAAAAGAATTAATATTTCATACTGTTCTACAAATTTAAAAAAAAAAAAAAAAGTTACAATAAAATCAAGAGAGCATAATAGCTAACTATCATCTGTAGCAAGACTGTCTTGAAGTAAATAGCCTTGTAGTTCTTGAGGTGGTAAAGAAATCCAATTAACGGATAGTGAGCCAAGTTTAGCCTTAGTAGCATAGTAGCAATCTAGTGGGCAACTCTACTAGCTAGGTGACTGGTGAAAGTAAATGTAAGAGGCGTAAGCCCCAAGCAATCTTAATATCATGACAACTAAATCAAATTTCGCATAAATAAGTTGAATTTAGCATGACAGTAGTCAGTATCATTATCTTTATTGTATGATGGCATGATTGACTTAGGTTCTTCACCAAGAAAGTGCCTTCTCCAAGTGCTAAAGCCTTTGTTATCAATTCGAAGTTGCTGAAATTTTGTAGGCATTCCCTATAACCAGCTTTCCTAGGAGGTCTCTCACACAACTGCAATAGACCTCGGCTCTTTTGGCAGAGTCAAAAGATGCATCTGCATTGGCTTTCAACCAAATTTTTTGGAGGTCACCAGTGTCTTGAAAGGTTTGAACCATCTATGCTTGCAATTCCAAATTAAGGATGACTTCGATTCTGCTGGCTTCATTTGCTTTTGAAAACAAATAAATTGTAGTTTTTGAGCTCTTGACAAGGCTAAGCATGGGCCTGGATTAGTATTATCAAAGGCTTAGCTAAATTGCCTAAAAGGAAGCTAAAAGAGACATATTTACAGTTGCTCTTGAATATCCTTCTTCGATTCCTTGGAAGTTCTTCAACAAACATAATGCAAATCTACTAATATCACCTCTCGCAATCACAAAAGAAATCACTTTCACGTTACAATTCTTTCATCCATGGGCATGGGAGCAATATATGTTGAGTGTTTCCTCTTCTTTTTTGCATATGGATAGGGTCTTTAATAATCATCCTTCTACATGAAATATTCATTGTGGGTAAGGCATTGTGACATACCATCCAAAGAAAGAAGACATTGGAGACTCCATATGGGCCTTCTCATATTGTATGGGTGCATGAAGGAAGATGAGGCCCTCTCCCTTTGCTTGTTTTGTGACTTTCGAAAGAATGGACTGGTACCTGCTTGCTTTTCACTTGTGAAACTGATAGGGTATTATACCTGTATAACCATCAAATAGTTATTATAGTTTCACCTTATCCCATACTTTCCCTCCCATGGTCGATAAGCTTAGCTATTTTCATGTTGTTTATGTGAAGAGACAGGAGAAGGGTTGGATAAAGTGATATCCATTTTGCACCCCAAACATTACCCTGATTACCTTTACCAATCCTCCAAAGACACTGTTTGAGGAGGTCTTTCCTGCAAGCTAACTACTCCAGCGCCATGAGGACCTCGATCCACTCAATTTTTGCAACCCAAGAAGTAGAAGGGAAGTTGGCACTTTTGATGATATGTGACCAAAAACCATTTGTGCGTTTTGAAGATGCAATGCTTGCTTTGCTAGAACTGCAGTGAGCTACTCTTCTAGAGAAGCTAGTAATTATGAAATACAAATATATGGGTATTAAGAATAGTTTTAAAACCCAAACTAGATCTGCTGGTGTAGCCGCTTTAACTGGAACCTGCCCTTACATCACTTTATATAACCTCAACAAAAAAAAAAAAAAAGAAGAGAGAGAGTTTTCACCCATATGGAATTACTAGGTTGCCATTGATACAATTTGTAAGCATCCAAGAAGACGCTAGTCACATATATGTTATACCTCAGAAAAACTAGTAAAGTTATAATTTTGGCTCTTCATAAAGTTAAGTCAACAATGCTAAGTTGGCAAACCTAGAACAAAAGTAACCTCAATGTTGAATCTTGACTAAGTTTTAAAGAAATTTTGAAGACCAAGTTACTATGCAAGAAGTAATGTAGGTTCTAGAATCTCAATATCAAGTTGATCGATTGAGAATCATTAAAATTTTTTAATCAAGAGCCTAGATTGACCTATTGAGATTCGCGCTGACAAAATCCTAATTAAGCTCAATCAGCAATCGTGCATCCAGGGTTTTGTAGATTATAATTTAATGTACAAAAAGAGATCTATGGCATGTGAAATCAGACTTTTTGAGAGTCGTGCATTGTACACCTAGGGTTGGAGATAAACCAAGCTCTCTTAAAGCATCAACCGAAGTTCAAGTTGAATATTTCAAAAGATCAAGTGATCTAGTTGAAGTTGTTGCTTATAGTACACAATCAAGCTACTAGAGTGAATCTTCAAGAGGATTCTTAAAGTCGTGAGGGAGAGGTTGACATTTGACAAAGTCCACAAATAGTAAGTCTACATGAAGTAGTAAGGATTTGGAGCTACATGGGGTCATTTTTATGTTCAAAATTTTCCAAATCCTTAGACCTCTACAAACATGTGCAAAAATTTTAAAACTATTATGTAAGGTTGAATTTTATCAACCATCTCGTTGGCTTTATTCCGTGCCAATTTGCTTGTAATTTAGCACTTAGTAACCCTGTATTCAAGTGGGATTTATGTAAGGGTAGTGTGTGAAGAGAGTGTGAAGAATTGCTCAACAATGTGCAAAGAAGCAAGGACTCGCGGCTGACTCGCGACTTGCAAGCCGCCAACTGCTGCACACGTGAGAAGCATGCGGGGAGGTGAAGAGTCACGCCAGCTGTCGCACTATAGGACAAAAGTCCTAGGCTGGCCAGGCCGTTAGCTCGCGACTTGAACTTGCGACTTAGACCAGTCGCGAGGCCAAGCCGCCAATTCACCCTGTTTGGGAAAAACTGTCTCTTCGTATTCCAAACACACACCACTATATATAGACCCTTATACCCACAAAATGTAGAGAGCTTCTAGAGAGAATTTTGAGAGAGAAACCCTAGAGAAAAACAAGATTGCCTCATCCCCATTCTTCATCTAAGAAACTCTTCAAATTCCTCTACTCTCTTCCTCTCCATTGATACATCCTTGAGAGGTTCTTGACCAAATCTTTTTCTCACCACACCCACGTTTGTGAGAAGGTCTTTTGGTGCTAAGGGAAGCAGTTTGGAAGGGACCAATGGTTATTAGTTGATGCTATGGGTTATAGCGGAATCCGGTGAGTTAGAAAAGAAAAAGGTTCGGTGCAACCTCGTTGGAGCAGGAAGTTTAGAGGGTTTAGGTACCTGGGTAGATTAGGCTTGGAGGGTCTATTGCTGTTTATGTATCCCAACTACATTTTCTAGTGGATTATTGACCGCTTGGAGGGCGGCGGAGAGGTTTTACGCCGAGGGCTTCGGTTTCCTCTTCGATAACACATCGCGTGTTGTCCTTGTGTTTGCATCTCTCTTCCCTTATCTTTGCCTTTTATTTTCTACTGTGGATGTGATTATAATTGGTTTAGATTGTTTATCAATTCTGTGTTTGGCTTATGTTTATGTTCCGCACATTAATTGTTTGATAATAAGCTTGAATTGATAATTTGTAATTTGGAGTCTAAACGTTCATAGTGTTTTCAACGCTATTTGAACTCTCAATTGGTATCAGAGCGGGTACACTTGTTGTGGTTTAAATACCTAAGTGTGATCCTTGACCCCTTAGTTTATTTGCCATGGATTGTGCTTTGTATGCCTCTTTGTATGATTTGATTGATGATGAATGTAACATGCCACGTGTTTGTGAAAATGCCTCTATGAGTGATAATCCTCATAATTGTGATGCTATGTTACATGAATCTTTGGATGTTGTTGATATTCCAAATGACAAACTCTTGAAGAAAAATGCTAAGAAGTTTCAAAAGAATTTGAGCAAGTTATTTTGTGAAAATGATGATTTGATTGCTAAGCTCAATGAATCCAACAAATTGGTTGAGAAATATAAAAAACTTGCTGAAATTTCTCTTGAAAAGCTGAAAGAGTTTGAATGTTTGAATATGGACTTGGATGCTAAACTTGTTTTGTCTAACAAACTTGTTGATGATCTTAAATGTGAAAATGAATCTCTTAAGATGCATGCCAAGTGTTTGATTGCTGAACCTATTGCTAAAATGGATGATAATATATGTTGCAATCATGTTGTAGTACCCGATTTTGTGTCTAATGTGTGTTCTACCTCTAAGGACAAATCGGTGTACATTCCTCCACATAAAAGAAACCAAAAGGTAGAGAGAAAGACTATTAAATCAAAGCCTCCATTTAGGTTTCAACCTAAGGCTTTGGATGGATCTAAGTTTGTTCCAACTTGCCACCATTGCGGTGTGATCGGTCATATAAGACCTCAATGTTCTAAGTTGAAGAGAGGACAAAAACATATTGCTAGATCCCTTCCCAAAAAACCTAGTGGACCTAGACACATTGTTTGTCACCATTGTGGTGCTTTTGGTCATCTAAGACCTCACTGCTCTAAGTTTCATGCTCTTAAAAGAATTAAAAGAAAAGAGAAACTTGAGCTTCTTGGAAATTATGCTATGAAAGCTAAACCGGATTTGAGTGAAAATAGCATGTTGTTAAAGAAAGTGTTTAATGCTCTTAACTGCTTGACTATGTGCATCTCCGGTTCTCATTCTTCCAACCCTCATCTCACTTCTCATGAGACACTCATTCCAAACAATTGTTCCGTTTGGATGAAGAAAGGTTCCTATAATTGAGCTTTTGCTCTTTTGGTCCTTGATCTAATTCTTTCGATCTTTGTAGGACCTTTCATGCATTGTTTGTCATATCTTCATGCATTTGTGTATTTTGCATTTATTTGTATGCATTGTTTTTGTTTTGATCTTACTTTTATGTTTTAGTTTTGTGTGAGTAAAAATTCAAAACCACATAAAAAGTGAAAAATTCAAAAAGTTTGATCGTATATGTTTGAGCACATATCACATGTGAGTTTTGCCTTGTACCTTCGTACAAATGGTTTTATGCATTTACGAGCTTAGTTTGTTCTTTATGCACTTATATCTTTGTGGGAAATATCTTGACATCTTTGTGTGATTGTTGTAAATAGATCTTCAAGCTTGTCATGAATGATTAGTCAATAGTTATGTTGGTTTTGATATATGCGTAGACTTGTGCCTATATCTCTTCCCGCTTTTATTTTATCGCTTTTAATTAAAGAGCTCTTCAAATGTAAATCTCCAAATGAAAAGAGATATTGAGCTGCAAAAGCCTTTCGCACATACTAGTATTTGACTAGGAAAAAGGGAAAGCGACCAAAATAAAATGTATGATGCCCAAAGAGCCAAAGGCTAACTCATCAAAGTGAAATATCAAAAATTTCAGGTATCGATCTCAAAATGAGATGTAAAGATAAAAAATGATAAAATGTTATGAATTGTAAAGAAGCCAAATGAAAAGCTTCAAAGATATGTAATCATTTTCTTGTGGGAGGTCATATATGTTCATTTCTATAATTGAGATAGACCACTTGTCTTAGTACTAATTGTGTATGACTTGATTGAATTGATCATTGAAGTTTCATTCTAGACTAAGGATTATTCCACACTTGATACACACACACACAACACACATGCCTAATGTTCAATGAATGCCTTATTCATTTGTTCGATTGTACTTGTTTAAATATGATGTGTGTGTGCTCAACTATATATGGATCAATCCAAAAAGATTTTTGATCATTTTATATGTTTTTTGAAGTGATTTTTATCACTCTTTGTGTTCATGTTTAGTGCTTACATTGTTTTTCAGTGTTTAAACATGTTTTGTGTTAAAAAACAGGTGTCAGAGTTTTTCGCGACTCACTCGCGACTCGCTCGCAACTTACTCACGACTTGCCAGTCGCCAACCCTAGTCGCGAGTTTCATCCAGAAGCTTTGGCGACTCACTCGCGACTCGCGAAATTTTCGCGACTCGCTCAGTCGCGAAACGCCCAAAAACAGCTTTTTAAAGGGCTTTTCGTGGGAAACCTGTTTTAAACCTCTTCCATCCTCTATTAAACCCCTCTTTCACTATTTTTATTTCAAAACTCAATCAATTTGAATGGTTTTTCATTCCATTAACATCTATAAGGTAATTATGAACTCTTTTCATTGTTTTTGATCCTTAGACTATGTTGTGAAGAGTTTTGTGCTCTTGTTGCCCATAGTTAAACTATAAATAAAACTTTTTGGTGGCTACTATTTGATTCCACATAGTCATTACCTTTGGATAGTTGATGTCATATTACTTTTACATGGTTTATCATTTGGAGTGATTTGTCAACTTATTTTGTATGCTTTAAAAATAAATAAAAATTAAAATGAGTCAATCACGAGTTAGACGGGTTGACTCAACCTGCCCAAAAAAAAAGGCTGAGTACTAGTCGACTTATTTTTACTCTAAAAAAAAAAAAAAAAAATTTAAGTTTTGAGTTAGGTATTTTGCTTCGAGTCGGATTAACGGTTTCAATCCAAAATTGCTAGGTCTAATTGATACATGATGGATTGGTAAATTTTATTAGATTTTTGTGGATCTTGTTATGATCTTGCTAAATTTTGTTTCTGTTGATCTTGTTATAATCTGATTGTATTGTGTTTTTATTGGATTGTTGTGATTATTGTATGCACTATACTTGTTGATGTTATGTTTTATTATTGAATTTATCTACATCATACTGTTTTGCTAAAATCTGTCGTTATTTTTTGCTAGAACAAATTGGACCTTGAAACTTCAACCTAATTCAATTCTTTTAACCTGTTGTTTTAAAACCATGGTATTAACTTCTTCTTCTTCTTTTTTTTGGCTGAATAAAAACCATGGTATTAACTTATTAAATACAAATTAAGAATTACACATTTATACCGCACACCCTTGGTGCAGTGGTCACTCCACAAGTACAAATGCTTGTGGGGTGTGGGGGGTAAGGGCCGAGGTTTAAGCCTCTAAGAGAGAGTTTCACACACATATACACTTAGATCAGGTTAGAGTATAATTTCTATCTTGTATAAAAAAAATATAAAAAGAATCTTACATTTATATCAGATTCAAAGATGACGATTTATAAAACAAAGTTGAGCTCTAAATTAATTTGGAGTTATCTGCTCTAACCCATACATGCTTACATGATGATTTATAAGACTATCCATGTAACACCCCAGTTATTAAGTGTATTTTGGAGGAAGCTTGAGGGGCAAATTGGTAATTAAGCTTTTCAACTTAAGTCACCCCCCTGTTCTTCCTCATTACACGTTGATATCTCTCTCCCTCTTGACCGGCTACCCCTTCTCTCTATTTCTCTATCCTTCTATCTCACCCACCCACCAAAACACACACAAACACACTCTAGCTCCCATCTCCTTCATCATTTCTTTCCTCTCTCTAGTCAAGACCTCCTTATTAGGGAGGATTATGTCTTCATTAATTCTCCTAGTAGAGACAAAACTCCATGAGATTTTGAAATGCAAGAGACCCAAGGTAAAAATCTAAGTTTTCTCTCAATTTCTTCTATGAAATCCTTTGGGTTTTGTTAGTTTATGATGTTTATGTTATATACTTGATGGGTTTGGTGAGTATTGGAAGTTTAGAGGGTTATGAGGATTTGGGCAGCAAGAGTTTTTATTAAATCTGAAATTTTCAAACTATTTGGGGGTGTTTGATCTAATGGGGTGTTTTGGTTATCTATTTTACTAGTGGGCATTTGAGGTTTGGTTTCCTAGAGCAGCTTTATTTTTGTTGTTGCATGAGTTGATTCCAAAGTGTTTCCTTTGCATTTGAATGGCTTTGACATATATGAATGTGGACATGTGCTTGTTGCATGCCAAGTGTTTGGTAAATTGCCTATATGAGTTAGAGGATCGAATTTCTTGACTCGTGTTGTGATAACTATTACATAAGGTTATTGGTTGCATTCAAAGTTGTTATAATGTGCTAAAACATGTAGCTTTGAGGTTAATCAAGCTTGAAAGTTTTTGGCATAGTATTAAGATTATAGTAATTTTACTTTGGAATTGTAAATCTGTCCCTAACAGATTTGAGTCAGCTGCAATACATGATTTTTAATAAATTATAGAAAAATCTTTTTGAGCTGAATTTTTGGTGGTACATACTAGACACATAAAGGCTTCTCCCTATTTAATTTCAAGTTAATCGGATAGCTTTTCGAGTACCAAACAATTTTTACAAAATTGTTGGCCTGTTGTGTATTGAATCTGAAAGTGCGATGAAAACGCTGAGATTTTGTGGAATTTACTTCAAATCTTTGTTGAATGGATTGGTTTGTAAATTCAAGTGTTTTCTTCGATGTGTGTTTTACTTAGTTAAGTCTATTAATGGTTTGGTTTAATCATTTAGTGCTCTAAAGGGAAACTCATGAAATATGCTACCCCTATTATGAATTAATGTATTTTATGTTATGTTTATATGTGCACATTGCTTGCAGTGGATAATTAAAATGCTTTGGTTTTGTGCTGTGGCACTATGAGTTTGTATGCTTGTTTGGTTCCCATTTGGGAATGGGTACTTGTCTTAGGTTGGGCAAGCTAGGCTTTAGTGCATTTGATTTGTTTTAGGAGATCTATTCGATTTTGGAGACAAATGTGATGATAAAATTTGCGATAGGCCTTGTTATTAATAGGCTTGTTCCTTATGTTTCTAGGTTTTGAGATTCTTGGTGATGGACCTAGTGACGGGATTGGTTGATTTTGTGATGCCCGGTTGAGATAAAATTGATTGGTTTTTCGAGGTAAGTAGCTTTTAATGGGATTTTTGGAAAATAACCATGTTGCATAAATGTTGTTTTTGGGTTAAACACATTTTGGAAAATTATTTGTGGAACTATATCTTTCTAAAAATTATTGTGTTGTAACCTTAATGTATATGACTATTTATGAAAAGTGCATTATGTTTAATATTGCATATGGGGAAATGCATGAATATTTGGCATGGGAAAGAAACGCATCTTTGATTAAATTCTTGAGAATGGATTTTATGGATTTATTGCATTATTCGCAAAATTTAAAGATGCTTTGATAATTGGGAGAGTTGATACAAAATCTTTTGACAAGAAATGAGTTTGAAGGCTTTGAGAAGCTTGTGGATATCTTTGGATATTAAAAGGTTTTGTGAAACTACTTAGAAATGAACTGTGTTTTGAATTCATGTAATCTGTGAGCTCTTTATGTTTTACCCTTGTGCCGTGACGTGTGATTACCTGGTGATTACCTAGTTAGATATTATAGTATGTGTGACATTAGTATCTTAGCACCCGTCTTTGTGACGACATATGAATTCCGTCTTTGTGACGGCGATGAGTTCTATCTTTGTGACGGCGTTGAGTTCCGTCTTTGTGACGGCAGATTAGTTCCGGCTGTGTGTCGGTGATGAGTTCCGTCTTTGTGACGGCGTTGTCACGTGGCCTTGGGTTGGATTTTATGGTTTGGAATAGTGTTGTTATTGCTCATAGTGTAAAGTATGTAGTTTCATATTGAAATATTTTAAGCAAGCTTTGTGCTGCATAGTTTTAATCATTCTTGTCATTTTACCAACGGAAATGGACTTGCTGGATTTTCATTGAAATTCCCAAAGTGTAACATGTTTTGTAATATGCCCATTATTATGAGACTTGCATTTCCCCCACCCCCATTAATTATGCTACTTGCTAGGTGTAGGGGGTGGATTCGAGCGCTCTCTAAGGATTGAGAGAGTGGACGCAAGCCCAACTGACCCTTCAATAAATTTGTAGAGTATGGGCTCAAGAGCTAGGCCTTAGTAAAGAAGGCAACGGCCATGCATGGTTGTACGTGATTCCTAACAACTAAAACGTGGGTTTGAACACACAATGGGGCTCCTCGGACGTGCCTTATGGAGCTGGAAATTCTTATTATCTCTTTTCAGGAAGGTTACAAGAGTTGAGAGAAAATACTTTGCTACAGTATTCCTTTTTCTCTGGTTTTTCGTCCGTCCCCTTCACAAGAGGGATTTTTACATTATATACTTCTCAATCAGTTGATCCTAGCCCTACATTTGTTGCTCAATCCGGTTTCCACTCGAGTGCCTGTCTCATCAGCCGCATTCCCATACCTCCAGTGGGTTGCAGCGCTCAAGACGGCACTGTTCAGAGGTCCTATCCTCATTAATGCGGCCAGAGCGTTAGTTGAGTAGGTTTAGCTCATCCCACTCTCCAACAGTTTTTCAGATAAATTTGTTATACCTCAGGCATGGAGCTTGTTTTATTGGTGGTGATTGGAGCATTATGCTAATTGAGAGATTTATGCTATGATTGGTTGGTGACTCAACTTTTTGAATTTATTGAGGCCATAGCTAATTCTATCGGAGGTTGGGTTCTTAAGGTTTGTTAGCCTTGGGCATGGTAGGCATAGATTCTATTGTTGGGGTTGCCTATCCTAGGAAGGATTGTGATTTGATGTTGATCCATTTGGAGTTTTGGAATTTCGTGTATATTTGGAGACATTATTTGTAATTTGTATTGTTTGTAAATATGTTGTAGAGCTCTGACTTGTAATATGAAGATTTTAGTATGGTTATTTATCCTTATCATGTGTTGAGGGAAAAGAAAAAAAAAACTCCTACATTCTCGCTCTTAATGGTTCTTCTCTCACGCTTTGGACCATTTTGGGTTTGGGGCGTGACAATCCATGTGTATTATTTAAACAAGTCACATGACTTATTAAAAAAAATCATGACTAAAACTATACATGAATGGTCTCTTCAATTATTATATAGTGGGTTGAAGGAAGATAATTCCAAACTAGTTTGGAGCTACAAAATTTTCAAATTATACACCGTGTTATAATTCATTTACTTTTAAGGCAAAAATGCAAATCACACCCTCTCAGTATGACCAAAATTTATTTCAGTCCTTTAATTTTACTTTTGTTCAATTGAGTCATCTAAGTTTTAAGTTTATTCAATCAATGGTGTCTCCATCAAATTTAGTTAAATGTTGTGTTTAAGTGTCCAAATTTTTATTCTTTCTTCAAAAAATTTTAATTAAAAAAATTCAATTAATTATTGAAAAATATTTTCTAGATTTTTTAATAAAAATTTTTAATGAAAGTTGACGGAAATGTTTTAATTGAATAAACTTGAAGTTTAAAGGACTTAATTAAACGAAAGCAAGTTAGAGGACTTAAATGAGTTTTGCTCAAACTTAGATGCTACACTTTGCATTTTTTGCTTACTTTTAAGGTTTAAAATATATGATTCAAGCTTGATAAGTTAATTTTCTTTAAGATCTTCTCTCCTCTCCCTATGTGTGTGTGTTAAAAATACTTAGTATTTAAAAAAAAAAAAAAAAAAGCTTGATGAGTTAATGTGCCAACTTAATTATCTATGTCAGTAGTCTTGCTGCATATACTCATGAGTCATGAGATAAATTTTTTGGGTAAATTACCAATTTAGTTTCTAACTTTTTTGCTATGTGTCAGTTTTGTCTCTAATATTTTAACTGTATTAATTTAGTCCCTAACTTTTTTATGTTATATGAAATTAGTCCATATCGTTAATTAATAGGTGAAAAATGCTGACGTAGTCAATGGCCAAAATAAATAGATAAAAAAATTTACCTCATATGTCAAATGTACTATTAATGTGGATTAAACAAAAGAAGAAGAAAAAAAACTGTTGGGACCAAAATCCTTAAATTAATCATGATTCGTAATATTAGACAAATTAAAAATTAATTCGTTTCACTGGTTTCCCTATCAAAAAATAAAAATTAAGTCATTTTTCGTTCACTTGTTAAAAAGATAAAAATCTTTGATTTTTTGGGGGAAAAAAAAAGTTGCCGCTTCCCATTTTTTTCTTCCAAATTTATTTTCTTAGATGGCCCAAACCTCTCAATTCATGAAAAGAAATAGGGAAAAATGTTCATGTACCCCCTAAACTTTCAACCACTGGCTAAGACACCCCCTAAACTATTATATTGGTCAATTTACTCCCTATACTATAAATATATGTCAAATCAGTACTTCAGTTAGTCTAATATTAAAACACTAATAGAATGGGCATGTGAGACTCACGTGACTTTAAAAGGCAAAGAGGAGAGAGAGAAGAGAGATAGGTCTGGCAAAGAGAGAGAGAGAAAGAGAGAGAGAGAGCCACCGCGAAGCTTTTCTCCGCCATCTTGCCGCCCTTGTCCTAACTGCGCCTTGGTGGTTCCGCCACACCGTTCAATCCTGGTATTTTTTTTTTCCATTAAAAAAATTCTTTGTGGATTTAAACTCAAGGAATGAAAAAAAAAACGGTGTGGCGAAACCATTAAGGCGTTGCCGGGACAAGGGCAAGGAGAAGCTTCGCGGTGGCTCTGGTTCTACCGCCTCTCTCTCTCTCTCCTCTTTGCCGGACCTACCTCTCTTCTCTCTCTTTTCCACTGGTTTGGGTGATTGATTTTGTTTTTAAAAGTCATGTGAGTCTCACATGCCCATTCTGTTAGTGTTTTAACGTTAGACTAACTGAAGTATAGTTTAGGGAATAAAAGTGCAAGGGGTGTCTTGGCTAGTGGTTGAAAGTTTAGGGGATATATGGGCATTTTTCCCAAAGAAATACTAGAGAACTAGAGTCTAGAGATAGAATTCAAAAAAAAAAAAAAGTCTAAAGACAGGGATCCCCAACAGTCCTCCACAAGTAAACGAATACACTGAGCACAAGGAAATAAAAGAAAAATAAAGCTTCTATCCGAGTTTCCAGGTAACCACAAATCAAGCCTTTTACCACTCAACATTTCCCTCTCTGGTTTGTGAAACAAAAGGAAAGCTTATGGCAAAAACGGAAGAAGGGACCATTTCAAAAGCAATGGCTGTGACGGCCTGCTTTCTCTTCCTCCAATCTCATAAGATTAAGCCCAACCACCAAACTAGGGATGTCCACGGGTCGGTCCGGGTCGGGTTTGTGCCCAACCCGGAACCGACTTGCTCAGGTCGGGTGGAACAAAAACAGACCCACAACCGACCATCGGAGACGTCGGGTTGAGTCGGCCGGGCTCAGGGAAGCGAACGGTCGGGTCGGTCGAGTCTGATGATGAGCGACGGCGTGCGGAGGAGAAGATCTCTCTTCGTCAATCTGAGTTGAAGGCCGACTGGATCTAACGGATTATCGCCGGATTTGAGTAGATCGAGCCCAATCTAACTAAGAATAGCCGAATTTGTGTAGATCTAAGTCAGATCTAACCCAATACCGCCGGATTTGAGCTAATCTGACTCATCTGAGTGAAGGAGGAGAGTAGATCTCGAGCGAGGATGGCCGGATCGGAGCTGAGGAACACCGGATCTGAGCGAAGGAAGACCAAGGATGGCCGGATCAGAGCTGAAGAACACCAGAACGTCACCGTATCTCGAAGGATCTCGCCGGATTTGGTCAAAAATCTATAAAATTTCACCAGAGAGGATGACTATTTCGGTTCGGGTCGAGTGTCACGGGTTTTGAAATGTAAAACCGGCAACCGACCCGCTTGGGGTCGGGTTAGAGAGTTCGAACCCGTGTCCGACCGCCAGAGACGTCGGATCGGGTGGCGGTGGGTCGAGCTCGGGCGGGTTGGGCGGGTGGCCAGGTGGGTTGGACAGCCCTACACCAAACAAAAGCCAAGTGTATCAACGATTTATCCGATTGGACTGAGATCTATTGGTGGATGGGGCTTAATTGTTGCTTTTTGAGTTTTTTTTTTTTTTTTTTCCAAGGAAACTTTACTTGAAAGACAAATAAGAGAAAGTGCAATCTGCAAAGAGAAAATGAGATTGGAGATGTGTTTACACATGCTTCTTTTTTTTCCCCATTTTATATAGGCAACATGGTAGTATATAGGCAGTTCATCTGGCAAGAAAATTATATTTTATTTTGGCCGTTAGTCACATTAGTATTTTTTTTTAATCATCATTTATCGGCAAGGATCATTTTAGCACAATAACAAAAGGTTAAGGACTAAATTGAAACACTTGAAATGTCAGAGACCAAATTAATATATAGTGTAAAGGTTAAAGACCAAATATGCTTTTTTTTTTTTTTTCTCTGAATTAGTGAGATGATATTAATAAGATTAGTTTCTTTTATTCAATACTGTTGTGCCTTTTTATTGCCACCAGAGATTTAAAAATAAAAATAATAATAATCTGAGTGAATCTCCCCAGAGGTTAAAAAGAGTAGAAGATAGACAAATATCAATCATACTTCAAGGTTCGGCATCAAGGGGCATCGTCATTCATAGGTGTTTATCTCTCCCTTTATTGCCCAACAACCTCTAGGGACCAATCTATAGCTCAACCTCATCCCTAACGTTCACCAAAGCACTATGGTTTCACTGTTATGGGCTTTAAATCTGAACTCCTCCCTCTCCACGGTCGCCTACTCTTATTGATGGAGTCACCTCATCTATCCCATTGAGTAGGGAAAATAAGCATGCTCAACATTTAGTTTTAAAAAAAATATAATGGTAATCATATAGTGTCACCTCATTTGTTGGCGAAAGGAAGGGTTAAATTGTAACAATAATTCTTTGAGTTAGTCTAAATTTCCAACGCCTCTTTTAAATGGTATATTTTTCAAATCTTCTTTTAAGGTTTTGGGAAAATGACATTTCACTCTAAACTTTAAGGGAAGTGACACTTCCATCTCTTGAGATTTGAAGATGAAAGCTCGAAAATGTGTTGAAAACATAAGAGCTGTTTAGACCCCCAAAATAAAGTTACAACTCGATTGATTTTACACTAACTTAAAACTAAGTGCAGAAAAGTGTAAATGCAAGCGGATAAACAAACAAGCTACTCTAATCCATAAACTTAACAACATAGCAGTAAAATGGAATGTAAAGAGTAGGGAAGAGAGATGCAAACACAAGATAACACGCCAATATGTTATCGAAGAGGAAACCGAAGAACTCTGCGAAAAACCTCTCCGCCGCCCTCCAAGCGGTAATCGATCCACTAGACAATCAGTTGGGATACATGGATTAGCAAGAAACCCTCTAAGCCTAATCTACCTGATGTACCTAAGCCCTCCAAGCTCCTACTCCAACAAGGCTTCTCGGAACCGTGTCTTGTCTAGCTTTTTGGATCCCGCAACAAGCTCTACGTTACATCTGCCATCCTTGGCTTCTTTCAATACTTCCCAGCAACACCAAAACCTCACTTGACACTCTGAAAGGGTGTGGTAAGTGTTTGGGCTATCAACCTCTCAATGGTATGGAAATGGAGAGGTAGGAGTTGAGGAAATTCCACAAGCAAATGTGTAGAGGATTGTGGGTATAACAATCTCTAACTCTTAAGGTTTGTGGCTAGGGTTTTCTCTCAGAAGCACTCATCAACATTTGTGGGTAATGTGGATATATATAGTATGGGTACAGAAATTGTGTATCAGATAGTACAGCCTGGCAAAACAGAATGTCTCGCGAGTATCTCGCGGGAAGGCCTTACCCGCGAGCTACTTAAGAAACACAGCTGTCGCTGTCTGTCCTGACTCTTCGCATTCCAGTCATATGTAGGGCACATGGCTCACTTCGCGGGATGCTTAGTTGCGAGCTACCCACAAGAACTCCTCAGTCTTCAATTGTTTGAGTCTTCACACTCTCTCTTTATCACACAACCCTTACAATTAAATCACACAATAAATACATGGTACAAAAGATTGAATGAATTTACAATCAAATTTGGCACAGAATAAAAGCCAACAAAACACAGTTGTAAATCACAACTTTACAGAAGAAATCAACATATTAATCATTCCATTAATAACAATAACAAAATATTTCAAATTTTAGGAAGATTCTCTTAACCAAATCCTAACCATATTATGGTGATAAGGAATAATATTCAAGCCAAAATTTTTGTTAACCATGATTAGAGTTTGGTCATGAGAATTTTTTCAAATTTTGAAATATTCTATAACTAATATTAACCAAATGACTAAATGTATTGATTTGCCAGAATGTGAAAGATATGAGAACACGCATCAATCTCTTCGTCAGTGATTAGATCATGTAAGAATAATGCTTGACCGAGATTCATGTAGCCGGTGCTAGACAGAGGATAGAGGTTGCTAAACATGATCATTGTGAGTAGCCTTAATTCGGGAGAAAGAGATGCTACACTTATTGACTTCCCATTGGAGGAGAATTCCAAATTAGCTCCTAAAGCTTCCCGAAGAACCTCCTTATCCGGATTCAATTCATCATATATCGGTGGGATAGGTAATATTGGCCTCGTGATGTGTACAATATCGGCCAAGTAGACGGGTGTAACTAAGAACCGCTTACCTCTCACCTAGCACTTGATTTCCTCTCCTTCAACAATGGCATTGGCATAAAATTCTTTCACCAAGTTTTCGTATGCATCCTCAAGATTTGAGAGAAGAAAATTCCAATCCTTGGTGGCAAACCATATGGGAATATTGGTGTCTAGGAGAAATGGCTAATCAACGGCCCTTTCAACCAGCAATGGAGCATCTCGAAAGTAGTTTGTATAAGTCTGAAATGCAGCATAAGATCTGAACAAGTCAGGGTCATACACTCCCATTGAAAAACGAGTCCTCTTTGACCTCGGTGACGGGTCATCAACATCAATTACCGACTCTTTCCCTTTACTGCTGCCTCCTTTCACAGTTGAGCTTTTAAACGGAGACATCTGCAAATTTACACAGAGAACAAGGAACAGAAACAAGTGCACAGACATAGAACATAACACAAAACTTGATTAGATTCAAGTTAATCCAAATCAAAGGTAAAACAACCTAAAAAAAAGTATATAAACATAAACACAATGCATGAAAATAAGTGACTATGCATGTGTGTGCATGTGATGATGCATGAGGATGCAGCATGAGATGCATGAGGTGTGCCTAGAGGGGCCTAGTGTGTGCCTAGTGTGTGCATGGCATGGCATTGAGGCACAAAATGGGCAAAGTGTGTAAAACACACAAACACTAACCAAAACATGGTAAACATGATCAATCAAAAGGAAACCCAAGTATTGGAACTCATTTGAGTCCAATTCAACACAGAAATGTCACTTGGACATTTTGTCAAATACCTAACATGCAACAGAGCACAATGACCATGAAAAATGTAAATGTATGAACACATGTGAAAATGCCTCAATACATGATTAAATTGCCTCATGGGGCCAACATAGAAACAGATAAACCAAATGGACTCAGCCCAATCAAAGTTTTGAAAAAAATTTCACAAAATTGAGAAACTCAACCCTTTTTCGAAAAATCCCCAATTTTTAAAACCCTAAGCTAAAATCCACAAAATTTAAGAAAAAAATGAAAGCAATGTTTAGAAAAACACACCTTGAAGTAATTTTGCAGAGATTTTTTCTTGAAAATGATAGGGTTTGAGTAAATGTGATTTTGGGTTGAGAAGGGTTCGAGAGAGGCTGAGTGAGGGAAATGAGAATGTTTTGAAAACCTGTCACATCTGCCTTATAAAACTAAAAACACGCGTTTTTCGCGGGTTAGGCAGTAGCGAGACACTTGCAATACAGTCGCGAAAAGAGCCACTGAAGCTCAAAAGCTTTCGCGAGAAGCTGTTAGTAGTGAATCAGTCGCGAGACAGTCGCGATAACCTTTATATGAATTGAAAAAATTTCAGTTTTTGCCTAAAAACATTTCGCGAGAAGCTATTAGTCGCGAAATGCTCGCGAGACAATAGCGAGAGTCTTTGTGTGAAATGACAAAAAAAATTATTTCCCTTAAGCACTTTTCGCTAGAAGCTCTAAGTCGCGAGCTTCTCGCGAAACAACCTCTGAAGCAGTTTTTTGAGTAAAACACAAAAATACATTTTGATCAAAAACTAAAAACACAAAAGTATAAAAACACTTTCAAAAACATATAAAACACTCAAAAAAAAATTTGGGTTTGATCGACAAGTAATTAAGCATACACATCATATTTGAACATGTACAATCACACAAATGAGATAAGCATTACTTGAACAAAGTCTTGTGTGTTGTGTGTGAGTATCAAATGTGGAATAGTCCTTAGACCAGAGTGAAGTTTCAATGATCAATTCAATCAAGTCATACACAACTGATACTAAGTCAAGTGGACTATCTCTATTATAGAAATGAGCATATATGACCTCCCACAAAATAATTACAAATCTTAGAAGCTTTTCATTTGGCTTCTGCATAAATCATAACATTTGATCCATTTTGGATAATACATCTCTTTTTTAGATCGGTGCTTGAAATTTTTGATATTTCAACATTGAGAAATAGCCTTTGGCTTTTTGAGCACCATACATTTCAAAACAAAAGTCGTTTTCCCTTTTTTCTAGTCAAATACTAGTATGTGCGACAGGCTTTTGCAGTTCAAGATCTCTTTTTTATTTTGAGATTAACATTTGGTGAGCTCTATAGCAAAACAAAAAAAAAAAATAAAGTGGGAAGAGATATAGGCACAAGTCTATGCAAGTATCAAGACCATCAAGACTATTGACCAATCATTCATGACAAGCTTGAAGATCTATTTACAACAATCACACATAGTTTTCAAGATTTCTTCCACACAGATATATGTGCATACATAACAAGCTAAGCTCATAAATGCACAACGCCATTAGTACGAAGGTATTAGGTCAAACTCACATGTGATATACACAACTTAAGCGATCAAACTTTTTGAAGATTTTTCGATTTTTATGGGTTTTTGAATTTTTGAACATACTAAAAAACATAACAAGAAAAGTAAGATCAACAACAACAGGTACAAACCAAAACAAGTAAAAGAAACATGCTATAAACCAGAAGCAGTTGACACAAAGTGAATTATGCATGTCGTGATGCATGAACATATGCCCCTAAACATCGGAAGAATTAATGCATAGACATGTTGTAATGCTTATGCATGAGTATCCCTCTTCACCCATACGGCACGTGCGTTTAGGGTGATATCCCTATAGGATTGGGTACGAGTATTTGTGAGAGACCGCGTCCCCGGCCCATTTTTATAGGTGTTGGGCCAAACCCACATGAATGGGTGGGGTCATGTTATTGCCTCTCAAAATGGAGGTTCAACTAATTATATTTTCCCTTTTAGATTAAGGGTTTTACAATGGAGTCGCCACTTATTTAATTATTGGAATAAATAAGAAAACCAAAATTGAAAAATATCTCATTTTATTTATTTGAAATTGAATTTACATTGATCATAGGAAATTACATTACTTTGGTCCTAGACACAATCTAAGGTAGAGTACATGGCTTTGTTTCCTAGTTACAATCTAAAAATTGAAAATTACATGGATAAGTATTTGATCTACTAACCCTTGATCTAAGCTCGGAGGCTATGTTACAAGGTGGGAAGGTGTTAGGCACCCACCTTGCCCGGTGAAACCGGTCTTCTAGACTATGGTGGCTAACATTCATATCATATCATCCAATATTTCAATCAATTTGCCTGTTGAATTTAATGTGTGTGCATGTGATAAACCCTAATTCAATTTATTAAGTATTGCATTTGGATTGAAAAATAAATTCTAATGAATGTATGTGGATGGTGATAACCTAGAATCAAAGATTTGAAAGAATTATTAAACAAACATGTCTTTCATATTTTTGATGTAGATTTAAGATTAAAACTAGTGATATGCATGAACATGTGATGAACAACCGAGAACATGTGAAGAACATATAAGAACAATTAAGAACATTCAAATATATTCAAGAGAATTTAAATGATTACTATCATTCTTTAATCCTAAATTCTCATCATGGCAACACAATAAACAAGTTAAGGAAAGGAATTATACCTTCATGCAAGATCCATATGGTGGGGGAGGAGACTCTTGGTGGAGGTCCTAAGGGTGAAGGAAAAAAAGAAGAACTAGGAGAGGGAGAGTAAGTCTCACTCAATACCTTGAGTCTCAGGACGACCAAGATATGACAAGACTACTCTACTTCACTAGAACTCAAGAGAGGAGAAGAGAGGAGGTTTTTGTGTGTCTTAAAATGAAGGAGATGGAGGGTTTATGTAGTAATGGTGGAGGAAATATGAATGGAATGCCATTTAATGAGGGTTGACAAAGAATTATGAACCTAGACCTCATTTTAGCCTTAGGGAAAATCTGGTGCATTAAATGGGAAGATTGGTGGGAGTGGGGAGCAAGCCAAAATTCGATTTTTCTGTAGCTACTATAACAGCCTATAGAGCCAACTTTGAAAAATTATATCTGACTCAATTCTGATTGGAATTGTCTGGTTCTTGTGCTCAAATTGAAGCCCCGAATGTCTAGTTTCTGGGAAAATTAACCGCATTCACAGATTCAAAATGTTATGAGCGATATCGATGAAATGGTGAGTAGAGGTCATTTGTTAGAAAATGGTTTCAGCACAATTAACATTAATGGGTCCCAAATTAGCTCCCAATTAACATTAAATGGCTCCAATCACTCCAATTTCAGACTTAATTGGTTCCAAATTTACTTTAATTAAAAGATAATTGTACAAATTACTCATTGAATAATTAATGTTTAACTATCTAATTAATTAGGTGTATGCAACCTCACCATAAAATGTAGTCCTAACCAATCAAATTATGACACATCATTGATATCAAATTGATTACACTTATAACCAATTGAAATCAATTGTTCATAATCACATATAGTCGGACTCAATTTATGATAGTGCATTTCAACCATTAAAACTTGATTTGATGATAACTTTCAATCTGGTGGTCCGATTAGGGCTTATGACCAGTCGATTTGATCGTTACAACATTAAGATTATTTTAGTGAAATGAGATTAAGGATCTAATGGACAGAATCAAGATACATATTTCCAAGGCAAAATTATCTTTTTACCCTCCATGTGAGGTTAAATACGGGTTGCAAAATGGGGTGTCAACAGTATTGTGGCCTTCAAACCTTCTGGAGAAGCTTGCCAAACAGGTGGTGAATCCATCAATCATTTTCATCACATCCACCACACCGGAATCACTATCTCGACCTTTTGATTGCTCAACAGCCCAATTCCGTTTGTCATTTGGTCCTCTTAACCTCTGATTACTTGCATTCTTCAATGCCCTCAACTTATGACAATTTGGCCTGGTGTGTCCTTGAAGTCCACAGTGATGACAGAAATGTTGAATTCTCGGACCTCTTTGTGATTTTGGAAGTGATTTCCCTTTGACTTCAGACCTAACCACTGATTGGTTACGAGGCTTATTTAACACCCGTTGGTCAGCCACATTTCTATTATTCTCCGGCTTTACTTTCTCAGCCTTTATGGTAGCTACAATTGGCTCTTTGGCTTTTACAAACTTCACTTCTTTGGTTACATTGATAGCTAAACTACTTTCTCCAGTATATCCCAATCCGGTTTTGTCAGAGAAAAGTTTTTGATGAGAGAGGACATCATCAAGCTTCTTGGAGGAGACTCGCTCTACTTTTGTATTGGCTTAAACCACCTTAAGCTCAAGGAATTTTATCTTTGAGTAGGTTTCGGTCAGCTCTCCATTCAGCGTCTCTATTTCACATTTGGCCTTCTTATATCGCACTAGGAGACTTCTCTAGTCCTCTTCTGTCTTCTTCATCTTTTTAACGACTGCCTTAGCCACCCTTGTATATTCTCCTGACTTCTCAAGGAGGGAATTGTAGTTTTCTTGAAGTTCCACTGCACTTTCATCTTCTTCAGCATCAGATTCTACTACTACTCCTATTGACTCCATTTCACTATGTTCACCGAGCTCTTCCACTAGCAAACTCAAGTCCTCCGAAGACTTAACATGAGCAATAGTCATAAAAGCGAAGTAATTTCCTTTTCCATCACAGCTCTCTTCTGAATCTGAATTGGAAGAATCTGAATCACTAAGTGTTGTGGCATATGCCTTGCCCTTCCCTCTTAAATAGTTGGGACACTCTTTCTTGAGATGTCCATGGTCATTGCATTCATAACACACAATGTCTTAAGGAGATTGAGAGTCCTTCCCATCTTTCTTCTTAAACTCTTTTCTATCACCTTTGGAGGATGAAAACTTCCCTCTGCTGAATGGTTTCCCACTGTTCTTCATCTTCAGAAATTTTCGGAAGTTCTTTGCAAGAAATGCTACCTCCGTCTCCACATCATCTCCTTCGGAGGAATCATCCATTTTCTCGGTGATGGTTTTAAGAGCAAGAGATTTACTCGACTTATGAAAAGGCAGTCCTAGCTCATATGTTTGGAGAGATCCAATGAGCTCTTGGATTTTGATCTCATCCAAATCTTTACTTTCCTCTATAGCTGTGACTTTTGCTCGGAAGCTCTTTGGCAATGATCGAATGATTTTTCTCACTATCTTTGAGTCCTCCGTCTTCTCACCCAAGTTGAACTTACCAATAACCACCTTGTTCAGCTTGCTATAGAATGAGTCAAATGACTCGTCTTCACTCATTTTCAGCTCTTCAAATCGAGTAGTTAGCATTTGCAACTTAGTATCCTTCACCTTCTTCATGCCTTCATAGGTGGTCTCTAATATCTCCCAAGCTTCCTTGGCAACTGTTATATGAGAAATCCTATGAAACTCATCTGGAGAAACACTACAAAAAATTGCATTCAAAGCTTTACTGTTAGCGTTAGCTGCCACAAGTGCTGCTTTATCCCAAGTGGATCTAGCGGCCTCCAACCTAGTCCATCCTACTTCTACCACATCCCAAACAGTATCATCAATTGAACACAAAAATGCCCTCATTCGGACTTTCCAAAAGGCATAGTTACTACCATCAAAATATGATGGAACATTTAAAGATTGAGACCGGTCCATCTCAAACGGAGTCAAGGATCGCACTAAGGTAATTAAACCACAACTAGTGCACTCGCTCTAATACCAATTGAAAGCTCAAAAATGTATTGAAAATACAAGAGCTGTTTAGACCCCCAAAATAGAGTTACAGCTCGATTGATTTTACACTAACTTAAAACTAAGTGTGGAAAAGTGTAAATGCGAACGGATAAACAAACAAGCTACTTTAATCCATAAACTTAACAACACAGTAGTAAAATGGAATGTAAAAGAGTAGAGAAGAGAGAAGCAAACACAAGATAACACGCCGATGTGTTATCGAAGAGGAAACCGAAGAACTCGACAAAAAACCTCTCCGCCGCCCTCCAAGCAGTAATCGATCCACTAGACAATCAGTTGGGATACATGGGTTAGCAAGAAACCCTCCAAGCCTAATCTACTCGATGTACCTAAACCCTCCAAGCTTCTACTCCAACAAGGCTTCTCGAAACCGTGTCTTGTCTAGCTCTCTGGATCCTACAACAAGCTCCATGTTGCATCTGCCATCCTTGGCTTCTTCCAATACTTCCCAACAGTACCAAAACCTCACTTGACACTCTGAAAGAGTGTGGTAAGTGTTTGGGTTATCAACCTTTCAATGGTATAGAAATGGAGAGGTAGGAGTTGAGGAAATTTCACAAGCAAATGTGTAGAAGATTGTGGGTATAACAATCTCTAACTCTCAAGGTTTGTGGCTAGGGTTTTCTTTCAGAAGCACTCCTCAACATTTGTGGGTAATGTGGGTATATATAGTGTGGGTACAGAATGTGTGTATCAGATAGTACAGCCTAGCAAAATAGAATGTCTCGCGGGAAGGCCTTACCTGCGAGCTACTTGCGAAACACAACTGTCGCCATCTGTCCTAACTCTTTGCATTCCAGTCATGTGCAGGGCACATGGCTCACTTCGCGTGATGCTTAGTCGCGAGCTACCCGCGAGAACTCCTTAGTCTTCAATTGCTTGAGTCTTCACACACTCTCTCTCTATCACACAACTCTTACAATTAAATCCCACAATAAATACATGGTACAAAAGATTGAATGAATTTACAATCAAATTTGGTACGGAATAAAAGCCAACAAAACACGTAGTTGTAAATCACAACTTTACAGAAGAAGTCAACATATTAATCATTCCATTAATAACAATAACAAAATATTTCAAATTTTAGGAAGATTCTCTTAACCAAATCCTAACCATAGTATGGTGATAAGGAATAATATTCAGCCCAAAATTTTTGTTAACCATAATTAGAGTTTGGTCATGAGAATTTTTTCAAATTTTGAAATATTCTATAACTAATATTAACCGAATGACTAAATGTATTGATTTCCAAAAACCTTAAGGGAAAGGAGTATTATTTATCTTAATATTTGGGATGGGGTTTTTTTTTTAATTGATTTTTTGAAATTCTCTTTCACAATGTTTCCTCAAAATCATTTTTAAGGCACTTTTATAACTTGATTTCAAAAAAATCCACTTTCAAAAATGGTTTTAAACCCATGTGTCCTCTAAAGTCACTTTCCATGAAAAGCTTATACATAAACCATGAATTTTTTATTTCCAAATTGCCTTTTTTATAAAAACCCATGTGATTCATTGAGGAATAATTTCCAAGGAAATCCATAATAATTTTTTTTTTTAAAAGGTAAAACGACAATTTTAGTCTCTTAAGTTTACCCAGTGAGCGTTTTTGGTCCCTTAAGTTTGGTCCCTGAAATTTAAAAAATGAGCAATATTGATCCTTTTGTTAGTATTCTTACTCTTTTTTTTTTTGTTGAGAAATTGTTAGTATTCTTACTTACATGGCTAACGGAGCAATGAAGTGACCTTATTTAAGTGACATGACAGTTTTTTAATATTAAAAAATTAAATGCATATCCCACCAAATAGCCAACTCAGCAAAACTGACTGGTTACCTAAAGAGTCCCAAAACCCCTTTGTGCTAGCCACCATCCCCTTCCTCAATCCGACCACCAATGGTGCCACCATCCCCAACAAGACTTCCAAAGATCATGATGTGAACACCACGTCCTCGAATCTCTTGGCTATATGCCATAACAAGAAGAAATTTTTCGCTTAACAACATCACCACAAAATGAAGCAAATTTTGCTTGAAAAGTAATAAAAAGTTTTAAGACACTCAAACTACACTACTGCTTCAATACCCATCACGGTTTAAGCTTTTTAAATTCAACTTTGAACATTACCCCAATACCGTATAACTAAAAGAAAAAGAAAATAAAATAAAGACCCAGACTAGTAATAACCTAAAACTAAGATTCGAACAATCTAATAGGTCTCCACACATCCCATGGCATTTGACTTCAAAGTTTGAAAAGAGATTATTGGAAAAATAGTATGGAGTGAATAAGAAATTGACTCCTAATGTGACCACTTGAACATGATTTGGAGTGGTGAAAATCCTTAAGTCCCACGTAAGAAATGATAAAAAATATGAGTTTTGGGTTGGATATTAAGTTGGGTTTTAGGCATGTGTGGACTAGGCCCACTTATCTAATTAATAATAATATTTTATTTTTTTATTTTTTGAGTCAGTAAGTCTGTATACAGCAGTTATTTCTGAAACAGTGTGTGTCTGTTCAGTAAGGTATATTTTCATAGTCCCTTATTTATGAAAAAGAATTTTTTCAGAAACTCTCCCATAGAGAAAATATTTTGTGCATTCATTTTAGTCAAAGAGAGAAAAAGAGACATAGAGTAGTTCGCAGAGCACGGATCTTGCGTGCTTCTTCTCCGTGCTATAGATCATTTTATCCTAAGAGACAAAAGTTCATGAGTCTCAAAGCACCACAGATTGTGTGAGGGCCGAAATCTGCTTTAAGGAGATTGCGTCAAACATAAAACTTGATCTGAATCATTCATCTTTCACGCATTTGGTCGGTGAGTTTTTAATTATTTGCAGATTTTTTCTTTTATATATATACAATATTTATTCATTGCTTTTGTTTATCATATCAATTTGTATGTTGTTCTTTTTGCTTATCACAAACAAAAGTAAATTGTTGAAATATATACAAGATTTTCGGTTTCTTAATTTATTTTTGTGATTACTGTGAAAGGATTTGTAATTGTGTGCGCCTACGTTAATCTGTGAATTTTCTTCTCTGGGTTAAAGATGAAAATCGTGTTTATCAGTTAGGGTTTTCGGTTTACCGCAAACTGTTCGCTTATATAGTCTTTGGCACTTGATTACGTTGGTTTCGTTTTGACATTTGATCATTGGAATTTGTTTATTTTGATAAATGTTTATTCACCATGAATAATCCTGAATCCTGGAGACTGTTATAGAATAACCGTTTGACTGATTTGGTTTCGATGGACGTTCTTCTGTTGGCTTCATCTTTAAATCTGGGTAGATTTTCAATATGGTAACATGTAATTCCCGAAACGGTTTGTTATAATTTTTTGTTTAAATTAAACAAAACAAAATAGTGCAATGATGATTTTGCACGGTTGGAGAGGCTAGTACATATTGACGGTTTGATATTTGTGATTCGGATTGCACTAACATACTTCGAATTTTGAGATTCTTGTTGTCATTGCAATTTTCCCATTCGGAGGATCATTTTCTGGTCAAGAGGGAATATACCCTTTTAAAGATGAGACTTTTTGCTGTAAGTTTGTATCTTACTAACATATCTTTGACTTAATGAAAAGCATGTGTTGCTTGTTTGACTATTGTTATGTGATTTAATATCAACACATTCTTGCTGAGAGAATGTGATTCACTTTACCGTTTATTCATTGACCCATTGTTATATATTTTGCCATGGTAAATCTGTTATAATTTATAGTCTTTATTGCGGTACTGAGTATTGACCATAAAGCCAAGGTATGATTTTAGACTTCTGTAAAATCTATGTGCCGGAGTATCAAACGTTTGACTATTGAATTCAGTGCAAGATTGCAATGGCACTAGTCTATGGCATGTAATCTATGAGTAATACAAATATATAGAAACTATGGTTGCGTGAAATTTGAAAAGGAATGAGACAGCTTGTGCACAAGTAAAGACCCCTTAGTAAAACCCTGGTCACGTGCCCACGGCAGGGGGCGCTGTCACAAAAACATTATGGCAGGAGAAACTTAATATAACAGGATAATAAAAAGATCAATCAAGGATAATATTTAAACAACTTTGCAACAGGAAAGAGAAGTGATAATATGAGTATGGTAGAAATAAGTTAGCAACAAGGGGTAATTACACTAAACCCACCTGTGGTTTGGCCCGAAATTACTTTGCCTACCCGTGGTTTAAAAAGTGTCACTTTACCCACCTTAAGTATGTTCCGTTTGTTTTCTGTAACCCACCTCTGTTAAAATCAGAGGTAAATAGGTATTTTTGCTCAAATTTTATGTCTCTCTCATTCCAAAACAAAAAATAGCACAAAAATGCAAGAGAAACAAGATCAAAAAGGGAGGGTTTTGTAAAAATTAATATTTGATTTGGTGGGTTCACTTTGCAGATTTCTCCTCTCTTCGCCTTTACAGTGGTGGGTTTTAGTTAAGATCGGTGTTAGAGGATTTCGGTTTTGTTGTGGGTCAGCTTTGGAGGTTTATGGGTTTTGGTTCTATGGGTTTTGTTTTGAATCACTAGTTTTGGGTTTGACAAAGGCCAAATACCAAATTTTGCCATTTCTTTTGAAGCACAATCTAGTTGTGTCATTAGGTAAATAGACAGAGGAAGCTCTATACGAGATTGGAGGTTGGAAAGTTGAGACTTAAGGATTGGTATGAGAAAGTTTTTGGAATCTGTTGCAGTAAGTTAAGAATGCTAGAGGAAAGCTAGAGGTTGTTCAAAACAAGGTGCTGAGTTTCAATTTTATCTGGCATGACAGCAAATGCTGCTAAGAGTGAAGTTTCTACTTTGGGGTGGATCAACAAACAAAATAACAGATTCAAGATCTTTTCAAGTTCAAAGAAGGTACCTAGCTATCTTATAAATATTATAAGCCTTTGATTGAGAAAATCACAACTCGTATAAACTCATGGACTACCAAGAATCTCTCTATTGTTGGGAGACTCCGACTTATTCAATCTATTATGTTCAGGGTTCAAGGGTACTGGCCTGGGGTTTTTATTCTCCCTAAAAAAGTTATTAAGAGCTTGGACAGTAAGTTTAACAGTTTCATAGGAAGGAAAAGGATGAGGCAGCCGCAAGTGCAAAGTTGCTTGGAGTTTGGTGTGCGTTCCAAAGAAAGAAGGGGGCTTGAGGTTACACTCGAGGATTGGAATAAAGTTGTCATTATGAAGCATATTTGAAATCTTTTTGTCCTTACCAGATAAATTTGGGTGGCTTGGGTTAATGAAAATTTATTTAAGGATAAAAGCTTTTAGGTTGTTAAAACTTAAAGATCTTGAAAATCGTGTATATATAATATATTTGATTGAGACAGGTCATAGTGTATTGTTCGGTTGATTGAAGGGCAATATTGTATTGTTCAGTTATTTGTGTAGGTTGATCTGGGGTTTTATTTTTTTGGGTATGTTTTTCATGTTCAAGATTTATGTGAATTGAGAGAGAGACCAATACCACTTTTTGATCTTATTTCTCTTGCATTTTTGTGCTATTTTTTTTTTGGGAGGAGAGAGACATAAAATTTGAGCAAAAATACCTATTTAGCCCTGATTTTAACAGAGGTGGGTTACGGAAAACAAACGGAACATACCTCAGGTGGGTAAAGTGACACTTTTTAAACCACGGGTAGACAAAGTGATTTCGGGCCAAACCACAGGTGGGTTTAGTGTAATTACCCTAGCAACAATGAAAAGAGCAGTGTGTATGTTGAAATAGTCATGATAAAAGAGGGAAAGGGGATTGGTCTACTAGGCTTAGCACCTTGGCAGATTTAAGTCCAAGAAGGGAACCAATCTCCAATGTGGGCAACCTCTCAAGGTAATCTTGCCGTAAAAATTGCCCACTTTGGAAGAATGGACCTAAATGACTTATTCTTAAATCTCTTGGCTGACTAGAGGGTAGGCTGTTGAGAGGGAGAGAAGGGAGCAGCCTATTAGTGCATGCCTTATCACACTTTTGTTTTCTCACTTTCCTTCCTACTCTCTCGTTTTCTTTCTTTCTTTTTCTTAACCTCTCTATTTTTCCTTTTATCTTTCTAATTCTCTTTATGCTTCTATTCTTTCTTGTTTTTCCCTTCTTCCTCCGTTGTTGTTCACTGTGCATAGTTAAGGCTTTTTTATAATGCCTGCCATGATAAGATTTACCATTTTACCCCCCAACTACTTTTGGCCTATTGTGGGTGCCCTTCCCTAGCCACCCACCAGTCTGCTGGCTGCCCAGCCACCACTACTACCCTGGGCTAGCTATACCTCATTCCATTCCCAAACAAAAAGGAATTTTGTTTTATTTTTCTTGCTTTCCGTAGCATTTCCATCCGGATAAGGGTTGGGTGCCTTCTCTCACTAACTCCTACGGTATGCACCTAGTGATTCCAACTCATCTCTCCCTTTTTTGGGTGGTATGTCATCCCAGCAGGACATTTCCCACAAAAGAGCTTGAGCGGAAATCCCAGAATAGACTTCTCCTTCTCCCTACCACCAAACCATACCCTCTCTTACCTTTGGCTCATGACCTATCGCGCCTGTGTTGGCTGGGTACAAGTGGGTGGTGCCTAAGCCTTGTGCGTGCTCCACTCCTATGTGAGTTCATGGTTTGTCTATCGTTCATGCGTTTGCCATTGCCTGTGAGTCTATCTAGTCTTGCTACGTGTTTCTGCTGCTTATTTTTTAACCTTTTGTGGCGTGGGTGAGTCTGGGTCATCATTTTTTGCATTTTGTTTCCTTTCTAAGCTGGGTTTGGCTTGGGCACGGGCCCTTTCTTCTTCAATTCGATTCTTGTTTCCCTTTATTGCTGGTTTGTGGGCCGACTAGTATTCCTGTCGTGCCACTCCATTGCTTCTGCCATGTTATTACTTGACTTGTGCTTGTTGGGCCTCCTTTGGGCCTGCCATGTATTTTTCCTTCATTCAGTTCACATTGCCCAGTATTTCTGCTGGGTTAATTCTCATACCATTTTGGGCTTCCTCGATCCATTTTATTCCTTTGGGCATCCTCAGCCCGCTTCAATCTTTTGGGCGTCCTTGGCCCATTACATTCTTTCATTCTCATGGGCTTTTGCTAAATCTTTCGAGCTTCACCGGCCCAATTACCATATCCTTTACTTTTCCATTTACTAATTCCTTTTTTTGGGCTCCTCCGACCCATTTTTGCTTGCTTTCCATTTCTTATAATTTCCATGGGCTTACTACTTCCTTCTCTGGGCTCCTTTGGGCCCGTTTGTTTTCTATGGGGCATTTTTTTACTGTTTTATAGGTCTGTGGACCATTATTCCTGCCATTCGGGTTAATGGTTTTTTCTTGCTTTGCTAATTCTTCTTTCTTCACTCTTTGTTATATTATTGGGCTTTTTCGTGCCATTGGCCCTTCTATTTTTTTGCCAAAATGGGCATCAACAACATTAAAAAATATTTGCAACTAATATATATAGTGAGAACAAACCACGGTGAAGAAGAAGAAGCCAAAGATCTTCCTATTTGTAAGGTGATGTTTCTCTATAGGACCGTTGAGTTTCACACAATGGAGTAAAAAAAAAAAAAAAAAAAAGTGCAAGATAATGAGAAAAATTCCTATGTGAGAGTAGAGAGGAGATAAAAATAAATAAATAAAAATAAAAAACTGAAATTTGTTGTATCTAGGATTCGAACTCTGGCGCTAACTCATTAAATGAGATGGATTCATTAAATCAAGTGCGTGTTTTCATTAGCTTTTGAAAACTAGAAACTGAAAACAGTCTTTTGTATGTTTTCAATTTCCTTTACAAATTGAGTTTTGAGAACAATTTTTGTTCTCTTTATTTTGGGTTGCCAAACAAGTTTTTTAGTATCAAAAAAAGAAACTTGGGTTCAAAACAGAAAATAAGTAGTTCCTAAAACTTCATGATATCTATGAGATCCTGGGTTCGAAACATCTTGCCATCATCTTGGGACCACCCCAAGGGATTACTGCCTATAATAATCCAGTGTGTGTGGGATGGAGGTTTCTGGTTTTGGTCATGATTTTCTTTGCATGGAGAGGTAAGAGTTTGCTTTCTGGATCTAGGATAGAGAATATAATAGTCAAACTTTCCAGAGGGTTCCCCAAGGAGGTCAACTTCTAGATCTCCTGCTTCATATCTTTCTTTAAGTTTTTGCTGAGAATATTTTTTCCTTTTTCGAGAATAGTCTTCTTCAAAAGCTTCTTCTTCTTGGCAATCAGTACAATTGCAAATATCCCACCATATGTGACCAGAAGGTGATTTACCTTTATAACAAGGCTTTCCATCTTCTCGAAATGCCATAATTTTAAGACCATCTTCACCAACATATGAGACTAGTTAGAGCATTGCAATTTGAGTCGGAAAAAATGTTACATCTTTCTTTTCTGGGGGGGGCCGTTAAAAATCTTGTCTCCACTTCACCATTTGCTTTTCTGATAAAGAAAGGTTCATTCGACTGGATTGACTCAGTTGCCTGATAAAGCATCTCATATTTCGTAATCCATGATTATGGGAAAATAGAGGTTATTTGTTCCCTATTGAGTTGTCGCGGAACAAATGTACACATAGGTGTCATCCCTGGATTAACCTAAATTAGTAGAGCTTCATTGGATTGAGCTAGGTCTGGTATCGCCATATCGAAAGCATGATTTTGGAGTCTATAGGCAAGCTAATAATGGAGTGTAGTAGCGAATGTGTCTTGCACCTGAGAAGCTCTTGTAATCTGAACATGTACTTTAAAAGCATCACAAAGGTGAGGATCCTTAAGAGACGTGTTGAAGTTGGGAAAAAGGGTTACAAAAACTGTTCCCGCATTTAGGGTGGTCTGAACAGTTCCTATAACTGCATTTTGGTATTTTAAGAATCTAGAATCAAGAAGGGAAATTTTAGATGCTATAGGGAGTCCTTTTCTTCCGTGGAAGGTTAGGGCCAACCTTATTGCACCAAAATGAAGATGTGTGTACCCTTGTTTTCGCCATAGAATCACAAACTCTTTGGGAAGGGCAAGAGTGATGAAATTTTCTGTTTCACTTGCTGGAATATTAAATTGAACAAACTTAGAAGCTTGGACATATTCTTTTACAGTAGAAGGACGAGAAGGGCCTAAAAACATTTTTATGGATTGTTTGAAAGAAGTTTGGGGTTTATCAAATACAGTATAGGGATTTACAATAGGAAAATCAGTGATAGGAATCTTACTATCTTCAGGTACATGAGAAATTTCATACAAGTAATCTAATCTATTTGCAGTAGATTTACAAAGGGAAAGGTCAAAAGCAGGATTAGTAGTATCAGTGATTTCTGAAGATGCACTTGCCATGATAGTTTCTTTTGGAAAGAACTATTTACCAAATGCCTAACAGGACTACAATACCAACATAGGCTCAAACGTCCACAAGGTGACTATGGAAAACAAGGTTCTTTAAGAATTTTCAGAATAAACTCCTTAGTGTTCTACTTGATTATCAAATCCAGTGTTCTGATGTGACTAATACAGAGGATCCACGTATTGTGGCAACTGTAAATCACAGAGCATACTAATCAGGACAATAATCAAAGTATACTAATCAAAGAAGTGAGAAACAAATCATATGGCTCTGATACCAAATAGGGGGATAAAACAGGGAGTGTAAGAAGATTATGGAGTAAGAGAATTATAGAAACTGGTTAATGACGTATATGGTTAAGAACATATAGAAGATAACATGAACATAAGGAATAGAACACAAAACAAGATACAACAAACTGAAAGATATTATTAGATTTAACAACTTTTTTACATCAAACATATGAGACTCAGAAGAACTTATAATAGCTATGAAGGTTTCCTTTACTCTCTCTTGCCTTCTCAGGCTTACAAGGACTTTATTTATAGACCATACATTATACATTCTAGAAAAGGTAAGGGCCGAGTTCATGGATTTACAAGTGGCGGAAAAGGCAGGGGGCCTAGCTGGAGACATATCTGCTTCCGGATAGAGTTCTACCATAGTAATAATTGTGCATGTCAGGATAAGGTTCTCATGCATGAAGAGTAGAGGGCCTCGTTACCAAATGCTGGAGCTAATCAACAGGTGTCAAACCGAGTAGGGGCCTGTTTGCATGGGTAGACTATCTTAGATATACCTCTGACAAAGGAGTAGATATTAGACTGTTGAAGATAAGGGGCTACGTCTGAAGACGTTTCTAGGACATTTTTTTTTTTTTTTAAGTGTGAAAGATGTCTAGTCCCATCCATCAACATCATCATCTGGATCATGGTTATGATAGTGAGGTTCATCATATCCAATAAGAGGATTGGGCATTTCCCAATGATCTTCATGTGGCCATTGTTGTCTACAAACATCTGGATCAGTTGATATTATTTCAGGAAAGATTCCTTTATTAAGAGATTATGTCATTGTGAGAGCATGGAAATAGGATACCCAAGAAACATCCAAATGTGTATGGAGAGTGCCATCTGAATTAGTAACCCAATGCATTTTTGCAGGGTGGAAAATTCCTTCTGCCTGGATATTATTTTTGGAATTGAGCTTGGCTACTAAACACACTGAAGTGACTTTGTGACCAAATCTTGGGTGTTCTGTTTTTGGATACTTTATCCATTCACCATCATGAGCATCATTTTTCAAATTTTCAAACCAGAATTTGTGAAAATATTTATTTCCATGCGGAAAAATATATCTGTAAAACTCTGGTTCAAAATGAAGACATAGGTAATACTCATTGAGTAAATACCACATGTGGAGATAATGTGCAACAGTCCAATTGATTATCCAAAAGGCAAAAGGGGTTTTCCATGGTTGGTCTATATCAGGGAAAATAGCAAGAAAGTGGCACTGGTGCCTGTTAAGGTAATCATGGAAGATTCTAATAATTCTATTAGATCTGGCTTCAATGGTCAAAGTCTTTATTTGGTCTTTTATTTCTGTGGGAATGGTTTCTACCATATTAAGGATATCATCAGGATCTGCAGAGGAAGGGCCTGAGGATGAGAATGGATCAATAATAGTATATACACACAGAGGTGAAGGAATAATAGTGGTATTAAGAACTGAAATTTTTCTTGAAAGGTAATCAGTGATAAGGTTATCTTTGCCTTTAATGTGTTTTACCTGAAAAGACCATTGTGAAAACCAATTTGACCAACTGAGTAACTGAGGATGTGGGAGCATTTTCCTTTTGAACTGGAGCATCTTGGGAAAGGAAGACATATCCATTTCTACTAAAAAATTATGCCTAAGGAGATGGAACTGGAATTTTTCAATCTCATATTTGACTGCTAGGATCTCTTTGAAAGTGGAATGATAATGAAGTTTTGAAAGTTTGAATGCACAACTTTTATAGCCATAAATACTTCTTCAAAGAGAGCTGCTGCCCAATATTCATCACTTGCATCTGTCTGCAGTATCCGTTTGCCTGGTCCGAGAATCTGCAAAGGGGGAAGCTTTTCTGCTAATTTTTTCAATTGTTGAACTGCTTCTGTATGCATAGAATTCCATTCTGGAGGTGATTTCTTTAGCAATTGAGCTAAACAATTCCTGTATTTGGATATTTTTGGGATAAAGTCTAATATATAATTGACAATTCCAAGAAACTGTTGTATCTGCTTGGCATTTGTGAGCTTATCTGGGAATTCACCAAGAGAGACAGCTATATGAGGCTGCAAAGTATACTTTCCATCTGAAATGTTTACTCTTAAGAAGTCTATGGAAGATTGTCCAATGACCATTTTCTTTTTTGAAAGCATTATCCCTTGAGATTTCACTAAATTGTAAAATTCAGTGAGCAACTTTTCATGGGATTCTTCATCTTTTGAGAATAAAAGGATATCGTCCACATAAATTAATGCATTGTTCAAGAGGGGCTGGAACAGTGTTACCATTGCTTTTTGAAATTGTGATGGAGCATTTTTTAGACCAAAAGGCATGACAGTCCATTGATAATGATGGTCTGGGATGCAAAATGTCGTCTTGTATCTCTCTTCTGGATGAATTCCTAATTGCCAAAATCCTGCTTTAAGATCAAACTTTGAGAATACTTTGGCATTTGAAAGATGCTAAAAAAGAGCACTTTTATTTGGCAAAGGAAATTTGTCATCTGCAAGGAAACGATTAAGATCCTGGTAATTAATTACCAATCTGAGTTTTCCTCGTACTTGCTCAGCATGCTTGTTGACATAAAAGGCTTCACACGCCCGTGGAGAGGTTGTAGGTTCAATGAGATCTTCTGAAAGGAGGGTAGATAATTCTTGCTTGGCCAAAGTTAAATGTTCTGGATTCATTCCCCTGTGACTACTTTTGTGGGGTTAACATCTTCATTCTTTTTGAAGGGCAGATGGATGAATAAATTTGGGTTTGTCCACAAAGGATTTGGATTTTTAAGAAGAAATTCAGAATGGCTGTTTGCACAACAATCATTGATAATCTAGAATCTCAAAGAGTCAAAGGGGTCAACTATGAATAAATGAGGAACTTGGGTCCAAGTAAGAAGGTGTTGTTTATACAAAAGTCCTTTTGAAGACCATCTAAGGCTAGGTATTTGATGAAGGAGATCAAATCCTATAAGAAGGTCTCTACCTGTAAGAGGGGATCCAAGGACTTGATGTTTGATGGTAAGGGTTGGGAAAATTCTAATGAGGATAGGCTTGCTTTTCAGGGTGATCAGAATTGTTTCCCCATTGGCTGCTCTGAACATCTGATGATGGGGTAACCAAAATTCTTTAGGTAACATTTTAGGATGGAGAATTGTTGCTGCTGCTCCTATGTCAAATAAGGCTATTATTGGAATAGGTATGGAATAAGTATCAAGAAGGATATTCACTTGGGCTATGGGTGTGGGACTGGTTAGGAGAGCTATGATGGGTTGGGATGTATAGATGGTTTGGATTTCTGGGTCTGAATCCTCTTCATTGTTTGGTTCTGAATCTTCCTCTGAAGTGGAATATGCCATGACTGCCAAAGCTTGAAGAGAATAATCATCATCCAGTGAAAAGAGTGATTCTACATCTGAGAAAGGAGTATCATTTGCATGAATCTGTGCTTGCTCCAGGAGTTTTGCTGCTTTTTCCTTTTTTGGACAATTTTTTGCAAGGTGACCTAGCCTTTTGCATACAAAATAGACCTTTGAAGTTTTTCCTTTGAACTGCTTTCTTCTAAGAAATTTTCATTTTTTCTTTCTGAAGGATTTCTTCTTTTGGCTTGCATAGTGCTTTTTCTTCCAAGAATATTTTCTGAAATGGTCTTTTTTTTTTTGTTGGACAGGCACAATTCTTCTCATAGTACTTAATCTGCAAATCTTTTCTTTTACAGTTGTCTTTGAGTTTGCTATGAATATTGTCAATTTCTGAAAGAAATTTCCGCTGGTTGCAAAGTTTTTCCAAAGCAATAAGCACATGCTAATAAATTTCTCCCAAGGAAGCTTACTGCAGGGTTATTTTTTGGAGATTCATCATACGGAGAGTTTCATCTTCCAATGGTTCTAGAAGGGAATTAAGAAAAGTATGCTTGGAATTAACATCATCCATGCCATTAAAAGAGTAGTATCTCTTTGACATTCTGTCAAAATGTTTCTCCAAATCTTTTCTTTCAAATGAACAGCATTTCATCAGTAGGAATTCTTTTTGTGCTACTTCTGTGTAATGAGTCGCCAAGCCAAGAAATTCATTATGGACCATTGTGAAAAAGTCTTCCAGTGTATTGCATTGAGCTGCCTGTCTTTGCCTGTATTTTCCTAGATTAATCCACCATTCTCTTAATCTTCCTGTAATCCTTGCAACAAATTTTGCAATAATCTGGGAAACAGTGGCATTTGGAGCTCGGAATTCAGCTATGCACCAAGAGTACATGTTAAAAAACTCATCATGCCATCTGGAATGAGGAACATTATCAAGAGTGAACAAATGTTTTAAGTCGGTAGTTGGTGAATAAGTCAACCTTGTTTGATATTCTGGGATAAAGGGTGGTGGAGGAAATATTGGTGGTGGTGGAGGTGGAGGGTTTGTAGGACGAAGAACATCATTTTCTTCTTCCACCTTTGGTTCAACATTTGTCATAAATACTTCCTCTAGACCAAGGTCAGACAAATCCAGTTCAGAATCCTTAATTACTAGGAGCACAAAAGGTTCTCTCAAATCTTCAAGAGTGAGGGTTCTGAGAAATGATGAAATTGGGTTGGGAGGGTCAGGGTCAAGGTCCACAACCAACATGTTCATATCTGGAGGTCTTGAAGAAGCACCTACAGTTGGGTCTGGGGGTTGGTATAATGGTTCCTTGTCTTTCTTGATAAGAGAAGGTTTAGTTTGTGGTTTAGCTTGGGGCTCTAGTTGAGGTGGAATTGAATATGTTATGGCAGGAAAAATTCCACTTGATTTAAAAGGGTTATGGTTAGGATGTGTTATAGGTAATGGTTGAAGATTTTGATAGGGAGAAATTGGGGAAAATGGAGAGGTCAAAGCTATAGACAAATCTTTATATAATGATTGGCGAGGTTGAAAAGGCATATGAACATGTATCGGAGGAGTCTAAGTGGCTTCTTTCTGTGATCCTTCCATGGATTGAAGTTGTAACAACAATTGTTTCCTTTCTTTTTCTTTTTGTCCAATAAGAGGAAAAGAGACAGACAAATCCTTAACCGTAGAAGTAATGGTTGCCAATTCTTGTTCAACTGCCTTGATTTTCTTCTTCAAATCCTCAATAAGAGAATTTGAGGATGAAAAAGTATGAGTAACTGCCTCAGCCATCTTTTGTTGATTATCTAGAATCTTTGAAAGAACTTGGTTTTGTGCCAAAGCATTTTCTGCTTGCCAGTTTAAGGCTACTTTTGCCGAAGAAACCTGCTTCTTGATTCCATCTGGATTAATGCCAATAGGATTTTTGATTTTCCAGACATGTTTGTGAGAGCATGGAAACACCCAAAGACAACTGTAAAAGAAATCATATGAATCCTTAGGCTCAATGCTTATAAGGCAAAGGTGGGAGACATCTCTCCCCAATGTGGGACTGAACAAATCCACGAGGGTGACACTTGAACCCAAAGCGGACAATTCCTTCTTGGGAAGAGGTTCGTCCCTCCCTCCAAAAAAAAAAAAAAAAGAAGGTGTAATTCACTTTTCAAAAATTCATTTCCATCTAAAACTCATGAGAAATTGTTTTTTTTTTTCACAAATTCTCATGAGATTTTTCAAAATTAAATCCCTTTTCAAATTATTCAAGAAAATATTCCCTTTTTTGGAAAATTATTTTTATGAAAATATTTCCTAAAAATATCTTCCATGTCACGACCCAAATCCATGGAACATGGATTTAGATGCATGACTAACCTATTGAACTTATATAACTCAATGAACATAATTGATCCAAAAAAAATTAAAACTCCAAAGAAACAATGCTCTTAATAAATAACCTCTTACAAAAATCTAAACTCCACAAATTGGAAATAATCTCCAAAATATAAAACATGAATTACAAAATAAAGGTAACTAAAATTCTATAAGTCTTCAAGTAATACTGAAGTCGCCTACAACTTCCACACTCTACCTTGCACCTTACAAAGCGATCCAAATGTTCTATATTCCCAACTACACTTTAATCTAAAAATAGTAATTAATGGGGTGAGCCACACATCTAGTAAGTAATTATACAAAATACACAACGGAATAGAGTCAAGCAAAGCACGAGTATTTTTATTTTTCACAAACTCATTCAATGATATCAAAAATAATTATTCCAAAACATATAATGAATCACTTAATACATATGTAATCACATCTTAAAATCATTAGAAAACACATACACATAATTGATCAAAGCACAGTGTCACATATACACATCACATATTCTCACATACAATCCTGTGAGCGGATATCAACATCTAACCCCTACTGGTGAGGGATCAACACATATTCTCACATACAATCCTGTGAGCGGATTTACACATATATCTAATCAATTCTAAAAACACTCATTTTTTGAGTCACATATCACAAAACAAAATATATACAAAATAGAATAATTTCTTAATATTAACAATTATTCCAAATATAAAGACATATCAAATATCACAATATTGAATTGAAACAAGATCAAAGGATGCCTGACTTTCTTAGGGAATGAATAGGAACTAAAGAGTTTATATAAATATTTTTTTACAATTCTTGAGTAAGTTTGAAAACCCCATTTTGCTAAAAGAAACATCTTAAATACCATTTGGAAAATAAGAATATGACTTTGAAATCGCTTAGTTTTAAACAAACTTAAAGGACAAGAATCTTTTTAGAAAACTTACTTTGAAACACAATTATTTTCTGAAAATAGTTTAGTTTAGAAATCATCTTTTAAATGAGACTTAGACATTCAAAACTTCATTTAAAATTCAAAGTTTCTCTTTAAAACAAAATATAAAGCTTATAGAACTATACAAATGGACTCACTAGGATTATACTTTACTGAACTAATAACACTTTTAACACTAAATTAAAGTTTCTCTAACCAATGATGCTCTAACCAATAATATTCCCTTATATTTAATCGAAACTCATATTGCCATGAGAAAGGCAGTAGCCAAAAATATCATTGACCTAGGATTTAATATAAAACCCCAATGAAAATGTAAGAGCCATATACCTGAATAGATATTTGTAATCCATGGCTTGTTCACACAGTGGGCAACCTAGAATTTTATTATATAACTCTGATGAACACGTGAAGGCCATCTCCATGAATAATATCTTGATCCATGACTTAGTTCATGGATTACACACGGTGGCCCAAAACTAGAGAATTATATATATATAATTTTTTTTATGTGTACAAATCCACTTAAGCCAAAATCACGGATTTCTTGAAATTCCGTGGCTCAATCTAGGATATATATATATATATCCTAATGAAAACGTAATAATACATTTGTTCATGGATACACAGCGGCAAATCTAACCATAAAATATAAGTAGAATTTTAGGACCAAAATCAAACTTCTGAACAATCTAACATCACAACTGATTTCAAGATAACCTTATAAACTTTTAATTCTTGTTCCTAACGGTGAGAAATCATACCTTGAACAATCTGATTGCCTCTTCACTTGTATGTGCTCTTAACTCCAAGGAAAAACACCTCTTAGCCTCCTTGATAAAACCCTTCCTATGAAAACCCTAATTTATCTTTTCCTCCAACTTATATTTTAACACATCAGAGATGTGGGCTTGGTGGGGTAGTGGGCTGGAGTTTAAAATCCACTTGAGCTTATCTCTTCAGTCTCCAAGAAGCCCATAAAACATCTTCATCTTTTATTTATTTATTAGTTTAATTGCCACACTAAATTGTATGCACTAAAATTTTAATTTTCTCACCTATTTGTAGCACCACAAAATTGTCTACTCCCATCTTATGGTGCACACACATATAGTACCTTAACTCTATATTAAAAATGACAAGGTGCGGTGATAATCATAAAAACAAAATTGGGGTATTACATTCCTAAAATTCAAGGAATATTCCTTCCTTTTCAAAACCATTTTCATTTATTAGAAGAAGAAGAAGATATTGTCCCTAACTCACATCAATTGAGTAATTGGACACCAAAAATCAAACAAACCAACATTTCCCCCATCCCCTAAACTAACCATTTTATTTTCGTCTCTTTTGCATGAGAATTACATAAGAGATAAATTTAAATATTAATTACCTTTAAAAGGATGAGTTAAGCCCTTTATGCTTAATTCCCCTATGCTTGCACCGAGATTTTTATCCCACACATCTATTATTTGAAAATACATAACTCACATCAAAATTTTCAAATAATAGAAGTGTGGGATAAAAACCTCTTACCACGTGATATGGGTCTAATCTGTAACAACTAATTTATAAAGATGAGTCAAGGACTTATCTAAGTAATGGAAGAATTCTATATGAATAATAATAGAAGTACTTAACAAGAAATAAGTGGGAAACTTGTAATGATATATTACATAATCGTCTGCAGAAATACTGAGGAAGGGTTACAACAATATTGAGTTACACTATGTATCCCTAAATTCTGATCTTAACACACACACTCTCTCTCTCTCTCTCTCTCGCTCTCTTTTTTCTTTTTTGGATCCCTTGTGCGTGGGGGATCCATCCCTATTTATACTCTTGGAGGCACCCTCCTTGTCATTCACCTACAGGGCCTATATTAAGTGGGGAAGATAATTGTTCCATCACTCCTCTTTCCCTTTCTTTTGAGGCAGAAATGGGTGGTAATCAGGCTGTTGAGCACTATTGTAGTGTGTCATTCAACCATTAATGTGTCATTGTTGGTAGGTGAGGAGCATTTAATGTTGAGGGAATGGTTGCTTCCTCCAGAAGCTTCCTTCTCCAGCCTTCTTGGATTGCTTATTGTTTGGCTAGCATGAATCCTTGCCTATATTCTGTGCGTTGGACGAGCCTTGACAAGTCATTGAGGAGGGAATGCTCTTCGGATATATTCCAAAGGATGGATCCTCGTTGGATGTTCTTTCTCGGGATTTGTAAAAGTTGTCTCCTCCATTGGGGCCCTTTTCGATTAGGTCCAACCTCATTGGTCTAAGTCTTTTCCCTTATTCTAGCTTTTGGGCCTCTTAGCCCAGGCTCATTTTCCATAATTGGATTCTCCCCCCACAATAGACATTAGGAATGAAATCAAAACAAGATATTATCTTAGAATATGCATTGTGGGGTGCCTTATACCTTCCCCACACATAATAAAACTTCCAAATCCATGTCTTTGGTTCAAGACATTTGCCTTACCCTTTAACTTATGAACCACCCTTAGGGTAACCCTTAGTTAATAGGACATAAAATGGATTAGACATAAGTGACCATTCTACTATTCACAATTTGGGGTAGGGTAGCATAGGTTTTATATATAAAAAAGATCATAATATTGGCGATCACTTCCACACTCATTTCTTATATATTTTTTTGGGGATTTTAAATAAATTGTCACTTTCTTTATTGATAGTAATATAGGTGTACAGAACAATATAAAAATTTAGTTAGTAACTTTACATATTAAAAAAAGAAGAATAAACGTAAAAATAAAAAATATTATATAATGAATATTTAAATATAAATATCAATAAAGGACCTAAGCACAATTGTGATCATTTTAGGGTCATGAGGTTTCTTCATTGTGATAATAATAAGATAAGAATATAAACGTATTTGAATTACCACCATATTAGAATAATTGCTACACTTATTGATAACAATGTGGTGATGTTGGGAATGTTTCCTCAAGTCAAGGATAATTGCTACACTAATTGTTGGGTTTGTGTTTTATCAAGGAGGGGGTCCTAGTGGACAAGCTTAATTCTAAACTTCAAGGCTGGAAGGCTAAGCTTCTCTCTTAGGCTGGTAGAACTACCCTAATTTCTTCAGTCCTCCAAACTCTACCCTTATATACCCTGGATTGTTTCAAAGTTCTTGAAAGCATTTGTAACAAGATGGATGCAATTACTAGAGCCTTTTGGTGGGGGCATGATTCAGGAGTTAGGAAAATGCACTTGCTCAATTGGGACAGTATTTGTACTCCAAAGAAGGATGGTGGCATTGGATTGAAGAAATTCAGTCTAATGAACCAAGCCATGTTAGCAAAGCAATACTAGAGAATCAGCCAGAATCCACAAAAAGCTAAAGGAGGGCAGATGGCTTATAGGGTTAGGTCATGATATTCCTCTTGATCATCTTGCTTGGTATCCCCTCCAAACTGATCATCTCAATAACCCCAACTTCAGGTCTGGTATAGTGGCTGATCTAATTGACTGCACTTCACACACATGGAAGCCTGGTTTAGTTAGAGCAATTTACCCTCCCCGGGTCAGTTTAGAAATTCTTAGGATCCCAATTTCCAAGATGGGAGCAAGCCTTGATATCCTAGTGTGGAAGCATTCTAGCTCGAGCAACTATAATGTCAAGTGTGCTTACAATCTTCTGCATAGGGACTCAACTAGTTTTAATGAAAATCGCAGTAGGCAACATAATGTCCATCTAGCTTCTTGGAAATTGGTTTGGAAGGTGGGAGTCCCTTTGAAGGTTTGCAACTTTGTGTGGAGGTTGCTGCATAATAGTCTACCAACTAAGCTCATTTTGAAAAGAAGAGGGATCCCTATTGAAAGTGGTTGCCCTCTGTGCAATGAAGGGGATGAATCCACTTCTCATTTGTTTCTTAGATGCACCTTTGCGAGAGTAGTTTGGCATGGATCTGCCTTGGCAATCCACACCTCTGATCTAACACACACTTCAATTCAAGATTGGATAGAAGCATCCCTGTTTAGACACAGACGACTGGATCAAACCTCTATGCATTGTTTGCAAGCTATCTTTACTACCCTCTGGACAATTTGGACTCATAGAAACTTGGTGATTCATGAAGGAAAACAACCCAATCCTGTTGAAGTTGTTCTAACGTCTCAATCCCTTCTTTGTAGGTACAAGGATGCTTTTAGCACTTGCTCTAATCCTCCTCATAATCATGCAAACCAAGCAAGAACTCGGCATTGTTTTCAAGGTCATTGGCAGTTGATCATCAATGTTGCTGGTGCTAGGAAGAAGAAAGCCAAAAGGTGTGGATTTGCTTATGAAGCCATTAACATGCAAGGGACTGTCCTTTTCCATGGTGCCTCTACTTGCGCATCTGACTCAACCTTCAGTGCCATCCAGGAAGCTATGGTAATTGCAGCTATGAAGGCCAAAAATCTAAGATTCACCCACGTTTTGTTTCTCAGTGATAACAAGAGATCAACCCAGGTGTCTAATAGAGAGAGGGAATTTGCAGACTAATAGTGTAAGGGGGTTGTATATAGTAAGTTAACTAACGTTCGAAAGGATAATGGAAAATAGCATCTCGAGTTTTTAAAACTCGAGATCGATGACGAAAATCGACGCTTTCAAACTCGAGTTCTACTGCTGCTGTGTACCAATTTAGCCACATAGATCTCGAGTCTATAAGACTCGAGTTCTAAAAACCAAAACCGAGTCTTACAAACTCAATTTTTGTTGGACTTGAAGAAAAACAAAACCTGAAGAACGCAGCGCCGAAGAAGACGATCTGGTTGGAGAAGAAGGAAGAAGAATAGAGCGATCTGGGTGGGCGATCTGGTGCTGGTGGACGATCTGATCTTTAACGACTGGGTGGACGAAGAGATGAAGAATAGAGCAAGAGCGCTGGAGCTCCGATTGGAGCTGGTGGATGATCTGATCTTCAGCGACTAGGTGGTCTTCTTCTTTTTTTCTTCTTCTCCGTGTTTTCTTCTTCTGTTTTTTCTTTTTCTCCGTGGATCTGTTCGTCTTCATGTACGAGTACCCACTGGAACTCGAGTCTCTTAGACTTGAGTTCCACGTGAAATTTTCGTCCACATCACTAAGTCAGAAGTCTGGAACTTGAGTTTTTAAAACTCGATTTGCTATTGAACTCGAGTTTTAAAAACTCGAGATGCTAGTTTTCCACTTTCTTTCCCAGCTGGTCAATTAACAAAATTCTTCTAATAATAAAGTTAAATGGAAAAAAAATTCCCAACAGAGAGGTAGCTCCCAGTTGGCAGGAAAGGATTTTGTTGATTGATTTGTCCCACCTTAATCAGTCTGGTTTCTTTTATCGCTCTGTTTTTGTTTCTAAGTCTATTATAGATAATGTGTATAATCTAGCGAACTTGGCTACTAGCGTGCCACTGCATTTTAGTTGGGTGAGCCCAACTCTTTTGTAATCTTGTGTTTATTGGAATGGTATAAAAAAAAAGGAAGGGGACCTTACTGCAATAAGTTTTTATAACTTTTGATCATCCTCTATCTTATGTGCTACCATTGTTATTTTAGACAACTTTGATACGTTTATTGACCTCGATGGTTATATTGAAACCACTATCTTAAAAACCATAATGGATCAGCCGATTCAATCGGGCACCAGTTTGGTCTGGTAAAATCCCTCAAAACTAGTAAAAATCGGTCAAAAATGGGGAATCGAGACACAAATTGGTTCTTTGACTGTACCAAATTGAAACTTATGTATCTTAGTCTTTGAATGGAATCCAATTTACCTAAAAAAATAAAAAATAAATTAATGGACGCACATGCAAGATTATTAACTTGTATGGTCTCACATTTACATGTCAAAAGAGTGCTACGATTTTTTTTTTTTTTGAGTTGGGGCATTATTGCTCTTAATGTAATCTAACCAATTCAAAATTCCTTGACCTCTCCTAACTAGTTCATAGAATAAATCATTGCTAAGACTAAAGTGATTTTAAACTCCTTTATTTATTGGCATATAAACTTAGACGAATTTTGTGGCATATAATATTGTTACATGGGCACTTTTTGTAACATTGAGGAAAACATTATTATTTTTTTGTGTAGGTTCATATGAGTTTGCTGCATCAACCTCTCCTCCTTTGTATTTTCTTTTCTCTTAGTATTGGTAAGTATTATTGTCATTTATTGGTGTTTTCACTTTTCATTGAAGACATTCAGAGTTTAAATTAATTTGAATCCTCTCAATTTCTTTTTGATATAAGATAAAAATTTTACTTTAACCTAATCTAAGTGTATGTGTGTGAAGTTTTTTCCTAGAGACTTGAACTCCGGCCTTACCCCCTACACCTCACAAGTACTTATACTTGTAGAATGACCATCACGCCAAAAGTGTGCGGTGGTCTCAATTTTTAATTCTAAATGAAATAGAGACTTGGAGAACGTCTATTTAATGGCTAAGATTTAAAGTGGAGTAAAGATACGATTTAGATAATGCCAATTCTCTTAAAAATTGATAACTCTAGTTTAAGTTTAATGAGTGGGCAAAATCTAGATCCTACATTTACTCAACATTAAATCATAGCCATTAAATAGACACTCTCTATTTCACTTAGAAATAGAAAGGATCTTTATCCGGTTCTCAACTTCAACTTCTCATTTGTAGCTATTGAATTAAAATTTAAATGAAAAAAAGAGGTATTATTCTGAAAAAAAAAAGTTTAGAAGAGTGCTTTTTGCACTAGCTGCATACAATTCTATTAATATGTTGGCACAATTTAGATCTGCATTTGCTCAGCATTAAATCGTAGCCATGAAATATACAATCTCTATATCAATTGAAAATAGACAGAATTAACTATCAAATTATTATTTGAAAAAAAAAAAAAAAAGTCAGAAGAGTGCTCCACGCACTATTCTATTGCAAAAGAAAAAAAGAAAAAAAAAAGTTCCTGGCCAGACTTTAGACCCGACGGGCAGGGGCAGGGCAGTTACTGATCAATTCCGTATTTCCCTCGGCTCATTTCTCTCACACTCTACTACTATCAAAATTTTTTTTTTTTACACCAAAGCTCTCTCCTCAATCTTGAATCTTGAATCTTCTTCTTCTACAGAGCAATTTCTCTGTAGCATTTCGTCTTCGTCGTTGTAGAAATGGCGAAGAAGTACGTGAGAGAGAACGTGCCTCTCTCGCGGTTCGGCGTGCTGGTTGCGCAATTGGAGTCCATAGTCGCCTCCGCCGCCCAGCAGCCTCCGGACGCTCTCCTCTGCTTCGATCTCCTCTCTGATCTCATCTCCGCCATCGACGAAGAGCCTAAGGTCACTTTCTCTCTCTTCTCTTCTCTTCTTCAAAACCTTTCGTTGTTTTTCCAGATCTGTATGCATTCCCTAGAATCAGACTCAAATTGCCTTGTTTCTAATTTTGTGAATGTTTTTAGGGTTTCGAGGTTTAGCATTGTGATTGTGCACAACAATGGCACTGATACCGATTTTGAAAATTCAGTTTTTAGCATTTTGGATTGGAATTGTATAATTTGAAATAATGCATTTGTTGTGAAATTGATTAATTGCTTGAGTTTTTGGCACACAGAGAGAGAGAGAGAGAGAGAGAGCAGCGTTGGCATTATGATTGGGTACAACAGTGGCACTGAAAACGATTTTGAGAATTCAGTTTTAACATTTTGGATTGGGATTTTATAATTTGAAATCATGCGTTTGTGATGAAATTGATTAATTGCTTGAGTTTTTGCTGTTTGTAGAGAGAGAGAGAGAGAGAGCAAGAGAGATAAGTAATATTTGAATTTTGGTTTGGAATTTATATATTTCAGGAGTCTATATTGTTGTGGCAAAGAAAATGTGAAGATGCGCTATATTCGTTACTCATTCTTGGTGCTCGACGGCCTGTGCGACATTTGGCATCGGTGGCGACGGCAATGATTATATTTAAGGGAGATCCCATTTCGATATACTCCAGAGTGAGCAGTCTCCAAGGGTTTCTTTCTGATGGGAAGAAAAGTGAGCCTCAGAGAGTTGCAGGTTGGTCATAGAAACTAAAAACTTGTGGGTAGATAGTGACATGTATACTTTAATTTTCTTATGTACGCATTCCTTTGAACTTGATTTGTATCTTCAATTTGATTGTTAACAAATAATTGATATCCTATTGCCGGTTGCACAAAATCAACACGGTAAGGTGATGCACTGCTGCCTGCAGGAATTGATTTGGTTGGTTAAGCAAACTTTTGGTTTGTGGATATGTATGACCCAATTCAAGTGTATTATGCACTGTGGTTATTGACACTTGCATGGGATCAGATTAGGGCTTTTAAACATGATTACATGATAACATTTTTTTTACTTTTTTCTTCAATAAATTTTTTTTTTGGCACAAGTAATGATTTTATTGAAAATGATTTGATGGTGGTGCTGCCCTAATACACTAGCCATCCCTTTCAGGAGGGAGGAAAGGAATGGAATAAAAAAGATTATAGGATATTCCATCTATTCTCTTGTTTGAGAGTTTAGTGGGAAGGCATGGAATGACCATGAGGGATTGCCCATTCCATTCCATCTCTTCTAAGCATTCCTGGACCTCCCAAAAGTGGGAGGAATACTCATTCCTTTAATGAAATGGAGGTAAAATATCGATTTTATCCCTATCTTCAGAAAGAGGAATGGAATGGCTCTTCTTGTAGCTCAAACATTCTTTAGATCAATTGTCTGGTGCTTTTGGCAGGGAGGTTAGTGTTTGAGGGTCATAAATTTCCATGGAGCTACATGGCATTATTTCAATGTCACTTTTATGATTGTTTACAAGAGGTTTGAATATATTTTGGTATTCTCTATCCTATAATCTTTACTCTAATTATTCTTTTTAATGTAGCTTATAATGCATGTTTCTCTTGGGTATATATAAAGTATGATAATTTTGTTTCTAAAAAAGGCATGGGCATCATATTTTGGAAAGCATAATTTTTTTTTTTTTTGATAATTAATAATATTATTAGAAAGAAATCAACAAGTACACAGGAAGTATACTAGCTGAAGGTTACACAATGAACGATAAAATCAAATAAATTGGTAAAAGAAAACTTCCCTGATGAGGAATGGCTTTCCATATTTCACTGCCCTGATGATGCCCTTAATGACCTTGCCAACATGCTAAAAGATCGAAAACCTTTCTAGACATCATCCGCTCCACCCCAAAAAGAGCAAAAACCAAACCCCATAAATCTCTACCAAAAGGGAAATGCAGCAATAAATGGTTTACCGTCTCCTCATCCCTCTTGCACATACAACACCAGTTCTCCAAAATAATGTTTCACTTCTTCAGGTTCTCTGCTGTAAGAATATTCCCAAAAGCAGCAACCCAAAGGTAAAAAGCCACCTTACTGGGGACAAGCAGTTTCCAAATACTCTGACATGGGAAATTGTCAGAATGTGAAGGAGCTAATACTCTATGGTAAGAGCGAACCTCAAAACCTCTCTGAATCGAAGGCCTCCAGCATAGCTTATCTAATCCAACCCCCTCCACCTTAGTGGAATACAATAGATCCGAAAACATAGAGACATTCCAATTCCTAATCTTGAATTGCTTGATTGAAATTCAACTCCCAACGAATCAACCCATTTCTGGATTGTAAAAGATCCGCTACAAAAGCATCTTGGTTCCAAGCAATACGGTACAATTCAGGAAAAGAAAACTTTAGGGTAGAATCACCACACCAAACATCAGTCCAGAATTTTATATCATACCCATCATCTGCCACCTCAAATTTGATAAAATGCGAAAAAGAGTCCCACCCCTTCTGATTGTATTTCCAAAGGCTTACCCCATAAGCACCATGGGCTGCCTTTGTGCACCAGCCTCCCTCCATAGAGCCACTACAGAGCTATAACCCTTCTCCAAAAAGCTTCCCTCTGGACCAAACCGCCACAACCATTTTCCTAGTAGTACTTCTTTGAATAATTGGATTTTTCTAATATGGTTTAAGCATTATTTAAGCCTTCTGTCTTCTTCATGGTTTGTTGTCTATTTAGACTTTTACCTAATCAGCCCTTCATTTATCTTTTGATAAGTAATGTTTCTTTCATATAATTTTTCTAAATATATCAATCTTTTTAGGTGCTGTTCAATGCCTAGGAGAATTATACAAGCATTTTGGGAGACGAATTACCGCAGGTTTATTTGAAACGACTACTATTGCAACAAAACTTATCAAGTTTCATGAGGTAGTCCATTCAATTTGCATCTCTATCCCTATAATTTTTCCCCCTTTTAATAAGATACAAAACTCTCATTTAGAAAGGAATAGGTTGCTTATCAAAAAAAAGAGAAAGGAATAGGTTAAGTGATTAACACTATTATTCTGTCAGCTTTGGTCTCAGTTTGCTCTCAGTTGTTAGCCTGTAATGATTCTTCTGGGTACTCCCTGTTGGATTTTGAAAGTTAAAAATTTGACTGTGGCACCCTGGAAAATCTGGTCCTAAGGAAGATGAGGTATTTTAGAAATGATATACTAGATATCATATTATTATTGTTTGGGGTGCCAGAAAGAAAAGGATATTTACTGCTGAAATTCTAGTTATGCTAAAATGAATGTGGGAATACCGTTATCATAGTATCTTTGCATTTTTTTGTGCTTTCAGTTATCAGCAGGGTGAGATTTTGTTTTGGGGCCTTGGTAATGTGGGTGTTTGATGTGTGGAGTTGGAGTTTTATTTTTATTTTTATTTTTTAATTTTTTTATAAATTTTTTTGGGCATTTTTGACGTGGAGGCTAGACAGGTGCCTAATGAGATTCAAAAAAAAAAAAAATTTTTTTTTACTCTTTTGTGGGTGGGGGAATTGTATTCTCCCAGGGCAGAGCTAGGGTTCAGGATGTTTGCTTGGGGCATTTCACACTTTGGTACATTTTTTAGTTTCTGTGCTTTATTTTGGAACGGTCCTCTATTCTTCCTATCTTTCTATCCTGTACCTTTTCTTCTCAGCTAGTACAAAAGTGCAAAAAAAAGAGAGGAAGAAGAATGAAATAACCTAGGGTATGGCAGGTGAAACAAGAGAAGAAAGGCTGGGCAGCATATTATTTCTTTGAAATTCTCTGACGAAGCTCCTCGTTTAATAAAAAATGCCAGCAAGAGAGTATTGATTGATCTTTGTGTCCAAAGAAAACTTGTTCTGATTTGAAAAGAAAGCATTATTGTTCTTCCTGTTGGTTTCTGTCCCATGTCAATCTCTGAAGGCAAATCTGGAATTTAAGGAGATGAGGCAAATTTGTTTATATAACACATGTATTATTGTCAGGCTATATTGAAGTGTTATGATGCATGTATTTATTCCATACATGTATTTATGCCTATAGGTATTCATGATATTTTTTTTCTCGGTGACAATACATTTTTCTTACTTAATTTTATATTTTCCAATGAGCTATAGCTCAAGTGGCACTTCCTCCTCCCATAACAATGGGATGGAGGGTGAGGTCATAGGTTCATGACCCACTAGATGCATGTGTAACTTACCAATAAAAACAATTCTGTATTTGAACTATATTAGAGAAAAAGTTCTAAGAGAGGCAAGTGAAGTGTGTTTTTTGATGAGGACATAAATCCAAAAGGATCTTTAACATTCTCCTCTTTCCCCCTTTTTTTTTATTGGTGATTACATGCACTTGGTAGGTCTTCTTACAAGAGGACAGGGTATTATTTTAGCTAGAGCTTATTGGCCATTTTCTTCTTTCCTTTGACATGGGTTTCCTAGATAATTGCAACAATTTCAAGTCCAATTGCAATATTCTTTTCAGAGCTAAGAATTATTAATGCAAAGAGTGCTAGGGATGTGGGATTTTCTTGTCCTTGGAGATAACCAATGAGAACTAATGGTTAAACTTTATGTGCTAACCAATATTTTGAGAGCAGTAGTGTGTGACAATAAGGCTTCCAAGGTAAACACATTATTTGAAATGTAATGGCCTACTGTCTTGGTCAACTTGTGAAATAAACAAGGCTTCTTCCTTGGGTTTATAAGTATGATAGGCCTCATACTTGCTGGTTTCTTCAAAGCTGTAGTAATCCTTAGGTACTTAACTAGGCTAATGATTAGAAAATTGAAGTATGGTTATTGAGTTATTTAATTTATGTGTGTATTTATATATGTATGCATGTCAGTCACAAATGTAGTGGCCTACTGTCTTGATCAACTTATGCAGTAAACAAGGATTCTTCCTGGGGCTTATGACTATGACAGGCATCATACTTCCTGGTTTCTTCAAAGCTGTGGCAATCCTTAGGTTCTCAACTAGGCTAATGACTAGAAAATTGAAGTATGGTTATTGAGTTATATAATTACCATTGATACTTCTTTTGGTTTCCTTTGTTGTTTAAATTCTATCTTGTATTCCTTAAATTTCAGGACTTTGTGAGACAAGAGGCTCTACATATGCTTCAAAATGCTTTGGAAGGCTCTGGTGGTAGTGCTGCTTCTTCAGCATATACTGAAGCATACCGTCTTATCATGCGATTTGCCATTGGGGATAAGTCATTTGTTGTTAGAATAGCGGCAGCGAGATGTCTCAAGGCATTTGCCAACATTGGAGGGCCTGGTTTAGGCTTGGGTGAACTTGATAACTCAGCCGCTTATTGTGTGAAGGCAGGTTTTCTTCTTTGTGACATTTTCCTGATTGATTTTTTAGTATTTAATATGTCAATCTATGAGGTTCTGTTGTCATAATTTTCAATTTATTCTTTTTACTGCTACTCATAGTAGGCACTAGAGGATCCTGTTTCATCTGTTCGGGATGCATTTGCAGAAGCTTTGGGCTCCTTGCTTGCTCTCGGAATGAATCCTGAGGCACAGGTATGATATGTTGTGTTTAGAGGGATTCTCTCTTTGATACCTCTGTCTCACAGTTTGTTTTTCTTACTAGGTTCAACCAAGGGGAAAAGGTCCTTTTCCTCCAGCAAAGAAATTAGAAGGTGGTTTGCAAAGGCATTTAGCTTTGCCCTTCACAAAAGGTATAATCCTGCTGATGCAGTGTCATAAGGGCCTAGTAATCTTCAAGTAACCATTTATGTGGGCGTTTGGAAGTTTAAGGTTATGTTTGGTAACAGTTTTTGTTTTCTATTTTCAAAAACTCTTTTTTGGGAATGTAAAGAAAAAACAATTTTCTTCTATTTTTGAAATCAAAAACATGTTTGGTTAGTTGAAATTAAAAAAATAGTTTTTGAAGAAAAAAAATAAAAAATACTAAAATATGTTGTTACAAGGATTTGAATTCTAATGCTAACTCATTAAATGAGACAGATTCATTAAATTAAGTGCGTATTTTCATTGACTTTTGAAAATTAGAAATTGAAAACAGTTTTTTACATGTTTTCAGTTTCCTTCACAAATTGAGTTTTGAAAATAGTTTTTGTTTTCTGTCCATTTTGAGTTGCCAAACAAGTTCTTTAGTTTCAAAAATAGAAAATTGTTTTTGAAAACAGAAAATAAGGGGAAAAAACAGTTATCAAACATACCCTAAATTTATTTTTTTGGGAATTTGATTTAGTAAATGGATCTTTTATTGAAAATATGCTAGTATTTATAAATTATGGAATGTGTCTAGTAAGTTGTGTTAGTTTTTTTCCATTGTGTTGGCTAGTTTGGAAGTTGTAGTAATCATTTTGGGGTTTTTGGTATAATGCACATATATTTAGACGAATGTGGTAGTTCAAGCCAAGTCATTTGTATTGTTTCCCTTGATTAATATTGTTCTAGTGGAGCATAGCTCCCCTTTATCCATCTTATGCTTGAGCTTGACTTATCGATCTCCTTTTCTTGTTATGCCTCTAAATCTTCTAATTATTTCTTTCTCCCTCTTCCACCTACATAATCTGCCCAAATCATGATTGCTTTTCTATGAGTTTAATAGTATCTTAGTTAACTTGTGTAGATAGTGCTCTTGAATGTTAGTTGTTTCTTATGTGCTAATGGTTGACTGAATATTTTAGGAATAATTCAATTTTTGAGATGGCGGGCAGACAAATGTGGTAGTTCAAGCCAAGTCATTTGCATTGTTTCCCCTGATTAATATTGTTCTAGTGGAGCATAGCTCCTCTTTATCCATCTTATGCTTGAGCTTGACTTATTGATCTCCTTTTCTTGTTATGCCCTTAAGTCTTCTAATTATTTCTTTCTCCCTCTTCCACTTACATAATCTGCCCAAATCATGATTGCTTTTCTATGAGTTTAATAGTATCTTAGTTAATTTGTGTAGATAGTGCTCTTGAATGTTAGTTGTTTCTTATGTACTAATGGTTGACTGAATATGTTAGGAATAATTCAAATTTTGAGATGGTGGGCAGAGGAAGTTTACAACTTTCTTATGTGCTAATGGTTGACTGAATATGTTAGGAATAATTCAATTTTTGAGATGGTGGGCAGACGAATGTGGTAGTTCAAGCCAAGTCATTTGTATTGTTTCCCTTGATTAATATTCTTCTAGTGGAGCATAACTCCTCTTTATCCATCTTATGCTTGAGCTTGACTTATTGATCTCCTTTTCTTGTTATGCCTCTAAATCTTCTAATTATTTCTTTCTCCCTCTTCCACCTACATAATCTGCCCAAATCATGATTGCTTTTCTATGAGTTTAATAGTATCTTAGTTAACTTGTGTAGAAAGTGCTCTTGAATGTTAGTTGATTCTTATGTACTAATGGTTGACTGAATATGTTACGAATAATTTAATTTTTGAGATGGTGGCAGAGGAAGTTTACAACTTCACTTTATTTGAGAAAATTGAATGGGGTTAGGTCCCATGATTGGGTCAAATGATGAAAGTATTATTGTTTGGGTGTAATTATTATATGCATGTGCATTTTGTTGTGAAAAGAAGATAACACATTTTATAACATTCTCTCTCTCCCCCTCATATTTACTTCTCTTCTTTTCTAACATAAGCAAACAATTTTATAAGTGAAGTGGCATGTCTAAATACAATTGTAGCTAGTGATGTAGGACAAATTAGGGATTTTGTCTACATATGCTTGTGGTGGGTTTAGGGATAGGAGTATTTGTTGATATATAGTTTAGAATTGTGAAGAAAGGGTTATGGGATTGTGGTAGGAACTAAAAGGTGGATTGATGAGTTATTTTGATGGCTATCTGGTACAAGAAAGTATGGGGGGGGGGTTTAAGGTTTTGATAGGTAAAAGAAAGAGCTTGATTTGGGGTTGTAAGGAAGACGGAAAAGAGAGAATTTTTTGGTTTTTAGGTGTTGCATGAAAAGTACCTGTGAACAATACCATAAGGAAGAGAATCAGAAAAGAGAGAAGAAGGGGAGAGAAGAACACATAGAGGCCAACATGCCTCAATGCTCAATTCACTCAATATTTTTTGTCTCAACAATTCGGTTCTTGATTCTTATCAACGGAAGTCCAATTGGCTTTTTTGTTAGTTTAAGGGGTTTGAGACAAGGCGACCCACTATCGCCATTATTATTTTGTGATAGGAATGGAGGCTCTTAGTAAGATTCTGAATAAAGAAGTTGAGGGGCAATATCTGGGTGGTTTTATCGTCAATGGTACCATCAATGATCCACTTAATGTCTCCCATCTACTTTTTGCAGATGATGCGTTGATTTTTTTTTTGTTTGTCAATCTGACACGGATTCTTCATTTGAAGTTTGTTTTGAAGTTGTGTTGGGACTGAAGATGAACTTGGGAAAATCAAAACTTGTCCCTATGGGTGTAGTTCCGGACATGGAGGAGTTGGCTTAGGTGTAAGGTCTCTCATTGCTAATGAAGTACTTAGGTTCTTATTCTTGAGAAGATGCAAAAGAGACTGGCAGGGTGGAAGAAGATTTACTTTTCTAAAGGGGGTCAGGTCACGTCAATAAAAAGTACTCTTTCTAGTTTTCCTACCTATTCCCTTTCATTATTTTTAGCCCTGCTAGCATTGCTAGGTGAAATGAGAAAGTGTAGAGTGATTTTCTTTGGGGTGGTATAGCTGATGAATTCAATTTTCATCTTGCAAATTGGAAGATGGTGTGTGCCCCTATTCAGTAGGGTGGTTAGGGTGTGAGACATGTAGTGTTGTTCAATCGAGTGCTATTGGGGAAGTGGTTGTGGCGTTTTGCCATAGAGGAAAATGCTTTGTAGAGGAATGTAGTGGTAAGTATTGGAGTGATTGGGGTTGATGGTGTTCAAAGGAGGGGAGGGGAGGATACAATGTTAGTCTCTGGAAGATTATTTATTTATTTTAATAGGTAGTCTCTGGAAGTTTATTAGAATGGGGTGCGAGCGGTTTTCTAGGTTTATCAACTTTGATTAGTGGTGAGGTGATGGGGCGTTGAAGGATTTATACCCCAATTTATACAGTATTTCTCAGAATAAGGAGGTGGCTGTGGTAGATTATATATGTTGGAATGCATTAGGATGTTACTTTTGGTGTGGGATTTGCGTGGTTGGGAGTTGGAGGTGCTGGCAGACTTTTTGGACCTTATTTATTCAATCAAGATTAGGCGGGATGCAAAAGACTGAATTTGTTGGAGATCTACAAAGAGTAAGTATTTTTAGGTAATTTCTTTCTATAGGCTACTTTCTAATGGGGATGGAGAAGTTTTTGGAAGGTTAAAGTTCCTCAAAAAGTAACTTTCTTTGCTTGGGATGCTGCGGTGGGGAAGGGTTATTTTTGTAGATCAGTGTTATCTGTCTACGAAGGGTGGAGAGACTATCGATCATATACTACTGCATTGTGATTACGCTAGAGAGTTAGTCTCTTGTTTAGTGTTTATTTGGAGTGCACTGAGTCATGCCTTGTCAGGTTGTTGGTTTGTTGACTGGTTGGATGGGGAGGTTTGCAAAACATCGGAGTGATGATAGTTGGAAGGCTGTCCCATTGGATCTTATGTGGGCCATTTGGTGAGAGCAAAATAGAAGAGCTTTTGAAGGCATTGAACGATCTACAAAATAAAGACGCTTCTCCTACATTCTTTGTATGAATGGATAGTTGTTTTACTAGGCAACCTGATTTCCAATCTATTATAGTTTCTTGACTGTAATAATTTGTCTAGAATTTTCCATCTCAAGATGTGAGAGGCGTACTGGGTGGTGTTCTTTATTGTCAATAAACTTTTCTTACTTATCAAAAATATCAACTCTATCTCCTTTGAGTACATAGAGCACAAATATACATAAGGACTTTTTTCTTGTATTAGTAGTATTAGAACTCCTAGTTGGACTAGTAAACTAAAACCCTTATAAAAGAATAACTTAAAAGAAAATAAAACCTCAGATACTAAGGAATTCCTAGAGAATTATAGACTCAATTAAACTACAAAAATTGATGATAGCTATTAATAGATTTTTATACAGAATTGACCATAGCTAATAAAAGAAAAACCTAAATAAAAATAATTTTACCCTAAGACATATAACTAGACCTTTAAAACCACAACTTTCACTTTAATCGGACTTTATGCGTGAACCCCATACATTAAATCTTGAATGGGTGAATTTGTGAAGTAGTATCAAAGTAATCTTCCATGATTGCTTCATTTTCCCTTGGTTGGAAGAAACTCTCCTCTAGTTTTAAAGTGTTGAAGTATAAGAACTTGAAATTCACACCAACCCTTCAATCACTTTTAGAAGCATTAATGATAAATAATCTTTCTTTCCTACCATATTGTTAAATTCATTTGGAATAATAAAATTATTGTTAATGTTTGTTGCACACATTCATACACCCTTGGAAATCTTGTTTCTGTTATAATTTTGAAATCGTAAAAACATGATTCAACAATTTAACTAAAATTGTGTTCTGAAGACATGATTTCAATTGACGTGATGCACACACTCTGTACACACTGGTGTGTAATAATCAGCTCTCTAAAATTAATTCTTGAAAGCCTCTTTATCTTAAAATCCTTTTTGGATTTATCTATAGCAATAACATCAATATCTTCCTTGGCCTTGACTTTTCCATGATCAATTTTATGCTCATCTTGCTCCTTTGTGATCTCCATTGTTCTTGTAATGCTGTCTTTTGGTTGTTCTTGAAGATGGAGATTGTGGTGAATAATAAGGCTGAGTTTCTCTCTTTAATACTACACCTTGAGGCATTAAACCAATCCCCAGTTGAGGTTGCTGTGTTAGCAAATTGTTAGGGTCATATCCATCAAATTGTGAAGGGATAATGAGTAGAAAGGTTTGCCAACACGGGTGGAGATAAGCTTGGGTCTAAGTTAGAATATCTAAGTTCTAGATATGTTGCTATTCTATCAAGTTATTTAGCCAAAACAGCTACTTCTAGCTTGTCCAAAGTTTCTTGCATAGTAGACAAATCTTCTTCTAGCTTTGCTTCCATTGAAAACACCCTTTCACACAATTGGTTCGAAGTCTTTGTTCTTTCATAGTCTTGAGAAAAAGCCTTAAAATGGGTCTCTAATTCTGCATTACTTACCATTATCTTGATGAGAAATTTTGTCAAGTGGTTACCAATGAAGATTTCAACAAAGAAGTTGTGGTAAGATTTTGGCTTCAAATTGACATAGGACAAAATATGTAATCTGTCAACATATGCTTGGGTTTAGGGATATGATTATTTGTGGATCTATAGTTTGGAATTGTTGAAGAAAGGGTTGTAAAATTATGGTAAGAATTGTTTTTTGGAAAAAAAACCTGTTTGGAGATTGTGGTAAGAATTAAAAGGTGGTTTGGTTAGTTATTTGATGGCTATTTTGAAGGGGGTGATGGTTAAGAAGAAAGTATGTGGGGTTTCAGGGTTTTGATAGGTTAAAGAAAGGGCTTGATTTGGAGTTGTAAGGAAGAAGGAAAAGAGAAAATTTTATGTTGTTTAGAGGCTGTCTAAAACTGTACATGTGAACAATCCCCTAAAAAAGAGATGAAGAAATGAAAGAAGAGAAAGGGAGAAAAGAACACACAAAGGCCAACATGCTTGAATGCTCAAAACACTCTTTTATTAATCAATTCTATCTTCTTTGAGTATATTTAGCACAAATATATGAAAGGACTTTTTCTTGTATGATTAGTATTAGACTCTTAGTTTGATTAGTAGTATTAGGGCTCTTAGTTTGACTATTAAGCTAAAAAGCTATCAAAAAAAAAAAAAAGTTGGACTCAAAGAAAAGAGAACCTAAGACACTAAGGATCTCATTCAAAATTCTAAACTCAACTAAACTACAAAAATATCCTTTTTATTTTTTGATAAGTAATGAAAGTTTATTAATAAAAAAAGAGAATACACAGGTACACTAGTGGTGTACTTGAGTAACAATTTATCAATCTCTCAAATTACAATGCTCAAACATATCTAATAAATTAGAACAGGAAAGAGAGTTAAAAGCAGTACTCCAATCCAGTAAAGAGTGAAGAAGAAGAGATTTAATCTTGAGTATAGACCTTTCACTTCCCTCAAAGCATCTCGCATTCCGTTCCCGCCAAAGACACCACATGACATAGTGCGGTACAACCCTTTAGAAAACTATATTTCGATGTTTTCCGAAAGGACCTTGCCATGCTGAGAATAAATCAGTGGCACTCTTTGGCATAACCCATAGAAGACCAAACAAATTCCACACCATTGTCCAATAACTCAAAAGCTATGGGACAATGAAGAAGAAGATGATTCACCTCCCCACTCCTTTTGCTCATATAGCACCAATCCACAACAGAATACCTTTATTCCATAAGTTATCAATAGTCAAAATCTGTCCTAAGGTTGCAGTCCAAGAAAAGAAAGCTACCCTAGGAGGAATCTTTGAACGCCACACGTGCTTCCATGGAAAAAGAATGCCAGGAGTTGAGGAAAAGGAGAAATAGTACTCACACACCTTAAAACCCTTACTCTTTGCTGACTTCCAACAAAGTTTGTCATGTCCCTCACCCTTAAGTGGCATAGAATAGGTCCATAAAGGCAGTCAAAGGTTCCAGCTCCTAGTGTTGGATTGCTCTAGAAAATTGAATATCCCAATGCAAAAATATCCTTAATTTGCAAGAATTGCAAAAATTACATATTTAGTCCTGGATACAAAATTGACCATAACGAACAAAATAAAAGTCCAAATAAAAAGCTGTTTAAACCATATGACACATATAACTAGACCTTTAGAACCACACAACTTTCACTTTAATTGGATTTCACATGTTGGCCCCATATTCTGAAATTTGAGTTGGCGAATATGCAAACTAGTAATAAATTAATCTTCCATGATTGCGTCTGCTTGATGTTCGTTTCCTAACATTGTCATTTTAGAATTGGATAGGCAGTTAATGTTAATTATTTTGAAAGGAAGGTAATGTAACTGCATCAAGGTCATTCAAAATAACTGGGAAGAATGTACCTGATAATAATGATTATTCTTGTGGAAGTGCAATGTGGAGATGGTGAATGGTCTTCAGCTCTACCGCATAGTAAATTTTTGAATCGGTGTCTATTTTTGCCTTTTTAGTTGTGAATTGGGTTCTACCCAAATCAATTTATCAAATGTGTTGACGTTTCTGAAATTGGAGACTTCTTCTAGTTTGGAGTTGCTTCTTTTCACTTATTATTTTCTTGACAATTGGCATATAATAGGTTTTTGTTTGATGGAGTGGAGTGGAGCATTAAATTTCTGTACACGTTAGATGGGCTCATATGACATAATGAAGATACTCCTATATTTTATTGACTCTTACACACTTCTATTTGCTTTTTTGTTTATTGTTTGTCCTCATTTCTCCTCTCTTGGGTACTTCTGTGCTTGTAAGGCATCTCCTTAATGTCTTTAATGAATTTTTTTATAGATAACGACAATACTTGTCTTAGCCTGCAAGTAAAGGGACATGCCCTCTCCCTGATCATGGTGATACTAATAAGACTTCAGTTTGGCCAGTAGTGTTGGGATTTTGTGGACATCTAAGGTCCCTATATATCTGTTCCTTGTACAAGGTCAGTTGGTCAACTGTTTCTTTTGATGTTATTTTTCTAGGGCGATTTGGTAGATAATCTGCAGTTGATCTGGGATTTATTGGGTTATATTTTTCTTGTGTCATAACTAGTATATGGCTATAAGTAGATCAATTGGTTATTCAGGACTTTCTTTGTAATGTCTCTTGGTGATCTTGTGGCTGTTTCGGATAGCAAAAGAGGAGTTGTGGGCATTGTCTCTGTCTGTTAGTGGCTCTTTGGTGTAGAATATTATAAGGTCTGGTGCTGATTTTATTTTAATTACAAAAAAAAAAAAAAGAAGGAAGAATGAGGTGATAGGTAAATGTGGACAACTCTAATTAGTCTGTTAAGAATCCATAGACTTTAAAAGTTTTGGGATCAATGCTTTGATGTTGTTGTAGAATGGGTGAGGAGACTGTGGAGCATCTTTTGCTTCTTTGTCCTATGGCTTGAGAATTGTGGTTTCTTGTGTTTGCTTTATTTAGAATATCATGTGTAATGCCAAAGACGGTTATATGCTGACTTCATGGCCAGGAAGGTTCAATAATCACAGGAATATACATATTTTGGAAGGATGTTCCTTTGTGTATTTTGTGGATTATTTGGTGAGAAAGGAATAGCAGGATCTTTGATGGTGTAGAACCTTCATTCGTGCCATTAAACAGTATATTTTATTTTCTTTGTATGATTGGATGATTGCATTAGGCAACATCCCTATTGTACATTATTATTATTATTATTATTTTTTTTTTTGATTTTTGATTTTGTAGATTCTTTACATCTCACTTGTAATTTTAAACTACTTGTTTCATTGATTATATTTAAATAAAATTATCAATTACTTGTCAAAATATTATTTTTATCTAGTGAAAAATGATATCAATAAATCTTTATTACTTATCAAAAAAAAAAAAAAAAAAAAATTCATCTGGTGAAAAATGATTTATTTACAATTGTGTAAGTGCAAACTTCTTGGCATTCAACTATTTCTCACGTATTGTTTAACTTGCAGCAAGTGGAGCTCGCTCTAAGGATATACGAGTTGGCTTAACCTTGTCTTGGGTATTCTTTTTACAGGTAGATTTTGCTGATCATATCTGTTCTCTAACACCCCCTCCTCTCCCAAAAGGTTCCCAAATATCTTATTCTTCTTTTTCTTGTGGTTAAGAGGGTTTGCAATTTGAGTTGATTTTTCTTTTACTTAGGAATAAGCTTGTGTAACTATTCCGCACTTTTGCATTTGTTACCTGTTTTGCATTGAGTATCAAATAGGCTGTTTGTCATTCAGTTGTTCAAAAGAACAAACTGTTTCATTTTAGTCTATTATCAGACTAAAATATGTGACAGTTCTCTATGTTTATAAGGTTTTTAACTAGTAATAGTTTGAAGTGATTTTATTTTAATGTTTTGGCTGGAAATGATAGTTAGAATTATGATTAAGTGATTAAATTCACCATTTCCTAATAGGTTAAGCTTTTAGGAGAATCGGTAATTTAACATGGTATCAGAGCAAGGGGTTCTAAGTTCGATCCTTATCTCCTCCTCTCTACCTCTCATTTAAAATCCCATGTGTTACTCCTCATCTATTAAAAGGTAGTTTGAGCCTACACGTGAAGGGGAGTGTTAGAAGTATGTGGTTAAATGATTAAATTTACCATATCCTAATAGTTTAAACTTTTGGGAGAATCGGTAATTTAACATGGTATTAGAACAGGAGATCCTGTGTTCAATTCCTGTATTTGCTCTACCTCCCATTTAAAATGTTAAAAATTCCATGTGTTGGGTCTCACCTAGTAAAAAGGAGTTTCAGCTCACACGTGAAGGAGAGTGTTAGAATTATGATTAAGTGATTAAATTCACAATTTCTTAATAGCTTAAGCTTTTGGGAGAATCTGGTAATTTAATATATACCACTTTAAAGAGGATTCCCCACTTTGGTGTATACTTTTCAGATGTTTCAAAATACCCTCACACTAATAATACAATTTTAAAAAACTTAAGATAATATGGTCAAACCATTAAAATGCATAATTTTCAAAATCCTAAAATTTAGGCTTTTTTTTTTTTTTTGGGAAAAATCTTTGCAGTAGGAATCCTTGATGTCCTTTTTTGTGTAGTCTCCAAAAAAAACCTCAGAATTGTTTAACTTAAGTCTTCCTAAGAAATAAAGACAAAGGACATATAATTAAGTTGATATATTACCACACCATTTTTTTTTGATAGGTAATAAAGATTTATATTCAAGAACACCACCTTATGTAGAAAAACATAAGGCAAAGAGAAAAATACAAAGGGAGAAGAAAGAGTGTAAAAGGGAAAGAAAGGAAAAAAAACTAAGTACACAGGAGAGAGCTAAGGAACATAGGGAGAGAATCACTAGAGGTGAGTCTCCAAGCCCTAGACCAGTCAAACAAAGTGCCACTGAAAGAGGCTAAAAGTTGGTCATCCGAACTATCCATGTCCTCAAACGTCCTCCTATTTTGCTCCCTCCAAAGACACCACATCAAGCATAATGGAGCTAAATTCCAAATGCTAGACAAATGCTTTCCAAGCCAATTCCACCAACTGAATAGAGTATCCGCAACCGATCTTGGCAAGACCTAAGAAAACCCAAAAGATCTAAACACCAAACTCCACAATCGATAAGCCTTTCCACAATGTAGTAACAAATGATCCACCGTCTCCCCATTATTGCGGCACATGATACACCAGTCGACAAAATCCCATCTACCCCTCAAATTATCACCTGTAAGGATCCTATCCCATACAACAGTCCACACAAAGAAGGAAACACGCCGAGGAGCCTTAACCTTCCAAACACCTTTCCAAGGGAAAATAATGGGCAAGGGGCTTCTTAACTTATTGTAGAACGATCGAATATCAAAGTCCCCATTCTTTGTCAACTTCCATCGTATACGATCTCCGTTTTCAGTGGGAGGTAGATTTGAGCCCAATGTACGGAGAAAATCATCCACCCCACCAATTTCCCAATCATTTGGTCTCCGAGTAAAATGAACATCCCAACTTCTCCGCTCCTCAATCCCCAACCGTTCAAGAGAAGAGGCCACCGATGCCCCTTTATTGGAGGCAATCCCATACACACTCGGAAAAGTCAATTGAAGTGGAGAATCCCCACACCATTGAGTAGTCCAAAGCTTCACTCTATCCCCCACCCCTACCTCAAAGCGAATATTCTTGCTAAAATCCTCCCATCCCATGCGGATACTTCTCCACAAGCCACACCCATGTACCCACCTACCTAGCTTGGAAGTCCATCCCCCCATTCTTCCCCAAACTTGAGAGCTACAACCCTTCTCCAAAGTCTTGTCTCCTCATTCCCAAACCTCCATAACCACTTCCCAAGTAAGGCTTTATTGAAAGTAGTTAATTTCCTTACTCCTAACCCACCATTTTGCAAAGGTGCACACACCTTGTCCCATCCCACCAAGTGTAACTTGGAGTCCCCCCACAAGAAATCCCTTTGCAACCTCTCAATTTTATTGGCCACATGCGTAGGGATGGTGAAAAGTGACAAATAATAAGTGGGGAGACTAGATAATGTGCTTTTAAGCAACGTTAGTTTTTCACCTTTTGACAAATACATATTCTTCCAACCGGCCAACTTACGCTCAATTTTCTCCAAGATAGGATTCCAAACAGTAGGGGACTTGTGGGATGCCCCCAAAGGCATACCAAGATAGGTCATAGGCAAAGACCCAATCCAGCATCCCAAAATCTCTGCCAGAACATAGACATTAGGAACCTCCCCAATGGGAACCATCTCACTCTTCAACACATTAACCTTTAAACCTGTCATTGCCTGGAAACAAAGAAGAAGCATCCTAACATGTAGAGTTTGCTCCTCATCAGCGTCGCAAAACAGAATTGTATCATTTGCGAACAAAAGATGCGAGACACATACCCCTCCACCCCGTCTACCATCAGCCCTAAAGCCTCGAAACAAACCCGCCCCTTCAACTCTTTTCATCATCTTACTGAAAACCTCCATCATAACCAGAAACGACATGGGGGATAGCGGTTCCCCTTGTCTCAATTCCTTCGAGCTCCCAAAGAAATCAGCTGGAGACCCATTAAACAAGACAGAGAATTGGGTTGTAGAAATACAAGTTCGGATCCACCTACACCACCTCACCCCAAAACCCATTCTCTTCAACAAATAAAGAAGAGCTTCCCAGTTCACATGATCATAAGCTTTCTCAATATCTAATTTACAAATAACCCCCGAAATCTTATTCTTCACCCTACTATCAACACACTCATTAGCAATGAGAACTGAATCAAGTATCTGTCTACCACTCACAAAACTGTTCTGAGACTCCGATATCAGCTGATCCAATACCTCTTTCAGGCGGTTTGCCAACACCTTAGCCAAAATCTTGTAAACACTCCCCACCAAACTAATAGGTCTAAAATCTCGAATATTCGAAGCACCATTCTTCTTAGGGATTAAGGCTATGAAAGTTGCATTAAGAGATTTTTCAAACTTATTGTGTTGATAAAACTCTTCAAACACGGCTAAGACATTTCTTTCCACAACTTCCCAACAATGGTGATAGAAAGCCAAAGAGAAACCATCAGGACCTGGTGCTTTATCTCCTTCCATCTCTTTGACAACTCGAAGAACCTCCTCCCATTCAAACCTCCGTTCAAGCCAGTCCCTCTCCAGTCCCACACCATAGCCTATGAAAATTCAAAATCCACTTTCAATTGGTTACACCAACTTTCCCACTAATAAGCAGTTGCTGTAATTTAGAATCACACTCAAGCACGTCTCTCCACTCCCCCTTTCTGTTTCTAATCCTTCCTGAAAAAAATGGAACCACACAACCAAAAAATGATCTCCCCTACAATCCTTCATCATCATTCCAAGAAATTTAACAACACAAAATGCTTGCTTGGTTTCTCACAGAAGTTCACAACAGACCCCTGATAATAACTCCAAAAATCCCAGCAAAGTTGCTGGCTTTGTTGTGTATACTATCCATTTGACATTTGTGGTGCTAACTTTTATTACTCTCACTCCCTTGACTTTTCCATGGAACTTTGAAGGCACAAACTCAATCAATATTGATGAATAAATGTTGAATTTAAAAGCTATGTCTAGATTTGTGAAATTATTTTATAATATTGAAATACAATTTTAAAAACTCATTTGTACATCAAATTTTACATGCTTTTATGAGTTCCAGTTAGCTTAATTAGTAAAGTTTCTGATTGTTGAATAAGAGATTTGAGGTTCAATTCCTATTTACACAAAAAACTGATTGGTGTCTTGGTCTGATGATAAATAACATAATTATCATAGAAGTGGATGCTATAGGTTGATAGAGTTGAAACTCTATCAACAAATATATATATATATATATATATTTGCAAACTTTAATTTCTATTAGCAACTCTTGATATCATCTATGCTTCTTGAAAAATTTTGAGCATCCCTCCTAAAATATAGATTTGTTTTTTTGTTGTTTATATATTTTTAATTTTTTTTATAAATTATTATTATAATTAATATTATTATTATTATTTATTTTAATTTTTTTATTAAAAAAAAATCAAACGAGATGCAGAAATAAACCTATAAAAAAAGCTCTCGTATTTGACAGAATTTCGAAGTACATAAGAGAGAATCTATTTCATTGTAAAAAAATTAAAAAAATATATAGATGGGAAAATCTAACCTAAAACATTCAATTTAAAGAACATGGGCAAACAATGTTGAATTGAGTGAGACAAAAAGACGTGATCTTAGTTTTTTTGAGGCCATCCCCATTATTTAGTCTAATGTATGTAACACTTCAAGTCATAAATCTGTGCTATAATCCCTTTCAGAGCTTAAAGTTTGAGCCACAACATTCTAAATCTCCTTGGCAGTTTGCAATAGCAGGTATTCACTACTAATTTCAGGTTCCATAGATTGCAAAAGCTGACATTTTTTTAAATTGCCACTCACCAGAGGTGGAATCATCTGTCTAGGCTCAGGAATTGCTCTATTAACATAGCCTATTTTCCTCCAACTTTTAAGAAGGTGATTGAGCCAGGTGATTATGTCCATCCAATTTAACTGTGGTAATTTGAAAAGTGGGGTTATCAGTGGGAATAGTTGACTGAACCACAACTCCTATTTGTCTAGTTTCTGATGTTGCTTCAGACCTTTTTCTCCCCAAAAATTGGTCAATAAGCAAAGAAGGGGAATAACAATTGCTCAAATATCACTCATCTGACAGAATGTTGGTACTAATTAGGCCTCATATAATCCAAAAGCAAGGGCATCCTCTCCCCGTTGAAAATACTCTAATTCCATTGGACTGTGACTGCTTTCACTTGGGCTTTTGAGACATTGTCCTGATTTTTAGGGGTTTGATTTGTAGTGGAGAGAAACTTTGGTGCATTCCTACCCTTTTCATTCGGGTTTGAATTGGACAATCCATCATTAACACTAGAAGCTGACAGGTTGAAAATGGTGCTTGGGGATATTGTTTATGAATCTCAAAATGCTTTTGTCAAAGAAAGACAGATTTTAGATTCCGTTCTTATTGCCAATGAATGCTTGGATAGTAGGCTGAAATCAGGAGTTCTTGGGGTGGTGTAAGCTGGATGTAGAGAAGACATATGATCATGTGAATTGGGACTTCCTCATTTATATGTTGGATCGTTGTGGTTTTCCTGAAAAATGGAGAAGATGGGTTTTTTTTCTGCATCTCTACTGTTAAATTCTCCATTCTCATTAATGGAACTCCATGTGGTTTCTTTGAAAGCTCTAGAGGTATAAAACAAGGTGATCTATTATTCCCTCAATATTGTCATTGTTATGGATGCTTTTAGTAAAATGTTGGATAAGGTAGTGAGGGATCGGCTCATGTTTGGTATTAGGGTGGGTCCCACGGGTAACTCTTTGCAGGTGACCCATCTTCTCTTCGCTGATGATACCTTGGTCTTATGTGATGCTGATCTTGGTCAGATTCTGTTTCTCTGGCTGGTGCTGTTTTGGTTTGAAGTTGTTTCTGGGTTGAAAATTAATATGGGTAAGTCTGAATTGGTCCTTGTGGGTGTGGTTCCAAATATAGCAGATGTGGTGGATGTGCTAGGGTGCAAGCAAGACTCCTTCCTGATGAAATATTTAGGTCTTCCGTTGGGTGCTAATATCAGAGATAGTTCTATTTGGAATCCAATTATTGAGAAGATGGAGAGGAGGTTAGCAGGTTGGAAATGATTGTATCTCTCAAAAGGTGGTAAAGTTACACTTATTAAGAGTACTTTGTCCAATCTTCCAACTTATTTTCTCTCTCTTTTTCCTATCCTGGTGGAGGTTGCAAACCGTATTGAGCAATTTCAACGAAATTTTCTCTGGAGTGGTATGGGGGATGTTAAAAAAACTCACCTAGTGAAATGGGCTACGGTTTGCGCTCCTCTTCATTTTGGAGGTTTAGCTATTAGAAGTTTGAGAAGTTTTAATAAAGCTTTGTTTGGAAAATGGTTATGGATATTTAGGAATGAGTGATAGGCCTTGTGGAGGAGAGTGATAGGGGCAAAGTATGGCTGTGAATGGGGAGGTTGGTGCTCTCTTCCCGTTACTGGCCCTCATGGAGTGAGTTTGTGGAAGTCTATTAGTCGTGGTTGGCCATCTTTTGTTCGTCATGTCCAATTTGAGGTTGGGGCCGGTTTTATTATTAGATTTTGGCAGGACATTTGGTTTTGGGACACTTATTTGTGCGTGCACTATCCGAGACTTTTTTCTTTAAGTCGAAATAAGGAGGCCTATGTGGCTGATTTGATGAATTTCCCAAATGGTGTTCTTTTCTAGGATCTAAATTTTAGAAGATATAGTGAAGATTGGGAATTGGAATCCTTTTACAGTTTAATGTCTAGAATTTATGGAGCTTCTTTGAGAGGAGTTGGGGACGATAAGATGTGTTGGAAACCTGCTATGGGAAGAGGTTTTGTTGTTCATTCTTATTACCAGGTTCTGACAAAAAGTTTCGATCAGTCTTTCCCTTGGAAGACTGTTTGGAAGTCCAAGGTCCCATCTAGAGTTGCTTTTTTTGTTTGGACTGCAGCTTTAGGGAATATTTTGACTATTGATAATCTTAGGAAACGGAAGGTTTTGATTTTGGATTGGTGTTGTATGTGTAAAAGAAATGGGGAATCAGTAGACCAACTCTTTATCCATAGCCCTATTGCTTTTGATTTGTGGTCTATGGTGTTTACTTTGTTTGGCATTCATTGGGTTACACCGAAAACAGTGGTGGAGCTGTTGGCTTGTTGGCAAGGAAAGTTTGGGAGGCATTAGAATTCTGCTACTTGGATGGTTGAGCCCCATTGTTTGATGTGGTGCATTTGGCAGTAGAGGAATAACCGGCATTTTGAGGATTTAGAGAGATCCGTTTTAGATCTTAAACTCTTCTTCCTTAAGACACTTCTGGATTGGGTTGCAGTGTTAGGCTTTTTTTCTTTTTTTTTCAGTCCATGGTTTCATGAACTTTTGTACTTTATGCACTTGATTTGTTTTTGTCCTTGATGTATACTTCCTGCATACTCAGGTGACTCCCTTCTTCTTTTTAATATATTTTTATTACTAATAAAAAAAAAACACTAGAAGCTGTCACCTTTGTGGTAACAAGACCCTTACCTGACGTTGCAGCCCCTCATCAGGAAATTTTTCTGGTTTAGCCTCCATTTTTGGCACTTGGGGCAACAGCACCCTCTTGCTCCCTTGCAAACTATCCATGGAGTTTTTAACATTCTTTTTTGATAAGTAACAAATTTTTTATTGAAATTAAAACAACATCGCTTAACCAAGAGTTGCCCATTCTCACTCCGTGATGAAGATGCTAGCATCTGCTCAACACACTGCCAGGTCTTCCTCTGCCTCACCAGCCAGTGAAATCACTCCCCTCCCTTGTTGCTTCTACTGCCAGAGTGATCAACCTCCTTGGTCCCCATAGATTGTTAATAGCAGCATTGCTTTGTTTTAACGCAGCTCTCAGCTTCTCAATTTCCTTCATAAAGGATTTTTCTTTAAGATCTGGAAAGGTCGTGAGTTTAGCTGACTTGTCCTTTGGATTCTCATTGTTCCTAACTCGCACTAAAACCAAAGGTTGGTCTGGGTTCTCACAACTCACTGATTTGTTCTATAATATGTGAACTTTAGAACATAGATCCATGAAGAAATAAATGGAATTCACAAATTTACACAAACTCTCAAGGGAAAAAAAGTAAACTGAAAATAGATGGAAATTCTGGAAGGAGAGAAGCTCTGAAATCTACCCAATCTTACCCCACTCATATCAGAAATGTGTTACTTCTGGCTTGAACTTAGCACATAAGTTTTGGTCAGTTTGCGGGCATATTTAAATTTGCTTTGTAGATAGGTTGATTTTAATGCAGTTATATATGTTTACCTTGTAATTTGGTTAATAATGTTTCTTTCTTCTTTGCAGGCTATTCGTCTAAAGTATCAGCATCCAGATAGTGAGCTTCAAAACTTTGCTTTGCAAGTTATGGACATGCTTGGTGCTGATACTTGTATTGATGCCCATCCATTGGTATTTCCCAAAAATTTGCAACATAGATTTGTTTTTATCCTCTCAAGTACATATGACTATCAGATGACTTCTGTGTCCCACACCCCCCCAGAAAAAAGACTATTTAACTTTGTTCTGCACTCTTATATTGTTTATTGATAGAAAAAAGGGTAGCAAAACAGGAAATGAATTGAATGGAGTAAAAGATGAACTGACTTGTGGCTTATCCTTGTTCATTGTTCTTAATTTCTTCTTAGGCGACATAGGTGTCTGATGTTGTCTTTCATTTTCAGTTCAATTGATGGTAAATTTTTATATCATTCAGTCTTGCATTCATGTGGCACCTTGTAGAAAACTGTTAGTAGGAAAGATATTGTCATTTTAGAGAACCATGTAGCAGTATGCTACACATATATTAGTACAATGCCCAAGATTTACTGATATATTGAACTTACATTAAGGAAAAATAAATAAGATCAAGAGATTCAATACTAATACGCCCTTTAAATCTTTGTATAGGAGTTCAACTTCTTACATGAGTTTGAATGATAGGTTGCCAGTTCTGCCATTGATGCATAAAATTTGTCCAATTTACATTTATATTTTGGTTTACGCGAGAATGTCTTCATGGAACATTTTCAGATCTGCTAGAATTGGAAAGGATTGTCTGCTAGAGTTTATGGGGTTTTATGGTACTTTTCTATATGCAGTAAATGGATTAAATTATTATTTGAAAATTACAAGTTTGTTACGTTTAAACTGAATTCTTGTAAATTGTAAAAGTGCCTTGTTAATTTGTATAATCTGAGTCTACAATGACTAGTATAAGTGTTTATAATGGCTCCCTTGGTGGCTTTCTTATAATGAAGTACCTAAGTGATTTTCTACAAAATCAAGCTACTGACCAATTTGTCTTATGAATAATGATTTACTGAAGGCATGTGTTCTCTACATCCTTCGGGTTGGCATAACTGATCAGATGACAGAACCCACTCAAAGGAACTTTTTGGTTTTCCTTGGAACGCAGGTTTGTTAAAAAAATTCAATTGGGTCTTCAATTGTTGAGGTTTTTTTTTAGAGGTATCTGTATGGAAAAAAATCTCTTTATACTTTGCAGCTTCAATCCCATGATGCTAGCCCTTCCATGAAAGCTTCTGCTTTACGTACATTGTCATATACCCTGAAAACACTGGGAGAGGTAAGGGATGACTCTCATGTGATTCTATTTAGTTCTCTGGTCCTTCTTTAGCTTGTTTTGTATAGAGCACCATGCTTGACATATTTTAAATAATGTTTTTTAAAAAAAGAAATTGTTTTCATTTTTTTATTATAAATAAGCACATGATTAGAGTGATTTGTCTTCTAAACGTTAGGTTAGCATTAAAAGGTATAGTGTTTTGATTTGGATAAAGTACATACTTTAACACTATAGCATATGAAAAGAAGTCTGGTGTTACTGTTATCACTGATTAGCTGGTGCTTGATCTGTCCATTTGCAGGTTCCATTTGAATTCAAGGAAGTTCTTGATAACACGGTTATGGCAGCAATATCTCATCCTGCACAACTTGTAAATTCTTGATTTTATTTTCATTGTCATTAGAACCTAAAATGTATTTGGGAGTGTTCAGGGATCTCTCTTTTTATTTCTGTCAAACCTGTGGATTTATATAGCTGCCAATACTTGTTGATAACGCTTTCTGTTTTTTTGGGTTGACAAGAGAGAGATTATTAAAAGTTTGACTTTGTTTTGCAACTATAGTCTTCGTAGATGTTCCCATCCATCACCTTTTTACTTTTCGTTCAGAATCATAAAATTCATAGCAGAGATTTAGCAAACTTTTGAAAGTCAGTGGGTGTTGATAGTATTGTGGGGGTTGGACTGGAAGATATCTTTATTTAGGCATGCTGACAAACATAGTTATCTATGTCAAATATGGACTTTATATCATTTGTCTTTTAATTATGTGTACCTACTTCCTTGAGTTAATCCTTTGATTATTGTCATCGGTTTACCTGTTTGCTTCAACTTCTATTTTTGGCTGACTTCTCATTTAGATTTTAAAAAAAGTTGAAATATTTGGGGGTCAGGAGTGTCAAATGTGTGTTGCTATATAATTAGAGAGAATGAGGATATGAGTCATCAGTTACAATATACATTTTGGTATGAAGAGGTTGAACTTTTTCACTCCATAATATTTCTTTCTGGTTTATTAGATATTTTTTCTTAAATTTTTTTTTTTTTTTGGTTTTCGTTTATTATACAAGGTCTGTGTAGCATGTGATAGAATTTGATTTTGTTCATTGATTTTTAGATTTATCACAGTACTAGTTATAATGTTAGTGTTTCATATGTCATTGTTTTTTCTTCATGTTCTATCTTTGGTTACTGTTTCCTCCTCAGGTTCTACTTGGAATGAATTATGGTATAATGAGTTGGAATATTATTGTTTTTTTTTAATAATGATTTTTTATTATAAATTTTGTCCTTTTTGAATTGATTTGCCACTGGCATTGATGTCAAGATCTTTTGCTTAATTAAATCATATTTTACTTATGCTTAAGGTGGCAATGTTCAAAGTCATTTGATTGCTCTTTGATGTTTGTTGAACACTAAATACATTTATGTTTAGGTACGTGTCGAGGCTGCTTTGGCATTGCGTGCATTGGCTGAGGTTGATCCAACCTGTGTTGGTGGTTTGATTTCTTATGGGGTGACCACGCTAAATGCTTTGAGAGAGAATGTTTCTTTTGAAAAGGTAAAGTTTATAAATTATATGGGAAACCTTTGTTCTGGCTACCTTTTTTACCCATTTTCTTGTTTATCCTTGTTTTGATTATATCTGGATTCATCTAATTAAGATTACAAAAAGTGAAAGTCATTTGGTTTCTTTTAGCTCTTTTTTTCCCCCAAAACTTTTTTATATTAGTCATAATGCTGTACGAAATTTACCCAGTTTGATTAGTTTTACTGCATCTAATTTGTGTTTTAGCTGAATGTTCCCTATGATTGCTAAGTTTTAAATCTGTTCCTGATCCTCACAGTATTTCTCACTCCTAGTAGTGACTTTTTCATTTGAGTGCTGCTTGGTAACTATATTCAGAGTATTTTTTCTTATGAGCTAGTAAATATTTTATTAAACATTGGAAAAAAGAGGAGCAACCCTAGTAGACAGGAGGTAGTTTTTTCTTCTATGAATGGATTGTCAACCTTGTGGTTCTGCTGTGATATTCCTCTCAGTTGTTTCTTCTACTAAATTCAGTTAAAAACATGTTGCCATTTGTGCTGTTTTGGGACCAGTGGCCAGAATGAACTAGGGAGGGGAAACTATGTTCTCAAAATTATTAGTCTTACAATTTAACATTCATTCTCAAGAGATTAGCTTGGGAGATGCAATTGCATGCAGAAATGGTGTCCAGTGTTGTTTAAATGACAGTGTGTTCAGAGTGTTCCATGACTAGCAATATCATACTAGATATCCACTTCATCTTTGAGGCTCAGTTAAATTCCCCACCACAATCCACATCCAGTTGAAACTTTTACAAATGAGCTACCTTTCTGTCTTGCTGGTGTAACTGACCCAAAACTGAATAGGTTTCCTGTCAAGGATTATATGCGGATAGACAAGTAGATTGGAGTGTTGCTTTTCATCCTTTTCTTGTTTTTCTCTTTTAGATTTGGTTGAACATCGTAGGTTGAGAACTGTTTGTAATTCTCCCTGAGTACCCCCCCTGGTGTACTTACTTTTGTTTTTTTAATAAATTTTTTTTGTACTTATCAAAAAAGAAAAGAAAAATAAAGAGTAGCTGGAATTTAAATGTTTAATGAAATTAGTGGTATTCCATCTATAACTGAACTTGGCCTTTGGGGTTCCTTTTCTGTATGATTTCTATTGAGTTGAATTAAGCTGGTAGTATTAGTATTGACTCGGGTTATGCTTGGAACTGGAAACTAGAGTTGAATTTATGTAACAACTTAATTAGTTTTAGCTCAAATGGCACCAATGAGCTCTAGCTCTCCTGACACCTCTCCTTGCAAGTACTAGGTAGATGGAGGTCATGTATTTGATACCCACTGGGTGTGTGTGTATCTTATTGATAAAAAAAAGGCTCTAGCTCTAATGACATCTCTTTCTCTTGTAAGAGTATGGTGGAGGGTGATGGAGGGAATTGGATGATTGGTTTGTTGTTTGGAATGCTAGGTTGCGTAGAGAATGAAAGGTTAGGCTAGCTCTTTGAGAGACACTCTTGGAAAGAATACCTCTTGGGTATGGGGTTTATTCACTCAAATTCCACTAGTTACAATGACGGCGGTCTTTATTATTTATAGTTACATATGCAAGCTGCTGATTGGCTAGGAAGTTAGTTACATGAGCCTGCCATGTGATTGGCTAAAGCCTAACAGACTCCTCTAATTGATAGGCTATTGTACTTATCACTAACAATCTATCAGTTAATTAACTTTGTTACGAGTGATAATGGCTGTTACAAGTGAAAGGAACTACTATCATATAACATAAGCACTACTACACCCAGCTTTGAATTGTAGTGTGTTTGATATATCAAAAGCTTTTGATTGATTTCTGCCTTTGCAAGCAAAATATGTTTGATTAATTGGCTTGTTATGTTTCTGTAGGGAAGCAATTTGCAATTTGACCTGGATTCTTTGCATGGGCAAGCTACTGTGTTGGCAGCCTTGGTTTCCATTTCACCAAAGTTACCTCATGGTTATCCAGCTAGGTACTGGTCTTTGTTTTGTTATGTACTTTCAAGACACATGAATATATACGTATACAAAATTTATATTAGTTATATCGTAACATATTTTTGGGTCATGCTTGGACTAATGGCATGGTGTTAGTCGTCTTATGAGGTTTTAAAACCAATTTGAATCCTTTGTACTTCTTGTTTTGGCATAACTATAATTCTTTGAATTCTAGGATCCAAACTGATGCTCTCCCAGCTATTGAATTTGCATAAAATATTATTTATTTGATAAGTAAAATAATCTATTAGAAAAGATGATCCAAAAAATCAACATTGGAATTGCATGATACAACCCCCCCCCAAAAAAAATTATAGTACAATATTCAAACTATGATCTCAAAAAACTATTCTTAAATTCCTGCGTAGATTTCTTTTCATTCTGAAAAGTCCGGTAATTTCTCTATCTCCATATAATCCACAAGATGCAGTGAGGAGTAGCTTGCCAAACATCCTGGTTTCAAGGCCTACCACACGCTCCTCTCCAAATGATCAACAAATCTATCACTTGCCTTGGAATCTCTCAAATTAGTTCCAAAGCTGTGTGTTCAAAATATCTTAACTCTCGAGCTATATGACAATGCAGTAACAGGTGTTTTACTATTTCACAGCTACACTTGCACATTATACATCTATTAATGACCACCAGCTTCCTTTTGATAAGTTTATCCGTGGTTAGTATGGAATTCCAGGCTGACGTCCATAAGAAGAATTTTTTTTTGATAGGTTAAAATCCATAATAAGAAATCCACCTTGCCTGTTACTGTACTTCCCCTAACACTTTTGTAGGCATGTCTCAAGCTCGAGTAATAGCATCAACCAATAAACTGCCCTTTCCCATCAGGATTCCAAAATAAACAACTCTCAGTTCCTTCTGAAATCTATATGGGATAAACTAAATCCATCAAGTCATTCACCCCTTTTAGCTTCTATTCAGGAAATTTCCTAAGGAATGTAAGATTCCAACAAAAGCTTCTATTATCTTCTCTAAATGTAACCAGAGAATTCACTGAATCATCCTTCTTTGCTTCGATCAAATACAAGTCTGGATACAATACCTTCAATGATTGATCTCCACACCAAACATCATGCCAAATCCTGATTCTCTCACCATGGCCCACCTTAAAAGACACAAAAGTAGGAAATCTATCCCAACCAGCCCAAATTTCTTTCCACACACTACATCCATGTGGTCTTTCACTACCGCTATAGACCAATGCCCCCATATTTTGCGTTAATAAAGGCACGCCAGAATTGCTCTTGTTCCACTCCAAACCCCCATAGCCACCTGCCTAGCAATGCTTGGTTAAAAGTAGTAATCTTCCTGATCCCTAAGCCCCCATATTCAATGATTTCTTAGACACAATTAATAGTTGAGATAATCTTGAAGGTAGGCAAAGTGAGAAGGACCAATAAACAGCTTCAAGCCATTCTAAAACTCCTATATACCTAATAGATGGAAGTGTCATAGGTTTACGTAATTGAACTTGATACTAGTACTTTATTGATTTTCAGTTTAATCTTTTGAACTTCACAAAGAATTTCTTACCAACTTTTATTTGGATAAATAAAAAAAAATTCATTAAAATACAAAGGGATGTAACTCATGTTCACAGCAAGTATACAAAAGATACACTTAAATCAGGAAATGGAAAAAGGAATAAGAAATTGAAACAAGTAAGAAAAAGAAAAACAATGACTCGTAGAGGTACCCAATCATATAAGGTCTTCAACATCAATAGCTTCAACTCTAGAATCGTTTTTTGCATGATCTTTGAAACTACATGCATTTCATTGTCTCCAGATGCACCAAATAATGCACACAACAATGGCATCCCATATACTTGCATGAAAATGCCTAATATCTGTTCTAGCAATTGAGTAGATCCATCTCTCATCTTGGCATCACCCCTTGTACCCAAACATAAGATCATATCCCGAAGTTCCCTGGGTACTTCATAATGGAGCAAGTGATTTGTGTAATTCCCCACTTGTTTTACACGTTTAGGACCAATATATCACACTGATGCATCTCTTCCTCAAATATCCATTCTTAGGAATTTACCCAATATATCACATTGATGCATCTCTTCCTCAAATATCCATTCTTAGGAATTTACCTTACGCTGCAGTCCATGCAAGGAACACTCTCAAAGGGGCCTTAATCTAGGGGTGGCAATTCTTGTTTGCATGTCGGGTTTGTGTTGTGTCAACTATGAGTATCCGACTATTAGGTCAACACTAACTTGACATGTTTATTAAATAAGTCAAGATTCTTCAACTCTAACATGACCCATTTATTAAACGGATCAGTTGTGTCGACTTGTTTATCAAAATGGAAAAAGAAATTTGTGAAAAAACAAACAAACAAATATTTTTAATATAAAAATCAAAACTAACGAGTAATTACATCACAAATAATCATTTAAAACTAAAGCATATCCCAATATCACAAATAATCAATCACAATATGTCAAAAAAAATAAACCACAACAACTAATAAGATTATATACCTAGAGTTTGAAGGGTATATTGGTAAAATACCATTTAATTAAACGGGTCAAATGGGTTCTATGTGTTGAATACTAACCCAACTCATTTATTAAACGGGCCAGTCATGTCAATCCGAATATGACACGAACCCATTAAGCCTTAACCCATAACCTGCTAGTTTCGTGTCGGGTTCACGGGTTGTGTCCAATTTTGCTACCCCTACCTTAATCTTCCTTATACTTTCCAAGGAAAAGGGGTACTGTCCTTATCATCTCAATCTGTCCTTATCATCTCAATCCCTCCTACGTTTAGTGGAATAGAGAAGGTTAGTAAAAGATAGTACAGCTTCCAAGTCCCAACCTAACCCTGCAGAGTTCTCATGGAATTAATTTGCCACTGCAATTGATCATTGAACTAGTACTTATGATCGGTCACCAAAGCCTCCTTATTATGAGCTATGCGAATCAATTGTGAAAGTCACCTTCAAAGGTTGCTCACCGCACCATATATCATGCCAGAAATGAATTTATGTGCTGTCACCCACTTCAAATTTAGTAAAACGAGAAAACATTCCCCAACCCCTCCTGATAAATTTCCATAGACTTATCCTATGAGGACCACTGATCGTACAGGAAGCTAACCTTCACCCAACTGCCATATTTTTTATCCAGTACCCCTCTCCAAAGAGCCTCCCTAAATGATGTCATGTATCTATAGTTTTATTAGACCCTTAAATTTTCGAAATTGTACATGATCTTGATATAAGGGTATTGTTGGAAAAATGCTGTGCAAGAAAGTTCTAGGAATTACAGTTTTGATTCATATATATCACCCCTTCTTGTTATTTTATTTTATTTTTTATTTATATATATATATATATATTCAAATCTACTATGATTAGTTGATTCTGAAACATGAGACAAAGAAGAGTGAAGTGATTTATGTACGAGACTTATTAATTATAAAATTTAATGATGATATTTTTGAATTTTACGTGGATGAAGAGTGGTAAGGAAGCTGCTAAATTGTGTTTAAATTTCTGAAAACCATGTATTTTTATACTTGTACAATGCTTTGTTTCAGATAATATCGTTTCATTTATATATCCCTAATGCCTTAGCTTGGTTTTCCCCGTTGCGGTTTAGCTAAAACCATAACTGCACCGCACCTTATTTTTGCGGTCACATGTGCAGTGTGGTGCGGTGCGGTGCGGTTTAGAGTTTAGCCAAAACCATAACCGCACCGCACCTTATTTTTGCAGTCACATGTACGATACTATGTATAAGATGGAGTTTGAAGTCGGTATATTTTTCAAATTTTGGGCTTTTTCTACTCAACCCAAAACTAATTTTTTCCTTTTTTTGGGCCAAGTTTTAAATTATTGAGCTAGTTTTTCTTTATTTTGGGTTGACTTTTCTAGTTAATACTTGCTAGGGTTATTAAACTTTTTTTTTTTTTTTGAAAACTAGGGTTATTAAACTATTAATAATATATTTAATATTAAAAATAAATAAATATATTAATATATAGAGAGGGTGCGGTGCGGTGCGGTTTTCTTATTATAAAACCGCAAACCGCACCGCACCATGCGGTGTGGTGCGGTGCGGTGCACTATTACTTGTGGTGCAGTGCGGTTATTTTTCTATTTCTCCCTTCTTGAAGGATTTCTTACTAAAGTTCAATGTTCTCACCAAAGTACAAAGTTAATTGTAGTATAGCTCTCTGAATTGACATGCATGAGCTGCTAGAGATGGTTTTGTATACATGCCATGTTGGGAAAGGTCAATTTCATGTTTCCAATATCAAAAGCTGTAGTTGCTGGAGCATAATTGATTAAGTAGCCTATATGATAGATGTGTACTGGTACATGAAGGATATGTGACGCAGGACAACTAGAACAAAACTAAAACAATGGAAAAATAAATGGATATGACCTAGGAGTCAGCACCTAGGCCTTGCTTGGAGTCAGCACCAAGCGGGGAAACCACTAGGAGTCAGCACCTAGGGTAGACCTGGAGTCAGCACCAGACCAAAGAAAGACCAAACGGCCATTGTTTTCATTCATCAAAATATCAACTAACTCCTCAAGGAGTACAATAAGTTGCTTATAAAGGATTGCTAAACCCTAGTTCTAATTGGCTAGGGAACCCTAATTGCCTTATTACAAAAATAACCTTACTTCTAAATTAAAATACTAAAAGCCCAATAACTAAAAGCCCAATAAACTAATAGGACCTAAAACATAAAAATACAATGGGCTTGCAAACATAAATAATACTAAATAATAATCTTCTTGTGTCTCCCGCATCAAATATGTGATGTGGGAGATGCAAGAATATTTTTATTTAGTATTATTTATGTTTGCAAGTCAATTGTATTTTTATGTTTTAGGTCCTAGTAGTTTATTAGGCTATTAGTATTTTAATTTGGAAGTAAGGTTATTTTTGTAATAAGACAATTAGGGTTTCCTAGCCAATTAGAACTAGGGTTTAGCAATTTTTTATAAGCAACCTATTGTACTCCTTGAGGAGATAGTTGATATTTTGATGAATGAAAAAATGGCTGTTTGGTCTCTCTTTGGTCTGGTGCTGACTCCAGGTCCACCCTAGGTGTTGACTCCTAGTGGTTTCCCCGCTTGGTGTTGACTCCAAGCCATGCTTAGGTGCTGATTTCTAGGTCATATCCATTCATTTTTCTGTTGTTTAGTTTTGTTTTGGTTGTCCTACGTTAGTTTTGGTATCAGAGCAAACACCGATCTGTTTGAAGCATCATTGCAGTGAAAAATGACATAGGACATCGATCTGGTGGTTGTCCTGTGTCATTTTTCCGTTGTTTTGTTCTGGTTGTCTCTGTCATTTTTCTACTTGGTACAAGAAAGTTGTCATACAGTTATGTTTCCCATTAAAAAAACCCAAATTTTGAAGCCGACCAGAAAGCTCTAGTCTAGAACCCACATTCATGTCTCCAAATCCCTTGCAACCACAAAGAGAGAAGAGAGATAAGAGCCCATCACTGCTGTCGCACCACACCACCACCACCAACAAACGCCTAGTCAAATTTGGTCAAATTCTTTCACGAAGTTTGCTTAGCACACCACGACCATCACCTCTGTTCCGTGTCGCCGCAAGCCCACCAGACTCATGAGAGCCATGGTCGAGACTTCGCTGAACCCAATTGCGACACCAAGCTCAACCCGATCTTGTAAGGTAACTCGTAAATAGCCTGTGTTAAAATCCTAAAATCCCAGCACACTTCTCTTTGCAATACCCAATCCATATGACCTCACGTGATACATTACTTGTGACCGACCCATTAAACCCAGCACAAACCCATTTTAAAAAAAAAAAAAAATTCATTACTTAGCCCAATTTTTCCTTTAAAAGTCCACCCATCAGCCCCATTTCCTAACAAATGCAAGATTAAGCCTATTGTTTGACAACCTAGTACTATACCGAACCATAAAACCTTGCCTGACCAAAAATAAAAAGGCAGAAAATTAAGTTTTAGTCTTTGTATATTGTGCCTCTAAGTTGGAGCTGCAAAATGACTTCCTTTGATAGAGAACTTGAGAAGCAGCTTAAGGATAGAGAATTTGAGAAGCAGATTAAGGATAGAGAAGTTGAGAAGTAGATTAAGGAGGCTGGGAATAGACTCCTTAACACTCCTTCCTCCATTGATGATCTTCTCACTCTTCTTGATAAAGTTGAAAATTTGTTAGCATATGTGGAGCAAGAACCATCCAAATCAATGCAAGATGCACTTTTTCCCTCAGTGAAGGCATTGATCACTAATAAACTTTTGAGACATGCTGAAATGGATGTGAAGGTTTCAGTTGTATCTTGCTTTATTGAGATTACAAGGATAACAGTACCAGATGCCCCATATAAGGATGAGCAAATGAAAGAAATATTTCAGTTGATTGTGGTAGCATTTGAAAATATGTCTCATGTGTCTACTTGCTCTTATAAGAAGGTGGTATCAATTCTTGATACCATTGCAAAGGTCAACTTATGCTTGGTGATGTTGGATCTTGAGTGTGATGCATTGGTTGTTGAGATGTTTCAAAGTTTCTTAAAGATAATTATGTCCAACTATCCACCTGCTGTACTTTCAGCAATGGAAACAATTATGAATCTGGTCATAAATGAAAGTGAAGACATTTCCTTGGATCTTCTTAGTTCACTTTTTGCTAGTGTAAGAAAGGAAAATCAGAATGTTTCACCTATGTTGTGGAAATTGGGGTAGCAAATAATCATTAGAATTAATGCCCAGCTAGAAAAGATAATGGCACCCACTCAAAAAAACGTAGCAAGCTTGAGGGTGCACATGATGTGAAAGTTGAAGTTGTTGAATGTGCTTCTGATCAATCCTCCATAGTGCTAGAGGATCTACATCTTGGTGAAGTCAAAGAGGTTAAAACCACTGTTTCCTATGGTTCATAAGGTCCAAGATGAGATTATTTTGATTCCACACATTGATTTTGTTATTCCAAATGAGTTTGATGTGGTGGAATTCAAGGTTTTTCTTTTCCTTGTTCTCCCTAAGGTGATTCCAGAATCGAAGCAAGTGTTACTTGTCAGCATCCTAATCCTTCAATGCTTTAAAACTTGAGGTCGAGTTTTCTCCAACCAGAGGAGAATAATGCGGGAGATGCAAGAAATTTTTTATTTAGCATTTTTTATGTTTGCAAGTCAATTGTATTTTTATGTTTTAGGTCTTAGTAGTTTATTAGGCTATTAGTATTTTAATTTGGAAGCAAGGTTATTTTTGTAATAAGACAATTAGAGTTTCCTAGCCAATTAGAACTAGGGTTTAGCAATCCTTTATAAGTAACCTATTGTACTCCTTGAGGAGATAGTTGATATTTTGATGAATGAAAAAATGGCCGTTTGGTCTTTCTTTGGTCGTGCTGACTCCTAGTAGTATCCCCGCTTGGTGCTGACTCCAAGCCAGGCTTAGCTGCTGACTTCTAGGTCATTTTCATTTATTTTTCCGTTGTTTGGTTTTGTTCTGGTTGTTTTGCGTCAATATGTTAAGAGTTACCCATGTTATTTTATATTCACATGTTATTTTATAGGACAAAGTTTAGTTACAAAATTGCTACAACCTTACTCAATATCTTTTTATTGGTGGTGAATTTGGACAAATTCATCATTAGATTACATGTTCTTCTTATATTCTGTATGCTTGCAAAATTTTTAGAAAATTAAAGATCAATAGCTATGTTATCAATAAATTGTTTCAATTGCAAGTTTTTGTAGTTTAAAATTATGAATAAAATATAAGCTTATAGATCATATAGTAAATAAGATCTGATTGATACAAAATTTGACATGTGTATTAAGAGTGTAAAGAACATATAATTCAACGGTTAGATTTTCAAAATATGTACTAATGTTTATTTTATTGAGTAAGGTTGTAGTCTTAGGCTACAACTAATTTTGTAGCTAAACTTTGTCCTATTTTATATTAGTGTAGGGTTATTCTTGAAATCTTGCCATATCAATCTAATATGAAGATGTGCTTAGTTGAGGGACTGATTAACGCAGCATTTCTCTCTCTCTCTCTCTCTCTCTCCACTCTTCTTGTTTCTCCTTCAAACCTAATACCTTATACTTCAGCTTAACGGGTAAAAAGTGGATATCATGTCTTTTATGGGTAGTAAGTCATTCTGCTTGCTTTGTGTCTTATTATATTTACTCATTTTTTTTTCCCCAATGATTGGCTGTCTTAGTTAACATTAAGACATGCAGGGGCTCTGTCTTGTAGATCTAAGAAATGCAAGACAGTGGTAGTCTTATAATACTAAAAATCTATCAGTGCTGTTCCAATGGAGGTTCATGATAGAGAGGGGCCTATGGCTGTTACCTATCAAAAAAAAAAAAAAAAGAAGAAGAAGAGAGGGGCCTATGGTTGTAGTTTAAGTCGACTCGGTTGTGTAGCTAGCAGCAGCGAAACCTTTCTTTGATGACGCTGTATTATCACTTTTGTTTTTGGTTCCCCCCTACCAAAGATCCCCTAGCCCTTTTCAATAAATATCTGTTTATGGATTGGGTAGTACTCAATGCAAATGGCACAGCCTTAGGGGTGCTTTTGTTATGGGATACAAGGGTATTGGAAAGGATTGATTCTTTCGGGGGTGAATTTTTCAATGTTAGCTAGGTGGAATGGGGTGGAAGATGGGTTTGAGTGGATGTGCACTAGAGTCTATGGACCCAATGATGATAGTATCAGATATAACTTTTGGGATGAATTTTCTTATAAAAAAAAAAAAAAAAAAAATTTGTGGGATGAATTAAAGGAGGTGCAGCAAAGGTGGAGTATACCATGGTGTCTATTAAGGGATTTTAATGTGGTTAGATTCCCTTCTGAACAATTGGAATGTAGTAGATTTAGCCCTGCCATGTTTGAGTTCTTTGAATTTATTGAAGAGCATAACTTGTTAGACTTATGCCTCTGATTTATGGTCCTTTGTATTTAGTTTATTTGGTATCTCCTGGGTTATGCCTAAACAAGTGGTTGAGTTGTTTGCTTGTTGGCATAGAGGTGTTGGGCAACATAGGTCGGCATCTGTTTGGGGTGTAGTTCAAGTATATTATGTGGAAAATATGGAGGGAACAGAATATTAGAATCTTTGAAGGGGAGGAGCATTCTGTTATTGGGTTGAAGCACTCTTTTCTTCTGTCTTTATTTGAATGGAGGACTGCGTTGAGTGGTCTTGCCATATCCTCTATTTTAGATTTTGTAGATTTATGTAATTTTGGGTAGGCTTTTGCTTTCCTTGTACACTCCCTGGGTACCAAGGAATTTGTTTTTCTGCTTCTTGTATATTTTTTTTTCAATAAAGTTTTTATTTAACAATTAAAAAAAAAAACTTGTTATACTTACCATTGGAAAGGGGACCGTTTACATGGTTTAGTGGTATAGAACCACCTCTATGTCTCATATTTGATAAGATCTTAGTTTTGGGAGATTGGAAGGATCAATTTTCAGATGTTTCTCAGCGGCTTCTACCACGCCTCCTTTCTGATTATAGTCCGATTTGGTTGAGGCGGGGGCATGGTGCATGGAAAGAGTCCTTTCCGATTTGAGAACATGTGGCTGAAAACAAAAGGATTTGAAGAGAAAGTACGGGCTTGGTGGAGCCGGTATTCTTTTCGAGGTCCACCTAGTTTTGTTCTTGCCTAGAAGCTAAAAGCTCTAAAGGAGGATCTAAAACGATTAAACAAAATGGAATTTGGGAATGTAGGGGTTAATAAAAAGAGGTTGTTGGGTGAAGTGTCGAGGTTAGATGAGAATGAAGGCTTGCATGGACTTACCTTGGAGGAGAAGCATAAAAGAGAGGAGGTAAAATATGAGATTGATCATCTTATTTCCTTGGAAGAGATAGCTTGGAGAAAAAAACCAAGAGCTATTTGGCTGAAAAAAAGGAGATAATAACACTAAATATTTTCACAAAATGGCTAATTCTCACTGAAGATATAATCATTTGGGGTGTTGGTAGAGGGAGTAGTTTATGAGGAGGTGAAGGGTCAAGTGGTTCAATTTTATGAATTCTTGTATCAAGAAACATAAGGATGGAGACCAAAGGTTGAATGGGTCTAATTTGGCTAGTATTGGGAAAGATGAGTGCAGTGTGCTTACTTGAGAGGCTGTTTGAGAAGGAAGAAATAACATAGGTAGTGTAGAATTTTGAGGGGGTCAAATCTCCAGGCCTAGATGGGTTCAACATGGCTTTCATCCAGCATTATTGGAGGGTGGTTGAAGCTGATGTGTTTGCTGTTATTGAGGAATTTCATAAATCTTTAAGTTCGAAAAATACCTTAATGCTTTATTTATATCGTTAATCCCTTAGAAGATAAATGCTATTAATATAAGGGATTTTAGACCCATCAGTTTAATTGGAAGTGCATATAAAATTGTGTCAAAAGTGTTGGCTAATAGATTGAAAGGGGTTTTGGACAAAGTTATATCTGCACCACAAAATGCATTTGTAGGTGAGGTAGATTTTGGATTCGGTGCTTATTGCTAAGGAGCGTGTGGATAGCTGGATAGAAGGCCACATTCTTGCCGTTATTTGCAAGCTGGATATAGAAAAAGCTTATATGATCATGTTAATTGAGTTTCTTGTCTATTTATTGGAGAGGATGGGATTTGGTAAAAAATGAAGAGGTTGTACTTATCAAAAGGGGTCAGATGACATGTCTAAAGAGCATACTTTCTAGCATGCCTACATATTTTTTTTATATCTTTTTTCCCCATTCCCACTAGTGTGGCGAATAGAATAGAGAGGTTACAGAGGAATTTTTTGTGGGGTCATTTAGGAGAGGAGTTCAAACATCATTTGGTTGGATGGGATAACTTGTGTTCTCCCCTGGCTAGTGGAGGGTTGGGTGTTCGGAAACTTACCATGTTGAATCAATCCTTGTTGGGTAAGAGGTTATGGTGGTTTCGGTTGGAGAGAGACTGATTGTGGAGATGGGTAGTCACTGTAAAATAGGGGGGGAGTGGGGTGGGTGGTATTCAAAACCTGTCCAAGGTGCTCATGGTTGTGGGTTGTGGAAAAGTATTAGAATGCTTGGAGATCATTTTATGCAGTGCATTCAGTTTGAGGTGGGCTGTGGCAGTCGTATCCGCTTTTGGCATGATTGTTGGTGTGGAGATCAACCTTGGAAGATGACATTTCCACTACTATTTGAAACAGTTGTGGATAAGGATGCTTATGTGGAATTTTTATTGGAGAGATCAGAGGTGTTGGGGCGTGCGATTCCTAAGAAATTTTAATGATTGGGAGATTGATGGGGTAGCTTCATTCCTCCATTTGTTAGAATCTCTTTTTCCCATTAGGGAGGGGGAAGACAAGATGAGATGGAAGTTACGAGGTAGGGGGGAATTCATTGTATGTTCTTTTTATGAGTATGGTTCAACCCCTATGTCTTTCCCTTGGAAAGCCATATGGAGGGTTGAGGCCTCTCAAAGAGTGTCTTTTTTGTGTGGATAGCGGCATGGGGGGAAATTCTTACTCGTGATAACTTTATCAAGAAGGGTTATTTAATGGTGAGTTGGTGTTGTATGTGCTGTTGTCATAGGGAGATTGGACCACCTTTTGATACATTGTAGTGTGGCTTTTGATCTTTCATATAGTCCATTCATTTGTAGATATTTCTTCATGATGTAATTCTTAAGGCTACTTTGTGTCTTTTTTAATGAAGTAGTCTCTTTTCAATAAAATTATTCTTACCTATCAAATATATATATATATATATATTTGTTACAACTTTGTTGCGCTAGTGCCCTGAATTTGCATGTTGTAGGCATGCCATTTTTCTTGCAGTCACCATGTTAGATAAGAAATGATTGAAATGTTTACTGTCACATGAAGATCATTGTTCTTTTTAGAATATAGCAGTATAAGCAGTAGTAGCTTGTTGTTTTGCACAGATTACCCAGATCAGTGCTCGAAGTTTCAAAAAAGTTGCTGACGGAATCTAGTCGAAACCCTGTGGCCTCCACAGTTGAAAAAGAAGCTGGATGGTTACTTTTGTCATCACTGTTAGCTTCCATGCCAAAGGAGGTACTTAGTCATCTCTCTGTTCTTTTGTTTGGTGTAAGAACTAAATGTGCTATTTTATCCCAGCAGGAGCTTGAAGACCAGGTTTTTGATATTCTTTCCTTATGGGTTACTGTGTTCAGTGGAAATCCTGCACATGAAATCGTGCAAGCTGGAGATCTAACATTTAGGATACGGTAAGTCAATATATTGAGTATGGTGTAGTCCTGCACAGAAACTGCATTCTGCTTACTAGCTTGTAGGATCTGTAGTGAGCTTGTGACAATATATGTGTTTATGTGCATTACGATCTTGAACTATCTTGGGACAAGTTTTATCTAAGAGAAAATGAGGTGGTGTTGTTTTGAACTACTTTATAATATAAGAAAATAATACAAGGCGATGTAGTTGTGATATATTTGGAGAGGAGAAAACTGAAGTGTCTTTGTTGTGAGTTTTATTCCTGCTGTTTGCTTTTTGATGTTGCTAAATCCTTGAGCGCGTGTTTGAAATGTTCTAAGTGCAAGAGAGAGGTGGCTGGTAATAGCAGAGGACATGTAACTTTGAGGGGAATTCCTTTTTTGTTTGATGTGATTTATTTACAGTAAAAGAAATATGAGAATTTTGGAGGTTGTGGACATCCCAATGCAGAGACAATCCCATTGGAATGTGGTAATAAATTATTTAATGCTTGCTCCTGGGCATAAGCATAAACTACTTAGCTCATCAGGAATAGACGCCCCTGGATTACGATGTGTAGGGTTAGTTGCCTGTAGGTTTTATTTGCTAAAGGTGAGTCCAATGGGCTCTTCCTTAGAAAGGTTTCCTACTTTATATATATATATATATATAGTGTGTACAAGTCCTCGCAAAGGTGTTCTAATAGATTGAAAGGAGTACTGGGAGAGATAGTGTTAGATATGCAAAATGCTTTCATTCAAGGGTGACAACTACTTGAGTCAGTTCTCATCGCTAATGAGTGTCTGGGTAGTCGCTTGAAGTTTGTTAGAGCTGGGATTTTATGTAAACATGATGTGGAGGAGGCCCATTTAATTGGGTTTTTCTTATTGCATTTGCTTAAATGGTGTGGAATTGGTTGGGGAAAGGTGGAGAAAGTGGATAGCATTTTGTTTTTCCACAGTTAAATTTTTGGTTCTGGTGAATGGCATTCCCACTGGGGTTTTTTGCTAGCAGCAGGGGTTTATGTTAGGGGGATCTGTTATTTGTGGTTATTATGGAAGTTTTGAGCCCGAACGGTATCATGAGGATATTTTAGTGGTTTTTCTATTGAATGTTTGATGGGAAAGAATGGTAATATCTCACATTCTCTTTTCAAATAACTCTAATTTTTTGTGAGGCCAATTCCATGAATCTCCATTTTCTATGGTGTATTCTCATATGTTTGGGGTCGGAACAAATTTAAGAAAATTAGAAATAGTATTTGTTGGGGAGGTACAAGATATTCAGGAATTGGCAGGAATTCTTTGATGTAGTGTTTCCTCTGTCCTGATGAAGTATTTGGGGGTTACCTCTCGAAGCCCCATTCAAACTACAATCCATTTGGGGATCCCATCATAGAACGCTTGCAAAGGAGATTGGTTGGATGGAAAAATTGTACTTATCGAAAGGGTTAAGCTTACACTCATCAAGAGTATGTTATCTAGTTTTCCCGCTTATTTCCTATCTTTCTTCCCATTGGAAGTTGGTGGGGCCAATAGAATGGAAAGCTCAAATGGGGTTTTCTTTGGGGCGGGTTTGGAGACAAATTTAAATTTCACTTGGTTAATTGGAATACTTGTTGCACTCTTGTGTGCTATGGAGGCTTAGGTAAAGAAGCTATTGCCACATAATCTTGCCTTGTTGGGTAAGTGGTTGCAGTGTTATACTTTAGAAGATACAACTTTATGAAGATGAGTAACAAACATAAAGTATGGATTGAATAGCAAATTCTGGTGGTTGTGTGAGTTGAGGATACCATATGGGGTGGGATTTAAGGGGTTAGAAGATTTTTGTGTGGTTCATGAAATGCTATGTAACAATGTAAGAGATGGCACTAAAGTTAGATTTTGGTTTGATGTCTGGCTGAGGGGCGCTTCTCTTAAGGAGAAAAATATCCCAATTTATTTCTCATTGCACGAGCCACAAAGGAAGATTATGTGGAATTTCGTCATGATTAGCAGCATTCAAATCCAATTTTCAGCTGTGTGGTGCAAGATTGGGAAGTCAATGTTGTGGCCCACCTGTTGGAAGACCTGTATGCAACAAAGATTCGGTCTGGGAATACCGACAAGTTGGTGTAGCTTCCTTTGCCATGCAAGGTTTTGAAGTGAAGACCTACTACAACATTTTGAGAAGGGGAGGGGAAGTGCAGGCTTTCCATGGAAAAGTATTTGGAAAGTTAGTGTTCCACCAAGGGTGGCATTTTTTTCATGGGGTGTGGCATGGGGGAGGATTTTGACAATTGATAATTTAAGGAAGGTGGGTTTAATTACTATGGAGTGATGCTTATTGTGCTAGAAACTTGGTGAGTATGTGAACCATCTATTCTTGCAATGTGATGTGGCTTGGGAGAAGCAGTTTATGATGTTTATCTGGTGTTTCTTGGGTAATGCCATTGTCACTGCAAGAGATATTTGCGTGTTGGAAGGGTTGGCTCGGATGAAGATGCAATGGGGGGATATGGCAGACAGTTCCGATGTGTCTCATGTGGTGTCTTTGGAGAGAGCAGAATGCTGGGTGCTTTGAGGGGCAAGAATTGAGTGCAGTGAAATTGAAGTATATATTTCCAAAATCTTTACTTGATTGGACTTCGAAGTCTATGGAATTATCTGTTGTGGGATACTTGGATTCATGAAGTTTTCAGTAGCTATGTATCTTAACTCTTTGCATGCTATTTTCTTTTGCTTTCGTGTCATACTCTTAGTATACTTCTCCTGTATTTAGGGTAGAACCCTTTCTCTTCTTTATTTCTTTCTTCTTCTTTTATTTTTTCAAATAAACTTTACTATATAAAGACGTGTTCTCCTATTTTTCATGGGGGCTTGTGTTTGAGAGAATTAAGCACTATTGTTTAAATGGCTATGGTGTTATGGGGAGGGGCGGATTGTTTGGAGAAGTTTAGGGTAGATTGATGTTAAAGGCAGTATGCAGTATGATGACCTGTAGCTATTATCTTTGGAGAAGTCCTAGAGTTTTGGATAGGTATTAGAGTAGGATGGGATGTATTTTCAGCTTTTGTTATTTTCAATGCTGTGGATGGAAGAAGAATTCATGAGATGGACTGTAAGACTTATGGTCAAGAGATACTATTGAGTGAGCTTTTGATATCTTGTGTCAATTATTCATAAGGATGTAGAGATTGAAGAGGATGTGAATCATAGGATAAAAGCATAGTGGATGAAGTGGAGAAGTGCATAAGGAGTATCGTGTGATTGTCGAATACTTATTAAGTTAAAGGAAAAATTTCAAAAGATTTCTCAATAAGAAACTATGCTCTATGGTACTGAATGTTGGCTGTTGAGAAGCAATAGGTTCATAAAATAATTGTATATGAAATGAAAATGTTAAGATAGATAAGTGAAAGTAAAAGGAAAGATAGGGTTTGAAATGAGAAAAGTTACTTAAAGATACAGGTAGCTGAAGATCAATTATTGCATTAGTGAGAAAGAGTGAGTTGATTCAAGTCCAAGGAATAAAAAAAGATAGAGGAAGACTTAAAATAAAATAGTAGAAGTAGTAAAAAATGGCATGTCAATTTAAGAGGTAAATGAGAGTATGACTTTGGATTGGATAGAATGGCAGAAAAGTATATGTATTGCCGACCTTGATTAGTTTGTTGAGGTTACCTAGCCAAACCCAAAATTTTGGGACTAAGGCTTGGTTGTTGTTATATATGGACGAAGAATTTGGTATTGGCATGATATGTGGTGTGCAAAAATGTGTTTTCTTGTTTGGGCTTGGGAGGATGGTAGTTACTGTTTTTGGAATTTTAAATGTATTTGAGCTTTCTATGATTGGAATTTAGTGTGTAATAAGGGTTTTTTTTAGAGAGATTTGGTCAATAGAGCTACTAATAAAAGCTGCTTGGTTCTTTGGGAACTTTTTATAGAGCTTTGGAGATGATGCACCGGGTTGGTAGCAAAACTGGGAAACTGCTTTTAGAAGCTGGAAATGAAAAAGGAGGATATTACAGAAGTTTATTTTATTCTGCATACTCATGGAAAATTTTTATTTATTTATTTATTCTTGTTTTCATATTTGAATGTGTTTTGCAAAATAATGATTTTAATAATAGTTTGGCAAAATAGCTTTGTTTTTATAAATCATTTTGAAAAATAGACCTTTTTTAGAAATTGAGTCTTCAAAACACAATCTCAAGGTTTGAAATTTTGGCTTGAAGACATGATTAATGATTTCAATGATCTTATTTTGAAAACACAATTTGCAGAAAAGGCTATTCTCCCAAATAGTTTTGACACATTGTATTTTGCCAAAAAATATTATTAAAATATCTTTATTTTGTAAAATTCCCCTAATTATCCTCTAATTGATGTCATTGTCATTTTTTTTTTCTCTTTTATTGGATGTCAATTATCATCATCCAATTACTACATTCAATTACCGATTGATATCAATAGCAACATAATAATATTGCCAAAAGTGATTTCTTGAAAAGTGTTAAATTTGGTGTGCGTATGGGACAAGCTGAAAATTTCAGCTCATTGTCATTTTTTTTTTCTCTTTTATTGGATGTCAATTATCATCATCCAATTACTACATTCAATTACCAACTGATATCAATAACAACAAAATAATATTGCCAAAAGTGATTTCTTGAATAGTGTTAAATTTGGTGTGCGTTTGGGACAAGCTGAAAGTTTCAGCTTATTTTTGCTACTATTCATGGGTCCCACTGCACTTTTTGGTACTATTCATGAGTTCCACTGTACTATTCAGCTAACTTTTACCTTTATCTATAGTACTTTCAACAAAAAATTTTCAATTTCAGCTAAATAAGTTGTTCCCAAACGGACACTTGATCTATAATTGTTTGTAAATCTTAAGTTCCCCTTTTGTCTTTTTGTAGTGTATGGTCTGCTGCAGTTGATGCACTCACGGCATTTGTAAGGTGCTTTATTTCTCCTAATGCTGCGAACAGTAGAATTTTACTTCAACCAGTGCTTGTATACCTCAGCAGGTATGATTACCAATAGTCTCAAATGTGTTAGGCCAAAAGTTCTACTTTTCATGCAGTAATAAAAATGTTCTAACATATCTTGGAACCAGTGCTTTATCCTACATTTCAGTGGCAACAGCTAAAGAGATGCCAAATTTGAAGCCTGCAGTAGACATACTTATAATCAAGACTTTAATTGCTTATCAGTCACTGCCTGATCCATTGACATATAAGACTGACCACCCCCGGATTATTCAGTTGTGCACAACTCCTTTCAGGTAATGATTAGTTACAGTTTTTATTTACCTTTTTTAATTGGGCTACTAATATGACTTTATCTTCAATTACTTTGACTTGCAAATTTGGAATTCTTTTTTCTCATTTTGTGAGACTGATTTGGTTCTCCATAACTTCTTGTTGGGTTAAAATGAAAGAGTTGCTTCTGGAAGTGAGGAAAGTTCATGCTTGCGGTTGCTGTTAGACAAGCGAGATGCGTGGTTGGGTCCCTGGATTCCTGGAAGGTGTTTAGCTTTTCATTTCATGGGTCCTTTGGTTTTCTATAAACATTGTTGTACCTTGTAATTTAATGCATCAATTTTTTATAATCCTTTTTTGGCAAACTCAGATTCTATATTCTTTCCCACTTTCACAAGCTATTTGTTTCTTGTTAATTTACTTAGAGATTGGTTTGAAGATGAACTTCGGGCTTTTCAAGGTGGAAAAGATGGCCTAATACCTTGTGTATGGGAGAACGAGCTTTCTAGTTTTCCTCAGGTAATAATTGTTTCTCTTAGCTAAGGCCTGCACTCTTATGAATTGGAAGATGTGATTATCAGTCTCCTCAATATCATGGTAAGGTCCACCACATTCACTAGTGGAAAGATGAGAAACCAATAGTTTAGTTGTATGGGTACTACATCAAAGAAAAGAAGGAAATAAAGGTTGGAAATAGAAGAATGGTTAGTCACTAGTGCTAAAGTGTTTCTAGTTACAGGTTGCTATCTTGACGAGGCTATAGAAATATCATGGTTAAGTAGCAAACATAACCCACCATGAAGTGAATGTTGAATTTTGGAGAAAATTGTGGGTTAGGTTAATTGGTTTTATCTTAATCATATGCTAATATGAAAATTATAAGCATGCCCTCACAAGGGGCAAAAATTTCATACTTAGAGTCTGTTTGGGATTCGCTTATTTTGCTAAAACTGAAAATTTTTTGCTGAAAGTATTATAGATAAAAGTAAAAGTTAGTTGAAATAGTGTAGTGAGACTTATGAATAGTATTAAAAAGTGCAGTGGGACCCATGAATAGTAGCAAAAATAAGCTGAATAGCAAAATAAGTTGACAAAATTAATCATGCCAAACGGACACTTAGTGTATAAACTATGTATTCTAACACTCCCCCTCAACTTGAGGTGAAGATATTTCACATGCCTAGCTTGTTTTTTTGTAAGTATAAGTAAAGGATTTTAGTACGAAATAACTACCTCATGAAAAAAAAAAAAAAAAAAACACAAGATAGCCAAAAGAATTACTAGGAAAAAAAAGGGATTTAGTAAACTCTGTAATAGTACCATTGTAAATGAGACCCAAGACAATCGAATATTCACAAAGTAACCTAGGAAAATAAATATTCACCTGCATTTCCTAGACTTCCACATCTTCAGAAGTGTGGTAATTCTTGCTTCACATATTATGAAAAACTCTACTTTAGACTTCTTTTGTTAAGACATCTTTTTGTTGCTCGCCTGTCTTCACAAATAGAGTATAGATAAAGCCATGATCTGGCTTCTTGATGAAATTTCTGTCAATCTCAAAATCGTGATCAATATTAGAAGCTGCCTTGTTGTCACAATTTAATCGCATAGGCTCTTGTGTTTTAGACCCTAGTTCTCTTAACATTATCTTCACCCAAAGAAGTTCACAAATACGAGTCATTTTGCATGGAATTCAGGATCTGCAATGGGCCTGACTACAACTGCTTGTTTCTTGATTCTCTAAGTGACCAAATTTCATCGAACATAGGTATAGTACTGCAGTAGATCTTCTATTAGTAATAGAACCCAACTCCCAACCCCCCCCCCAAAAAAAAAAATCTGCATTTGTATGTGATTTTACTGATAAGTGAGCATGATTAGAAAAGAGCAATCCTCGACCAGGAGTTTATTTCAAGTATTGAAGAATACAGTAAACAACATCCATATGAGATACTCAAGGTGAATGCATGAATTGGCTAACCACACTGCAGAATAGGCAATACCTGGACAAGGTGACTTGTAATTTGTGTATTTGATTGTTCTTGTCCCTAGTGTATACTTCTTGTATTCTTGGGTGACACTTTTTTTGATAGTTTAATAATATTTTCATTACTTATCCAAAAAAAGAAGAAAAAATCAGTCTCCCAACTAGGTGTTGATGTAAAATTAAATGTTCTTTTCTGATGAATTTGATCCAATTATATTTTCTGTTATTCACCTCCATACTTGTCAAAGCTTCTGTTTTACTAGAGAAAGCCAAATTCATCCCCAAAAGGGATTTAGTGTACTGAACCCAATCTCACCCCTTTGGGAGGGAGCTGAAGCGCCAGTAGGCCAAGATGTCTTTGGTGTTGAAGTTTTCTTCTAGTGTTGTTGATATGTGTGTTCTTAAATTTCATTGCTATGTTTTCCTTGTCTCACTTAACTTCATAATCTGAGGATTTATTTTAACCATGAAGCCGGAGACAATAAGCAAGACATTGGTGAACCAGATGCTTCTGTGTTTTGGAGTAATATTTGCTGCTCAGGTAGTGGAATGTAGTAATGGTTTGGTCTTTGCATGTTTTCTTCTGTATCTAAATGTTGTTGATGTAACCTGGATTTACATTTCCCAGGATAGTAGTGGGATGCTCACGCTTCTTGGTATAATAGAGCAGTGTTTGAAAGCTGGAAAGAAACAATCATGGCATGCAGCCAGTGTCACCAATATATGTGTGGGGTTGCTAACTGGATTCAAGGTACTCTTTATCCTACTTTGATCTACTCAAAGAATCTTTTGTGGGGCCTTATCTTATAATCAAGATCTCTTGCTCTTGCTCAGGCTTTGCTTTCATTACGTCCCCAACCACTAGGACCAGAAATATTAAGTTCAGCACAGTCTATTTTTCAGGTATTAACTATGTTAGTGATCAAGATGATGATAGTGATAATTGTTATTGTTGTATTTGGCGTTGTTAAGACCTTGTATTGTTGTTATGCTTTTTTTATTTTATAAATTTCTTATTATTTTGGCAGAGTATTCTGGCAGAGGGAGACATTTGTGGATCACAACGTAGAGCATCGTCTGAAGGTCTTGGTCTTTTAGCTCGCCTTGGAAATGATATTTTTACAGCAAGAATGGTTAGTTCCAGAGTCTGATGTCCAAGAAACAATATCATTTTGTTACTTTTGAAATTTTGTTAGTTGTTTTAAAAATGCAGGCTCCCCCCCCCTCCTGAAGTGTTCAAATTTTATATTTATCTCTCTCTCTCTCTCTCTCCATTATATGGCAATGAACAGACTAGATTGTTGCTTGGTGACCTTAGTGGAGCAATAGACCCAAACTATTCCGGATCAATTGCTATGGCACTTGGCTGCATCCATCGCAGGTGAATATTTAGCTTTTGTTTCATAATGTTTTCACCTTTTTCTTCTTTTTTATTTTTTAATGCCCCTTAAAACCTCTGTATATCTTTATGGTATGTCTTATAACAATGATTGATTTGGAAGAGATCTGGAGTGACATCCTCAATCTCTAGGAGCTTGCAAGAATAAAAACAAAATGCCCTGGCAAAATATCAACCTGGTTTTAGAGGGATTGACTATGAGAACTTGATTCATATATATAAATAACTTCCAGATTCACTTGTTGGCCTTCTTGTTGATTTTGGTGTAATTGAAATGTGCCCCACTTTGCATTTTACTAGTGCATTTATTTCTGAGACATGAAAAACTTCACACTTCCCTTTATGTCTGTCCATACTCCAGGAACTATGGCAAATGGTATGAGGTACCACCACATGTCTTATGACTGTTAATATATCAACATGGGATCTGCAAATGATATTATTAATAAGTTGAAATCCGCCAAAAAAACAACAAAAAATTGGCACAAGTTGTATTTGATGGAATGCATAACTCTTGGGTTGGTCAACTCATTTTCTATAATTACTTGACCATATCCAAGAGGTAGCCTGTACAGAAACTTGTCATTTGGAGGCAATTGACTTAAGTTTTTTTCAAAAAAAAAAAAAAAACTAAATTGAATGTTGGTATTGAAGGGCAAGCAACCCACCTTGAAGGCTTATTGTATACTGCAGTACCCTTCTACTTCTCAGCAATGCTTTTATGGAAGTTATGGCCTTTCAGTACGATACACAAAATGGATCTGGCTCAGATGGTTTATTCTTTTTTTTTTATTTTTTGAAGATAAATCAGCCTAATTTGTTTAATATTTTCTCCGGGGGGGGGGGGGGGGGGGGGTTGTTGGTTGGGGGGAAAGCTAATCTATGGAAGGTACTGTAACAATAGGTTCAACCTTTGTTTGCTTGCTTTCTTTTCCTTATTTTACTCTCTCCTTATGTTGCACGCAGTCTAATATCATCATTTTGTCCTAATGCATTATCACTTAATCGTTATTCTTTATCCCTGTAAATATAAAGGTGAATGGAGAGTTTGTAAACCTGGGCAAGATGTTGCAAACATGGAATATTTAGTCAAAACTTGGCAGTATGAAAGACTTACCTTTTCATTTTAGATAAATATAATCAGTAATAATGAAATACTAGAACTTGTGACAGTCATGATATCAAGCATGCTTGTTTGCACATCTGAATGCTCCGTAATGATGTATATGAATATCTGTCATCTAAACCCTAAACTCTATCAGTAGAAGGATTAAGTATTGGATTTCTAATTTTCCATTTTGGATTGTATTATGTCTTTTATGTATTTGAATGTCTGTTGGATAATTCTTAGTTATAATTGATGTTTCATGTTATGGCACATGATACAATAATTAAAGACATATATCCCGAAAACAATACATATTCAGAAGTAATGGGTGAGTCTATTCCTCTATTGGTTGGGCATCTTGCTAATTCTCCAGAATTTATGAAATACTATGTCAACTTGAGCTTTTTTTTTTATAAATATTTATTCACTTCTTTGTTCTTTTGTTTGTTTATTTATTTATTTTGGTGATTTGTGTGATGATGCTTATTGATGGGAGATTCTATATTCTAATCATTAATGTCTTTTAGATTTTTTTCCCCCTTTTTTCCATCTTATATATCTTGACTGCAGTGCAGGAGGAATGGCTTTGTCAACTTTGGTGCCTGCAACCGTGAGCTCAATCTCTTTGCTGGCTAAAAGTTCTTTAGCTGGTTTGCAGATCTGGTCTTTGCATGGACTTCTTTTGACCATTGAAGCTGCTGGTTTGTCCTTTGTATCTCATGTCCAGGTAATCCGATTCTTAACTGTAATGCCTTCGGACAATGGCTTTTTTTTAAGTGTCATGTGTATTTTGACCTGTTTTACTGTCTTATTGTTTTCCGTTGTGCTACTTTAAAACTTGATATTTATCAGATTAAGCAAATTCTACCTTTTATATCTTTCGTATCTTAATATCATTTGAAGCATTACAGAATTCTGAAAGATATTTGAGGTGAAACAAACAGAACAAAAAAGAAGATAAGCCTAGGAATCAACACCTATGGTTGCTTGGAGTCATCACCAAGCAGGGGAAAGAAAATAAAACCTAAGAATCAGCATATAGGGTTGCCTAGAACCAACACCAAGCCACTGGAGAAATTTTCAATATTAATTTTATTAATCAAGTCAAGTGAACAATTCTGAACTTTGGGGCTTTTAAATAGGGTTTCTAAGTTACATCAAAAAGGGAAAGAAACAATTTCTAACCAAGTAAGGAAAGGAAATAACTTACTTATCAAAAAAAAAAAAAAAAAAAAAAAAATGGAAAAGAAATAACTCCTAACCAATTACATTCAAGTGATTAAATAAAGATCTAATAGATATCAATTAGACCCAACTAGTAGCAGCTTTATCCATCCACAAAGTCACTGGGTTGATGTCCATAAACAAGCGTGATTGGGCCTTGTATCTATCGTCCACTCCATCTTTGGTCACTTTTTGAGATATTATGACTCAAGAGAGGCCCAAACTTATCATACACCCATATACTTGTTGATTAAGTAAAGTATTCCTAATTCTACTTGTATTGTAAGTACTACCACCCTAGGGTAGTCTAGGGTTGGCCTAAGGTTAGCTACTACTATATATACCCTACTTTGGGTTTATTGTTAAACATTGTTCTATATAGTAAAGATATAGCCGCACAAGGCTAAACCTTCCCCACATTGTGTCAGCTGTAGTTACAGCTAATGAAGATGCATTTATTGATGTGACCATAGCAATAGACCCTTCAGAGATGAAACCCAACTCAGGTAGCAAATTTCCAACTACGATCACTGAGATCCCAACCATCATCTCCATAGCAACGTAAATTTTACTTCTGCTCAAGGGCTTTCCATTGCAAACATGCACTATCAGGCCAAACCATGTTAATATTACTGCCTTCTATTTCTCTCTATTCTGTCTTGCTTGCTCGCAATCCCAACCACAATTCTAGTAGTAAAAAAAGCATATTTGACAGGGAATTCATATGGAGTGGAGTAATGGGTGTGTGTGTCTATGTGAGTGTGTTTTGTGCACTTTATTGTTATATTTATATGATTAACTTTTTATTTTCATGAAAATATGTTTTTGTTGGGTTTATGTTAATGTAATGGCCCAAGAGGCCGAATATATTGTAAGCCCATGTGGGGCTAACTCTAGCACTTATATATACCTTAGTTGAGTTCATTGTAATCAATAATTTGAGAATAGTAAAGATGTAGTTGCTAGGGCTTTATCCCATGGACGTAGGCTATCGGGCCGAACCATGTAACTCTTGTGTTTTTTCTCTTTCCTGCTTTTGCTTCTCTAAAATATTTTATTATTGTCTTTCAACTTGATATTAGAGCCTAAAAAAAGTTCCATAGTCTCTAACCCAACAATTCTCTCATTGTTATTGTTGTTGTTCTCGGTTCTTGGTGGTTCGTTGCTTGTGCAACCTTCAGATCTCAGATTGTGTGTTTGCCAGTTCCTTTCTTGGTATTCGTTTTTGTTGGTGGTTTTTATTCTCAGTGGCAGACCTGTGGTGGCTTCAGACCATCCTCCTATCTCGGTTGTTGTCAAATCTTGTTGGTTGTTTGGCAGATCGCTTTGGTTGTTTGTCAAATCTCAGTTGTTATTGTGTTGACGCTCTTGGTAGTTTTTCAATAATGGAGGTCGCTTGTTAGAGCATAGCATTAGCCTTTCTTGATCTCGGTGGTTTTCCTCAATCTCCTTTGTTCTCTTGGTTGTTCTTGGCGGTGGGTGTCATATCTCGGTGGTTGCTGTGGGGTGGTTTTTTTTCGGTGTATTTTGGCTTGCCTTGGCAGATCTGGTACTCCTTAGTTGTAGTTCTCAGTGTATTTCGGCGTGTCTTGGCAGATCTGGTTCCCTCAGAGTGTATATGTTACAAGCTGGACTTATATGACTATATGCTCCAGCTTGAGGGGAGTGTTAAAGATATTGGGTTTATTTTAATGTAATAGGCCCAATATATTGTAATTTGTAAGCCCATGTAGGGCTAACCCTATCTCTTATATATACCCTGGTTGGGCTTACCTCGTGGACGTATGCATTTAGTTAAGAAGCACAGAGAGGGGTATGAACAGTATTAAATAATTATTAAATATATTTTTATTTATATTTTTTATATATTATTAAGCATTTATTTTTCATATAAAGTTGAATATATATCAAATTAAGAGTAATAATGAATAACTAGCCTCATCACACGCTCTCCGCGCATGCGATGAGGCTCCTTTTTATTTATTTATTTTGGGTTTAGAGTCATAATTTGTCATTCATCCCAATTTTTGGATTATGACACTAAATAGTTATGAAGTGAGTTGAGATGTGATTAGTGGTTGCACAAATAAATGCTTTATTTATAAACAAAGATAATTGCTTTAGAAAAAGTGTTTCAATTTGAATTTGGCTATTGTTAGTGAGGTTACATGGAAATGGATTTTTAAAAAGCTAAAATTTAGGATTTTGAAAAGGAGTAAATTGCTAGGTTTAGCGTGTGATAATTTTCCGGGAAAAATGTATCAAACATGTGTGAGACATATCCAAATAGAAAGTGTGCACTAATTTTTAGGAAAAACCTTGAATCTATCTAGTGGGAAGTTAAATTGAGATTTATCCGGTAGCTTTTTGTTTTTGAATTTTGTTGAATTATGATTTTAATCCTATTTTTTATTTTTAAGGAATAACGACTATATAATTAGATTAGGGGCATTTTTTACATTTTCTAAAGTCATAACTAACTTTTTGAATCATTTTAATATATAGAGATAAAACAAATCCATGACTATTAAATTAAGAGTAGTAATGAATAATAAAGCAAATCCATGGCTATTAAAAGATGTTTAGAAATTAGAATACAAACCAAGATTAAAGATATTTATTAATTTTTAAATGCACTATTATTATTTAGAGCATGAATATTCTGTTTGTTTAATGTCTTGGTTTTTTTTTTTTTTTTTTTTTTTTTTTTGCAATTTTTTAAAAAGGACACAACTGGGACACGGAAGTGTCCTAGCTGTGTCAAGTGTCCGATACAGGTACAAAACGGGTATGACACCCCAAATGAAGTATCTGTACTTCCTAGTCTGTCAGGCCTAACCATGTAGCTCGTGTTTTTCTCTTTTTCCTACTAAATTATTTTATTCTTGTCTTTCAACTAAAAGCCTCAAGATTCTGAAATGTAATGAAGTTTAAAAAAAAAAAAAACAAAATGAAAAGTTCTTTATTATTTTTTATTTATTTTATAAATGACAAAAGATTTTAATTAAAAAAGAGAATACCTACGTACACCATAGGTGTACTTGAGTAGCAGAACATCAATCTCTCAAATTACAATACTCAAACATATCTAATAAATTAGAATAGGGAAGAGAGTTAAAAGTGATACTCCAATCCAGTAAAGTGTGAAGAAGAAGAGATTTAATGTTGAGTATGTATCATTCCCTTCCCTCAAAGCATTTCGCATTTTGTTCTCACCAACACCACATGACATAGTGCGGCATAGCCCGCAAGAAAAATACATTTCGATGTTTACCAAAAAGACCTTGCCAAGCTGAGAATAAACTAGTGACACCTTGTGGCATAACCCATAAAAGACTAAACAAATTCCACACCATTGTCCATAACTCAAAAACTATGGGACAATGAAGTAGAAGATGATCCACCAACTCCCTACTCCTTTTGCACATATAGCACCAATCCACAACAACAACATTGTTACTTTATAAATTATCAACGGTCAAAATCTTTCCTAAGGCTGCAGTCCATGGAAAGAAGCTAACCTAGGAGGAATCTTTGAACTCCACACAGGTTTCCAAGGAAAAAGAATACTAGGAGTCAAGGAAAGGGAAAAATAGTACTCAAGCACCTTAAACCTTTACTCTTTGCTGGTTTCCAACAAAGTTTGTCATGTCCCTCACCCTTAAGTGGCATAGAATATATTAGGTCCATAAAGGTAGTCAAAGGTTCAACTCCCTTCTTGGATTGCTCTAGAAAATTGAATATCGCAATGCAACATCTGGTTTGGAAATTGCTTGACTTCCGCTATAGAAGACTCCTTATTACGACTAATGCTATAAAGTTCCGGGTAGGCCTCTTTAAGAGTACAAACACCACACCTCAAATCATGCCAAATTTTTACTCTATTACCAGCACCTACATCGAATTGGATGAATTGGGAGAAAATTGGGCAGCCTTGTCTTATGAATTTCCAAAGGCTAACACCATAAGGTTCCAACACCCCTTTTGTACACCAGCCAGCCCAATCATTCCCATATTTCACCTCTATGACCCTCCTCCAAAGGTGGTTTATCTCATTCCCGTATCTCCACAACCATTTTCCCAACAAAGCTTGATTGAATCTTCACAAATTCCGAACACCCAAAACTCCAAACTTCAACAGTTTACAAACTTGAGCACACTCAACCAGATGGGATTTAGAGGCCTCACCAATCCTGCTCCTTAAGAAATCCCTCTGAAGCTTCTCAATGCGGTTAGCTGTCTCCACCAGAATAGGGAAGAGTGAAAGAAAATAAGTTGGCAAACTCGAGAGAGTACTTTTAATTAAGGTTACCTTACCCCCCCTCCCCTTTGATAAATATAATAACTTTCAACCCTCTAATCTATGCTCAAGTTTCTCAAGAATAGGGTTCCAAATTGTCCTTTCCTTGAATTTAGCATCCAAGGGAAGCCCCAGATATTTCATTGGAAGTGAGGACTATCTTTGACCAAACAAAGTCACTAGCTCCCCCATGAAAATTTCTTAAAAGAAGAAAAATCCCATTATTCTCAGTCTTTGACTTGATGTGAGACCCCTTAATGTTCTAATAAATGTTACTGTCAGTAGTAGTTGACTGATTTTATAAGAATCAGAGGGCTCTGCCTTTGTGTCTGATGTGGTGAATTTGGAATAAAGACAACAGCTTTAGCTTCTACTTATGAGTCTTAAGATTGGTTTATTTGATCTTACAATCTTGATTTTTAGATCATTCATCGTTTATTTCTTTGTTGTTTTTGTATTTTATTTTTACGTTTAACCTTAAGAATCAATTAATCTTAGCTGGACTTGTATATGAGCAATTAGGCACATACTTGGGCTTTGCTCATTTTCCTCTTTTTGATAACATTCTTATGGAAAAGAATATTCTTTGTATAATGTATATCTGATATATACCTTTTTTTTCTTCTTTCGTTTTTAATGATGTATCTGATATATATCATTGTAACATATGATACAACTTTATAAGAGTTGGATACAAAATGATATTTCTTGTGGCATTCTTCTTGTTGATACTGGTGAATGAGATTCTGATAATTATGTGATACAAAAGAAAATGCTGTATTAAGGCTTTCTTTATTTGGGTGCTAAAATACAATTTTGAATTTTTGGTTAGTGTCCTTTGGTGTTACAGCTGTCATATTGATTTTGTACGTCTGTTATTTGAACTGTTAATTGTTTGTTGATATTCTGATCCGTTTCTCTTCATTCATAGGCCACACTTGGCCTTGCCATGGACATTCTTTTGTCTGAGGAGAATGGTTGGGTTGAGCTTCAGCAAGGAGTAGGCCGCCTCATAAATGCTATTGTTGCTGTTCTTGGTCCTGAACTTGCTCCAGGAAGCATTTTCTTTTCACGCTGCAAGGTATTTTTCTTCTGAGTTTTCAATTACCTTACGACGTCTTGTTGGGGATGCTTTTTAAATATTCTTTATGGAGACATACTGAGCAATGTTCTTAGTTCTTATAAGCTGAACTTATCTTCTTATCATTTTGGTTAGTTTTGTCATCATCATCATCATCGTCATTATTATGTTGATACTTATTGGTTTATGATTGTGGATTATGTACTGGTTATAAATTTTGTGTCCAGTCTGTTGTTGCAGAGATAACCTGCCAAGAAACAGCAACAATGCTTGAGTATGTGATCCATTTGTTTTCTTCCTTTTCTTGCTTAATTTGTTTTTTCTACTATTGGTTTCAATCCTTGGGGGTGACTTTAGTTAAAACCCATTCTTATCATTATTTCCCTAATTTTATTATTGTTAGCAGTTTTTAATCTGTTGACTATTGTTCTTGCAGGAGTGTGCGCTTTACACAACAACTTGTCCTTTTTGCACCACAAGCTGTGTCAGTGCACTTGCATGTTCAAACTCTTCTCCCGACACTATCCTCAAGACAGGTTTTGTTCCTTGATGAGATAAGTTCTTGAATGCTATGTGGTTTGATTCTTTTCACTGTTGTAATTTGTCCTTTCTCTTTTGAAAAAAAAATAAAATTGAACAGCCAACTTTAAGGCATCTTGCTGTCTCTACTCTGCGACATCTCATAGAAAAGGATCCGGTATGTCCCTAATCTCTGTTATCCAATCTACTAAGCCTTGTTCCAATGAGTCAGATCTTTGTACTGATATTATTTTTTGCAGGTTTCCATCATTGATGAGCAAATAGAAGATAATTTGTTCCATATGCTGGATGAAGAAACTGATTCTGAGTATGTCAAGATAACACTTCTATTTGCATTTCCTTAGGTCTCGTTTGTTTTGGCGTAAAATATTTTCCAAAAAATGTTTTCCTCTTTTTTGGGTAAGGGTGGAAATTTGTGTTCACACCTCGTGTTTATGTCATCATGACTCATAAGTATTCAAGTATATTGGTCTACATGAACACAACATGTTTATTAATCATGTTGGGGTCCTTCAACCCTAACATGACTTGTTTATTAAGTGGGTTGGCACGACATGACTGACATAACTTGTTTAATAAAGAGGTTGTGATGGTTGACATGACCTGACATGACCCATTTAATAAATATGGTCGTGTTAGGGTCAGGTTAACCCAAATTACCTGACATGAATTGAATTGTTAGCAAATTGCAAATTTGATTGTACACACATTATATAACTTGTGGATGACTAGATTCCAAACAAAGTCAGCAACAATTAAAATATAATGATAACTAGTAATTTAGAAATAACAACAAAAGGTAATCAGTGGCAAAGCCAGACATTTTTCTTAGGGGGGATCAATGTGCAAAAACTAATATAAAATTTTTATTTTTCAAAGAAAATACGAGGAGGAGGGATTTTTTCAAAACCCAGGGGGGGCCATGGCCCCCCTCTGCCCCCCCCCCCCCCCCCCCCAATGAAGATAATATGAGTACCGCCATAAAATGAAATTACAAGCCCAAGTTCCATATTACAAGGCCAAATTCCATAATAATAATAATAACAGTTGTTCATATGTTTAGAAAAATGGCGTTATCTTTCTAGAAGGAAAGTTGAACCTAATGATCTAAGTTATTTAGTCGGGCTTCCAGAATCTATATCTTCTCACGTGGTCAGTGTATGTCGTCATGCATGAAGTCGAACCTTATGATCTAAGTTATTTAGTCAGGCTTCCATAATCTGTATCTTCTCACGTGGTCAGTGTATGTAGGCATGCATGGCTTGAGACTAGGTATGTATCTTTCATCTCATCTTCTTTAGTGTTCTCTGATGATTGACTTTCACGTTATATTTTTTCTATCTTGTTATGCATGCATCGGTTAGGTTCTTGCAACCACTATTGGATTAGTTAGTATCATTGGCTTGTCTTTCTGATCAGCTTTTCTGTCATCCATTAGTTATAGAAATTACATTATCTTTTCCTGTATACATTGTGAAGGGGATAGAACTGACCGCCATGAAGTGATTGCTATCATAATTTTTTGGGTCATAATAAGTACCGTCTAATCTTGTAGGATTGGGAATCTGGCACGTACCACAATTATGCGATTGCTATATGCATCGTGCCCTTTACGTCCATCTCATTGGATATCAATATGTCGTAACATGGTAAGCTCTTTTCCTCCCATAAAATGTGTATTTTTCTTGCATATCATTCAATGCTTTAAAATTGTACAACCAAATAATATGATCCAATTTGTCTAAAGAAACGATCTCTAGGTTAAAACTAGGAAGTGGAAATTAGTTAACTATGTGAAATATTGAATGCCCTCTTGAAAATAGTTTTTTTTTTTTTTTTTTTTTAAAGAATTTGTATATTTGATTGACCCCCTTGATCTTAAATAACAGTTTTTTTTTTTAATTGAAGTATGGCTGGCTGTCTATAGTTAGTGTAGTTCTTCTTTTTGTACCATCTTCCTTAATGTTTCTGTCAGGATAGTATCACAAAGGTTTATCTATTTTTAGTATCCAAATAATCGGAGTGAGTACTCATTTATCATGGAGTGCTTATTTTGAATCCGTGTATCATCCATATATTGTAGATAGAAGTTTAGTGCTATCCTCTGCAGATCTATTCTCTGTGAAATGGGTTCATAGATTTGTTGATTTTGATTCCTCCAACTGTGTCCATAAGAGGCTAGAGTCCTGATGTGGGGCTTTAAAAATGCTTAATGATGTTTTTTCCTGTGACAAGATGGGTTAACTTGTACTGCGATGCATTGTTTTTAAATGCACTTCCAAGGGGGAAATGTTCTTACATAATCATGGTTTGTGGTATGATTACATAGTGTTAGGTGTACATACCTCAGATGTTGCACCTGGTTTTCTGCATGGTAGATGTCAGCCAAAACATTATAATATATATTTTTTTCTCCTTTAAGGAAAAGGAAAAGTTGAGGTGTCATTTAATTGTAAAAGATATTTTTGCAATAGTAATATAAACACTAATTGAATGAACTGTTTAACATTTACCCAGGTTCTTGCTATGTCAACAAGGAGAACTGAACATAATAAAAATATAGTAAAGGATCTGTCAAATGATCCAGATGGTGACACAAGGATAAATTTTGGAGAAGATGATGAAACCATGGTTTCTAGCTCTGAAGGCATGCCAGGACAAGGCTATAAATTTGAATCTGCCAGCATAATGCGTAATAGGGAGAAACACCTCAGATATCGAACCAGGGTTTTTGCTGCTGAGTATGTGATGCCTTTTCTCTACATCTCTTTTTTTTTTTTTTTAACGTTTATCTTATTTATTTTGTTTGGAGTTTACATTTGAATTCATTATACACATTCCACACACAGAGGCGCCTGTGCATATTCTAGTTTCTATACAATGTACTATCTGTTTTTCTTTGAATGAAATGAAATGCATACATCCACATTGAGATTTGTGGGGTTCTTGAGTTTTATCTTTATTTCTCATAGACAGAGATTCATGTTAAAAATAATATCTCTGGAGCTTGAGTGAACATTATGTCACATAATTTAGTTTCTTATTTCCATAACTGTTTACCTTTACCCCTTTTCCTTTAATATATTTTATTAAGCTCATATATAAAATTTCCTTGTTTATATCACTATAAGAAACTGAATGTATGTCGGGGGCTTATGGTGTGTGTTTGTGGAAGTGCATTAGAAGTGGCTGGTTGATTTTTTCCGAGTGCCTTCGGTATGATGTGGGTGATGGTACTCGTGTGAAGTTTTGGGATGATGTGTGGTGTAAGGATCGTCCTCTTAAGGAGGAGTTCCCAGACTTATATAATATTAGTAGGACAAGGGAGGCGTCGGTCTCTGAGGTTATGTGCTACGCAGATGGGAGAGTTTCTTGGGACATTCAGTTTCGTCGCTTAGTGAACGATCAAGAGTCACTTTCTTTGGATTCGTTTTTGGTCTTGATCTATTCCACAAAGGTCCGGGGTGTTGGTGCTGACAAACTTTGTTGGAAGCCTGCCTACAGCCGAGGTTTCAAGGTGAGTTGGTATTATCATTTTCTATCCCCATCTACGGTCTTTCCCTTCCTTTGGAAAATGGTGTGGCAATCGAAGGTTCCTCCCCGGGTTGCTTTTTTCTCTTGGACTGCAGCTTTAGGCAAGATTTTAACTATTGATAATCTACGGAAGAGACACTTTGTTGTTCTTGAGTGGTGCTTTATGTGCAAAGGGTGTGGGGAATCTGTAGATCATCTCCTCCTTCACTGTCCTTTTGCTTTTGAAATGTGGAGTATGATCTTCTGCTTGTTTGGTATTTGTTGGGTGATGCCGCAAAGGGTTGCGGATTTGTTGGATTGCTGGTCTTGCAACTTCAGGCAACATCATAATTTAGTTATTTGGAGGATTGTGCCGCACTGTTTGATATGGTGTATCTGGCGGGAACGGAATTCGAGAAGCTTTGAGGATCGTGAGCTGTCCATTCTTGAGTTTAAGTCTTTTTTATTTTCTACTCTTCTCGAATGGTGTTTGGTTTTACCTTCTTTTTCTTGTTTTTCCCTTACTGGGTTGCTTGATCATTGTACTTTGTTGTCTTGATGTTCTTGCCTCTTTCGTACATTTCCTATGTACGGGGCTGTGTTTTTTCAATAAACTTATAAGTTACTTATCAAAAAAAAAAGAAACTGAATGTATGTCCTTAATTGTTCAGAATCAATTGTTTCTTATTTGAATTTGAATTTGACATGTTACTATTTAACTCTGACTGATTCTTTATGATTGGCTTATGAGCATTGAAGATATTAGTTGTTCTCATTTGGAATTCTTAGATCTTTGTCATATTAGGTCTTAGTTTGTTGGATAGCTCTTGTATACTTCCGTGTAATTGGGCTTTGTCCCTTTTTCTTTTTAATAAAATTTATTAATTAATATATGAAGAAAAAAACTATTGAACTTCAACTGATGAGTCTTACAACCATAAATTTCTTAAACAATTGTCTTCAACACATTCTTTTGTTTCATTTGTTCCCTTCATTTGTATATTATCTGCCAGTGGCTCTAGCTCAGTTATGTGGGGTATTTATGGGTTGCACCTATCTGTGCTTCTAAGAACTATTTATCACAAAGGAAATTAAGAAAGTGAGCTATTCTCCCTAAGCATAAAATGTAGACCAGCATAATATCCATATTCTATGCTTGTCTTAAAGCTATACTGTATATAACTGTTGTCCAACCAACACCCCTAACCCTTACTTAGACCCCTCCCACCTTTCAAAGCCTTATTGAATAATGTGTGTGCGCATGCATGTATGTATCCATCATGAGGTTATCTAATTATATGTTTGTATGTATATGTATATGTGTGTGTGCGCGTGCGCACGTGCACATGCATTATTCATCAAGGGGTTATCTAATTTTTGTTATTTTTTTGTACATAGGTGTTTGAGTCATCTACCCAGAGCTGTGGGAAAGAATCCTGCTCATTTTGACCTCTCTTTGGCAAGGAAACAATCTGTGAATGGACAAGTTTCTTGTGATTGGCTAGTACTCCATGTACAAGAGTTAATATCACTTGCTTATCAGGTGCCTAATATGAACCCACAAGCATATCATATAACTTAAAAGGAATGCATGTTAAAGATGACATATTTCCCCTCTTATTCATTGTCTCAGATAAGCACAATCCAGTTTGAAAACATGCAGCCAATTGGTGTCGGGCTTCTGAGTACAATTATGGATAAGGTACATCAGTGTGAAAATTCTAGATGAAGATTGCTAGTTCAGAAATTTCTTCCTTCTTTTTCCTTTGACTGGAGCAAATTTTTTGTCATTAATTTTTTTTCTGTATTTTTTCTTTTCTTTATTTCTCTCTAAATTCTACAACTGAGCTATTGTGATGCCAGAAGCCCAGGCTAAGTTTTATTTTTAATTTAGTTTTATTTCTTCTTGGACATCAATTGTATTATTATTTCAGGTGCTAGTAGTTTATTAGGTTATTAGTATTTTATTTCCTAGAAGTAAGGACATTTTTTGTAATAAGTCAATAGGGTTTCATATGACAGTCAGAATTAGGGTTTAGTACTCCTACATAAGCTAAGTATTGTACTGCTATCAAGGGAGATTATTTTGATGGATTAAATTTTGATTGAAATTCTCTCTATAGTTTGGTGCCAACTCCAATCAATCCTAGGTTCAAACTCCTAGTGTTTTTTCTTCGCATGGTGTCGACGCCTAGGTAATTTATCTTTTATTTTCTTGTTCTGCATTGTTCTGGGGTTGTCCTGAGCCAAATTTGGTGTCAGTGCAAATTTGAATCAATTGCAGCTTCGTTGCAAATTTTAAAAAAAAAAATAATAATCCTAGTTGCGTCATCGCCACGAACCCAGCTCCCAGCATCCACACCAGCAACCAAAAAAAAATCCTGATTGCACACACCGTTGCCAACAATCCAGTTGACCCACATCTTGAATCATCCAATGTGTTCATCGCTAATATCCACCAATGATTCCTCTTGACTGTTCTCACACTGTCAATCGGCTTTCATCAGCCCCCCTGAGTTGTCGCTCCAACTGTTTGTCTCTTCATACCTCGTCGTCACCCAAAGTCCATCAGGAAGCCGCCACAAGTGTCGTCACCGCCAAACAGTAAACCACTGCTTCAAATATATGCAATGAAGGACACAGCTTTCTAAAGATCTAGACCTGATCAGTATTAACGAGTTGAAGCTGACCCATCATGAGTACTAGTCGGGTCATAAGGGCCCATTATTTTTGTAATTTTCACTTGAGGTTGGCACCTTCAGATATTTGTGGGGAGCCTTTGAAGACTCAACCCGACTTCAATAAACCTGTCCAGTACTTGACCCAAAGTAAAAAGGGAAAAGAAAAAACAGAAGACCCCAACCTGTGGTTTACTGTTTGGACTTATGGCCTTAAGTTAAACAATCCAAGTTCTTGTAAAATTTTTGTTGAAGCTTATTCTTTTAGTGAACCATAGTAATCTCAAATATACCTTATTTTGATAGTCATAAAGATCAATTTCCATGGAGTTCTGTCAATTGGTTAAATGAGATGGAACAATTCTTTGAACAACCAAGTTTTGCAGATGACACAAAAGTCAAGTTTGTAAAGTTGAAGCTAATAGGTGGAGCTCAAGTTTTTTGGGAGGGTCTCAAACATCACCGCTTTATGAATTACAAAACTGTCATTACTGATTGGGAAGACATGAAAGAAAAAGTTTGAGATGAATATTTACCACTATGCTTTCGGGCAAAATATCTACCCCAATCTCAATATTCTGATTTTCAAGATCAAAGAGATAATTTGAGGTAATAGAACAGTCAGTCAGTTGCATAATTTGACTAATCTTCTTATGGTAATTTTCAAGAACGAAGAGACAGTATAAGACAATTGAACGGCCAACCCATTGCACGATTTGAAGACAAGATGAGTATTCGTGCGGTTCCTAGTCCTGAGCCCACTCCAGCATGGTTTACACTGCAACAAGCCTTAGAGAACATGGGAAGAGCCCTCTAATACCTCTATGTACAATATTAAGACATGATAGCACAACTTTCACAAATCGACATTTGACTTGAGCCTTGAGAAGTCCTTCCATAGAAAGATTAATATCCTCGAAGGTAAAAACCTCACACATGAGAGCCAATATTGTTGAGCCACCAAAATTTTGTGCTGAAATTGAGGTACAAGTGTTGATAGATGTTGCTTAAATACTCATGAAACAGGGAGAGCCTATTGAAGAGCCTAAACATCAATGTAAAATATCTAAACCATGTCTACCAGAGTTATTTCCACTTGTTGAAGTGTCAGATATATTGCCTACTGTTGAAATAGAAGATTCCACTATACTTGATGAAGAGAAGGTTCTACAAGAGAGTAATAAATTAGTGGGTGCACATGATGTGGAATTTAAATTTGATGAATGTGCTACTGATCAGCCCTTCATTGTGGAAAAGTTAGATGCAACAATTCTTCCTGTGGCCCAAGAGACAATTGTCTCATTTCCAACGCTTATTTCACACATTGATTTTTGTAATTCCATATGAATTTAATGATGTGGAGTACAAGGTTTCTCTATTTTAGGTGCTTGCAAAGGTAATACAAGAATTGAAGTAGCCAGTGCTAGAACTCTTATCCTTCCACACTTCAAAACTCGAGGTTAACTGCTTTGTGCTTTCTAAGCATTATCTGACTAACCTCAAAATGCTTTGCTCACAGGCCCCTGATTTACTTGAGTTTCTATGTTCTAAAGGTTGCTATCATCTTTGCTCAAAAAAACAAAAAAAAAAAACTCGAGGTTAAGTTTTTCTCCAAATGAGGATGGTGTAGGAAGTGCAAGCAAAGATTTATTTTAATTTAGTTTTATTTCTTGTGGAGATCAATTGTTTTTTTATTTTAGGTCTTAGTAGTTTATCCGGTTATTAGTATTTTATTTTCTAGAAGGAAGGATAATTTTGTAATAAGTCATTAGTTTTTCCTACGACAGTTAGGCTTAGGGTTTAGTACACCTATATAATGATGGAAATCAAGATCAGTTGACTGAGAACTGAAATAGATCTGCATTAAAATTAAGAATCAAAGATGGAATTACAGAGAAAATAACTGGAGAAACAGAGTTTCTGTTCAGGTCTGAAACTAAGTTAAATTTACATGAAAAAACTGCTTCTACTTTTACATAACAAGCCTATTTATAATCTTTAACCACTGGGAAATAAACTAGCTAATAGTTACATCTAGGCAGGCTATCACAACATAAGTCAAAGCTGAAATTAATGAGAATATATGGCAGATCTAAAAAGTCAAAATAAGGGGCTGCCTGCCTGCCCTAAGAGGTCAGAAATGGTGGCTGGTTGTTTTGGCTTAAGAGTAGAGGGTGGCTGGTTGACAGTCCTAAGAGTAGAGGGAGGAGAGAGGGGGGGGGGGGGGGGGGGTTGGTTGGTTGGCTGGCCTAAGGTAGAGGGTGACTACATCATATAATCTCAGTATTGTACTCCTATCAATGGTGATTGTTTTGATGAATAAAATTTCAATTAAAATTGTCTCCATGATCTGGTGCTGACTCTAGCCAACCCTAGGTGCTGACTGCTATGTTCTATCTTTATTTTTCCTGCTCTTTTAATTTCCTTGTTGAATTGTTCTGGCTTGTTCAGCATCATATTGAATAATGAATTTTATACTATAACTTTTATGCTGCCATTGTGCTGCTGTGGTGATGAGAAGTGACAATTGTTAACTTGAGACTTAAACATAACTTGAGTATGTGAAATTGGAGATCTTAAGCTCAATGCCACATTGATGTAAATGTTCAAGATGTAGGTTTTGGCTGTTACAAAAAAAACAAACTATGCAGGATAGGAGTAACTTCAGTGTCAAATGTGATAGTCACTCAATGCTAAAAATTATTATGGTAGACCATGAGGTGAATATCTTTGAAGGTGACAGATTATTTGTGATTGTTCTACTTCAATCTATAATACAATAATAAGCATAAAAGTTTCTCTTTAGACAGTGGTTTCAGATACCTGAGGCTCAACTTGACATTCCAATGTTACTTCCACACTCATGAAATGAAGTAATATTACCAGTTTTGCATTCATTTTCTTACATTTTGCCCACTTTAATAGGATAACAAGAAAGGAAAATAAAATACAGAAAGAGGAGGAAAAAAAACCAACAACTACAACGACTTTTGAGTTTGAATGATTTCTTGTTCCTGACTGCTATTAGAGGATGAGTTAAAATAGCAATTTAAAGACTCATATACTTCCAGTAAACTAGGAAGCACTAATGTACTGCAGTACTTTGCTACTTTTTTAGTCCGTTACTATTGCTTGGTGGCAATCAGTTGTGAGGAAGTCTATGGCTTATATCTTGGAGCTTGCTTTGCATTTTATTCTTCGCTTGGTTTTTGGTAGTAATTTTTAGTATCCATTGAAAGTTGAATTGTTTGTGTTGTGATTTTGGCGTACAGTTTGAAAGGGTACCTGATCCTGAGCTTCCAGGACACCTTCTACTTGAACAGTATCAGGTACGTTAACCAGGTTTTTTTTTTTTTTTTCATATGTATATAGTTGTATAACTTCTGGGATTCATGAATCTCAATTAATTTAGATTTTATGTATGTAGGCCCAACTGGTATCTGCAGTTCGCACTGCCTTGGACACATCTACAGGCCCTATTCTATTGGAGGCAGGCTTACAGCTGGCTACTAAGGTTAAGAGCATAGACATATCATTTTTTTTTTCTTTCATTTCATTCCAATTGAGTGATATATTTGAAATGCAATGACACGTGTATGAAAAACAAAATCCCAGATACTGACAAGCGGAATAATTAGTGGTGATCAAGTTGCAGTTAAACGCATATTTTCCTTGATTTCACGCCCATTGAATGAGTTCAAGGAACTCTATTATCCTTCTTTTGCTGAATGGGTCTCATGCAAGGTATAACCATTCCATTCTTCTTCAGATTTCATGCACACACTTTTTCCTGTTATGATTTTTATTATCTGGCATACAGCTGTTCATTAAGATGAAAATTCTTTTACTAATATCTTAATAATAAAGTAGATCAAGATAAGACTTCTGGCTGCTCATGCCTCTCTCAAGTGTTATACATATGCATTTTTGAGGAGACACCATAGTGGGATTCCAGATGAATATCTAGCATTGTTACCTTTATTTTCAAAGAGTTCAAGTATACTGGGGAAGTACTGGATCCGGGTATTGAAGGATTACAGCTATATTTGCCTTTCTTTGCATCTCAAGAAGAATGTAAGCTACCTGTTTCCTTTTTCCCTACCATCCTTCACCTTAAAGAGATTAAAGTTTCATATAGATTTACCTATTCTAATGTCTTTAGACTTCATGGCATACTTCTTACAGTGGAATCCGTTCCTTGATGGAATCCAATCGCCTTTGGTTTCTTCAAAGTTGCAGCCTTGTTTGGAAGAATCCTGGCCAGTAATTTTGCAAGCACTTGTACTGGATGCAGTTCCTCTGAATCTTGAAGCCATTGAACATTCCACAGCCACTGTTGAGAATATGGCAAGAAGCTTAGTATCTGGGTATAGCATGGTTGAACTAGAGTTAGGAGAATTTAGGTTTCTATGGGGCTTTGCTCTGCTTGTTCTTTTTCAGGGACAGCATCTAACACTTTGTGAATCTAAATTGTCATTAACATTTGCTAAAGCAATACATGCCGAAGACTCACCAATTGAAGAAATGGATCTCCCGGGGTTGGACTTATATGAAATTGTGCTACCGGTGTTCCAGTGTCTCTCTACTGAAAGATTTTTTAGTGTTGGATTTCTTACTATGGATATTAGCAGAGAATTGTTGCAGGTGGTGATCTTTCTCCGTCCTTTATTTATTTATTTTATAATAATAATTACAACAGTGGGGGAGGGAGGGATTGAGTTCTCCTAATAAATGAGAGTAGGTTATGCCACTGAGCTGTAAGGCTCTTTGGTCTTTCTCCGTTCCTTTTGTCTTTTTAACCTGTGTAAAAAAGGTATGTTTGGGGCCAATTAGCTATAGATCAACTGGCCCTTTACTCTTCCATAATAATGAATTGAAGGTTGAGGTCATGGGTTCAAGATCTACTGGGTGTGTAATTTACCTATAAAAAGAGAAAAAAAAAGTTTTGTTTGGCATCTAGTGCAGACTGCAGAGTGAATTGACACATTTAGTCTCATAGGATTTTCATGTTTGAACCCATTATCTTGAACTGGAACATTCTGAAATGAAAATATTTGACACAGTTGGTGGTACTTACCGGAAATGGTGGTATTTCATGAAATCATAAATAGATCACATGCCAATGTATCCATGGTGGCTAAATTGTTCTTCAATGGGCCCAGTTTTTGTGTAAGATTATAACAATGATGTTTTGTGCCTTTCAAAGGTTCTGTTCATTTTTATTGAGATGACCAACATTCCCTTTTTCTTTCATTGCATCATCTCTCCGACATTTATCATACTTCTCAAATTTTTAAGTGACTTTATTAGTTTCTAATTATAGGGGAAAGAATTAATGGAGGCATACACTTGGCTGAATAGTATAAAGTATAGTACAGCATATGATTTGAAAACTTCTTTTATAATTCAATAGTTACAATTGGGTTGAGGGGGGGAGATTTGAACCTTGGACATCTCCGTTGGAAATACTAGGAGGTGAAAACATGCTTTTGTATCCCATTTCATGTCCTAAATTTGATAATATTATTCTGAATCTGCTAAAGGATTGGTTGAGTAGTTGGAAACTTCTTTATTGTGATCTTCATCAATACAGTTACCAGTGCAAGTGGGAGAACCAAACTTTTCAAAACTTCTAACCTTGACTCTTGTTTTAGATAAAGTCTGATACATTAATAAAGAGACCCACTGCTCTTAGTGTCCATCTTGTCACTTCAAATTTTCTATGAAATTATAAATACACACACACACAAACACCTCTTGATTGTAGTATTTGACTACTTTGTGATCTTTTTGCATAAAATAGCCTCTTTTTTTTTTTTTTTATAAATGCTCCTTACTTATCAATATATATATGTTTTAATAAGTAATAAATTTTTATTTAAGAAAAGGAACCACCTCATGTACATAGGAATCTACACAAAAATAATTTCTGTATTTGAATTTTCTGCATGCCCTAAGCCTGTCTAAAATATGTCATGATTTGTTTGTGCCATGTAAAGAGTTAAGACCCCTCATGTCCTATGGTATTCATAGATCTATGTGTTTGTGAGAAGTTGAAGAATGTAATGTCTCCCCATTGGACTATATTGTTGATTCTTTCCTCAATGCATGAGTGTGATACATAGCAACAATAACAAATCAGTCCTATTTGGGCTTTCCACTAGCTACTTTTAAAACCCTAAATTTGGATGCCTTGGCTAGTTTCATTACTGTGTAGAATGGATACAAATATGACATTCTGAATAATTAATTACTTTAACTGCTAGCCTTCATTTTGTGTGCCCTTAGAAAATGCAAGGTCATCAACTCACCTGGTTTTTGGGTCTCATTTCATGTTTCCTCTTTGCAACCTGTGCTTTGAATCAAATCTTACCAGGATTGGCTGCTTTCCTATATTCAATCCAAGAATGACTCTTTTTGTTCTTAAAATTATGGGATATAGTCAAATGGATGCTTAAATTTTTTTTCTTGCATGCAGGTGTTATCATACTGCACATACATGGATAATTCATTTAACAGTCTTGCAATATCTGTTCTATCACAGGTAAAGATTAATATGCATTTTCTTTTTGAAGTTAAAATTTACCAAAACCTCAAATAATACACATGGGGGTTACATTACCAATTGGTTCAGATTGTTTTCTTTTTGATTTGCCATTTTTTAGCTTTCAGAAATGTAAAGATGTGGTCAGTATATAGTCCTACTATGTTTTCCAATTCTTATGCATAAATCCAGTTTACCATGAAACAAATGTTATTAACACCCATATCCACTTTCCAGATTTAGTTTTTTGTATTGATTTTTATATATGGATTTACAGAGTATTGGCTTCTTCTTGTAACTTTGATGGACTCCTGTATGATTTGATCAGATGGGTGTTCTATAACAAAGTTATTTGTATATCTATAAACTGGTATATAGTTTTTATCTGTCTGAGATTTACTTCACAACTTTGATTTATTTGCATGTATATGCCAACTTGGTTTTCAAGCAGAGGTGCTGAGTTATTTGCTTCATATTCTTACAACAGATTGTGCAGAACTGCCCTGAAGAATTTCTTGAAGCAGAAAATTTTTCTTACATGACAATGGAACTTTGTTTGGCTTACCTCTTTAAAATGTTTCAATGGTAACCAATGTACCATGGAGATTGGATTTCATTTTAGTGTTTTCCTTTTTTTTTTTTTCTGGAAAAAATTTGATGAGTTGTATTCATAGAAATATCCTTGGCTAACTAGGTCCAACCTTTCTGAGCTCAGTACCAGTGCAACTTCACCAGATCAGCCAAACTGGGTGGAATTGATCTCAACATTACTTTTTACTGCAAAGACACTGTTGAAGCGTTTTGAAACTAAGGTAGGTTTCGTGTATCCATGATTAAAATATTTTTTTTAACTTTCTTAATTGTGGTGTTTGTGTTCCATCTTCTTACTGAGTTGCATGTCTCAGTTGCAGAAGCAGTTGGAATCAGTGGTGTTGGCATTTCTTTTAATTGGTTACAAGTGCATTAGAGAAGCCCCTACTGAATTATGCTTCTCCAAAGTTATTGATTTTGTCAAGTGCACTACTTTGTCATTGGAGAAACTTATTGGTGGTGAGCATTTCACAGTTACAGATTTGACCAATACGTAGTTTTATTTGCTACTAACTATATATGTCATTTTATCCTAACCTTTACAGCATTTAATTGTTAATTTTAGAATTGTAGGCTTTTGTTTTTTTAAAGTCAGTATAACAATATTAATAAGAATGATTTTACTCAATTACAATTCGGGTTTTTAGTGACTATATTTCTTGGATATAGATGAAAACATTTTTTTTCAGCTTGTTTCATAGTAAACCAGTTTAGTGTTTAAAACTTTGATGCTTTAATCCTTCTATATGGAATATTGGGATTTTTTTTAAGGTTTAATACAGATAAATGCAGTTCATCACGTGTCAGGTGGTGTGAAACATGCCAGTCTTTTTTTGCTAGGCTCCTACATGCCAATCAAAGACATGAAGATGCATTGAATTACTACATTTTGTCTTGCATTTGTTACACTGCATCAGTGCTTCTGCCTATTCTAATTAATTTGTTCTGGATGTGATTAAATGGTTATCTGAAGCATTTAGCATTTGTGCTGCAGATAATTCAAAACTTGGTGACGATGGTATACTCCATCTCAGAACAGTTATTGGGACTTGTCTGGATGTGATTACTAATTTGACTACGGATTTCATTGAGGACATCCATCTGCTGGAGTATAAGAGATTGGACTTGCGAAAACTTCTTCAAATGAAAATTGCTTTCTCAGTTGAACAAATTATATCATTTGCCAAGCTGGTTCATGAAATTGAAGGTCTTGACGAGAGTGAAGGCAGTGATCCCGTCTATTTTACGCTGTTCAAGTGTTGCACTGAATGCATCCGAACATTACTCACTGATTCAAGTATACTGGTAAATAGATCTCTATGCGTATAATATCTAGGTGTGGTCGTAGGTGTTATGTAGACCAGTATGACAACAACTAATGGAATTTTCTTTCACACAGGTTCAGGCAATTGGTTTACAAGTGCTTAAAAGTAGTGTACAGAAAGGCACCATTGAAGACAGTGCTTTTGTAATATTTTTGGTTGGAGAGCATATTAGAGATATTTTCACCATAATCCAGAAGACATTAAAGGTCTTTTTTGTTGTTATTTTGCTTCTAAACCAAAGATTATGACACTTTCACTTGTTCAACTTCAGCTTCTTATCATTCTAACAGATTTGTGCTATGCTATTGATGACAGAAACCTCTAACCAAAGAATCAGTAACTATTGTCAGTGAGTGCTTGAGAATCTTAGTGCTCCTTCAGACACTGTCCAAAGGTAGTGAATCTCAGAGAAGTTTTATGAATTTGCTTTTTGAAGCCATCATCATGGTTTTCTTGGCAACAGAAGATGGAATTTCTAAGGTAATATAAATAAGAGGCTTCTAAAGTTGAACACACTTCTTTAATTAGATTTTTTTTCTAATTATGTATGATTACTACAGGAAGTCGGTGACATAAGGAGCATCTCTGTAAAGCTTGTTTCTCACCTAGCTCAAATCCCTTCCTCAGCAGTTCACTTCAAGGATGTCCTGTTGTCAATGCCTCCAATGCACAGGCAGCAACTTCAGGTGCTCTTCTTGTTATACGTACATACGCACGTATACATACATACGTACATGCATAGATGTGTGTGTATATACACATACCTTCATATGCATATATAATACGTGGGAGTGTGTTACAAACACATACATCGACGAATTTATCCATGTATCTATATGTTTGATAACAAGGAAATGGGAAAAAGAAAAAATCCCAAAGGTTTGATCCCAATTTCAAATTGAAATATATGTTTATAATTTCATCAGTTAAAATCTTAGTCTTACAATTGATTCAATATGGGTTGTGTGATAACACTCACAAATTTGAACAAATAATAGTAAAGACAGATAAAAAAAAGCAACAAGCACAATAATTTCATGGTTCAGCACAGTAAGATCAAATAAACTATACTCAATAAGAATTATAATGCTCAACCTCTCAGTCACTCACTTTGGAGAACTCTTATGTTTTATATTACTCTTATGGCTTGCGTTGCTCACACATGGGTTTCTTTCAACCCTAAAGAAACTATTAAGCTGCTATTAAAAGAAACCCATTTCGTGTTCTTTTAAGAAACCCATTTGTGGTAGTGAGACAATTTTAGAATTAGTATGGTATATGATAGAATAGAATGGCCGAAACAAATACATGTGGCTGACCTTGATTAGTCTGTTGAGGATCTATAATCGATCCCAGAATTTTGGGACTAAGGCATGGTTGTTGTTGTATTTTATCTGGTAGAGATGTTAATTTCTTTATGACAGACTTTGCCCATGCCTATCGAGGAAGTTTCTATTTGACTTCCCATTTCTGTTTTCAGGGGGTTATTCGTGCTTCTGTAACACAAGATCATGATGCAACACAAATGAAGGCTGTGACACCATCGTTAGAGATAAAATTACCAATTTTGACAGATGGAAGTATGGAAAAACAATCCCCACCATTGGCCACCATGATACACTCGGATAGCATGGAAGAGGATGAAGGGGATGAGGATGACTGGGATAATTTCCAGTCTTTTCCTGCGTCTACAAATCCAGCTGGAAATGACTCAAAAGTAGAGAGTGTTGCAAAAGACCCTGGCCTGGTTCAAAATTCTTCTGATCTGAAAAATAATACTGGAAATGATGACTTTCAAGTATACTCTACTTCCCAACCTTACAACAATGTGAAAGAGATCAACAATGCAGAGCATCAAGAGGCTGGTGAAGAAGTCATATCTGATAGGCCTGGCAGTCCAGTGTCTCTGCAGAGTGATGCACCAAGTGGCGGAATTGGGATGCATGAAGCCAGTGATTTCCAAACTAACGATAGTATTAAGCCATGTGATGATCAGCCTGAGGAAAAAGAGGAAGTGGTTCAAAGCCAAGAGAGAGATGAAACAGTAGTTTCAAGCCACGAGAATGAACAAATATCATCAGATCTTCAACATGAGGTGAGAAATGAGAACCCAGATAACAATGTTGATCAGATATTAGCAGATTCTCTGCCTCTTGAAGACATTTCTAATGAAACTCATGGAGAAGGAAATCGAGAAAACGAGGAGAAAACCACATGAAGATGCCAGAAAGAAAATGATGGCTGAAAATAATAGCAGTGACCACTGGCAACAAGAGACGAGGTGTATGAAATTATTAAGTTGCGAAATTGTAGCTTTTCTCTTACTCCCTGCACGGCACAACTAATTTTTTAAGGCGTAAATAAAAGATTATTTGTCTGATATGGAGGAAGCCTCCGTTTAGTTCTTAAAAATATAAGAGTGCGCCGGCTAAAAAGGATGAGGAAGTTTGAACTTTAAATGCATTAGTTGTTTTATTATTAAGAGAATTAGTATAGCGAACTCAATATTGAACTAAAGCATGTTACCTTTTAAACAATTTGTGAGAGAGGGAATCCGTTTTATTCAATTTTCTCTACTTTTTCTTCTAATTTTTATGGTAGATAAATATGATGGTATATCACCAACTACACGACCTCTAACCCATAAAAACAAGAAAAATACCTCTATAAATAACCGAGGTATACCAACTGAATGAGGACTAGATACACATGAGTAGAGTAGAGACCCCTTAGAGCTGTCCTTTATTTTTTTTTGCATATTTTTATCATACATCCCCCCCGTATCACACACAAATCACCTTTAGTTTTCTAGGATTTCTTGCGTCAATCATCATCAAACAAGTAAGATTCCACTGCGAACATCCATTTTCTTGAGAAACCATAACGGGTGGAGATCTCAGCCCATATAAAGCGAAGATTAAGTGAAACCCTGTGAGAGAAGAAAACCAACAATCTACCACAGGGCTACCAATACCATCATTCGTAAACCAGGAATTGTATGCATGTGTTGTTTCTTCCCAGGATTTTAATCTATAATCAATATGTACCATAAAATTGAAACATTTAACTTTTTGTTGACCTCTTGAGAGTGTGCCACCTTAGCTTTGCAGCCTCCACAATTTTTCACCTCATTGCTATTTTGTTTTTATGATTGTCCTCTGCATAATTGGCCATACTAATTGGTTATCAATCTGGGTTAAAAGTATAATATGATACTTATAGAATGAAAAGGACTACCCTCAATTGGAATGGGGGTACTTGCATTGTTTAGTAGCTAATTGATTGAGAAAATGGGCAAATGCCCTTTTTGCGCATATTATGTAGAGTTTTGCCTCTTTTCTCAAACTAATTAGGGAAATGCCCATCTTTTGAAACTCGATTTGAGATAAATCGAGTTAGACCCTATAGCGGCGTTTTTAAGGAGCCCATAATGACGTTTTAAGTACCTATAGTAACGTTTTGTAACTCGACTTCCATGAAGTCGAGTTATAGGTAAAAAAAATTAAAAAAATTGCCTATAACTTGACTTCGTGGAGGTCAAGTTACAAAACGCCACTATAGGTCCTTAAAACGTCACTATAGGCTCCTTAAAAAGCCACTATAGGGCTCCAGAATTTTTTTTTTTTAACTCGATTTATCTCAAATCGAGTTACAAAAGAGGGACATTTTCCTAATTAGTTTGGGAAAAGGGGTAAAACGCTACAATTTTTTTCAGTTGATTGACCTAAAATTAGTATATAATTTCATGATTACAGAGCACGATTCATACTTTACATATAACATAAACAATTGATGACTTAACTATTTGTATTACCCCATGAACTGATTAATATTTCATTTACTTTGATATACTACAAATTTTGTGCGTATTGTGCATAGGGTTAGATATTGTGCATAGGGCTAGATATTTAGTATTTATGAATTCTTAGTTAAAAAGTGTTATAGCTAATAGCTTGTCTAGGTATGTTTCAAATCATGATTTGAAGAGGGAAATATGAAAAAAATCCTTCTCTTTTTTTTTTTTTTTTTTTTTTTTTTTTTTGTGATAAGTGATTTTGTGGTGAGAACTCCAAATTCTTTGGATAAGTAATTTTCCATTTTGATTGTATGGTCTAAATGTTCTATTATCTTTGTGATAATTGGGTTTGGATGCATTGCTAATTTGATTTCCACTAAAGAAAAGACTCTCCCATCTTCATTATTAGTTAGTTTGATTTGATTTGGTTTGTGTAATACTTGGTTTTGAGTATAACAACAGTTGTATGATTTTTATTAATTGTAAAGGAGGTTCAAATTGTTCCCTTCGTCAGAATATCATATCATTGGGTTTGTCACTCTCTCTCTGTCTCTCTCTCTCTCCCCCTAAGTTATCAATTGTGTCTTTTTCTGATTATTTCCTTTTTCTATCTTTTTGATTTGTTGATAGAGCCAAGGATATCAAAGGATTTCTCTTCGTTGTCAAAATATCATAATATTCTTCTTGATTCATCTTTAGTGCCAATTGACCGATAGGCCATTGGCCAAATGTAAGTACAAAGCCATACATATACTTATATGAAAGTTTTTTATTTTAAATTATTGATATTAAGAGTGATTGATTTTACATTGTAATCTCTTGGATGAATTGGTATAATTTGATTCTATACTTGATACAAATTTGGTAGAGTTAAGTAACTTGAAGAAGTTGAGGAAAGAGAAGAGCATAATTAAGTAGCATGAAGAAGTCAAGAAAAGAGGAGCTTGAAAAGGAGGAAATAGATTCATGAAAAGTATTGGATAAAATTTTAAGATATGAGTGCAATTTATTAAATCAAATAGTAAGAGCACGTTATAATTTTTGTAATATATTACTTTATAATATTTGTTAGTTTCTCATTTATAAAGATCTTATGTTTATAATTTTGTCATAAAAAATGTATATTGGAACCAATTCAGCTTTCAAATAGTTGGAATTAGAGAAATATTTAAGGGCAGCCGTGGTTTATTAGTGAACACTTCCTTAGCGAAAGATCTTGGGTCCCAAATTTCAAGTCTTTCCCTTCCTCTGTAGCAATCTAGGCCCACTTCTCAAAATACCTAATTGACCCTGTGTTTCTCAAATATATTGGGCCCTTGTGGTCCTCAAAGATATTGGCCGAAATATATTGGGCAAGCCATTGGGTCAATTGATGATAGCTAAATTTTGTATATTTATATTATTATTATTAGAAAGTATTATCATACTTATTTTGTGTTAATTCATATAAAATGGAAAAATGTTGAATAATTAATTTTGTGTTTAAAATAAATATTTTAATGCATTAATATGTCTTTTATAGGATAATGGAATTGATTCTAGCAAGATTTATCGTGAAATGCATCTGCAAATTTGTGTAAATAAGAAGGCTGATGGACTATATTTTTACAAGGGTTATAATGAAATTAAAGAAGGTCAACCCAATTAAATTTGGGTTCAATTGGAGTAAGGAATTAATGAGAATTTGCACTTAATTCAAGTCCAATTCGAATTAGGATTCTAGCCTGCGCAAGCTTTAGTATTTTGGGCATAATTTTTGGCTCAGATACGTATTGTGGATTCAAGTTGGGAAGGAAAGCTAACTCAAAGGGGCTACAAATTTATAGTTTACCAAAACTCCAAATTATGACAATAAATGGGTCAAAAAAGCTAGTTAAATGAAGCCTGAAAATTAAGGATTTTTTTCAAATAAGAATTCTACTTGTAATAGGATTTCTTGGCCTATATAATAGGCTATTTAGGTCAAAATTCATGAGTAGCAACCTTAGAAAGAAAATTAGGTTTTCTTAATTTAATTTCATGGCCTATATAATAGGCTCTTTTTGTGATGTGTGATTAAAATTTAATTTCAATTTTAATTTTAATTAAATGACCACTAATTGGTTCGAGTGAGGAGTTATTTGAAAGCTAGCATGGTGAACTTCAATTTGACATGCTTGGATGGCCAAAAAAATCTCACTTAAATAAAAGGCGAAAATACCATTTTGTTCCCTACATTTTTAGGTTACTATTAATTTGGTTTCTACATTTTGGTAATAGTCAATTTGGTCTCTGTTATTTTTAAATTGCAATCAATTTAGTCTCTTTGGAGGAGGACAATGGGCCATGAAGTCATAACATACCCTAGATTTTGGGTCAAAATTTAGAAATCTTTTTCAAAAGCAAGAGAACCCAAGATCATGAGTATGTTATAGACTTTATTGAAAAGTTGTGAACCAATCCATGCTTTGGGAAATTTTTGATACCTTAAAACCCTATAGGCATAGGTAGGCTCACCAAGAGCCCAGTGAATATTAAAGGTGAAATCTTTTTGAACTAATTGTCCGAGCCCTTTGAACTAGGGGCAAGGCCCATTTGAGAATGAAAATGAAAATGGATCAAACTTTTGAAACTAGGGGCAAGGCCTTTTGGAGGGAAGAGAGTAAACATTCAAGATGAGTTTTGTTTGGGACAAATAAAAGGTTTTGATGGGTTGGGATAAAACTTGGTCACCTTTTTTTTTCTAAAATAATAAAAAAATTAAAAAAAAAAAAAAGAAAAGAAAAGAAAAGAAAGGATGTGGACTTCTATATGTCATGGCTCATTTCAAATACAAGTTCAAATAAGTTCTTTATGAGAAAAGAAATCTTTCCAAAGCATGACAGGCTTGAATTATAAATGAGGTATTGATCTTTGTGTTTAAATTCTTTGATGATATCATTTTCATAAGGCCTAATAGAGCACAAGATGTGGATCAACCTTGCAAAATTCATGAACAATCTATGCTTAAGCCCAAATGAGGAAGAGAGGGCGAGATGAGTGATTTGTAATTGGATTCAAAGCCCAAGGAAAAAAAAAACAAAAGAAAAGCAAAGGAAAAGAAAAGAAAAGAAAAAGAAAGAAAGAATGTTGGGCTTGGATTCAAATGAGGAAAGATGAGAGAGTGAGAAGAGTGAATGGTGTAATTGGGCTTTAAGCAATAGCGGAAAAAAATAATTCTGGAAGATTGATGTAGCTTATTCTATTTCTAAATTCAAGATAATAAAATGATACAAAACTTAGAATACAAATGGGGCATACATATAGTACACAATTTGATGTAAACAAGAAGAGTTGAATATGACTTTGGGTCCAAAACTTTAAAAGGCATTGGGAGCACATATTTATTTGATCAAATTTTGTTTCAAGCACAATAACACTCCCTGCTCAAAAGAACTTCCTAAGTTCACTTGGTTTCGATCACCTACCCCTAGTCGCCTAAAGGAAGTTGACATTGTTGTACTGGAAGACATTGTTGAAGTACCTAATGATGCAATTGAGAAAATTACCCAAATGTTGGCTAAGCAAGAAGAAATGCTACCACAATTGGGAAGTCGCCTAAGTTGTTTGGAAGAAGGAAGAGGGAAGAGGGAAGAAGCCCCTACAAGATAAGGAAGATGAGGAAGATGAAGTTAATCATGACAAGAATGGGAAGATAGACAAGATAGCTATTGAGACCGCCATGATGATGGAAGAGATGCAACAAGTCTTTTGCAAGGCCCAAGGGATGGATGACTTCTTGTATACTATAGGTGGATTGGGTTTAATCCCATTGGTGCCATTGCCTCCCAAGTTCAAGATTTCAAATGCTAAGAAGTATGATGGAAGTGGTGATCCAAGGCAACATATTCAACAATATCTTTGCTTAATTGGAATGAAGGGATTGGATGAGAAGCAAGTTTTGTGTGCCTTCCCTATGTCTCTCATGGGAAATGCCTCGAGATGGTACTACGACTTGGATTTGAGCAAGACTACGGTATGAAATGAGCTAGTGGATTTATTTTTGGACCAATTCATCTTCAAAACCATGATTGATGTGACTTTGAGAGACTTGGAGACTACTAAGCAAGAGTCTAGTTCTTGCTATTTTATTTGTTTTGCTTTGTTTTAATTACATGTTTAGCATCTGTTTAGTTTAGTTTTCACATGTTTAGGTATAGGGTCAAGAGAATAACATGATTCACATGCTTGGATTATTAGATTAATGATTAGGGTTTATACCTTTTATGAATTCCATGAACATGCATATAAACATGAACTTGCATTCATGCATACATGTTGTGATGCAGTTAGTGGCTGATCATCATGAAGATCGAGGGGGCCTTGCCCCCCCCCCCCCCCCCTAAATTTAAAAATAAATAAATAAAGGAATTTTTTTTTTTTTTTTGGAATTATCCTAAATAGTTTGAAAATTTTTAAAAGAACCTTATCATTTTGGCCCCCCATACTCGATAATATATATATATATATATATATATATATAAGAAAGTCTAAAATAAACATAGCTTTCATTTAAATAGAACCCAATCCATAAATATATATATGTGTGTGTGTGTGTGTGTGTGTGAAAAAATGACAATAATTAAACATTTAGCATCTTTAAAATGTACACATAGGTATTTTAACAATTACCTCAGCAAATAAAAACGGAAAAATTCTAATTTTCATCCCAACACATTTAGAGCTTACTTGTACCATAACAGTAGAAAAATTGAAAGGTCAAAAGCTTTGTTGATTCGCCGCATCGCCAAGTCCCCCACGTAGTTGTAGAAATTTAGCTCATAGTGCTCTCACAAGTGACTCTCTCTCTCTCTCTCTCTCTATGTTGGCATTTGCCTTCTTTCTTTCTTTCTTTCTTTCTTTTTTCCCCCCAGTTCTTTCCTTTTCCCACTGTTGTTGCAGTTTTGTGTTTACAATATAAAAAGTAAAATTTCTGTGTGACTAGACTAGACAAGAAAGAGTAAAAGACAAGCTTGAAGATTCTGTAGGCCTTTCACTCCTGTGTAGTGCTCCTGTGTTACTTTATTTTTCATTTGCTTTGTTTTGATTTCTTTACTTTACTTTTCATTTACTTTCTTTTTTATTTTCCTTATAATATATTATTTGTTATTATAATAATCAATATATTATATACCGTATGACATTATAATTTATAAATGTACTTGATTAGTTTGATTAAAATATACAGTATATACTACTATATTAACATGTATTTAGTTATTTATAGCACATTTTGAGTTATGAAGTATTGTACATTATTATTTTAGATTTCATATACAAAAAAAAAAAAAAAAAAAAAAAAAAAAAATTATATCCCCCCCCCCCCTTCCCAAAGATAAAGTTCTGGCTCCGCCATTGGATGTAGTGAGGTAAGTTATGCATAATTACATGAGCATGCATTTGATTTTGTTGATGAACATGATGAATATGCTTGGTTAATGCCATGATGTTATGCTTGGATGTTTGGGTATGCTTGATGTTAATGCCTTGTTAATGCTACTGCCTTGTGATATACTTGCTGCCTTTGGATATATATATGCTAGATGAATGATAGGATTTTGTGCCATGAATGTGATATGATTGAGATGCCAAGTTGTGTGTTAGATGCATGTTAGGGTAGGCTTAGTGTATGTGTGTGTATAGAATAACCTATTAGAAGACTCTTTGATGGGATTAGGATTTGGAACACAATGAGTGGAGGCCAACCTATGTGTCTGGTGGGGTTGGGTGTCTAACACCTTCCCATCCCCATACCTAAACTCGAAACACATGCTCTAGTAAAGATCAGTCATTCCCATGGGGAAACCACTCGCCGCGGGTGCTTGCGCCTACAAACTACCATGAAACAAGTGGGTTTTCTTCTTAGACATCCAACCCTTGGAAAGTCTCTAGAAGAATCATCGAAACTAGATTCTCACCCTTGGTAAGAGCATCAATGAGTTTCGCAATGCATATGGACATGTGGAGAGAGAGAGAGAGAGAGAGAGAGAGATGACAGAGAAATTAGAGAAACAAATTGGCAAAAGAACCACCACCCCAACCATTGAAATTGTGATACCTCGGATTATGTGGATTGTATTGGATTGGATTGGATAAATGTGAGTGTTGTGTAGGCATTGATTGTTTACTAGGTTGAACTGAGCTATGTAAGTGAGTACAAGAGCCTTAATTCAATTGTAACTTAACTAATCCTTTTAAGGTATAATGCATACGTAGCTATAGCATTTCCTTGAGTCGTTAGAAATGGTATTGAAACCAACTTGGTAAAGTCATGTGGATCGATACTACTAAAACACAACGTGGGACCTAACGTGGATGTTAGGAATTTAAGTGGGGAAGATTATGATACCTCAAATTATGAAAATTCAATTGGGTAAATGTATGTTGAGCAGGTGTGTGCTGATTTCTACATTAACTATTGACTTGGATGAATAAGCTATATAAGTGATTACCAAAAGTCTTAATTTTAATTTGAATAATCCTTTTAAAGTCGTGTACAAATGTAGTTTGCGCTTCCTCTTGTTGTTATGAAAATAGTTTTCACACGGTTGCTTCATATGTCACTACAAAGTACATACAATGTTCTGTTTAAATAGAAAATGGAGTAGAAAACAGCATAATCGCAATACAAAGATTATTGAAATGTTTATATTTGATGCATTGGCCTTTTTTAATATGGAATTGCTTTAGAGATTTTACTTATGTTCTATAGTCATGATGGAAGTGACTAAATTACTTCTGAATTGGCCACTATTTATTAAGTCAAATTACATTATAAAAGTCATTATAAAGAGTTTCAAATGTAATTTGACTTGTCTTATTAATAAACAGTGAAAAAGTACTTGTCTAAAATTTGTATTGTAGCCCAATTAACATAATTTTGTGTTTTAAAAATGTCTAAAGTTTAAATCACATCATTGTCAATCTCCAATTTATAATATATATATATATATAAAAAAGAAGGAAAAAGTACTTTCCCGATTAGTATTAAAAATTGTTTGCCTGGTTACTTCACATGCCACAAAAAGTAATATTCTATTTGGAAATAAAGTCGAGTAAAAGACAACATATCGCAATTTAAAGATCATTGAAAATGTTTATAATTAATTAATTTTTTATATAAATGCAATAGAATTTAAATTTATGACGTTCACTTCATGATAATTGCTCTTTATCATCAGATCAAAATAATAATTAGTTTTTGATGTAGGCAATATTTGAATCTCAAATTTCTTATTTGATGACAAGAGATTTTACTAATTGAGTTAACTATAATCCACAAAAATACTTTTTTTTTTTTTTTTTGGTTGAACGGATACAAAAAGAAAGCTAAGCTAAACAGCAAGACCAAGGCAAAGCCTATCTAAACTAATTCCCCTGAGATCAGCCTCCACAGTACTTAAATTATCCAAAGGAGGATTATCAAAAATAACCAAACTCGCATTCAGCTCAACACCCTTTCTTGCTAACCTGTCAGCGCATTTGTTGGCCTCGCGGTAACAGTGAATAATTCTAGATTGCGGAATTTGAGACACTAGAAGCTTACAGTCCTCTAGAATTGAAGAAACTGACATATTGTCATACTGCAGGTCTGTTAGCATGTCCACGACTGCCTTGGCGTCTAGCTCGACTTCAACCTTGGAAAAGTTACGCTCAATACAAAGCATTAAACCGTCCCGAATGGCCCAAAGCTCCGCCAACAGACTGGTTGTTATGCCAATTTTTCTGGTGAACCCAACAATCCATCTACCTGTCCAGTCCCGAACGACACCACCTCCGCCCGCCAATCCTGGATTCCCCAAGGACGACCCGTCTGTGTTTAACTTCATCCACCCCTGTTCAGGCTTATTCCAACGCACTTGAATAGTCACCCGAGGTTGGATATGTTTTGTGGAGCCAGCACAATGAAAGAACTCCACGGCATAGTCCATTATTTCCTTTGCAAGCTTTGGATTTTGAGGCCGCCTCTTAAACACAACTTGATTTCTATTCTTCCATAGATTCCACACAGCAAAAGAAAATATAATCTTCCATGGAGGAGAGAATTGGTTAAGGGCAGTGTCCAATTTCCCGTTAGCCAAGGATTGAGGCAAAGAAACCTCTATCAACGCCCAGCGCTCCCAACTCATTCCAAACCGCCCTTGCCAAGTCACAATCCCGAAGAACATGAAGAATAGATTCCGGCTCTTTTCTGCATAAAGGACAGGTAGGGTCAATGTTCACACCCCTGGCAGCTAAACATTCGTTAACTCCTATGCTATTATGGGAGCACTTCCACAAGAAAAACTTAATCTTAGGGAGAGATTGAAGCTTCCAAATCCAATGCCCACTATAACCCGAATTCTGATCCAACCCAACAGCCAACCTATAAGCACTTTTCATGCTGAAGTCACCTCTTGGAGAATCCCTCCACATTAACCTGTCCACGCTACTTGCAGCAAGTGCATAAGGGATGGCTTGAATTTCCAACTTCAAATCCTGGGGGACAACTAATGCATTACTTGCTCAATATAGAAGTTCTTCAAATATTTTACTTATGATCTATACCCCAAGGGAAGTGTCTAATTGCTACGGAGCTGGCTAATTTGTGTTCTATCTTCACGAGGAAGCGACTAATTATCCTTTAACCGGACCAACCATGCTTAAGGTCCTAGGTTGTGGCTCTCTAACCATTTTAGCATTGTCATCCTCTAAAAACACTAGTTATTTGTAGTTTCTTGCTCAAGTGAGTATTCCAGGTACCAATCTTCCTGCAAAATAATAATAATAATAATTAGATGTATAACAAATTTATCTCAAACGTCATTAAGCACAAACGTTGGATGGATTTCTCGTAGGTATTGATTTGTTTGACTCTAGATTCAATGTTTGGGCACTCTAGTCTAAGTTTAAGGCCTAAGAGTCCTTGTAATGACATGTTACAGATGGTAAAACATTTCAACAGACTTTAGATACAGTATCTTAAAAGTTGTACCTTAAGTTCCACTCTTAAATTCAGTTATGTGGCTTTTTTTTTCATGAATGGAAGTGTATTTTTAATTAAGTACAGTCATAAGACTGAATTTTAAGAAGAAAACTTATGGAACAACATCTAAATACTGCACCTAAATTTTGCTTAAAATATTTTTGGTTGAACGAGTCCATCATTTAAATATATTTTTTTGTAAGGAAGTCAGAAAATGTAAACAACTTTATGAAGTTGTAAAGGTGCAATAAATAATGCATTAAAAAGTCTTAGAGAATAAAAGAAGGGAAAAACAAGAAATGGTGGATCGCGAGAGTGATAAACATTCATTAGAGTCAGTCAAGAAAAAAGAAAAAAGATTGGCGAGGTCATTAGATTAGAGTGATAAACTGTGAAAAAAAAATTATTATCCTAAAATAACTCTTAAAGATAAAAGAAAAATGATTTTACTCATGTGTGTTCTAAATGTACACAACAGTAAACCAATTTTGGAAAAAGTTTATCGGGAATTGAAAAAGTTTTGACAACTTTTTCAATTCCCAATAAAACTTTTTCAAAAATAGATTTGTTAATGTGTACCCTAAAGGCACACATTAACCGGACCAAAAAAAAGAAAAAGAAATGATGAGGTCATTAAGAACTTTTCCCATGTCGGACTCCGTACTTCTTGGATGCTTGAGTGATTGTGACTTGTGAGTATGTGACAGATGAGGTGATTTTGAGTTGGGGACAGTTATGGCAATTGATTAACATCATAAATCATTGTATTCACGTACTTTCTTCTTCGGATTTAATCATGTGAGATGGAGGGTGTTTGATAACGTTGTTCTAGTAACGTTGTTTAAGTATTTTAAAAATATGTATGAGTGAAAAAGTATTGAGAAAATATGTGTTTTGCTATTTAAATAATGAAAACTATTGTTTAAACAACGTTACTAAGCAGGCCAGAATTATTAGTTCGATATGAGAAAAGGACTGAGGCACCTGTGGAATTTATCTAATAAAAAATTGGTATAAGTTAATGAGGTGACTGAAAATAGAAATTGAGTGATAAGTGAAACTAAAAAAATTAACTCTAATGACTCTACATCATATAAAATTGGTAAAAAATGTGACATAAAGTTGTTTCTTAACACAGGCACTTTATGGTGCTTGTTAATACTACCTTTCAAATATAAGATGTAAAAGTAGTACCTTCAAATGTCCTGATTGAACTAATGTCCTATATATTTAATAACCTAAACTAACATCAATAGTACCACTACAATTCATCATTCATGTGCATAAGCATGAGTTACATACTAGTTAGTAGTAGAGTAACTACTTAAAATTTAAAAATGGACTAGCTAAAATAAATTTAAATTAATTTTTAAAGTGAGTTTTTGAAATATTTTAGCTAAAACTCCTTTGAAAGATCTAAAGGGGATAGTTCATCCTCCATCTAGTGTGACCAGGATTCGATCCAAATTGTCACTCTAATATTTATAACTTATGTCTCTTAACTTCCATATAAATTAAAAGTAAAAAACGGGTATCGTGACATTGTGCTATTGCCAACTTTTCTTATTTAGTATTTAGATTATGCAATTATATATGTGGGTTTCAGTTAGCTCAACTGGTAAAGTTTCTAATGATAAAAATCTATCATCAAGAACGGACGCCATAGGTTGAAACTCTCTAAAAAAAAAAAAAAAAAAAAAAAAAAACAATTATATATCTTCAAAACATTGTTCAATAGAAAAGAGGATCGGTTCCACCATTTTTCAAACACCTACACATGATATATGTGTGCGTATTTTCTACTATATGTAGTACTATGTCCTTTTTTTTCTTTTTTCTTTTCCACCCCCCACGGGCCCACCCCCCGCCCCCCTTTTTTGCTATGTTCTTGTGTGATAGAAAGAATGCCATCAGTTTTACCTTCCAACAAAATTAATCAGGCTTCTTCTCTAAAAATAATTTATCCAAATTTAAATAATACATAAGTTGTCAAAACCAAGATTTTTGCAAAGTTATAAGCACCAACCAAATTAAAGTTGCATATGAGCACAATTTTATTGTAAAACTGCAAAGAATGTGACCTATAGTTTTACTTACTATCAACATCGTACAACCGTTTATTAATCTGGATCACAATATCCATAAACATGTATGTTTTAAACCTAATCTAGGCTTTGAGAGAGAGATTTACGAATAAATTGACAAAAGAACTACTAACTGACCATTTTGCATTGTTGCTTCACATGTCACTTAAAACAATATCTTGTTTGGAAAGAAAGTAGAGTAGCAAAAAGTATAGATCATGTTAAAGATATATTAGCCAATTAGTATAACCCAAGTCTAATTCTACTTTGTGTGCAAGCCAAGTCTCCTACTTGTACTAGAAGTCTATTAGTCTAGGGTTTAGTCTACTATATATACACATGTTATGGTTCATTGTAACATAGGATTTGTATTACACTATAATATATTATTGATGTAGCCCTTTAGGGTTTCCTCCGTGGATGTAGGCCGTTAGGCTGAACCACGTAACCCTCGTGTGTTATTGTGTTCTATACTTTATGCTTTCGCTTCCGCATCCATACTAGCATATTCAACATAGTGTATCAATGCTAATATTTAACATGGTATCAGAGCCAAACTTCGTTCTTGGCATCAAACAAACATCTCTACACAGCAAAGAAGATTCTCACGTGCATACCACCATCTGAAGTCACACATGTTTGTCTGCTAGATCGAGACTCCACAGCATCTCGCAGCCACCATGGCTCTGTGCTGTGTCAAAATCCAACAACCAAGCAAGTCGTGACTTAACTTATCAGATTTGCGCAAATCCATGCTTCGCCTGATGAAACCAACACCACAGGCGTGCTCCAAGACCTCCCGCGACCAAAAGCCAGAACTCCGGTCACCCAAAGACCTGCCACGCGCCGCAGTTGTCTTCGAAAAATCTCCACACGCCGCCTCAGATTCCTGACTTCCAGATCGTCTTCTTGGCACACGCGCCGCCTTGACGGTCTCCTCGTCCACCGATCTACAGAACTTGAGATTACGGCTATAATCTAAGCTTACACGCGCCTCCCTAACCTCTGGCTTCTTCTCCACGCGCCGGTGAAAATAGCACGCTCCTGCCACGCACGACAACTGCTGCTGATGTCATCTGACGTCATCACTCCACGTCAGCAGCCACGCAAGCATGTCCACGTCAGCCTTAGACATGTCATCAGCCACGTCGCTAGCCACGTCAGTAGTGTCGCCTCGTCAGCACCACGTCACCTAGCTGACCGTTGACCCGGACTGACCTGACTCGGAGCACCCGGATTTGACCCTGAGCACTGACCGTTGACTTTGACTTTTGCATTGACTTTTGACCAAAAGTTAAAATTTCTAAAATGGCCTATCTTGCTCAGTTTTTTGCGTAGATTCCAATTTTGGACTCCATTTATTCATTTGAAGCTCCAAAATTTGTCAATTGGCATATTCTTTATTGTGGTTTCTTTAAAGGCATTCTTCAAGTGATCTTCTCATGCTTATCCAACCTCAAGCCTTCATCGAGCTTCCACCTTGAGTTTGAGGGGGGGGGGGTGTTAGAGATATATATTAGACATATATTAGGCCAATGTAATAGGCTCAAGTCTCCTACTTGTACTAGAAGTCTATTAGTCTAGGGTTTAGTCTACTATATATACACATGTTATGATTCATTGTAACACAGGATTTGTATTATACTATAATATATTATTGATGTAGCCCTTTAGGGTTTCCTCCGTGGATGTAGGCCGTTAGGTTGAACCACATAATCCTCGTGTGTTATTGTGTTCTATACTTTATGCTTTCGCTTCCGCATCCATACTAGCATATTCAACATGGTGTATCAATACTAATATTTAACTTGGTATCAAAGCCACTTTCTTGTGGCCATGATTTTCTGTCCTTGCGGTATATTTAAGAGCAATCTTTATCTTTCTCGGTGTTTTTTAGCTGCGTTCATCTTCTTTGGCTTCCTACTGCTGCCGTCAAAACTCTCCGGTATAGTCATGCCAATGTTAGATTTCGCATCAACACTGCAAGATCATTGCCTTCCTCAAACTACCGTCACAGAGCCAAACTTCATTCAAGAGATCTTCTCAACTTTATCAAATCTCAAGATTTCATCAAGCTTCCATCTTGAGTTTAAGAGGGGGTGTTAGAGATATATTAGCCAATTAGTATAAACCTAAGTCTAATTCTACTTTGTGTGCAAGCCAAGTCTCCTACTTGTACTAGAAGTCTATTAGTTTAGGATTTAGTTTACTATATATACACATGTTATGGTTTATTGTAACATAGGATTTGTATTACACTATAATATATTATTGATGTAGCCCTTTAGGGTTTCCTCCGTGGATGTAGGCCGTTAGGCTGAACCACGTAACCCTCGTGTGTTATTGTGTTCTATACTTTATGCTTTCGCTTCCGCATCCATACTAGCATATTCAACATAGTATATCAATGCTAATATTTAACAGATCACAATGTAATGATCATAAAAAAAAAGTCTAAAGGTGATGTACTTCCGGCTTATGTTCAATAACCACGAGAGAAGCCTCTAATTATCTCTGACCAAACCACTTGTGTTCTATCAGATCCACGAGGAAGCCTCTAATTGTCTTTGACCAAACCACTTGTGTTCTATCAGAGCCACGAGTAAGCCACTAATTATGCTTCTACCGGACCAGCTTGCTGAAGGTCCTAGGTTGTGGCTCTCTAACCATATAGCCTCTTCCTCCTCTAGAAACAGAAGTTACATGTAGTATCTTGCTCAAATGAGTGTTCCATATATGAATCTTCCTGCATAATTCTTACATTACTTCCCCGCAATAATGTTGAAATAATTAATTTATATATAACAGGTTTGTCTCAAACGTTAGGTAAAGATGTGGGATGGATTTCTCGTTAGGCATGGGATAGATTCAATGTTTGGGCTCCCTAGACTGAGTTTGGTTGGAGGGAAATTAAAAGAAAAGAATCTGTACAGGTTTGGCACAAAATACAGACTCCTATACACATAAAATCAGTACTCAGAGCGGTTGCAATGACATTTTATAGATGAGTAAAGTGATATAAATTGTTGGTTTTGTGAGGCCGTAATATCAATAAATCATTTCCCAAGGTAATCAAAGTATATGGTAAGAAGATTATAAACTCGTATGGGTATTGGGTAATAAATATTGCTTTAGAGAGCCTTAAAGATTAATATATCTGTACTCGGTTATTTGTTTAAGGAATATATATATATATATATATATATATATAATTTCATAGATCGAAAAGTAGAGAAACTTAACTTTCCGTTGTAATTATTGACTTATCAACCAAAATTTTGAAAAAAAAAAAAAATTTATTTTTTCTTAATCATCTTTTATCTTGCCCTTGAAGAACCCTAACAACATGAGAATGTAATGGACTCATCTTCTCTCCCTTCCTTCACTCTGGCTGGGATGCTTTTGGGATCAGTTCTTCCAAACATGTTATAGATATATGTGGGACTTTTCACACTTCTTCTTCTTCTTCTTTTCCTGATAGGTCCTTTTTGAGATCAAGAGAATTGGAGGGTACCCGTCAATTCAAGTGAGAGAGGCTTCTCCATCTCTTGTGAGAGTTCAGCTGGAGACTCGTCAATGGAAAATTTTGAATTATAGATATTTTCATTGAAAACACTATAATATATCAATTGAATTATAAGATTTTTGACAGAAAACAAGCAAATAGTTAACCCTATGTTTGGATGGAGCTTCTCCTCTCCTCTTCTTTCATCTCCTACCATTCCAAACATAGAAAGAGTGTGTGTGGAAGTTTGCCCTCTGTTGGTGAAAATGCTGCAACGCCCTCCTTCTCTTCATATAATTACCTCAAAATTTTCTTAATTATAACGAAATAAAAATTGAACCATATGAATATACGCACGATGTTTTCTCTTGGAACGGATGTACGATATATGGTTCTTTGGCTAAAAGTAAAACTTCTTCAGATGATATTGGTATAGGCGTATAGCATATATGTATGATAATTCAGACCACTGCTTTATTTTGGACCAACCAAAAGGGTGGCTGTACGTTTTTGGATTAAAATGCCAAGCTGTTATAAGTTTCACAAAGATTAAGAATAACAGGTTTAATGACTGGAAATGGTTCCAGCATCCATAATTTTTACCACAAAAATTGAAACATTATTTTTTTTTTCTCTGCATCTATATTTCTACTCCCACATATATGCTACAGAAGCAGCTCTTGGAGAAAGATTAATTACCTGCTTTGTGATCTTCCACAGGAATTTCAATGTACCATCATCATCATCATCATCATCTGCATCTTCTCCTTGGTTGGTGTTTTGAGAAGAGTAATACTCAGTTAAACAGCTGGAGAGAGAGAGAGCCATATATGTTTATAGAAAATGCTCAAGACTCTTTGAGCTTGAACCTTCCTGATGCCTTTGGCTTTTATTTTTAAGCGTTGTGTCTTGTGTGGGTGCATGTGCGGTGGATAATGGATAAGCCTTGGATTCCGATCTTATCAACATGAAGTGGGAAAATTACCACGGAAGCGGTTTTTCCGTCAGAATAAATCTGTATGAAAAAATAAATACATATAAAGGTGTCATTGAAGTGGTTTTTCTGTCAGAATAAATCTGTATGAAACATAAATACATATAAAGGTGTCATTGAACTCAGAATAAATCTGTATGAAAAAATAAATACATATAAAGGTGTCATTTTTCCAATAATATCCTCTTCCATTGTACGTATTATGTATGGAGTCTATAGCGATGGAATTTTGTTATAAGCAAAAGTTTATAGCAGATTTTTTTTTTCCTTTTTGAGAAGAATGTGGAGCAGATTTTAAAGGCAAGAGTAGAACATATATTTCATGTATATATAATATAAAAAAATGACTAAAGTGCAAAACATTCTCCAAAAGTTTGGAAGTCTTTTGATATTGTTCATGGATTGATATATATATATATATATATATATATATAATAGGATTTGGATACAATTAGATTTGTTTTGACTTTTCTCGTGCTTGATGGTGTGAGGGATATGTGGAGCTTATCGTGGAAGAATCTAAGAGCTTTGGATCAATGCTTGAATCAATTGGCTGTGAGAGTGAGTCTCGGTGGGGAATCTAATGTGAAATCCAACAAGTAGGAGGCGGCAGCAATAGAGGAGGCTGTAGAAGCCATGCCCGATTTTCTCCACCACTGGTGGTGGTCGCGCTCGCGCCTACATATAACTTTTGTTGTTGTTTTAGTTTTGTCAAATTCTTAATATAAGATTCAAATTTTTATTTTTGGGTTCCAATTCTTTACAACAATTTGGTAGATCAATAATAAAATGTGGAAAAGATTTTGAGAAAAAATAATTGTTCATACAATAATAATGTTAAAAAGTGGAGAAGGCAAAGGAGAAGGAGGGGGCGTCCTCGTCAGCCCCCAAGGCTGTCGGTAAGGGGGCGCCTAAAAGGAAGGCTGACAGGAAGGACGACCGCTTGTCCAGAAAGGTGTCTGTCACCCCTGGGGAGAAGCTTCCCAAGAAACCGTCACCTCCCAAGCCAAAACATGGGGCAGGCAAGGGACTAATGACGAAGTCAGGCCCCGTTACCCAAGATCCTGACCGTCATCTTCTTACTCACAAGGATTACGCCGTTGAGATGATGGAGTCCATCGAGTACGTTCCTTCCTTTCTTTCTTTCCTTATTCGTTTTTATACTCAACAGCTGACGGATGTTCCATTTTGTAGGCGCTGGTTCATATGAAAGCTTTGCAGGATAAGGGCGTCGCCAAAGAAGGGGTGATTACCCGTCTACATAAGCCCATCAAGAATCTGACCGACGGGCAAGAGCAATATAAGGATGCTCTCCGTACCCTTAACTAGGAGGTGAAGGAGCTGAAAGAGAAACTATAGGAGGAGGGTCGTCAGAAGGAAAAGGAGCAAGAAGCTAAGGCAACGGTGGAAAAGGAGCTGACGGCGCTTCTAGGTCAGGTGGAGACGGCTAGGGCTGACGCCGTGCAGAGTTTAAGGCTTCACAGCCTTTTATAGATGCTTGCGCCGTCTATTATGGTTATGGGTTTGAGGACTACCTAAAACAGGTCAAGTCCGTCTACCCTAACTTGGATTTATCCAAGGTCACTATAGACAATCCCCTGCCGTCGACACCTATAGGCGATACTATTTTAGAAGAAGGTGACGACTCCACCGAGTCCAAGGCGGATCCAAAAAATAATAGTGTTGTCCTTGCCCAACCTACTTTGGACCAGCCCGTCATCCATTTGACCCCGTCGATCAATCCTCTGAATGTTGAAGACCCTCCAGCTCAAAACGTCCAGGACCTTCCTCTGAAGGGTGACGAGAACCCACAAGACCCCCCGGCCTCCTGAACTTGGCTTTTTCTTTTTGTTGTAAATTTGATCTAATTTCCAGACAATGTTTAATGCCCTTTTGTTTTTTGGGCTTTGTTTGTAAAAACTTTATTTATGGTATTTTATACTCGTCACTTTACGTTTGTGTGTTGCTCTTTGGTATATGCATGTTCATTTCTTGTTCTCATGGACTCGTCAACTTCCTGACATTATAATTTTGATTCGTCCATTTTGAACTCGTTCATTTGTGGGCTAATAATCTTAATAAATTCGTCCAATGGTGGACCATATGATGAACTCGTCAACTTATGAATCCGTCCGTTTGTGGGCTTAATAATATTGACTCATCCCTATGGGATGAACTCGTCCATCTATGGACTTGATCCACTTGTGGACTCTAAACTCGTCCACTTATGGATTTAATCATGACTCCATCTACATATGGGTTTAAACTCGTCCACTTAAGGACTTACTCATGAATCCGTCCACTTGTGGACTTAATAATATTAACTTATATCCCTATGGGATGAACTTGTCCATCTATGGACTTGATCCACTTGTGGACTCTAAACTCATCCACTTATGGACTTAATAATGAATCCATCTACATGTGGGTTTAAACTCGTCCACTTAAGGACTTACTCATGAATCCGTCCACTTGTGGATTGATTATGAACTCTTCCACTTGTGGACTTAATAATTCATCTCATTCTTGTGGGATGAACTCGTCCACTTGTGGACTTAATAATGTCATCTCATCCTTACGGGATAAGGTCGTCCACTTTTGGACTTAATTATGAATTTGTCAGCTTGTGGACTTTTGAACTCGTTTACTTATGAACTTGATAAGTACGTAGAATAAACATGTAGAAACAAATAAGCACGCCAGTTATTTCTGAATAAACTCCTCTTATTATGATAAATGCATGTAGAAAATTTGTTTTTAAAGAAAAAAAAAGACCGGCCCTCTGGGCTTAAAAAGTACTGTAACAAAAATTAACTAAAATAAATTGGAAAATGAGGAGTGTCGCTCTTTATGCTATTGTGTCTACTGGTAGTATTTTTGGAGATGCTCGGTGTTCCATGGGTGGTGCAACTTCTGTTCGTCCAACGTTTCCAAGTGATAGGTACCTTTCCTCTGCCATGACGTGATTCTATAGGGTCCCTCCTAATTAGGGCTGAGCTTTCCTTGGGTGAGGTCTCTAACGGCACCCATTACCTTCCTCAAGACAAGGTCTCCCACCTTGAAGTCTCTGTGTCTAACTCGAGAGTTGTAGTGCTTGGCCATAAGATCTTGGTATCGGGCGAGTCTTTGTTCAGCTATTGCCCTAACCTCGTCTAGTAGATCAAGCTGTAGACGCATAGCTTCATTGTTCTTTTCTTCATCGTGGTTGTCCACCCTATAGCTTATGAGTCCGACTTAAGCTAGAATAACTGCCTCGCTTCCGTATGCTAGCCGGAACGGTTTTTCTCTTGTAGGTGTTCTGGCTGTTGCCCTGTATGCCCATAACACGCTTGGCAGCTCTTCAGGCCATATACCCTTTACCCCTTCGAGCTGAGTCTTGATAATTTTAAGCAAGGATCGGTTTGTGACCTCAAACTGTCCATTGGCTTGAGGGTGGGTGGGGGAGGAGTAGTGGTTCTTGATTCCCAACTATGAACAAAAGTCCCTGAAGGAGTTGTTGTTGAATTGTTTCCCGTTATCGGAGACCAGGACTTTAGGGATCCCGTATCTACAAATGATGTACCTCCAGACAAAGCTTTGCATGTTTTTCTCTGTGATGGTGGTCAAGGCTTCAGCTTCTACCTACTTCGTGAAGTAGGATATACCTACTATAAGGAACTTCAGCTGTCGTACCGCTATCGGGAATGGTCCCATAATGTCTAATTCCTACAAGCAAATGGCCACAGGGCCGTCATTAGAGTCAATTCTTCCGACAGCTGTCTGATAACGTTGCTGAACCTTTGGCACTTATTGCAGGCTTTGACATAAGTCTGGGCATCTTTCTGCATGGTGGACCAGTAATATCCAGCCTGAATCAGTTTGTGTACCAACGACTGTGACCCTGAGTGGTTCCCGTAGATTCCTTCGTGAACTTCTCTCATGACATAATCTGCTTCCTCGGGGCTCAAGCACCTTAGGTATGGGTGGGAGAAGCCCCTCTTGTACAATATGTCCTTTATCAAGACAAACCGTGCCGCTTGAACCTTCAGCTTTCTAACGTCCTTCTTACCGTCGAGTAATGTGCCATCTTTCAAATAGGAGATTAAAGGGGTGGTCCAATTGCTCTCGGAACCTATTTCCTATACATAAATGATATCTATCAGTGGCGAAAGCTGAATAAAGGAGAGTACCTTGTCGGGAATGACCATGTGTTCTGCTGATGCTGCCTTAGCAAGACAGTCGGCTTGCTCATTCTCCCCCCTGGGGATTTGAACAATCTTGGCTTGTAGGTCGTCCACCCTTCTCTTTGCTTGCTCCAAGTATTTCTTCATCCTCTCACCCTTACACTCGTAATCACCGGTTACTTGGTTTGTGACGACCTGGGAGTCGCAATAAATAATCACACTAGCGGCTCCTGCTGCTTTGGTGAGATCTAGTCCTATTACTAGAGCTTCGTAATCTGCTTCATTGTTAGTCATAGGGAAGTCGAGACGAACCATGCATTCGATCTCGTCCCTTTCTGAAGAGTAAAGTACAATGCCTGCTCCGCTAGCCCTTCTGTTGGACGATCCGTCCGTGTGTATGCTCCATTGAGGATACTCCCCTGCCCCCTAGCATTCTACATTAGTGAATTCTGTGATGAAGTCAGCGACCACCTATCCTTTGATGGCAGTACGCGGGCGGTATTGTATGTCAAATTCACTAAACTCTATTGCCCATAATGCCATTCGTTCGGCAGCTTCAGGATTGCTCATCGCTCGCCGTAGAGGTTTGTTAGTCAGGACGATCACCGTGTGAGCTTGGAAGTATGGCTTGAGCTTACAGGCTGCTGTAACTAAAGCGAAGACGAGCTTCTCCATTGGTGGATATCTTTCTTCTGCCCTTGGAGTGCTCAACTTGTGTAGTACACGAGTTTTTGTACCTTATTCTCTTCCCTGACTAAGGTTGCATTGACGGCTGCCGAGGATACCGCTAAGTAGAGGAACAATTCTTCCCCTGGCTGGGAAGGACTCAGTAACGGAGGAGATGAGAGGTAGGTCTTCAGGTTCTCGAATGCCCACTGACACTCGGTCATCCATTCAAAAGATTTCTTTAGCGTGTGGAACAAAGGTAGAAATTTGTCCATTGCCCTTGACATGAACCTGTTCAGCGCTGCTATTTTGCCGTTGAGGCTTTGTAATTCTTTCACGTTCCTTAAGGGTGCCATCTCTATTATGGCTCGGATCTTGCCGTTGACACCATGAATCCCAAGAACTTCATTGTCGTAATTTCGAAGGCACATTTGCTTGGATTGAGCTTCATGTTATAAGAACGAAGGGTGTCGAATGTTTCTCTGAGATCTTCCAAGTGATCTTCCTCCCTTCGGCTTTTCACCATCATGTCGTCAATATAGACCTAGACATTTCTCCCGATCTGCTGTGCGAACATCTTGTTCATGAGCCTCTGATACGTCGCACCCGCATTTTTTAGGCCAAATGGCATCACTTTATAACAGAAGAGGCCCTAGCTAGTGACGAACGAAGTCTTCTCTTGATCTGCTTCGTCCATTCTGATCTGGTTGTAACCCGAAAAAGCATCCATGAAACTTAATAAATGGTGTTGAGCCGTAGAGTCAACTAGGACGTTGACCCACGAGAGGGGGTAGCTATCTTTGGGGCATGCCTTGTTCAGGTCGGTGAAGTCTACGCATATCCTCCATTTTCCGCTAGCTTTCTTGACCATTACCATGTTTGCCAGCTAGTCAGGGTAGTAAACCTCCCTAATGAAGTTCGCCTCCTGCAGCTTGTGAACTTCTTCCGCTATAGCTTGGTCTCATTCTGAGGCGAATACTCGCTTCTTCTGATAGATGGGTGGAAAGGAGAGAGATACGTTCAGTCTGTGCACCATGACTGAAGGGTCTATTCCCGGCATGTCTTCATGGCTCCAAGTGAATACATCCTGGTTATCTTTGAGAAAAGTTGTAAGTGCTTGGCGGACCGTCGGGCTGGAGAGGGTACCAATCCTGGTCGTTCGATCAGGGTTGGAGTCGTCGAGCAGTATTTCTTTAAGCCTTTCAACGGGCTCTATCACTATCCGGTATTCTTCTATATTTATGGCCTGGAGGTGGTTGTCCATCTCCATCATAGCTATGTAGCATTCGCGCGCGGCCACCTAATTTTCGCGTAGCTCTCCCACTCCATAATCGGTAGGGAATTTGATCATTAAGTGGTAGGTTGAGGTTACAGCCTTCCATGAATTGAGGGTGGGTCGTTCTAGGATGGCATTGTAAGCGAACGAGCAGTCGACCACAAGGAATGTTATGTCTTTAGTGATCTGCTGGGGGTAATCGCCCATTGTGACGGATAATGTGACTGCACCGAGGGGAAACACCCTTGTTCCTCCAAAACCAATGAGTGGAGCGTTTGTCAGAACCAGTCGCTCTCTATCAATCCTCATCTGCTCGAATGCAAGGTAGTAGAGGATGTCAGCTAAGCTGCCATTGTCAACCAGAACCCGGTGCGTGTTGTAATCCCCTACTCGTATGCTAACGACAAGTGCATTGTTATGCGAGTGGTGAAGACGTCGGGCATCTTCTTTAGAGAATTTGATGACGGGGTTATCGATCTGCACCATCTTTGGTACGGAATCCATTAGCTGGACGTTCTGAACCATCTTGAGGTAAGTCTTACGGGCCTTTTTAGATGACCCAGTAACCGTTGTGCCCCCTACAATCATTCTTATGTCTCCTATAGGTGGCCTAGGACGCTCGTTCTCCCGTCGGGGAGCCTGTTCTTGAGGTGGATCCACTCTTTCCTTCCTGACGAACCTTTACAGCTTTCCTTGCCTGATAAGAGCTTTAATTTGTTGTTTCAAGTCGTAGCAATCAGGTGTGTCATGTTCATGATCACGGTGGAAATGGCAGTACTTGTCCTCAGACCTCTTATTAGGATCTCCCTTCAGCTTGTCGGGAAACGTCAAGACTCCTTTGTCCTTAATTTGCATTAAGATCTAGTTGATCGAGGCAGTCAGCGAGGTGAAGCTTGTGAACTTCCCTACGGGTGGCTTGGAGCGTTTATCCTCCCGCCGTTCTCCGATCCCAGCCATCTTCCGCCCTTTGTCCGGCCGTATGCCTTCCTGTCTTTCCCTTTTCTTGGGCTTCTCTTCTCGGGCCAATAGTGCGTCTTCCGCGTTCATGTACTTGGTCGCCCTGTAAAGCACATCTGACATAGTCTTTGGGTCATTCTTATACAGGGAAAATAGGAACTTACCCTTTCGTAGCCCATTGGTGAATGCCGCCATGAGTATCTTGTCCTCCGCTTCGTCGATCGAGAGGGCCTCCTTATTAAAGCGGGTTATGTAAGATCTTAGCGTCTCGTCTTCCCGCTGCTTAATGTTCATCAGGCATGCAGTGGACTTCTTATACCTGTGCCCCCCAATGAAATGTAAGGCAAATGGGCGCTTAACTCTTTGAAGGTACCAATGGAGTTGGGCGTCAGCCTGCTGAACCAGATCCTTGCGGACCCTTTCAGCGTGGTAGGAAAAGCTTTGCACATGATTTCGTCTGGCACCCCCTGAAAGTGCATCAAGGTCTTGAAAGACTCCAAGTGGTCTAAGGGGTCCTTGGATCTGTCGTAATTTTTCACCTGCAGCATATGAAACTTCGGTGGAAGGGGGAATGAAGTGACGGACGCTGTGAATGGTGAATCAGTTCGATGGACCAAGTCATTGAGGTCACTGGACACCCGTCCTCTAAGGGCGTTCATCATAAAGTCCATTTGTTCCCTCATCATCTGCATCTCGGCGACTATGTGAGGTGGAACTGTATCTGTGACTGATAGTCGGCTCGTGTCTTATTGTTCTGGCCTGCTTGGGGCGTTACTACCCTCCGGCCCTTCTTGGTTCCTTCTCTCAGCGCTGGTGCCTTCTTGGTCTTCCTTCTAAGTACTAGGACCTGCGTTCTTTTGATGCAATTATTCTTCCAGATCATGGTTCTGCTTGGTGTGGCGTTCTATAGCAGCGGCGAGAGTTTGAACCTGTCTTTCGAGTGCGGCCACGCGTGGTTCATCTCTTTGAGCGTTGTTGGTGGTCGTCATCGAGCGAGTAAGTACCATGCAACTCTTTGTCCGGGAAGCGATAATATGGCTTATAAGTCGCTATTGTTTTCCCACAGACAGCGCCAACTGATGATGCCAAAAATAGTCAGTAAGCCGCACAAATACTCACGTGCTCGAAACAAGACCTGCGAAATAAAGACAAAAAACCCTAGAAGAGTACCGGCCAAAGACCCTCCGAAGGTTAAGTTAGAGAACTTTTCACAATTCTAGAGTGCTAGAGCTGGGGTAAATTATGCGTACCTTTGTTTGTGAGGGTTTTGGGGTTTTTATAGTAGCGTAGGGTTGACATCTACCTCTTGGCTTTCTCAAGACCTTTCCTTATAGGAGAGAACCTCTTTAATTCGAGTATCTTGCGGAATCCTTTCCTTGTAGGAGTCTTCTTGATTAGGGTTAAGCGTGGGGCACAAGATATTTCCTTATATACACATGCGAGGAGACCAAGTAAGGTCACATCAAACTTGTCAAAGGTTTACATATCCCCTTCAGCTTCCTGTTTCGTCATTCAAGGTGTTGTTGTCAGCTTCGAGGTGGAACATTAGGCTTTATGTCGTCGTCGTCTCTTATGAGCAAAGCTGATGGGTTTATTGGGACCGTCGCCTTTTGCCTTATCATGGGTGAATTACGAAATTACCCTTATCACTTGCAAATCCGGATATTGCTTTCTGAAGGAGGAGGCAAAAATGGAGATTAAAGGCATTGATGACAACCAGGGGAATGGTTTGTGGAAGGGTATTTGGGCTCTAAAGGTGCCGAATAAAGTGAAGAATTTAGTTTGGAAGGCATGCCAAAATTTGCTGCCTACAAAGTTGAACCTGGTACGCCACTTGTGATCGTTGTCAAGATGTACCTGAATCAGTGATTCATGCTCTATGTTCTTGCCGAGAATTGGATGTTGTTTAGGTAGACAAGGAACTCTTAGCAGGTATGCATTTTCTGAACTTCAAGGAGCTGGTAAGTTGTAAGGTGGATTCTGCAGGAGAAAAAAAAGCCCAGATTTATTTGCAACAATTGTGTGGTCAATATGGAACCAATGTAATCGTGTTCGCCTCCAACAACCCAGCTGGGCTCTCCACCTCATTGCTCGAGCTTCCAAAGACCGACTTGCTGAATTTCTTGTGTTGCAATCACCTCCTAAACCCGCACAGATTCATTATCGAGTTCGTTGGAAAACCACCACCTCTTGGTTTTGTCAAAATCAACTTCGATGGGTCTGTGTTTCTAGAGGAAAATAAATCTGGCGTTGGTATAGTTATTCGGAATAGTGAAGGCTTGGTGCTGGCATCTCTTTCTCAGCAACTTGATCAAGCATTCTGCCCGAGTGGTATAGAGGCTCTTGCTGCCCATAGAGGTCTTCAGTTGGCGTCGGAGCTGGGTTTTGGTCAAGTCACGTTGGAGGGAGATGCCCAGGTCTTGAAATCTACTCTACAAAATGAACATGAAGTTTTTAATTCTGCTGGTCTGCTTATTGAAGATGTCCGTCTCTATTCTATGTTTTTTACGCAATTACGTTACTCTAAATGGTAATAAGGTTGCCCATAGTCTTGCTCAATATGATGTTCATATCTCAGCTTTTATTGTGTAGATGGAGGATGTTTCACCACTAGTTTTGATTAATAAAGTTAACCTGTCTTTTTCCTTAAAAAAAAAAAAAAGTTTATAACTCATTTCCACACCAAAAAAATAAAAAAAGGTTAATGGCCCATTTATTACTTATAAGGTCTAACCTAATTTAATATTGAGATTTGGGGAGATTAAAAAAAAAAAACAAACTCTAGGACAATGGTGGGGACCCTTGCTCCTCTAGTTCACTACCCATTTACAAAAATCCTAATCATATTTCTATATCACACTCTGGTACTGTAAGTGACGGTACTAAGTGGGGATTGCACTCAAGGTGGTCAATACCGTACCGTACCGGTTGGTACCGCCAGTATGTACTGTACCAGTACATGCACTAGTACCGAAACGTCAACGTTTCATACCAGTTTAAATATCGGCCGATATAGAAATAAGCTTTTTTTTTTTTTAGTTTTGTAATTTTTGAATTTTTGTAAGGGTAGAATGGTAACTTACTTGCATTAACTTATTAGTATTATTTGTTTTCTTAGTATACAAAAGTCTAAAGTGTAAAACTATGAATAATTTGTTCTGAATTGAGGTAATGTTTTATGGTAAACTTTTATTTTTATTAATATATATATATATAAATATAAAAAAATAACAGAAACCCGAAACGGTACACCGGTACCGAAATATATCGTTCCACTGATCAAACCGGTATAGCCTCTAGTACGAGAATGACTCCCTTGATTGCATTGCTCTCACCCCATCCAAAGTCTTAGCAATTTGCTTTTTTTAATGAATAAGATAGAATTTAAATCTTACACGTCCTTTTCATCTCCATTTGTTCTCCATCATCACATCAATTGTTTATTCTATAAAAAAAAAAATCAACTGATTTTTGTTGTAATGGAAGTTTAAATTCCAAATTTGTTATTCGATGATAATAAATTTTATAAGTTGAGCTAATTTTTATTTTAGAAGATTATTGTTGAGGACCGTTTTTTCGGACCACGTGGCATTACTTCATTGGTAACCCATGCCACATTAACATATCATTGATTTTCTGGGTAAATCTATTTAGAGCCCAAAATAAGCTCATATCTCATTTAACTACATGGATTGGGCTCACATGGCCTGTGAGATCCTTACTTCAAGAGGCGGATTCATGGTCCACATTTCATCTTCATCAATTGAGATCATAACCCTACGACTTCATCAATATCAGCATATGGATCGGGCTTAAACAATGAATCAAAGCTCATGGCCCATATTACCTCTCTCATATTCATGGCTAGCGGCTCATTCGACAAAAGCCCATATTTACACAAAATGACAACAAAACCCGAGGTACGTCATCTCATCTTCGGCTTATGATCCAAGCTCATAAGTCTCTTTGGGGAAACTTTGGGAGTCGTGGTTTGGAGGGCCAAGAGGTACGTTCAGCAAAGCTCCAACGGTTTAAAGTTGATAAAAGAAACATGTTGCTTGGCGTGTCTTCTTCAACTCCCTGAACTCTAATGAGCCCGTGTGTAGCGGGTAACATATGGTAAGTATCTCTTATCACATAACACTTTAGATGATAAAATTCTCCATTACTCTTTTTCTAAAACTTGATATTCATCATGTGACAAATACTCAATATCCCCAGCCATCTAACTGCTGAGAAAATAACTGTTCATTCAATCCCCAGCTGTTGCTATACAAATTTAGAAATTTCATTATATTATTCTACATTACTACTTTAAGCTAAAATCCAACTCAAACACATGGCCTAATCTGATTGGCTATCTTTTATCTCTCTCTATACAAAATATTTATGATATCTCTAATACTCAGCTGCTATCTGCCATGATCAGACCATATATTTCTCTACTAGCTACCAGAGCAGAGCATTAAATACTTTTCTTGCTCACCAAGATTGTGTCACAACCCAATGAGACCTTGACTAAATCTCTAAAGCTTCTTTGACTATCAACCAATCCTTCTATTATTTACTAGAAATGTGTTGTAATGGAACCTTGCACCAAAAAACACAAACACCCGAAAAAGGAAACATTTCTGGCTGAACCCCAGCAGTATACTTAGCACTTGACACCTAGCTGGAAGTGATATCATCAGCCATTTAATGTTGAAATCCCAGCAACCAGCTGTTATACCCAAAATAGCAAGATACCCTTAAAAGAGAACTTACCATTTTTTAGCCAAATCCATGAAATGACCTCTCCAGCAGTTTGAAATCACCCATCTGACCTCATTGGCTTCTGCCCAAAGCAAACAGCTGTGTTATGACAGCTGTGACAGCTGTCTCATGATAGCTGTCACAGCTTTTCCTGACAGCTGGTACAACTTTTTCATGATAGGTGTCACAGTTTTTCCTAACAGCTAGGACAGCCTTTTCAGAACAGCTGTGACAGCTGACCCAGCAACCTGAGCATTACTGATTTTTCCACTTTTGGCTAAAACCAAAACCAACTAAAGTAACTATCTTTTTCTTGCCAAAATACTTTCTTTTTCTGGTACTTTTTCCCCAGCAACTCTTACCCGAAACAGCAAGAATACCTTAAAACTAAACATACCATTTTTGGCCAAATTTTAGGATGGATTCTTTGAAAATTCATTGCTATTTGGGACAGATTTTGGTTGAGATTGTTTGCTAAAATACTCCCTTAAACTCAGCTCTAAAGGGAACTCTTTATCAACACCTCAAGGGGGGACACCAATAGAGAAGAACTCTCTCATAAACTTCTCTCACCCTCTAATTATCTTCTAAAGCTCCTAATGAAGTTCTAAGCTTCTGGGGTTTTTTAGTTCCCAAATTAGAAACTAAACTCTCTAGCCCTTAACCCATAAACGCCCTTCATAAGCCTTCATACATCCCAGCAGTAAATCCCAACAATATTACTAAACACACTGCAATACTATTACTCTCTTATACTCATTATCTTACTCTCCATATTCTGAAAATACATGTATCTTTTTGCCCATATCTCTAAACATCTCTTTCTTCACTTCTCTTACACAATCTCATACACACTTGCTACACCATTACATATAACACACCACAACTCTTCTAAGCTCCACTCTCATACTCTCTCACTCTGAAATTCTACTGTTTTGCTACCTATAAACACATCTCTATACTCTTCTCTTACAAAATCTTTCCTCTTGAAAAGCAATCTCTACAACTTCTCCAGTAGTTATAATCTCATATTTTTACTATCTTTAATCTCCATATCTCTCATACTTCCATACATCACACATGTTACAAATACTACACCTTACAACACATCTATATCTTTTACCATCTCCACACCTCTCAAGAGATATCAAAAACTCATACTAAAAGCCCTTCTCGTGGAAGGCATGAACTTCTATTACTAAAGCCCTTCTCCTAGAAGGCACCAAGATCTCATATCAAAGCCCATCTCTTAGAAGGCACAACTACTTCTTACAAAAGCTCTTCTCTTAGAAGGCACAACTACTTCTTACATAAAGCTCTTCTCTTAGAAGTCACAAATACTCCATACAAAAGTCCTTCTCATGGAAGGCAACACTATTCATAACTTCACAACAACTAAAAGAGTACTGTAAAGGGGAAAACTCATTTAAGTGCATGATAAGAGGGGCGAGCTTAACTAGGCCTACACACAGCTGGACATACTCTCTTTCCCTCTAGTTGCACCCATTTTTCCCCCTCCATCTTGAAGTTATCATGGCAAACTGCCTCTCTACCGCTGGGGTCATTTTGCTGGGATATTATCAACTCACAGAAGCTGTACAGCTGGGCTACAAACCATACAAAGATAAGTGACTTTGCTTCCTTATCTTTAAATTTACACCATTGAGTATATCATTACTTCACATTTAAATACATATTACTTTATTCCAATTACTATTACAACTATTAACCAAGGCTTAAACTCATTTAAATGCATGATAAGAGGGGCAAGCTTAACTAGCCTCTACCACTGGCATTCTGCTGAAATCCTATAAACTCACTGATGCTACACAACTGGAGCTACAAACCATACAAAGATAAGTGACTTTACTTCCTTATCTTTAAATTTACATCATTGAGTATATGATTACTTCACATTTAAATACATATTACTTTATTCCAACTACTATTACAACTATTAACTAAGGCTTAAACTCATTTAAATGCATGATAAAAGGGGCAAGCTTAACTAGCCTCTACCGCTGACATTCTGCTGAAATCCTATCAGCTCACTGATGCTACACAGCTAGAGCTATAAACCATGCAATGATAAGTGACTTTGCTTCTATATCTTTAAATTTACATCATTGAGAACATGATTACTTTACCTCTAAATAAATACTACTTTATTTCAACTGCTATTACAACTAATCAAAGCTATCATATCAAACGCATATTACATATTTATTCAACCATTATCGTGATTCTTAGACTTTGGCTTTAGTGGCTTTGTAGGCTTAAAAGTACATCGGTAGCCGTTGGACCACGTGGCCCAATGTTGAGTTCTGGATGCAACTCCCCAAACAGAACCCGGGCCTAGTAAGGTCATCTTTCCAACGGACCACACGTGGCTAGGCAACCGAAAAAGGCCCTTGAACATTTGGCGACTCCATTGGGGAGTTGCATGTATTGTTGTATCATGCCCCCAAAGTTTAGAATCACATGTCATAGCGGAGAACTTAACTCCCAATACTCAAAATCTTTTAATCTAGCAGCTCGCGGTGCTGAGTCACAACAATATTATCTCATATTTATTCACAGAAATGCTATTCCACATGTCTTTCTCTCTACCATTCAAGTAGCTCCATGGCTACAACATGCTTATTACAAGCTTATTGACCCCATAGAAGATGATCTCTTCCCCCAAGAGCAAGGTCATCTTCATCAGAAGAAACCCCTCTTCCCGCTGGAGATATTCACTATTATCAGTCATTCCAGCCATAAAGGGCCTCAGCAGTATAAAACCCTATTACTGCTGGAGACATTTACTCTTATCCATCATACCAGCCATAGATGGACTTAGTAGCAGAAACCCCTCTTACCGCTAGAGATATTCACTGTTATCCATCATTCTAGCCACAGAGGGCCTCAGCAAGAGAAACCCCTCTTCCCGTTGGAGATATTCACTATTATCAGTCATTCCAGCCATAGAGGGCCTCAGCAGCAGAAAACCCTCTTACTACTGGAGACATTTACTCTGATCCATCATACCAGCCACAGATGGACTCAGCAACAGAAACCCCTCTTACCACTGGAGGTTTTCACTATTATCCATTGTTCCAGCCATGGAGGGCCTCAGTAGCAGAAATCCCTCTTACTGCCAGGGGTCTCCATTATTATCTATCATTCCAGTGACAGATGGACTCAACAGTAGAAACTCCTCTTACCGCTGGGCATATTCGTCTTTTCAGCAAGAGAGATACTGCTGGGCAGATCTATCATTATTCAGCAGTCCAATACGAAAGGGTCTAATTGACATCAACCCTTTTTACCGCTGGACATGTTCATCTCTCCAGCAGCAAAGGACCTCAGCAACAGATTACCATTCTTTGGCTGCACTATTACCCAGCAGTTTAACATCAGAGGGCTTTATCAGCAAACCCTCATACAGCTGGGTAGATCTATTATTATCCAGCAGTCCAATAAGAAATGGTCTAATCGACAGCGACCCTTTTTATGCTGGACATGTTCATCTCTCTTGCAGCAAAGGGCCTCAGCAACAGATTACCCTTCTTTGGCTGCACTATTACCCAGCAGTTCAACATCAGAGGGCTTTATCAGCAAACCCTCATACAGTTGGGCGGATCTATTATTATCCAGCAACCCAGTAACAAAGGGTTCGATTAAGAATAAGCTCTCACACATTGTTATCCATCACTTCCGTAGCAGCAGGCCTCATTAAGCAGAAAGCCCTCATTTTGCTGAACAATCTATTTTCTTCCCCAGCAGTTAAATCAGAAAAACCTCTAGCAGAAAACACTTCTTCAACTGGATGAATTATTACATCTCAAATCCCTATTTACCCACTCACCAAATATAAAATGCTCAAATAACCCCCACAAATACTTCCCACATATTACCTAAATATTCTCCACATCATTACCCAACTTGAGCTCCCACAAATATTCCCTTCATACAAGCCCATAAATTGCCTTGGTACCCATTATAGCCCACATATTATCCAACTTGGGTTTTCACAAAAATACTCACCATACCATTACCATATTGAGCCACAAAATTATACTATCTCTATGAAAAGTCTAAACTCATTTACCTTGTGGGCAAAACCTAAAAAGCCCAACAAAACCCTCTACAAAGCCCGTTGCTACACGGCACTTCTAAAACCCGCTACGATGCGACACCTCTAAAGCCCGCTACGATGCGGCATCTCTAAAGCCCACTATGATGTGGCACCTCTAAAGTCTATTACGATATGGCATCTCTAAAGCCCGCTACGATGCGGCATCTCTAAAAGCCCGCTACGATGCGGCACCTCTAAAGCCCGCTACGATGCGGCAACTCTAAAAGCCCGCTACAATGCAACACCTCTAAAACCCGTTATGATATGACACCTTTAAATCCCATTACGATACGGCACTTCTACTAAGTCCGTTGCTACACGGCAATATTTTTACAAAATCCTACAAAGCCCAAATGCTAATTTGGCACCTATTTTTACAAAGCCCAAATACTAATTTGACACTATTTTACAAAAGCCCAAATACTAATTTGACACCTATTTACAAAAGCCCAAATGCTAATTTGACACCTATTTTTACAAAGCCCAAATACTAATTTGGCACCTATTTTACAAAAGCCCAAATACTAATTTGGCACCTATTTACAAAAGCCCAAATGTTATTTTGACACTTATTTTACAAAGCCCAAATACTAATTTGACACCCATTTTACAAAGCCCAAATATTATTTTGGCATCTATTTTAGAAAACCTAAATACTAATTTGGCACCTATTTTACGAAGTCCAAATGCTATTTTGGCACCTATTTTTACAAAGCCCAATGCTATTTTGGCAACTATTTCTAAAAGCCCAATATTATTTTGGCAACTATTTACAAAAAACTCAAATACTTAAAAGTTTAAGTACCATCTTTGGCAATATTTTATCAAAAGCCCAAATACTAGCTTGGCAAAATTTGACAAATACTCAAAAGCCCAAGTACTACCCTTGGCAATATTTTCTCAAAAGCCCAAGTACTATCCTTGGCAATATTTTATCCCAAATACTTGGCAATACTTTATAAAAGTCCAATACTATTTTGGCAACATCTTATCAACAACCCAAACTACTACTTTTTTGACGAATAATTATTTCATGAAAGCCCAAATGTTATTTGGCAAATAATATCATATTATGCTCAAAAGCCCAAAGTTAATACTTTGGCAACAATATATTTCAAAAGCCCATGATTCAAGTCCATGGAAAAACTATCTTATCAATGGAATTCAATCCCATGTTAGAAGCCCATGGTTCAAGCCCATGGCAATTACTTATCAAAGCCCATGGCAAATCTCATGGCAATTATCTCTATTTCACTAAAATCTCATGGCAATTATCTCTATTTCACTAACATACAGGTTATCATTCGATGCCTACATTCAAGAAGTGAAGAACTTTGCAAGAGAACTTTCTTAATCCATCTCGGATCATGCCAACATTTTGCTACATTACTATTCAACCTACTTCCATTGCTACATGGGGAATCTTTGCTGAAAAAATATTCTCATGAAGAATTAAGGATCACTCTTGCTGCCCTCCACAAGCAAAAATCATATCGAAGTCTTACTTGAGCCCATCTAGAAATCTCATGGCACTATTCCAAACTACCTACTACTACATCTTCACATTACACAATCTACCCAGCTGCTGCAAAGGTCTGAAAAGTTACTGCATCAGTAAAAGCCTTACACCTCTGGAAAGCAAGATGAGTACTCCACAGTCCTTGTTACTTCTGATCATAACCCAGCGAATGGTGAAAAATGCAAGAAGCCAATGGCCAACAACTTGACGAGAATCTACCTACCGCTGGAAAAGATGAAGTAATTTTCAAACTATCTAAGTCCAACAAAGAATCATCCACCAACATTGTCAAGTGGCACCCTTGATTCTTACTTAAGGGCAACAAGAGGTTTAGATGAACTTACTTCCTAAAAACAAAGGGAAAGTTGCCACCATACTGTTCTATTGCTGGATCCAGACCATCGCCATCAATCTGGTATTTTCTATCTTACCGCTGGAACTCATGCCAGCCATACTTTCCTAGAAGCTGCCAATACTATTTCCTTCATAGACAATGACACAAAGATCAAATATTTTCAATCATTATCATCTACTCAATAGTCATTACATTCAGCAAATCAGAAAGTCATCTAGAATGATGAGTCGCCTATTAAAATCAAGAAAAGATTACTCCAGCAATAAATTGACACACACCCAGCAGCTTGCTTGGGCAGACAGAACAGACTCTAGCTACTCATATTTAGAACTCCAGCAGATCCATCAGTCCATATAGCTGCCTCCAGCAGACAGACTTACTGATCTAGCATACTCAATCAAGCAATCATCACACAAGATCATTACCACAAGTACCTACACTATTTCAAGTAGCAAAGTGCCAAATTCACTGCTGAATTTGTCAAGGTACTCCTCACTTGCTAGTATATGCTTATCCAAAGCCTCTATACACATGGGGGCTTAGTCTTCTTAATCCTAAGGTTCCATCTCCTGGGCTACAATTGGATATTTATCACAACAAAGTACAATAATATCACTGGAGGCATTTCCACTATACCTGTCTATTGGCCCAGCAATGGCCAACTTCTTTTAAGAACACATTACTTATCAATTTGGCACCCTCACAAAATTACAAGCAACAAATGAAGCTCTATCCATTGGAGTACTATTATATCAAGCTGTGGCAATCCCACACACTCTCTTCAAAGCCGTGGAAGTCCCACACACCCTCTTCAAAGCCGTGGTAGTCCCACACACTGCACTATTGGAATCATAGCAGTCTTATGCATCACACCGCTAGGATCTTCGCAAACGTCATCTTACACTTGGGAGCTTGGTCTCCCACTATCTATTTGAGAGGACTACATATAGATCTACATGAAGACCAGTCACTCTACCAATTAAATCAAAGCTACTACTCCAGCTATGGAACTTTCTGCTGCATTGAATCCACACATGCCCAGCAGTACCTATTTTCTTACTCCAACAGTACTATCAAATTCAGCAATATGATCATCACTTATGACTCTATCAATACAATCATAATTATGTAGCCAATACTGCAAGTGGCCATGCGATCTCTATGCCTCCTAAACCAACTCTTCCAACAAGGACGAAATCTTAATGGAAAGCTCATATTATCTTGAACATCTCTATCAAATTTCTTCAAGAACTGACTACAATCAGTAGTATCAGTAAAATATTCATCTGCTATGATGTCAAAATACATTCTGGACTGCCCCAGTCATAAATTTAGTATTCAGACTTTCAGCAACAACAACTTCAATGCTTCAGCTCTACTAGATCAAAAGCAGTATCCTCCCCAACTGTAGCACCAAAAGTTCTTCTCAAAATATTTCTAAATGGACCAACCACGGTCACATCTACAAGAATAAAGTCAGCTCCAAATGCATTGACTTCAACAAACTCTATCATGATTAAAGCAGCACAACGCCCAGTTGCAATTCTGACTAACTTCAACATTGCGTTGCTAACTTCAACATTGCGTTGCTGCCTTCAATCCAGCAGCACCACATCCAACTGCAATCCTGACCAGCTACAACATTACCTTGCTGCCTTTAATCCAGCAATATCATCTCCAGCAGTTAACAATCTCAGACTGCCTCATTTAAAAAGGTCTTCAAGTAAACCCATTACTCATGCATGCCCTTGCAGTACAAGCCCATGCACTTGGAGGGTTAATGTTGAGGATCGTTTTTTCAGACCACGTGGCATTACTTCATTGGCAACCCATGCCACATCAACATATTATTGATTTTTTGGGTAAATCTATTTAGAGCCCAAAATAAGCTCATATCTCATTTAAATACATGGATTGGTCTCACATGGCCCGCAAGATCCTTACTTCAAGAGGTGGATTCATGGTCCACATTTCATCTTCATCAATTGGGATCATAACCCTACGACATCATCAACATCAACATATGGATCGGGCTTAAGCAATGAATCAAAGCTCATGGCTCATATTACCTCTCTCATATTCATGGTAAGCGGCTCCTTCAACAAAAGCCCATATATACACAAAATGACAACAAAACCCGAAGTACGTCATCTCATCTTATCACATAACACTTTAGATGATAAAATTCCCCATTGCTCTTTTTCTAAAACTTGATAATCATCATGTGACAAATATTCAATATCCCCAGCCATCTAACTGCTGAGAAAATAACTGTTCATTCAATCTCCAGTTGTTGCTATACAAATTTAGAAATTTCATTATATTATTCTACATTACTACTTTCAGTTAAAATCCAACTCAAACACATGACCTAATCTGATTGGCTATCTTTTATCTCTCTCTATACAAAATATTCATGATATCTCTAATACTCAGCTACTGTCTGTCACAATCAAACCATATATTTCTCTGTCAGCTGCTAGAGCAGAGCATTAAATACTCTTCTTGCTCACCAAGATTGTGTCACAACCCAATGAGACCTTGACTAAATCTCTAAAGCTTCTTTGACTATCAACCAATCCTTTTATTATTTACTCGAAATGTGTTGTAATGGAACTTTGCACCAAAAACACAAACACCCGAAAAAGGAAACATTTCCAGTTGAATCCCAACAGTATACTCAGCACTTGACACCTAACTGGAAGTGATATCATCAGCCATTTAATGTTGAAATTCCAGCAACCAACTGTTATACCCAAAATAGCAAGATACCCTTAAAAGAGATCTTACCATTTTTTAGCCAAATCCATGAAATGACCTCTCCAGCAGTTTGAAATCACCCATTTGATCTCATTGGCTTCTGCCCAAAGCAAACAGTTGTGTTATGACAGCTGTGATAATTGTCTCATGATAGCTGTCACAGCTTTTCCTGACAGCTGGGACAGCCTTTTTAGAACAGCTATGACAGCTGACCCAGCAACCTGAGCATTACTGATTTTTCCACTTTTGGCTAAAATCAAAACCAACTAAAGTAACTACCTTTTTCTTGCCAAAATACTTTCCTTTTCTGGTACTTTTTTCCCAGCAACTCTTACCCGAAACAGTAAGAATACCTTAAATCTAAACATACCATTTTTGGCCAAATCTTAAGATGGATTTTTTGAAAATTCATTGCTATTTGGGATAGATTTTGGCTTAGATTATTTGCTAAAATACCCCTTTAAACTCAGCTCTAAAGGGAACTCTTCATCAACACCTCAAGGGGGGACACCAATAGAGAAGAACTCTCTCATAAACTTCTCTCACCCTCTAATTATCTTTTGAAATTCTTAATGAAGCTCTAAGCTTCTGGGGTTTTTTAGTTCCCAAATTAGAAACTATACTCTCCAGCCCTTAACCCATAAACGCCCTTCATAAGCCTTCATACATCCCAGCAGTAAATCCTAGCAACATTGTTAAATACACTACAATACTATTACTCTCTTATACTCATTATCTTACTCTTCATATTCTGAAAATACAAATATCTTTCTGCCCATATCTCTAAACATCTCTTTCTTCACTTCTCTTACACAATCTCATACACACTTGCTACATCATTACATATAACACACCACAACTCTTCTAAGCTCTACTCTCTTACTCTGAAATTCTACTGTTTTGCTGCCTATAAACACATCTCTATACTCTTCTCTTACAAAATCTTTCCTCTTGAAAAGCAATCTCTACAACTTCTCCAGCAGTTATAGTCTCATATTTTTACTATCTTTAATCTCCATATCTCTCATACTTCCATACATCACACATGTTACAAATACTACACCCTGTAACACATCTATATCTTTTACCATCTCCACACCTCTCAAGAGATATCAAACACTCATACTAAAAGCCCTTCTCGTGGAAGGCATGAACTTCTATTACTAAAACTCTTCTCCTATAAGGCACCAAGATTTCATATCAAAGCCCTTCTCTTAGAAGACACAACTACTTCTTACATAAAGCCCTTCTCTTAGAAGGCACAAATACTCCATACAAAAGCCCTTCTCATGGAAGGCAATACTATTCATAACTGCACAATAACTAAAAGAGCATTGTCAAGGGAAAAACTCATTTAAGTGCATGATAAAAGGGGCAAGCTTAACCAGCCCCTACACACAGCTGGCATACTCTCTCTCCCTCTAGTTGCACCCATTTTTCGCCCTCAATCTTGAAGTTATCGTGGCAAACTGCCTCTCTACCGCTGGGGTCACTCTACTGGGATATTATCAACTCACAGAAGTTGTACAGCTGGGCTACAAACCATACAAAGATAAGTGACTTTGCTTCCTTATCTTTAAATTTACATCATTGAGTATATCATTACTTCACATTTAAATACATTACTTTATTCCAATTACTATTACAATTATTAACCAAGACTTAAACTCATTTAAATGCATGATAAGAGGGGCAAGCTTAACTAGCCTCTACCGCTGGCATTCTGCTGAAATCCTATCAGCTCACTGATGCTACACAGCTGGAGCTACAAACCATACAAAGATAAGTGACTTTACTTCCTTATCTTTAAATTTACATCATTGAGTATATCATTACTTCACATTTAAATATATATTACTTTATTCCAACTACTATTACAACTATTAACCAAGGCTTAAACTTGTTTAAATGCATGATAAGGGGGGCAAGCTTAACTAGCCTCTACCGCTGGCATTCTGCTAAAATCCTATCAGCTCACTGATGCTACACAGCTGGAGCTATAAACCATGCAAAGATAAGTGACTTTGCTTCCATATCTTTAAATTTATATCATTGAGTACATGATTACTTTACCTCTAAATAAATACTACTTTATTTCAATTGTTATTACAACTAATCAAAGCTATCATATCAAACGCATATTACATATTTATTCAACCATTATCTTGATTCTTAGACTTTGGCTTTAATGGCTTTGTAGGCTTAAAAGTATGCCAGTAGTCGTTGGACCACGTGGCCCAATGTTGAGTTCCGGACGCAACTCCCCAAACAGAACCCAAGCCTAGTAAGATCATCTCTCCAACGGACCACACGTGGCTGGGCAACCGACAAAGGCCCCCGAACAATTATAAGTTGAGATAATTAAAAACAAAAATTCTAATGATTTTTTTTAGAATACTAAGTATTTTTAACACACACACACACACGGAAAGAGGGGAGAATGTCTTAAAGAAACTGATAGTGATGTATATCCAAGAGTTAGGCCCTTTTGGATATACATCACTATCAGTTTCTTTAATACCTTCTCCCCTCTCCCTGTGTGTGTGTGTGTTAAAAATACTTAGTATTCTCTAAGGAAAAAATATTGGGTTAATCCCACAAAGTCTAATGATTTGATTGTAAACAATTATACAAAGATGTGGGTTCAAGTTATATATGTTACACATTTTTTAAACTATTAATTTTTATCAAACCTGACGGTGGAGATCTAATTACTTTACATATCACTTTGAATGTGTAAACACCTTTGTAATCTCTTTCTACAATAGTAAGTTTAAATCTTGTTGCTTATGAGCATAGACTATTGTCGAATCACGTAAACCTTGATGCCACTTCTTGTGTGTAGTTGTAAATTTTTCATTCTAGTGTTCTGCAATTCCTATGACTTGTTTGGAGATCTTTCTCAAACCTGTAATATTTTCACAATAAATCTTGTGTGGGAATGCCATTCGTAGACTCTTTCTCACTACATATTAGCATTAGAGCTTCAGCTATTACAACATATACATTAAAAACTTGACTTTTATTTTTTAACTGAATTAAGTGTACATTTTGTATAACTTAATTTGGTGAGAGCCCCTAGTGACACAGTAAACCTTAATAGATATGAAATAGTACTTTAGATTGTTATAATTTAATGAGTTTATATGGAAAAATTAAAATGTTTGGATTTATTTTAAGATAAGAGATGAACTATTGTGATTTTTTTTTTTTACACTTTTCCCTTTATGGGTTTACTTTGAAATATCTTGTAAGAAATTATCTTTATGGCACATGTAAAGAACCTGGTAAAATTGATTTTTAATTTTATTCTATATTTAATCATTCAATTAGAATTTTAGGGTTGTACACAGTGCAGTGCAGCCGGTTTTTGTGGCCATTTCTGCACTGCACCGGAAGCTTCGGTTTCCTAAAAACCCAAGCCGCCACTGCGCCTAAGGAATGGTTCTCTGACAATATCAGTGGCGATTCCAGTCGGCGCGGTGGTCGGTTTCCACCTAACTATTAGAGAGAGGAAGAGAGATTTAAAACCAAAATCAAACCCAGAACACTCTCCAAGGATTCAAACCACAAATCAAAACTTAGATCAAATCAAAATATCAAAAGATTCAAAACCCACTACAAACCCAAACAAGGTAAAGATTCTTGGGACTAACCATCGATTGACTCACCTGCAAAGTCCAATCGACCACTAGGTGATGGAGGCAGAGACAACAACTTGAAGATCTGACCTGGGTGGTAGTAAAAGTAGAGGTGGTTTGAAGACAAAAAGCTGAAATGGACATGGGTTTTGTGTTGTGGGTGGGGGTGGAAATCTTAGATTTAACTTGAAGGGAGTAGAAATCTCAAGTTTTGTATATATATAAGCAAATCGGTTTGGTTTAGTGTTCATCGGAATCCAAAAACCTTCGCTGACAATCGTACATACTGACTTCAGTGCTTGAAAATCGCTATCGACCACCGTGCCTAACACCTGCGGTGTAGGCTTGAGGCGGGCGGATCGATCTGACTCCAACCAATTCCATCGGTGGCGAGCGGTGCCTGTACAGCCCTAGTTCATATACAAACACAATCACAGTAAATGCTTATTAATAATGACCATAATTATCAAATTTTATATTTATATTTCGTTAAACTTTCTCGTGTACCGTATAGATTATTGACTAGTGTTTGTGTGTGTGTATATATATATATACTAGCCGTTGACCAATGCAACACATAGGAAAGTTTGACAGAAAAAGTATTTATACATGATACACGTTTAATTAATAAGTATTAATAAATAAAAATGTTAAATAAAAAAAATTTTAGAAAAGATTTTACCTAATTTAATAAAATCTTTTTTGTTTAGAGAAGACCAAACATAATTTAATCGTAATTTTGTTGGTTTCCATTTCTCCAAAAAGAAATATGTTAGTTTTGGGCTATTTTATCATAAAAGAACCATTAACTCTAGATTTTTATGTTAACTTTTTTTTTTTTTTTTTATAAATCCACAGTTGATGATGGGAAATGTGCCCTCAGTATGTACCATACATAATTTAATTAAAATGTACTATTAAATTTGTAGTGCAATATGTACGAAAGAAATTTGAAGAAATTTTACCTTCAAATCAGTTTTGTGGAAAATTCTTCCAACTAATATATGTTATTGTTAAAATGATTATCTATAGGACAAAATTTGGTTACAAATTTGATTGTAGTCTTAACAATAAGAATATAACATGTGTTTACATACAAAACCACACTTAAATGATTGTATATAATCATATTAAGTGAGTAATGTACATTGCACATGATATGAATACTTCATTTTTGTATTGTTAGTAACAAAGTTTTTAGTCAAACTCTATTCTTAATTATTTTCATTTTTTGTTAAATAAAATTTTTAATTGAAATAATATATGCAAATAATCTTATAAATCATCATCTAATTTAATAAATTAGAGAAGATCTCTTTTGGATTGAAAAATTTATCTAGAAAATGTGTCACCACCGGTTATTAGGAATCGTTTACTTCAAATATGTTCACTTCAAAAGGACAAGAAATTTGGAATTTTGGAGTGTGGAGTGTGGACTAGTCCAAGAGTGGTGTAAATGTGAATTGAATTGAGTTTGAACCACCTAACTTTCGATTGTGACCAGTGTTGTTAAAAGTGCGCTTAAACACAAAGCGCAGAGCCCTTGGGGCTTTTTTCCTCTAAAGCGAAGCACCCTCACAAAAGCGCGCTTTAAGCGTGCTTTTTTGAGCTTTTTTATTAAGCACAAAGGGCGCTTTTTTGAGCTTTTTGTAAAAAAAAAATTAAAAATCCTGATTTGGTTTTTAGCCATTAGATCTAAATATGTTTGATATAAGCCATTGATTTAATATATAAAAACTAATAGTGTGGTGTGCTACCATACACCTAAGCCTATCTCTTTAGATATTTTTGAACTTTTAACCACAACCACACAAACAAAGGCTAAATCAGACATTCACAAAGATAACATTACTTAACATTTTAGTACTTTTTAGCCTTTGCCTTCTTGGTTCTATACTTCTATTTTGATTCAACCATATTTTGTAATCATGGCCATCAGATATCATGGTTGCATATATTTTGTAAAGCACAAAAGAATTATATAAATGTTATATAAATTATATAAAATGTTTTATTGTAATTTATATGATTAATTGATCACTTGATTGTTGTATTGATCATTAATAAATTTTTTTTAATTTATTAAATTTTAAAAAAAAATATGTGCTCAAGTGCGCGCTTGCACCTTGCGCTTTGCACCTAGACTTCAGGAGGCCTTTACGCTTAAGTGCGCTCCGCGCTTTTAACAACACTGATTGTGACTTGTGAGCTTTTTCTTGTCCTGCACTCCGGGTGTGTCCAAAAGAATCCACAGAATACATCCCAGCATGATGACCCATTTGTCACGTGAAGAGGCACAAGTAACTCATGCTTTCCACGTGAACAAGTTCCTTAGTACAGTGCCACCTTTTTGTTAGCAGTTAGAGCATTCACATCAGTTCGTGGAAAAATTTGTCTATTTTACACATTTAAAACCTACTTTTTCTATTTTACACATTCATTTTTACAAAACACCCACATCAGTTTATCTATTCTACACATTTATTCAATAAAATATACATTCTTTTACATTTTTTTATTATTTTCTCACTCATGGCCTCTCTCTCTCTCACTGCCTCTCTCTCTCTTAGACCCAACCACCGTCATCATCACCCGCCACCATCAAGCCGAAACCCAGATCTGTTTACTTGCTTTGTGCTTTTTTTGTTTCTCATTCTCATGGTTGATCGGAGCTTTTGTTTCTCATTCTCATGGTTGATCGGAGCTGAAACCTAGATGAAGCCGAGACCCAAATCAAGCTGAACCCAGACCCATTCAAGCCGAAACCCAAGGTTGATCGGAGCTAAGGTTGATCAGACCCATTCCTCTATTGCGGTTGCGAAGGTTGATCGGAGCCTCCTTAGGCTCTCGTCGAAGTCGACGCCGACGAAGAGGACGCCATGTTCTTCGTTTACCAGATGGTTGAGACCTTACAGATGTAGAAAAAAACAAAGTAAAAAAAAAATGCTTGAAGAAAGAAGAGCTTCCAGATGAGTGGTTGAAGCAGAGAGTGAATGAGGAGTGAGAGAGAAGGAAAAAAGAAGAGACCAACCAGAGAAGAGAGAGAAAAAATTAATAAAATAAAAAATAAACGAGCTACAGTACCCGTGTATATTTACACGGGTACTGTAGCTCATGGAAAAATATGACCGGTTTTACACATTTTTACATCCACTGATGTGGGTGGTTTTTTGCTCAAAATGTGTAAAATTTACACTGTAGATGTATTTTAGAAGATTTTAGATGATCTGATGTGAATGCTCTTAGCTTTTGTTTTCCCAGAGATAACTTATTAAGAAAAATGTTCCCCAAGGAACACATCACTCTTCATCACTCATCAGTCCTGAGCAAGCGAACAAGAAATGTGAGGAATGAGTCCTATCAAGTTTCAACGATAACGACACAAGACTCAAGAGTACCACACACCAGCATAATAAATTTAGTGGCACAGATTTTTGGGACAAATCCAAAAAAGAAAAAAAAAATTGTTTGCTTCTTGTGATAAATAAAATTGAATTTTATGAATTATGACAATCTAATCAGAAGCTCTTTTCCATGTTACTTGAATGGTGATTATTTTGTTTTTAATACCTAATCATGTACATAATACCATACCATTTAAAAATTTAAATAATGTAACACTTTTTTTTTAGAAGATTAAATAATATAAGACGAGATATGTTTTTAAATGATTAATACCTTTTTTTTTTCTTTTTTTTTTATACAGAATAAAAATTTTACTCTAACCTAATCTAAGTGTATATGTGTGTGAAGCTTCCTCCCGGTGACTTGAACCTCGACTCTTATCCCTCACACCCCATAAACACTTATACTTGTGAAATGACCATTACACCAAGAGTGCGCGGTAGTTAAATTATTAATACTTAAGTGGAATAATAAAATGAAAATGTTCTTTTCATTCACTCATCTTTATATATTAAGAGGATTTAGAAAGTTAGTTACCTACTCTCTAAATTCTCTTTAACACCTGTAATATTTATTTAACGTTATTGCAAACAAATAAATAAATGAGGATATACAAGTAATTTGAAGTTCTTATATTTAGGAGGAATTTAATTTAAACTCAAATGCAATTACACATAACATGTTTGAATTACACTCTCCCACATTTTAGGCTATGTTTGTTTTGGGTGAAAAAGAAATTTGGAAAATATTTTACACCCTTGAGTGTATTTGGGTGCACATGAAAATACGGTTAAACTAAAAATATATTTCAGTTGACTAAATTAAGGCCTTTAGACTTGGAAATGATTTTACATAGTGATTTTACCTTTAACCAATGTCCATTCTCCTCGTTGACTCACGCCAAGCCAAAGGAACTAGGGAGAGAGATACCCAAGGTCAAGCCTGTGCCCACCTACCTCCTCTCACCGATCTGCCTTCTCTCTCTTTCCCTCCAACCAACCAAGGCTGGATCGGACACTGCATGTCACCAATCTTGTGCCTTCACTTAGGAACCACACCCTCTCTTCCACTTTCACTCACGACACTCTCGATCTGGATCAGTCTCACCCTCCCTTTGCAGCTTACCCCAGGCAACACCACTCCACAGTGGTCTTCTCTCTCTTATCTCACTTTTTCTCTCTAACTTGAACCAACCCCCCCCCCCCCCCCCAAAACTTATTTTTGTTTTTGATCTCTGATTTTGTTGTTGTGGTGGTGGTGTGGGTGGTGGTGGATTTTTTGTGGGTGGTGGTAGCAACATAATAGTGGTGGCAGTTTTTTTCCTCTTCCCGATCTGGATTTTGTGTGGGTGGTGGTGGGCTGTGCTTGTCCTTGGTGGTGGTGGTGGCTGGCTTGGGCTTACATTTTCTGAGAATAGATTCTTTTACATCAAAGTCCAAACACAAGAAATAATTTTCTGGCGTAATTTCCACAGTGCAGTCAAATAGCAGAAAATGTTTTCCTTTACGTAAAATATTTTCAACTAAAATATTTTACACTCAGAAAACATTTTATAAATTGCCAAACACAACCTTAACTCCTATAAAACCATTTTACTCACAAATTTAAAATTTTTAATTGCCCTTAACTTTTTTTTTTTTTTTTTTTTGAGGGGGAAATCTATACATTCATTGAAATAAACCGGCTAAATCAGCCTGAAGTACATGAAAAACTTGTGGTGGGGTTTCCTCCATCCACACTAAAAAGTCTTGAATGTTAAGTGCATGTTTGGCCAAACTATAAGTGACACTATTACAATCTCTCGTTACATGAGAGTACAGTAATTTTTCAAACGAAAAGGAGTAGTATTTAGCATCATTGATCAAAGGTCTGATGGGAGACATGGAGCTCTCTAAATCTGTCAAAGCTTTCACCACCAGCAATGAATTCCCTTCCAAAACTGCATTTTCCACACCAAGTTCAGCAGCAAAAGACAGCGCCAGGCCTGCTACCATAGCTTCGACTTCACTGCTACTATGCGCTTGATTGACCACCTTGGAATAGGATGCCAAAACTTGACCCATGCTGTCTCTGATGACTATGCCGAGACCTGACTTGTTGGTGCCCGAGCAAGTCGCGCCATCGAAGTTTATTTTCACCAAATCCGATGGTGGAGGCTTCCATCTCTTCCTGACACAGGCTGCACTCACCGTTGTAGGTACCTGATAGGCTAGAAATTCACTATACCTTTCCTTTGAGAGCTGAACAATCTGCTGGAGTGATGTGGAAGGTTGTCTGAACCGGACCTGGTTCCTTTGTGTCCAAATAGACCACATTATCATAGCTACCAGTCCCACCTCCGTTTGCTGTTGCAGTAGCGAAACTACAAGGTCTTTGAAATCCGAGAAGCTTGATTGTCTTCTTATATGCTCCAGCCCAGAGGATGCCCACATCGTGTTCAGCTCTCTACACTCCCGTAGGGCGTGCAAAGGTGTTTCGTACTCAGCTCGGCACCGGTCGCATAATGGATCCTCAATAATGGTTCTTCGCACCAAGTTTGCTTTGGTTGGCATCGCATTTTGGCAAGCACGCCAAACCAAGTTTTTAACTTTGTTTGGCACGCTAAGACTTCAAACTTTTTTCCAAAGCATTGAATCCTGGTTGTGGGGTTCTTGGGCAGTTTGCAATTGAGCTTCTTCCTTGAGAAATTGATATCCTGACTTGCAGTTGTACCTACCATCCAAAGAGTATGGCCAAAAAAGGATGTCCTCTGAGGCAAACCGTCCAAGTGGGATTTTCTTGATGAGGGCAACTTCTTCTTGAGCAAAAATCTCATCAATAACTTCATGGTTCCACTGCCTGGTGTTGGTGTCTATCAAGTCAACTACCATGGATGTCTCCATGGATGCAATAGGAAAAGAAGTCACTTATGGGGGATGCTTTCTTGGAAGCCAGTTGTGCTGCCAAATTTTTATTGACTCCCCATTCCCCACTCTCCATCTTACTCCCCTACTTAGCACATCCCTACCATGTAAAATGCTTCTCCAAGCATATGAACCCGACCTTGAGTCTTTGGCTTCCATAATAGAGCAATTTGGGAAAAACCTTGGCTTGGGTACTTTATAGAAAAGTGAGGTTTTATTGTGGAGAAGACGCCAAGCTTGTTTTGCCAAAAGTGAATCATTATGAAGTGCTAAATCACGAAATCCCATGCCTCCAACCATTTTAGACTTAGTCAATTCTTCCCATTTCAACCAATGGATCTTCCTTCGGTCACCCCTTTGCCCCCAAAAATTTTTTTTAATTAAACCTTCAATCTCATGACACAACCCCAATGGGAGTTTAAAGCAACCCATAATGTAGGTAGGTATGGCTTGGACTACAGACTTAATCAACACTTCTCTTCCAACTTGAGATAGTAACTTGCCTTCCCACCCTTGAAGCTTTTGCCATATCCTCTCTTTAATGTAGTTGAAACTAGCCTTTTTCCTTTTTCCCACAAGAGAAGGCAGCCCCAGGTACTTGTCATACTGCAAAATCTCTTGGACTCCCAAAGCTTGTTTAATGCTATTTTTTATATCTTCCGGAGTGCTCTTGCTAAAGAAGATGGTTGTTTTGCTTCTATTGACTTTCTGCCCCGATGCCTTTTCATACACCTCCAATATATTTAGCACCTTTTCACATTCCTCCACCGTTGCCCTACAAAATAAAAGACTATCATCTGCAAAAAGCAGGTGGGTTAGTTTTGGGCCTCTTCTACAAAGAGGCAAGCCATGAATCTCGCAACTAGTCTCCGCATGCTTAACTAGGCCATTCAGACCCTCAATGCATAGTAGGAATAAGAAAGGGGAGAGGGGTTCTCCTTGCCTAATGCCTCTTGTTGGGTGGATAAGGCCTTTAGGTTCACCATTAATCAAAATGGAATATGTAACTGATTTCACACAAAGCATGATCAAATGTATCCATTTTTCCGCAAAACCCATTTTCCTCATCAACTCCTCCAGGAAAGACCATTCCACCCTATCATAGGCCTTACTCATGTCCAATTTCAGGGCCATAAAGCCATGATTATTGGATTTGTGATTCTGTATGCAATGCAAAGTTTCAAAGGCAACGAGAATATTATCAGATATTAACCTATCTTTTGTAAAGGCTGATTGGTGTTCAGTAATGATTGTAGGCAGCAAAGTTTTCAACCGATTTGCTAACACTTTAGAAAAAATTTTATACAGCACATTACAAAGGCTAATTGGTCTAAATTGATGCACATATTCCGGGTTTTTAATCTTTGGGATGAGGGCTATAAAGGTGTGATTTAGTGGGTGAGGTAGAGTACATGTGTTCAACCATGTCAAAACTGATGAAGTGACATCTTTTTCCACCGTACTTCGAAAATGTTGGTAAAAGAGCGGAGGCATCCCATCCGAACCTGGTGCTTTTAGAGGTGCCATCTGTTTCAAAGTAATCTGAACCTTATCTTCTTTAAACTCCCGGGTAAGTGAAGAATTCATCTCCTCAGAAATGACTTGTGGTACATGGTCGAGGACACAACTAAGAGAATCTGTTGTGGAAGAAGAGAAGAGCTCACGGTAATAATTTACAATTATGGCCGAAACCTCCTCTGGTTGAAATCTCCAAGCATCTTGTTCATCCCTAATCCCTCAAATCTGATTTTTCCTGAACCTTTTTATTGCCCGGCTATGGAAGTACTTGGTGTTTTTATCTCCTTGGCTGGCCCATAGAAGTCTAGACCGTTGCGCCCACATGCGAGCTTCTCTATCTAATAGCACATTTATCTCAGATTTTAGCTCCCGTACCTTTTGATTATTCCCACTAATGATGGCTTGATTTTCGGCCAAAACCAGCAAGTTCTTCTTTCGGTTCAGCTCTTGGCGAACACTTCCAAACACATCTCGGTTCCACCTGCTCAACTCACTACCACACTTATCTACTTTTGCTAGGACCTCCCTACTCAAATATGACCCGAAAGTAGAGTGCTAGGCTACTTGAACCGTTTCCTCACAACTTGGATGTGATAGCCACATCTCTTCAAAACGAAATGGTTTTTTCTTCGATAGTAGGTCAAGAGGTGCAAGTACAAGTAGGATAGGTCGATGATCCGACGAATCACTATTTAAATGATCATAGACCCTTGAACCTGGGAATTTCATAAACCAATCATTTGTAGCCAATCCCTTATCAAGCCTTTCCCATATTGAACTACCATTCACAAAATGCCTGCTCTAAGTGAATTTTGGCCCCAAGTATCCAAGGTCCATGAAATTACATTCGTCAATGACTTCTCGAAATAATTGCATCTGATTGTGAGACCGAGCCACTCCACCAAATTTCTCATCTTGTTTTGTGATCTCGTTGAAATCACCCATACATATCCACGGAGCTCTGGAATTGGAGTTAAGATACCTAAGTTGATCCCAAGCTTCCCATCTTCTATTTGTCTTAGGTTCACCATAGAAACCAGTGAATCGCCATTCATTCTCCGTACCTTGATCTACAATAGCATCAATGTAATACCTGTGCAACCCTACAATCTTCAAATTTATTGTTGACTTCCAGAATAAAACCAAACCCCTTCCTCAGCCTTCCCTTTGAACTACCCATCTGTGATCAAAATCTATATTACGTTGAACCTGTTCTAGCCTTGCTTCATCTGTCAGAGTTTCGAGTAAAAACACGACAAAGGGATCTTTCGCCAGTATAATTTCTACAAGCTCTTTCCCTGTACATAGGTTCCTAAGCCCACGACAGTTCCATGCTAGGCAACTCATTGTTCCTGGCTGAAAGGCCAAAAATGTATTGACCCATTGTAATTAAATCAATTGATTAATTAGCCAAGTTATTAATTAATCAAATTAACATGCAAAGCACGTGGTAGCACAAACAAATCACCAATTAAACTAAGTGTGCAGCGGAAAATAAATAACATGGTGATTTGTTTACGAATGGGGAAAACCTACACGGCAAAAACCCCACCGGGTGATTTTTAGGTCTCCAGTCCTGAAATTTCACTATTATCACAACAAGCGGTTATAAGTAAAGGAATCTCAGTACCTTATACCAACCTACAGTTGAACCCTTACCCCAATACCCAATTGGACTTGTTTTGTAGTGACAATTTTCCTTTTTAATGCACGGCTCCCAAGTACGTGACTAACCAATGCGCGGATCCCAGTACGCAACTTCAATCACCAACTGTAGAAGGTTGTTGGCTACAAAATTCTTCAGTTCATCCCAACGATGAAGATCAAGAAGATGCTTAGTCACAAAACCCAAAGGTGCACATACACAGCAACTTTTTCAATAATGATGAACTAGGGCGAAACTTTGTCTCCGGTCACAAATTGCTTGAACAGACTTTGCTCAATGCTTGTGCAACTTGTGTACTCTTTGACGGCCCTTAAAAAAATCCTTTTATATGTCTAGGGTTAGGAGAAAAGAAGGCCCAAACACATAAACACAGATCCCAAGAAAACAGAACAGAAAAATCTGTTTCTCTTAAACCTCGACAGATAGGAGGTGTTGAGCAGCTGTCGAGCACACAGGGCTAGAACAGCTTTCTTAAGCTCGATAAATACAGTTGTCGAGTTTTAATGATCTTGCACTTTCTCAACTTGTTTCTTGGACAGACTTGATGACTTCAACACTTGATCTTGAAACCTTGTTTCTTGAAGTATTAAAAACACCTAGAACTACCCAATTACAAGTGAAGTGCGTTTTGTCAAAGGATTAGCTAATTACATAAAAGAATGACATATGTTCTTAACAAGTGAACCACATATGTCCTAACACTGGCAAGGCTGGGAACCAACCTCCACCAATTCAAAATAGGCACCATCTTCACCCTAAGAAACCTTAACTCGCTTCTTTGGTAACTTTGGTAGAAACTTACATGTGCTAGCACTTCTTTTTTGGCCTGAACAGTACTCAAATTGTTCAGTGTTTGTGGGAACCCCAAGTCTTGCACGGCGGGTCCATGTTGGGAGCACTCGAAGATGGTCATGTTTTGGTGATACCCTAACAGTCTCATGGGCATCACGTGGCTCATTAAGGTGGGTAGCATGTGTCTCATTAACCCGGTCACGTGATTCATTAGAGTGGGTTGCATGTGGCTTATTAACCCGGTTACTCTTTATTTTGTTTCTTAATGCTGTCCGAAACTGAAGTAGTAATTGGTGTTTCACGATTCTCCTTAATTGCATCTTGCTGCTCCTCACGTAACGTATTTCCTTGGCTAACGTTACTTGCTGAATTTGGACTATTCAGCTTCCTATGGTTGTTTCTGTCGCCGTCAACCTGTCGTATTTCTTCAGTCATAACAACCTGGTCCACCGGAGGTTGAACTGAACCATCACAGTCCATAGCCGAACCAGTTTGCTTCCTTGCCGTGTAAAATCCTGGGACTTTAATCACGTTCTTTTTTTATGGGACGAACATTGAGGCTCGAATACTAGGACCAAACTGATGTTGATCTGGTTGAAGTGTTCCCTCGCTTTCAATCCACATTTCACAATCCTTATCATCATGAGTTAGGCGACCACACCAGTAGCACAAGTTTGGAAGCCTCTCATACTTGAAGCTAACCCATGTCTGCTTTCCATTCCCCAAAGAGACAAGGCGTCCGCGGCACAAAGGAAGTGATAAATTGATTGAAGCTCGAACTCGTAAAAAACTACCCCCATCAGAGTCCTTAGGCTCAACAGGAGAAGAAACATCTCCAATGACTGAACTAATCTTTATCGCTGCCTCCATAGTCATATATCGTATAGGAATACCATGCAGCTGAACCCAAAAACTTGCTTTGTCGAATTTGAGCTCATGGATGGCATCCTCTTTCTCATATCGTTCCATCACTACTAAGTGTTTGTCGAAACTCCATGGCTCGCTCTGCAAAATCCGATCAACATCCGCTTTATTGTCAAAAGTAAAGAGTATTTTGTGATCACCTAAATTCTGAACCTTGAAGCCATTACGTGCCCTCCACAATGGTGTGAAGGTTCTTGCGATGACATCAATATTCAGAGCTCGCTTCGTGAGAAACTTTGCTGCAATGCAAAAATCCTTAGTTGAATCCTCTTGGTTGAGGCAACAACCCGGCCCCTCCCTCTCAGATAAAGTTAGGTGGCTCCAATTTTGTGTAAGGTCGTCCATTGATTGGTAGACGGCGTACACCTCACTCTTGTGTTTCCCTAAACCCCAGAAAAAGAAACCCACTACCCGAGGAATAAACTTGTTATCCCACGGAGACTCAAGACACCTTCGTAGTGAAGGGACAACCTATTCTACTACAGCAAAGAAGTTAAGCTTCTTTGAGAGAGAAACTTGAATTGCAAAGAGAGTGTCAGACTTGAAACCTCACTTAGTGCTTCAACAATGTTATTTCAAAGCCAATAGTGATATTAAGACATTTCATCACACACATAATATTTCAATACTCTACCACGCAGGGGCGTAGCCAAGAATAAATACATGGGGGGGCTGGGTTGTAACATAAATATACTAAATATAATTCTTAAGTCTATTGGATACAAAATTATCAACTTTCAAATAGCGAAAACAAAACGTCAAAAGAAAAACAATCACACGCACAAGACAGTATTTACGTGGTTCGGCAATTTGCCTACGTTCACGAAGTTGCAGGGATTTCACTATTATCAAAAAAAATTACAATGTGCGGCTACAGTGTTTTGCTTTCTCAAAAACAACAACAAGACAAAACCCTAATCACAAAAAAAAAAAAGGCTTTTATATCCTGCGCACAGGATTCACAATGGGCTACAAAACGGGCCAAAAAAATTTTGTCTGCCCAAGCCTCTGCTCCATGGATTAAGCCTCAGTAAATCTCCCATTAAAATCCACACAACATTATTCAAGTCAGGCCGGGTCATCAACCGGATCAAATCATGCCTGACGACGATTTTTCATGGAATAAAATTCATCCATTATCATCTCCATAGTGAAATTCCCTGCAATTTCCTTCTCTATATAAACTATCATATTATCTGCCAAAAACTCATCCTCCATTCTATTGCGAAGTCTTGTTTTTAACAACTTCATAGCTGAGAAAGCTCGTTCTGTAGTTGCTGTAGAAACTGGAAGGGTCAACACAAGACGAATAAGTCTATCAATCAAAAAATAGATATTAGACTTTCCTGAAGTTTTTAATCCCCTACATAGCTCGGAAATTGTACTCATATTTTGAAAATCTGGATGTTTTATCACATCAAGCTCATAATGTTGCAATTGAGACTCCAAAAGTTCTTGTTCATGTTCAGTAAAATCTTGAGGATAATATTTCTTAACTAAATTGCATATATGAACAATTTTGAATAATTTAAAAGCATCCTTGGGATTTAAAGCTGAACTAAGAATGACAAGTTCCGTTGTTAGCTCACAAAATCTACTTTTCAATTCTTGCAATTGAAAGTCTATTGCAACTGTAAATATGCAAATTCTAAAATAATGTTCCATTGTTAAATCTTCATCTTGACGACGATATCTACCTCGACCTTTAGTGTAACGAGCATTCATATCAGGAATATTAATTTCATGTTGCTCACAAAATGCTATAACACTAGCAAGTAAAGGCTCCCATCCATCATCTCTCAACTTTTGAATAAGTGATTTTGTAGTTGAAACTAAATGCATGGCATTTAAAAGGTCTTGAGAACGTTGTTGCAAAGCTTGACAAAGAACATTAGTAATTCCCATTATCTCTTTCATCAAATGCAAGATTAAAATAAATTCAAATGATGTTAATACCTGATAAGCTCCCTCGGCATCACCGCGTTGTTTATAGTTAGCCCCTTCCTCAGAGATATTGTTGATAACTTTGCAAGTAGCATCAAACATGTTAATCAAACTACAAATAGATTGAAAATGAGATCCCCACCTAGTATCTCCAGCTCGTTGCAAAGTACCAATCTGGTTTGCACCTCTTCCAGTCTCAATTTCATTAGAAGCAATCATATTCTCAACCTGTTCTGCTTGAGCATATTGCAATTCATCATTACGCTTACTAGAAGCAACAACAATATTGATAATATTAACCAAATGATCAAAGAACTGATGAACATCTTTTACTTCTCTAGATGCTGTAACTAGAGCTAATTGCAACCTATGAGCCATACAGTGTACATAATAAGCATATGGGCACTCTTTAAGAAAAAGAGCTTGTAATCCATTCCATTCACCACGCATATTACTAGCCCCATCATATCCTTGACCTCGAATATTTTCAATGTGAAGGTTGTAATGAGAAAGGACAGCACATATCTCATTCTTTAAAGTCAATGCAGTAGTGTCTCTAACATGCACAACATGAAAGAAACGCTCTTTAATGAAACCTTCTTTATTAACAAACCTCAAAATGATGGCCATTTGCTCTCTCTTTGACTCATTCCGAGCTTCATCAACAAGAATGCAAAATTTTGCATCCCCAATTTCTTCACGAATAGCATTTCGCACATTACTAGCAAGAATATGCAAAATCTCTTTTTGAATTGTGGGTGATGTATATTTGGCATTTCCTGGTGCATTTTCTAAGACAACACTAGCTACTTTGTCATTGAAAGTTGATGTGAATTTTATCAATTCAATAAAATTACCTCTATTTTTTGAATCAAGGCTTTCATCATGACCTCTAAAAGCACAAGCTTGGAATGCTAGCCATCGAGCACACTCTACTGAGGTTTTGAGCCGCAACCGATTATTCTCTAATTCTTTTGACGTTTGTTTCTCAATCAGCTTGTCAATATGCCGTGAATGATTCTTTAAATTCTCGCAACAGTTCATAGCAATTTTATGTGGGGAGTTTGGTTCTTTCCCTTCATGACGAATTAAAGCACAATTCATTCCATCTTTCACATTTTTCCAATTATTAAAACCTTGTGAAATGAATACATCTGATCCGGGACAACCTATTGGTTTCTTACTAAAAAGGTAGCAAGGTAGACAATATATCGCATCCATTGAAGGTGAGTATTCCAACCAATCCTTATGTGAACCAAACCATGAAGGTTGAAATCGACGACGATGAGTATCATCATTGTATGGATAGTCTATATCTTCAGGTTGATATGGACCTTCTTTGAGATAAGCTCGTCGAATTTCATCTTGTTGGTTGATAGGAAATTCACATATTTGTTTACGTGATCCTGGATCACGATCTATCTCGTCAAATTGAAGTTTTGGACATTTGGAGGGGTGTTCATCAGGTATTGAAGTATTAAGATTTGTTTCTACAGCCACAGGTGTCCTAATTTCTGAATTGCTAGCATCTTTTTTCTTAAAGAATGCATCAATTGTTTTTCGTTTGCTCATAATTCTTTTAGCTTTAAGAATATGACAAAAAAATTAACCTAAAAAGAATTTTAAAAAAAAAATTTAATTAGAAATTTTTACTTAGTTATATGAATGTTATTCATACTCAAGAAAAAAACAAAATTTTCACTATAATTTAAACAGTCAGCCCATTTTTAATACAACTTTAATTAATAATAACTCCTCAAACAAAAACAAAAATAATTTAATTAATTTGTCTTTTATAATATATTGGTTAATTTAATTATATAGCTTTAATTATTATTGTTTAGCTTTAATTTAATTTTCACTATAGCTTTAATTATATAGCTTTTATTATATATTGGTTAATTTAATTACATTACTTTAATTATTATGCGGCACCCGGCCCATGTGCCCATAGCAACAGACAAGCACAAAATGCGCCCCAATCACAATAGCTAGCTGCAATCAGAAAATTTCGCAATGCCAATTATAAATCATAACACACGTTACACTAACTAAATGACAATTAATATTTTACCAAACACCAAGTCACTGACCAACAACAAAAAGGATAAGATAATGCCAAATTTAAAAAGACAAAAACACTAACACAGGCAAAAAGCAAAACCAGCCAATGAGCCAATCAGAGAGCCACAATTCAAAAGGGAGAGAGACACTTACCGAAATGTGAGACATCAGAGGCTTAGATAAAGAATAAAGAGTCTTCATAAATTTTCATTTCAATTTTCTCCTTCAGTGAAATAAAGAGAGAGAGACTGAGAGAGAGTTAGAGAGAAAAACCTTGAGGGAGGGCTGGGCCGGAGCGGAGGGAGCAACTGCCAACGAGCGCCGCTGCACCGGAGCACGATCTGCGATCTCCGATGAGGCACTGACAGCTACGATCTGCAAAAAAAAGATTTCAAATTTTCAGTGAGATAAAGAGAGAGAGACTGAGAGAGTTAGAGAGAAAAAAGTGAGAAATACCTTGAGGGAAGGCCAGAGGGAGCACCGGAGCAGAGGCAGAGAACTCTGCGATCTCTGATCTCCGATCTACGATGAGCGGCGACCGGGCGAGCAATGACGACGACAACTGAGCTGCGGCGACGACGACGGCGACGTGACCGTGGTTACTGGGTTTGGTTTTGGTTTGTGTATTGGGGGTTTTTTTTTTTTTTTTTTTGTTGAGAAACACCTCTGTTTTGCGTTTTGGGGTTTGCTGGAGTGTTTTGCGTTTTGGTTTGGGTTTGCTGGAGTGTTTTGCATTTTGGTTTGTTGGAGTAAGAGTTTGATGTGCATTGGGGTTTGATTTCTCTGCACTGCCAGCGACGTGATGGTTTCAACGTGATGCTCTATACTGATTTTTTTTTTTTTTTTTTTTGGTTGAGAATCCGTGGGCTTGCCGTGAGCGAGCTTGGGCTCGCCGTGGGCTTGGCTTGCCGTGAGCTCTGTTACATTTTTTTTTTTTTTTTTTTTTTTTTTTTTTTTTTTAGATTTTAGTTCAAATTTGTTTTGGGCTTTTTTTTTTTTTTTTTTTTGCTTGAAAGTAGAACAGATACATATATTTTTTTTAATTTGAGGTGTTTCTAATTTTTGATTGGGGGCTGGGAAAATGGTTGAGAAATGGGTAGGGGGCCTGCTGGTTAATGATGGGGGGGCCTATTAATTTTTTCTTCCTAGTCTAATGGGAAAAAAAAAAATTTTGCAGGGGCCTCGACCCCCTCAAGCCACTATGTGGCTCCGCCCCTGAAAACCATGGTTGCAACTCTCATCACAAAATCTCTACATAATAAGTGCAAAAATACTAAAATAGAAAAACAGTACTATTTAAAACTAAAACTCGACTCTTGCTTTCATTAAGAAGAAGATAAAAGTATTACATACTGAAAGTTGCTATCTTCTTACAAAAAAAAAAAAAGTCGACTCTTGCCAAACTCAACTAAGACTCTTGCTGCCCCTCTGTGGGGGTAAGAACCCAAATTTGTATATTGTGCCTTGGACCTTATCTGAAGACGTGGATAAGTCCGAAGAGGAATAAATGATTGGGAAATGCCCCAAAGCTGAGAATCACGTAAGTAAAGAAAAGAGGAATATAGTCTAAAGAGCATTTCCTTCTCGGATATGATGAACATCGGTCAAGCATGCGTTTGGATAATTTAGGTAACCTTCCAAGGAGTTCCAACAATTAGGATAAACCTTATACACTACAAAAAAACGGGGCTATCCCAGCATTTTCAAAACCGCTGGGATAGCCCCAAAAAGCGTTGGGATAGGGTCAAAATTCCTATCCCGGCGTTTTTTTTCCCGGTGCTTCAAACCGCTGGTTTTTAAATGTCGGGATAGGGTTGTGCGGACCTGTACCAGCGCTTTTCAAAAGCGCTAGGATAGGTCCCGGCGCTTTCAAACCCTGTTCCGACGTTTTTACTTATGTCGGAACAGCCTTTGTGAAAATGTGAATATAACCTATACCAGCGCTTTTACTACCTGTGCCAGCGCTTTTAAAAGCGCTGGAATAGGTGCTACCTATGCCAGCGCTTTCAAAAGCCCTGGTATAGGTCATGAACGAATAAAATAGAAAAGGCCTATGCCAGCGCTTTTATTACCTGTGCCAGCGCTTTTAAAAGCGCTGGTATAGGTCTTGAATCAATATAATTTAAAAGGACCTATGCCAGCGCTTTCAAAAGCGTTGGCATAGGTCCTTTTTTTTTTTAATTTTTTTTTAAAATTTTTTAGTACCTGTAATGTACCTAAAATACATATTTTCCAATACCTATTTTATAGCAACTGTAATGAACTACAATTCATATTTTCCAATAGCAAATACCATACCACATTAAACCAAGAAACTAAATATATTTAATTACACCATATCAATAATTACATCCCAAATGTCTAGAATTTTATACACAAAATAATACATCCCAAGTGTCTAGAATGTTATGGACAAAAGAATACATTCTAAACAACTATGTACAATGTCCTACACAAAAGAATACATTCTAACTATATAGAATGTCCTGCACAAAAGAATACATTCGAATTGTCTAGAATGTTATAATAAAGTTTCCAACTATGATGTGTACATATATATCAAAGTTTGAAACTTTATTATAAATATCAAAATATCATAGTAACTACTCCAAAATAGGTGCCCAAAGTATCGCCTACTACGTATCATCAAATGATAAGTGCTGAGCACCAGGAGACTGGATATCCACTGCAGAATCACCATCATCATCTTACAAATTAAAAAACACACAATGGATTAGTGTACTAAACAACAGAGTTAGTAGCTGAATGACACAATATCACTAGTATTACTACCAAGTGCCACATTAGCAATTAAAACACACTCAAAATGACTGATTTCAATTAAGCATATCAATTGGGTATTAGTCTCAATAAATTTCTCAAAAAGTGATTAGTAAGCAATTTATGCAAAAGGTTCAATAAGTGATTACTTACAAATAACCTCGAAACAACCATCAATACAAAGAAAAGGAAAATGTTTTCAAAGCTCCCAGTCACAAAACCACAATACAAGTAATAACTAAAATAAGTTAAAATGAGGATTTAATAAACATAAAAAAAATATTTTAAAAGGCTTAATTTCAAGATAACTTCTAAAAACCCATAAATTTACCTTATTGTATTAATATGCCTGAGTCTAAACTCTAAACAAGCTTAATTTCATTTTTGGAATGAATGAGTTTACCCCACTTTGCTTCTTGCAATAATTCAAGGACAAATAATTTTGTTTTTCCTCTATTTAAGGTGGTTGTAATAATCAAGCGCTATAAGACCGCTTGAATGATCAGTTGATTATTTGGCTGTTAAACCTTTTTTTTTTTTTTTTTTTATACTTATAAACATGGGGTAATTACAAGAAAGTTTTGTTTTGGGATGATTTAAAGTGTCGGTTAAAAGACTTAAACTCAGAACATTAGATCATATGAACCTGAAAATTACTAGATTGACTCAATGGGTAACTTGGCTGTTCCTGTTTGCTACACAGATATTTTCTCTTTACAAGTTCTTGTCAAATTATGGGCCACTACTTGGGCATATTGTCCTCTCTCTGATCACTCATTTACTTACAACCTTGGTATATTCCTACACCTCATTACAGCTCTTGATTCTCATCTTCAATCACACTACTAATCAGTCCACAAAGTCATAACACATCAAGCAAAATAGACCTGACTTGACATGACACCCTCCCACTAATAAATAAATAAACACTAATACAATCTAAATTAGGACATTTTTAGAAGTAATTATAAATGATAAACAAAACGAATCTTTATTACTATTAATTTTTGGTAAAATAACTAAAAAGAATCTTTATTTGGATAGAGCAGGTGACCAACAATATTTAGCAAACTGAAAAAGTTCTCCAAAGACATGGCTAACTAATTAACCCATTTCACAGCAAAATTCATCAGATCAAAACTCACCAATCACCTACACACAAACACACAAAAAAAAAATCATATACTATCCAATAACCCATTAACTTCATAAATTACCCATAAACCATTTCCAAACAAAATTTCATCTGATTATTTTGCATCACAGAAACTTCATGACAACTCACCAATCACCATACAAACATGAACAAAAATGCACATACTTTGTATTCAAACTTCTTACCACAGACATACTGGGAAACGATGGGCACAGTGAAGTCAACACCCTCCGCATTAACCTCATTTCAGCTTCATAATGATTGCATTTCTCCTTCATTTCTTCTACTTGAGTGGACAACTCGATAACCCTTTGGTCGGTTGCAGTAGATGTTCGAGGTGGCGTACTGTCATCCATTGACCTCGCACGATTGCCAGAAGGGTTAGACCAAAGCCTACCCCTCTAACACGGCCACCTCTCTCTGCACCGATGACCTGTCCAAATGCATCGTCAGGCTGCCAAAGTATGCTAGCCTCAATGTCGTTTCCCCGCAACTGTGACCCCTTTGTCATAAGCTCTTTCATCTTTGCCTAGTAATCACAAATAAACAAAACAACATATTAGCAACGAGTAATATGCTTTTACTTGCACTTGCTGCTTTTACTTGCACTTAAGTAATCATTGAGAAAGAACTAAAAGTAATAAAGCAACTTATGACTGGGAGCGCTTTGTCCAACACAACCAAGCAAATTCAAACAAGCAGCAATATTTATAAAGGGGGATTAATAGACAGGAAAATTTTAAAATTGTAGTCATTATCGTAGAAATGAAACTTATTATCAACCTCAAAGCCCCTTTCACCATAATATCTAGAAATAATGAAGTATCAAGGCATCATATTATAAGTTGCAACAAAGTTAAACATGTGACTCTAGGCTTATTAAGCTTAGTAAGGCACTTCCCAAATCCAACAACATTAAATTATTGCCTCCAGTCTTCAAGATTGCTTACTATAATCATTAAACTTTAAGTCAAAATTGTAGGACAAACTACATTTCCAATCCTAAAGAAATAATATAGCCGCACCATAAAACTATTCAAACATTGGGGACTAAGTCAAGAAATATTCACCATGAAAATGAAAACCTACAATCTTAATCATAAAAGAGTAAAGTTAGGTAAAGTATTCAAACCTGTGGCCCTCTTTGCAATCTTAATCAGAAAAGAGTAAATGATCTTTTAATAAATAAAAATAATAATGTTATAAACAAAAGTTTCTAACATTGTACAACCCTAATCTAATCTAATCTAATAATGCCAACCATCATTATCCCACATGACTGGAAGGGTGGAATCTAAAAATGCAAACTATTTTTGAAGGCAGTCGACAGTGCACAAACATGAGGTCACTATTTTATACAATTAAGATAAAATTAAGATCCACATCATCGTAGCAGAGTACATGCACTTGATCATGAGTGGATCCTCAAGACTCTTAACCCTTGGAAGTTTATGAAGAATGAAAAATATATATAAAAAAAAAATTAAATATTTAACTCCCTCTTGTTTAAATGTTTGAAAGGAAATGAAGTAATCATATTTGGGATTTAAATGAGAAAAAAAATTTAATTATTAATATTACTAGCCAATGTCCCACGCGACACACGTACACTCTATAAATTCATTTTTATAAATTTGATAAAGAATTATTTCTACATGTTATAATATTTAAGAAAAAAATTCTAATTAGATTACACATCATTGTAAAGAAAGCAAATCTAAATTATTGTGATTATTATAAGTAAGAATATGAACTTCTTTCTTAAGTGAATTGAAAAATATTAAATTATATCCACTATGTTAAGAGCACTATCAATAATGTGTCCTACAAAATAATGTGTCCACACTCCACAGTTACACATAAGGCCGTGCACCTCTAAGAAACAAACATCACCGATATGTAGCTCAGTTTTCAAACGCCTACTTGCTTCATGCTCACTACGTCCTTCACCACCACGTTGACTAATGATAGCATCAATCTGTCAAATAACACCTTAACTAACTTCTTTGAGTCACCTGTAATGTCATATAAGCAAATATCCATTCAACCGCTACATGAATGAAGTTTTTATAAAGAAAAATGCATTACAAATACTATAAGTTTGTCCTTTTTTCCTCCAATTTTATAAGCCCTTTTTCCCCTTCTCCTAAAATCAGTAGAGCAAGAAAAAAAAATTAAGACTAGGAGAAATCAACAATGAAGGGCACCACATCTTTATGATGAGGTTGCACCACTTTCATACACACTAAGTGGGGCAATTTTAGAGTACAACCATTTTTTAATTGAGGACACCTTACTTGAAAGTTGATATAAAGCGAGAAAAAGGAGAGAATTTTTGCAACATAACATAATTAGTATGAATTAATAAGCTTAATAATATGCCATCACACAAAGAAAAGGACTGTATATTTTATTTGGATTTTACTAGTGCAAATAAAATAGACAATTATAAACAATATTTTACTAGTGCAAATGCACCATAGTAGCAGTTCTCCAGCCCTCTAGAGAAGTATGTTTTTAATTCTCAGTTGGATCAGGACCCGATTTAGTTCATGTATGACCATGCACTGCCCCCCACTCCACCTTGACAACTGATCCTGCCTTAATATGCCAGCTTCCCTACCCTACATCAGTATCCATCAACTATACATGCCACCATGACAATTGATAAGGCCGTGCATCTCTCTTCATCTCTCTACTATATTATTATTGTTTCACATACACACACATAAATATATATAATAAATAAATAAAACCCCTACATAATGGTGTGAGATGTACTCCATGCACATGAGAAGTGGGGCATGTGTTACAAGTTAATTGATAGTAGAGCTTTCACATCACTTTAAAGTTTTTGAAAGAGCTATTTAGAAGAGAACCACTTTGCATTTTGAGGTGAGTTTGGATCTTCAGTTACAATGATAGTAAGAACCAAGCACATTTGACAAAAAATTAAGAATTAAACATTCAGAACATTCTATAAAAGAATAAGTGAAATGGTCCACAAACCATAAGGACAATAAACTTTGAAATTGAAAATCTAAATGAACCTGCTTATTCAGTGACAATGAGCATGTAATTATAAAACAATCAAATTTGTCACAAAAATTCAATTCATGACCATTGATGCAGTTTATTTTGCAGAACCAATCAATTCACAACCATTGATACAGTTGAAGTAAAATACTACAGAATATTCTTGAAAGAAAATAGAACTATCTTCAATCTTTGATATAAAAGGGATTTTTGGAGGCAGGGTAGGTCTTAGAATGAAATCTCACTGAAAAAAAGTTGCAATGCATCATTACTTATGCTTTATGACTTTGTATTTCAAATAAACCAATGAAAAGATGTCAAACCAGAGGAATGGGAGAAATGAAATGGCCTCTTTCAAATTCAAGGACTGAAATGTTTGAACCCTTTCATATCTCATAGAACATTCAGCTCAAAGCAATATCAAAATTAAATGACCATATGTCTCTTTGGATCAAAACAATCATCCCTCTATCACTATCACTATCACTATTACAGACACAGAGAAATTAGATTCAAACACATTCCAGTTCCCACATTTACCTAGAAAGACCAACAACAATTGAATCAAATTTAGTATATAACAAAGTATATCCCGATGAGAAAATTAACAAATAATTGGAAAGAGGCATTAGAAAGAAAGAATGACTTACACTGTCAAAGTTCAAAATTTTAAGCCCAACACTGAAAGAGAGATTCAAATCTGCAGAACCCAGAAAACAGTTATTTATTAGAACCAAACCAATTCAAATTTATAGAGGGCAAAACAAAATTTAAAAAAAAAAAAAAAAAACCCACAAACGTTATTTCCAAAAAAGTTTGAAATTTCAGATTAAAAAACAAACAAAAGTAAATTCATTTTATGAAAAAGAAATCACCAAAAAAAAAAAAAAAAAATGGGAACTGTACCAACTGAATGAAAAGACAGTGATGAGGGAGGGAAGGAGTTTGAGGATGGCCGCGGTGGCTGTGTTGTTGGCGTGGTGGTGTCGGTGGCAGAAGGCAAGGCCGACGGAGTGTGAGAGAGAGTGAGGAAGGGAGTGAGGGAGAATGAGGTTGTCGAAGGACTGTTCGACCGGCGGCGGGGAGGACGGTGGTGGCTTAGCAGTCCAAGTGGTGAGGGTTCAGAGACGAGAGTGAGGGAGAATGAGGTAGAGAGTGTTTGGGTGGGCAGTACGATGGTTTGATTTGAGTGAGAGAGTAAAGAGACCCAAATTTTTACTAAGTGTTTTGGTGGGAACTGAAGAGTTTTAGAGGGAATTCAGAATTTTTATTGTGACAACATTTTCACCTATTGTGACAACATTCAGAATTTTAAAGTTGCTGCAATAAAGAAAGAGTAGGCTAAGGTTTATTATGACGGGAATATAACTTGTTGTGGCGAAAATTAAGTCCGCCTTAATAGCTCTTTACGGATTTTTTTAATAAAATAATATTTAATACTTCAAATTAATAAAATATAATTTAATAATTAAAATTTTTTAATTTAATCCTACAAATTAACAAATATATAATTTAATACTTCAAATTTACTAAAATGCAATTTAATACTACAATTGTCAATAACATATAATTTACTAATTAATAACAATATAATTAATACTTCCAATTATGTAAATATATTTTAATACTACAAATTATTTGAGTATAATTTAATAATTAATAAGATTTAATATAATATTTCAAATTAATAAAATATAATTTAACACTACAAATTAATAAAATGAAATATATTAATTAATAGAAATATATTTTCATAATTCAACTAAACAAAATTTATTTGAATTTATACTTCAAACTAATTTAATATATTTTAATTTAATACTTCAAATTAATAAAATATAATTCCTCGCTACAAATTACTAAAATATGATGTAATAACTAGAAAAAAAAAATGTAAGATGAGACAGGAGGACCAAAAAATTAAAATATAATTTAATATTACTTTGGAATGACTAAAATACCCCTAAAACTAAAAGAAGACCAACTTACCTGCATAACCGTAAGAAATTACCGAAATACCCCTACCACCCAAAAAATGGTTGAAAAACCCTCGAAGCAAGAAAAATAGTTGAAATACCTTTGAAGCCTAAAAAAAGACCACAATACCCTTGAATCCTAAGAAAACACCAAAATTGAAGGAAATATAATGTATTATTCAATGAAAACGACTATAATACCCCAGTACCTAAAAGAAGGCCAACCTACCCCACAAACTCAACAAATGGCTGAGACACCCCTACCACCCAAAAAATGATTGAAATACCCCCGAAGCAAGAAAAATAACTGAAATACCATTGAAGCCTATAAAAAGACCACAATACCCTTGAATCATGAGAAAAACCAAATTTGGAAGAAATATAATTCAATATTCATTTGAAAACGACTAAAATATCCCTAAGACTAAATATAAACTGAAAAAATGGCTGAGACACCAAAATACCTTTTGACAGCTGAAAATGAACCAAATACCCCATAGGTAGAAGTGGCAAATGGGCGGGTTGGGTCATAAATGGATTAAGTGTATAGTTACCCATTTATCCATTTATGACCCGTTTATATATAAATTAATTATCCATTACCAACCCAACCCATTTAATTAGTAACCCACCTATTTAACCCAATATGACCCAAATACCTCTAAAACTACTTGAATACCCTCTTGACCTCCAAAATTACTAAAATACCCCCAAAACCCAAAAAATGACCAAAATACCCCTAAAACCTAAAAATTACCAAAATAATCACAAAATCTACAAAATGACCAAAATACTATAACCTAAACAATGACTAAAATACCCGTGAAACCTAAAAATTACCAAAATACCCCCCAAAAACCCATAAAATGACCAAAATACCCCCAAAACCCCATAAAATGACCAAAATACCACTGAAACCTAAAAATTACCAAAATACCCCCAAAACCCATAAAATGACCGAAATAACCCCAAAACCAAAAAATGACGAAAATACCCCCGAAACATAAAAAATGACGAAAATACCCATGAAGCCCAAAAAAAGTGCAAAATACCTCCAAAACCTAAAAATGACCAACCCCCCCCCCCCCAAAACCCAAAAAAAAAAGTCCAAAATACCCCCGAAACCTAAGAAATTACGAAAATACCTCCGAAATCTAAAAAATGGCCAAAATAACCTTGAAGCCTAGAAATAAACCAAAATAACCCCGAAACCTAAAAATAACTAAAATACCCCCGAAACCTTGAAAATGGCCAAAATAACCCCGAAGCCTGAAAATTGACCAAAAAAACCTATAAACCTAAAAATGATCGAAATACTCCCGAAACCTTAAAAATGGCCAAAATAACCCCAAAGCCTGAATATTGACCAAAATAACCTAGAAACCTAAAAATGATCGAAATACCGTCAAAACCTAAAAAATGATCAAAGTACCCTTAAAACATAGAAATTAACTGAAATACCCCTTAAAACCTAAAAAATGAAAAAAGTACCCCTGAAACCTATATATGACCGAAATAACCCCTAAACCTTAAAATGACCAAAGTATCCTCGAAACCTAAAAAATGACCAAAATACCCCGAAACCTATAAAATGACGAGAATGTCCCTTAAACTTGTAAGTCGATAAAAATACACCCTAAACCTAAAAAATTACCAAAATCCCCCCTAAAACTAAAAAATGACCAAAATACTCCCTAAACGTAACAAATGACCAAAATACCCCCTTAACCCCTATTTTGGTAATTTTAGAGGTTTCGGGTGCATTTTGTTCATCTTATAGGATTAGTGGTATGTTGGTCATTTTAGATATTTTGAAGGGTATTTTGGTCGTTTTATAGGTTTAGAGGTATTTTGGTCATTTTTTAGGTTTCGAGGGGTATTTTGGTCATTTTTTGGATTTCAGGGGTATTTTGGTAATTTTTAGGTTTCGGGGATATTTTGGTCATTTTTTAGGTTTCGAGAGTATTTTGGTCATTTTTTGGATTTTAGGGGTATTTTGGTCATTTTTTTGGGTTTCAATGGTATTTTGGTCATTTTTTGGGTTTTGGGTGTATTTTGGTAATTTTAGGTTTCGGGGATATTTTGGTCATTTTTTGGATTTTGGGGGTATTTTAGTCATTTTTTATGTTTCGGGGGTATTTTAGTCATTTTTAGGTTTCAGGGGTATTTTGGTCATTTTTTTTAGGTTTCAGGGTATTTTGGTCATTTTTTTTGGTTTTGGGGGTATTTTAGTCATTTTTAGGTTTCAAGGGTATTTTGGTCATTTTTAAGTTTTTGGGATATTTTGGTCATTTTTTGGGCTTTGGGGGTATTTTTGTAATTTCTAGGTTTCGGGGGTATTTTGGTCATTTTTTGAGTTTCATAAGTATTTTGGTCATTTTATGTTTTTGGGAGTATTTTGGTCATTTCTTAGGTTTGGGCTCTTTTGGTCATTTCCTAGATGACCTATTCCAGCGTTTTAGGTGACCTATCCTAGCGCTTTTGGAGCGCTGGAATAGGTTGATCCTATTCTAGCGCTTCAACAAGTGCTGGGATAGGTCATTCTCCATTCCCTTATGAGAAAGAGCTGTCCCAGCGCTTTTAAAAGCGCTGGGATAGGTCATTCTTCGTAAGTGAATGGAGGGACCTATCCCAGCGCTTTTAGAAGCATTGGGATAGGTTATTCTCTATACGGGAATGAAGGGACCTGTCCCAGCGCTTTTAAAAGCGCTGGGACAGATCTCTCCATCTCCTTACGGAGAGAAGCCTATCCCAGCGCTTTCAAAAGCCCTAGGACAGGTCTTTTCCCATAAGGGAATGAGAATGACCTATCCCGGCGCTTTTGAAAGCGCTGGGACAGGTCCCTCCATTCCCTTATGGGAAAAGACTTGTCCCAGCGCTTTTGAAAGCGCTGGGACAGGCCTCTCTCCGTAAGGGAATGGAGGGACTTGTCCCAGCGCTTTTAAAAGCGCTGGGACAGGTCATTCTCATTCCCTTATGTGAATGGCCTATCCCAGTGCTTTTAAAAGCACCGGGATAGGTCTTTCCCATAAGGGAAATCAGTAACCCTATCCCAGCGATTTTGGGCTTCCTATACCAGCGTTTTTGAAAAACGCCGCTATAGGCCTCCTATTGCAACGCTTTGTAAAGCGCCGGTTTTGAGCGCTGGTACAGGCTTATCTATTACGGCATTTTGTAAAAACGCCGGGAAAAAAACGCTGGGATAGGTCGATTTTTTTGTAGTGTTAAACACGTACAAAGGTGATAAGAACACAAAAATATCTAAAAGAAAAGCTGCTACCATCGCATTAAATGCACTGCAGCAACTTTTCTAGACGCATTTATGTAAAGAAGACCCTTAAACAGTGCAGTCTCAGCTATCACCACTCATAGAGAACCAAAAAAAAATGTTTGATGGGACACGTACTCAAGTGAAAGCTTAGATGGTTAACAAGTGTACGGTCAAAATGGCCTGAAATGAACTATATAATGTAAAAGACCTCCCATAAGAGGGGGATCAGAAAAAATAGGAAAAGAAAAGAGAAAAAAAAATTACTGTAGCGCTAAGAACTACGTTAGCTTTCAAAAATATTGGTTTAATTCATAATTCATCTCCTCGGACACTCATTTCATCGACTTTTAAGTGTGTTTTCGTGCTTGTTCACCTTTTAAACCCTTACTAGCCATTGTCCAATTCGCTCTTTCACCCACTCTCTACAAATTTATTGTATTGGGTTCATATCCCATATCTTTAAGGCTTGGGCTACAAATCGTGACCTTACAATTGGCGTCGTCTGTGGGGAGAGCTTAAGCGATAGTGAAAGCAACAGTTGACAATGGCAGAACCGGGTCCACAACCAGCGGAATCCAGGGCATCCCAACACGGCGATCCTTTTTTCAACCTGGAACAGAGAGGTGATCATGAAGGAAGTGTGCATACCACACACACTGACCGAAGTCAACCTCGAGGTGGAAGTCATATTTCCCATGCAGAAAATAACAAGAACATGCAACTGGAGATTGATCAATTAAAAAGGGAGTTACGCCATGCAAAGAGAAAGCGGACCTCTTCGAACTCTGACGATTATTCCGATGACGAACAGGACGTTAATTACAAGCGGAGGTCTCAAACCCCACCCAGTGAATCCTTTTCCTATGAAGAGAAGCATTATCATAAACGGCAGTCTCAAAGCCCGTCATGTGAAGGCGTAGGAAATGACGCTATGAGCAAGGCCCTGAACCAAATCTCCAGGTCGCCTTTCACGCGTAAGATTGAAGAGGCAAGACTTCCTCGTCATTTTCATCAGCCAACTTTCACTATCTATAATGGTCGAACAGATCTTGTGGAGCACGTGAGCCATTTCAACCAGAGGATGGCTGTCCATTCTAGGGATGAAGCTTTGATGTGTAAGGTTTTTCCCTCCAATCTAGGACCAGTTGCAATGAGGTGGTTCGACAGTTTGAGAGCAGATTCTATAAGTTCCTTCAAAGAGCTCACTCAGGCATTTGGTTCCCGTTTTGTCACGTGTCGCAGAGTCACTCGGCCCTTGGCTTCCCTGCTATCCTTGAACATGCAAGAGAGTAAGACCCTGAAAATGTATTCAGATAGGTACTGGGAGATGTTTAACGAGATGGATGGTGATTTTGACGAAGTGGCCATCAATACTTTTAAGCTCGGCCTCCCCACTGACCACGGTTTGAGGAAATCTCTGACTGGCAAACCTGTCACCAGTGTGAGTCAATTGATGGACAGGATTGATAAGAATAAAAGGGTTGAAGAGGATCAGCAACAGGGGAAAGGGAAGGATAAGGTTATCCCTCAGAATAGGAGGGATTTCAGGTCGGATCGGTACAGTAACAATAGATCACGAAGAGACTTTGTTGGACAATCAGGATCGACGAATCTTCAAACAGTCAACGCCGTGTTTCGAGAGCCAGTGCATCCAGTTTTGGAGAAGATTAAGAATGAGTTGTTCTTCAAACGACCAAATAAGATGATGGGAAACCCTGAAAGACGTAACCATAACCTCTATTGCCAATACCATCAGGATCATAGGCATACCACAGAGGATTGTAGGAGTCTATGGGATCACTTAGACCAGCTTGTCCGTAAGGGTAAGTTAAAACAACTCCTGCATCACTCCAGTGGTCAGGGGAGCCAGGAAAATTTGGAATCTCGAAGAAATGATTCTTCAAGACCCCTCTTGGGAACTATTAATGTCATCTTCGCTGCACCGGGGAGAACAGGATCCTGCCCGTCCAGAGTAATGTTCGTAGCCCGTCTATCCATAGGAGACCTTAATCAGGATTCGAAGAGGGCTAAAATGGAAATTCCACCAGTCCTAGGCTTCTCGAATGAGGATAAAATTGGAACCATCTAACCCCACGACGACGCTTTGGTAATCACCCTCAGAATTGGAGGGTATGATGTGAAAAGGGTGATGGTGGACCAAGGCAGTGGGGCTGAGATAATGTACCCTGACCTTTATTAGGGGCTGAACTTAAAACCCGAGGACTTAACGCCCTATAGTTCCCCCCTGGTGAGTTTCGACGGGAAGGTCGTTGTCCTGAGGGGCCAAATACGACTACTTGTGCAAACGGGTCTGGAAGTAGTAGAGGTAGATTTCATTGTCGTAGACGCGTATTTACCCTATACAGCAATCATGGCCAGACCCTGGCTTCATACACTAGGAGCTGTTTCTTCTACTCTCCATTAGAAGGTTAAATATCTGTCTGAATGCCAGGTTAAGGAGATTTTGGGAGATCTATCTGTGGCCAGACAATGCTTGGTGGCTGCCATTCTACATAAGCCCGAGGCTGAATCCTCGGCCCATGCGGGAGAGGATTTATAACAGTTAAACCTCCAGCGTTGCCCATCGATAATTCAGCCGAGGAGGCGAAGTGTGAAGATTTGATAAAGGTTGCTATCGGGGACGATCCGAAAAAGTTCTTTCAGGTTGGATCTCAGGTGTCTCCTCAAGAGAAGGAAGAGCTGATAGAATTCCTCAGAAGAAACATAGACGTATTTGCCTGGAATTCCTATGAAGCCCCAGGAGTAGATCCAGAATTCATCTGTCACCATCTGAATGTCAACCCATTGGTTACCCCTAAGAAACAGCCTCCTCAGCGCCCATCCAAGGAGCACGCTGATGCAGTACGAGAGGAAGTAATGAAGCTTAAGCAAGTTGGAGCTATTAAGAAAGTTTTTTATCCTGAATGGTTAGCGAATATTGTGGTGGTGAAAAAGAAGAGTGGGAAGTGGCGAGTGTGCGTAGATTTCACAGACTTGAATAAGGCTTGCCCTAAAGATCCATTCCCTATGCCTAAAATAGACCAACTAGTGGATACAACTGTAGGCCATCCTCGGATGAGTTTCTTGGACACTTTTCAAGGTTATCACAAAATACCTTTAGCCCTGAATGATCAGGAGAATACTGCTTTTGTCACTCCCATTGGAAATTACCACTACAAAGTGATGCCATTTGGTTTGAAAAATACGGGAACCACCTACCAAAGAATGATGACGAGGATGTTTAAGCCACAGTTGGGTAAGAATATTGAAGTCTACATAGATGACATGGTGGTGAAAAGCAAGATAGTTTCTGAGCATGTGGGAGACCTTGGAAGCATATTCGAAGTTCTTAGAAAATATAAGTTGCGTTTAAACACTTCCAAGTGCTCGTTTGGCGTGGGATCTGGCAAATTCTTGGGTTATATGGTAACTCACAAGGGGATTGAGGTCAATCCCGATCAGATAAAGGCTATTAACAGTTTGCAACCACCTCGAAATCCCAAGGAAGTGCAAAAATTGACTGGAATGGCCGCTGCTTTGAACTAATTTATCTCTCGATCAGCAAATAGATGTAGACCTTTTTTCTTGTTGATCAACAAGTGGAAGGGGTTTGAGTGGACTGAAGAATGTGCCTTAACTTTCCAGCAACTCAAAGACTATCTAGCTCAGCCACCAATCATGTCCAGTCCTGAGCCAAATGAGGTACTGTTTGCCTACATTGCTGTGGCCCCTTATGCTGTAAGTTTGGTGTTGATACGGGTTGATTGCAGTGTACAACGGCTAGTTTATTATGTGAGTAAATCGCTGCATGTGGCCGAGGTTCGTTATCTACCACTGGAAAAAGTCATCCTAGCAGTAGTGCATGGTACACGGAAGTTGCCTCATTATTTTCAAGCACATACAGTTGTTGTTCTTACCCAGCTTCCGCTTAAAGCCATACTCCGAAGTGCTGACTACACCGGAAGGATAGCTAAATGGGGTACAGTTCTAGGGGCTTTCGACATCAAGTACATGCCTCGCACCTCCATTAAGGGCCAAGTCCTCGCGGATCTGGTGGCCGAATTTGCTGAACCCCCATTAGAAGAATTGGTACCAACACAAAACATGGATGAAAAATCGGTTGGCATGATCTCCCAAAGAGGCCCCTCATTCTAGGAGGTGTACGTTGACGGCGCAGCAAACCAGAAAGGTTCCGAAGTGGGACTAGTGTTGATATCCCCTGAGAGAATCACCATTGAAAAATCATTGAGGCTGGACTTCTCGGCTACAAATAATGAGGTCGAATATGAAGCTCTACTGATGGGAATGACCATGGTTCAAAAAATGGGCGGAAAGACAGTAGAGATGTTCTCGGACTTAAGGTTAGTCGTTGGCCAAGTAAAAGGAGAATTCGAGGCAAAAGATGAAAGAATGCAGGGGTACTTGAATCAAGTCAGATGCCTGCAATCAAAATTCGAATCTTTCAACTTGCTGCACATCCCCAGAAGCGAAAACACGCATGCTGATTCCTTAGCCATGCTTGCGACCTCCTTGTCACAGAATCTGCCTCGGGTTATCCTCGTCGAGGATTTGTACAAACCCACAGAGATGAGAAGAGAGACAGTCTGAGTACATCAGATCAAAGCAGGGCCTAGTTGGATGGGCCCTATAATTCAATTCTTGAAGGAAGATATTTTACCTGAAGAAAAGTCAGAAGCTGACAAAGTACGAAGAAAAGCTACTAGGTTCTGGTTGTCCGAGAACCATAAATTATACAAACGTTCCTTTTCAGGGCTATATTTGTTGTGTGTACACCCTGAGACTACTGAATCACTCCTCGAGGAGTTACATGAAGGAATTTACGGAAGCCATATTGGAGGTAGATCCTTGGCACATAGAGCCATCACCCAAGGCTATTGGTGGCCAAGTATGCAAAGGGAGGCCCACTAATATGTGAAAAAGTGCGATTAGTGCCAACGGTTTACACCAAACATACACCAACTGGGGGGAATCCTTAATCCACTATCTAGCCCGTGGCCATTCGCCCAATGTGGCTTAGATATTATAGGTTAATTCCCTAAAGCAATATGAAACAAGAGATATCTGCTGGTTGACACAAACTATTTTACCAAATGGGTTGAAGCTGAGCCTCTAGCTAACATCAGAGACGTGGATACAAAGAGATTTGTCTGGAAAAACATTGTCACTCGGTTTGGGATTCCTCATACTCTCATCTTGGACAATGGCCTTCAGTTTGATAACAAAGCGTTCAGAAGTTATTGTTGTGAATTGGGAATTACGAACAGATATTCTACCCCCGCTTATCCCCAAGGGAATGGACAAGCAGAGGCTGTTAACAAGGTCATAGTAAATGGATTAAAGAAAAGGTTAGATGATGCGAAGGGCAAGTGGGTGGAAGAGCTGCCACATGTCCTCTAGACATATAGGACTACGCCTCGGAGGTTTACTGGGGAGACCCTCTTCTCAATGACTTATGGGGCTGAAGCTGTTATCCCTTTGGAGACTGGTTTTCCAACGTTAAGAACCAGTTCATTCAATCCGAGTGATAATAATGAGCAGCTAAAGAAGAATTTGGACTTGATTGAAGAGCGGAGGGAAAATGCAATGGTCTAATTAGCATATTACCAACATAAGCTCAAACAGGGTTATGATGCCAATGTGAAGCTGAGACCATTAACGCTTGGCGATCTAGTGTTAAGGAAAGTTGTGACCGCTGCAAAGAACCCAGCCTAGGGAAAATTAGGACCCAATTGGGAAGGACCATACCGTATTACTGCAGGGGCTGGCATCGGGGCATATTTTCTAGAAGATTTAGATGATCATGTAATACCACGCCCATGGAATGTAAACAACCTTAAAAGGTATTACTATTAACTAGTTTTTCCTTTATCAATTTGTTTATATGTTACATAAAGGTTTTGTACACTCTATTACAATTTTTACAAGTGTTTAAACTTAAACTCAATCATGCCTGAAGTCCTCGGACCAGATGATATGGGTTAGTTAACACTCCGTTACAGTTCTCATAAGTGTTTAAACTTAAACTCAATCATGCCCGAAGTCCTCGGACCAGATGATATGGGTTAGTTAACACTCCGTTACAATTCTCATAAGTGTTTAAATTTAAATTCAATCGTGCTTGAAGTCCTCAGACCAGATGATATGGGTTAGTTAACACTCCATTACAATTCTCATAAGTGTTCAAACTTAAACTCAATCATGCCTGAAGTCCTCGGACTAGATGATATGGGTTAGTTAACACTTAGTTACAATTCTCAGAAGTGTTTAAACTTAAACTCAATCATGCTTGAAGTCCTCGGACCAGATGATATGTGTTAGTTAACACTCCGTTACAATTCTCATAAGTGTTCAAACTTAAACTCAATCATACCTGAAGTCCTCGGACCAGATGATATAGGTTGGTTAATACTCTATTACAATTTTTATAAGTGTTTAAATGGATCCTAGATCATGTTAGGCCTCTCGGACCCCATACATGGGTTAAATTAACACTCAGTGGTGTTCTTTGTAAGTGTTAGACAAAACCCAATTCAAGTAAAGTACTTAATTATTTGCTTAAGTGTTGAAGAATGTAAGAGGCACCTTTATCTTCCATTTTTTTTACCAAGTCTATTATTAATTCTTATGCGAACCAGTTTTTCCTAGTACTTGGTTAGGTTATTTGCATTATTAACAAGGTGTTGTTATTGATTCTGTTCGAGTTAAAGTAGCACTAACTCAATATTATCTACAATAATGATAAACCTGGTAGTATGTATAATAAAGACATAGGAGATAAAAGAAGAATACATTCATTGATCGGAAAAAGAGTATTTTACATTCACCTAAAAAAAAAGACAACAACAATAATAATAAAGGTCCTAATAGCTAAGTCTTCGCTTTGGGGGCAAGAGGGTTAGTTGCTTGACTTGGCTGGGAAGCAGCAACATCTTGGGTTTGGTCCTTGGAGTCAGAAGGAGCTTTCTTCTTATCATGGCCCTTACCCCTGCCCTAAGGATCCTCGATTCTCTGACCCTGGTCACCAGCTTGGACAGACTCCTTAGGAGCTTCAAGGAGAGCAAGAGGGGCTTGGTCAACCAATGGTTGTTCGAATACATCTGGAACTTGCTCGGAGTGAGAGGAGTCAGGACTTGGGAGTTAGCGAATTTTAGGATCGTAATATACGCTCTCAGGTCGCCTCAAATCAGAGTTTACAGGGACCCCAACAGCATCAAGGGCTTTACCACAAGATACATCACAGTATTCTCTGCATACAATAGAGAGCTCTTCTGTGAGCCAGATTTGAGTCTCCTCCACCCCAAGCTTATATGATGCTCACTTCTCAGCCTCGGCTGCCTCCTTTGCCAGTTGGGCTTCCTCCTTGACTCTTTGAAGCTTGGCACGAAGATCTTTCACCATTTGCCTCTCTATAGCAAGATTAATTTCGGTTAAATGCAACTGCTTGCATTGATCTTCGGCCTGCCTCTCCGCAGTTTTGAGACCAGCATCAGCACTGTCCCTTGCCTTAATAGCCTCTTTTAGCTGCTCGGACAGCTTGGCCTGTTCCTGCTTAAGGTTACCCAAGGTTTTTTCGACCTCGGACCAAGAATGGGCCTCTGCCTTGGCTTCGTTGTGGGCATCCTTAACCCATTCTTTGGCCACATAAACCTGTTGCGTAATCTACATAACAAAAACAGAAATACTCAGTATAAAACAAAGAAGAAGAATGAGTAAAAATGATCGAATGTGTACTTAAAAAAAATGGATCGAATCACTTACTATAGCCAGATCCCTCTTGAGGGATAGGAAAAGTTCTTGCTGACTGAAGCGCTTGTAAGCATCCATGTCCCTTGGCAGGAGAAGTGGCTACTCTAAGGCCTCAGCAATATGACCTGCCTGCCCTCCTTGATAGTTTCTGACTGAGGTGTCCTAAGTGAGGGGGACACCATCTACCTCTAACTTAGGGGACCATATGCGCGGTGGTCGGCGCACATCAGCCACGAGAAGATCCTCTCAGCTCTCAACAAAAGAGGACATTTTGCCTCGCTGGTCCTTGACCACTTTTTGCTGTTTGTTTCCCTTTAAAGGGCCCATTTCCCCTTCTTCAAGGACTTCATTGGGCCTCTTCTTCTTCAGCTCAGGGACTAGTTTCAGTCCAAGGTTAGCAGGAAGCTGAGGAAAGGGAGGAGGAAGATTCGCTGAAGGTTTAGACTTATTGGCTTCTTTAGGGGTGGATACTTTGTTCCTCCCCTTCATAAGCTCCTTTAGACTCTTGGCGTCTGCTTTTAAGGCCATGACTTCGTCCTCTTCGTCTAAACTATCTTCCAAGCAAATGACCACAGGAGTAGGGGCGTGAACACTTGAGTGTCTGTCTGGCTCTTCCTCGGCCTCTGACACTGAAATCACTTGTACTCCCTCTGGTTCCTCTTCTCCAAACTGAAATCTATCAATCTCCTCTTCAAGCGAGGAACTGGAAGAGGCAACTCCTTCTCCAGAGGCTGCTACGTCAAGAGGAACCTGCTGGATTGGGTGAGAGAGTAAGAGAATGCCCTGTGGGACTGGATGTGGTACTGGTGAAAGAACGTGGGGTGCCAAGAAATTGGGCCGAGATATGTCGATCCGAGCTATCCGCCGATCCCCTGCCCTTATAGCGCTGCCAACCTCTTGAAAGTTATCAGAGAGGGGTTTAAATTCCAAGATTAGATGAACAGCCCGAAGTTATCCGTCTTCACTTATAAAAATTTGGGACCTTAGCAAATAATTGAGCGCTTTGACGTTAGTCAAGCTGAGCCGAAGAGCAACGAGATTTCTATCTGTTCAATAATAAAAAAAAACATAGTCAGAAAATCAAGGCCTGTGATAAAAAAAAAAAAAAAAAAAAACAAGGCAAGGCCAAGGAAAAATATCCTAAATCTATTGTTAGGAGACCTAAATCTAAGATATCCCACCTGGCTCTCCCTCTTGGATTGGGCAATGGAGACCGTCATGCCACGCTCCTGAAGCAATCAGGTAGTCGTCTTTCATCCCCTTGTTAGATTTGGGGAGACAGGAGATGAGTCTGACAATATCAGATTGAGATTTAAGGTAAAATCCCGCCCCTTTTTGTTTATGGCACTCGTACATGTGGACCACATCGTGCTAAGTGAGTCTCAAGTCTAAATGCTGGTTCAGAGCATCGATACTGCCTAGGATCCTAAAAACGTTAGGCGCACATTGGTGAGGATAAATCCTATGGTTACGGAGATATTCCCTCGTAATTTCACCCATAGGGAGAGTCATTCCCCCTTCTATGAAAGCTATCACAGGGATTATGACCTCTCCCACCTCTCAGTTAGTTGCTATTTCTTCCGGAGAACAATACCGCAGGGCAACCTCTTGCGATATCTGGTATCTTCTCTTAAAAATCTCTATCTGGGTAGGGCTATCCACTAGATACTTAAATCTACCCATTCCGGAAAAATAAAGAGGAAAATCACTGGAAATGACAACTATTGGAAATGAGACGTTGAAAGCCGAGGAGTTTGGCCGAGGAGAAAAAGAAGGGTTCGAAAGAATCAAAACTTACGCAGAGTAAGATAAGCAGTGATCCTTGAAATCTTTAGAAGAACTCTCGAAGATTTCTAAAGAAGCAGGAGTTTGATGATCCAACAGATCTTGTGAGCTTGAGTGCTTGAGTTCGCTGAAACGTTTGAGAGATTGTAAAGTAAGGGAAGAATGACTTCCTGCAAGACCTTATATAGTGGGCAAATACTGGGTGGGACTTGGGAGTTATCCCACCCACATTTTAGTGAAAAAATATTGATTGTCGGATCAAGGCCTCACCGTTAGATGCAGGGAACATAACGCCGCCTGGAGTAGTTAATGACACTTTGCGGATTCCGAAGCGCCAGTAGCAATGATGACACGCACAAAATTATATCCCCCCACACGTGTAAACTCAGATATTTTGACATTCCTAAACCTTCAATTTTAAGGCAAATCAAAATTCCACTTCTTCTCCTTGGATGCGAGGGAAAAACTGGAATTTTGAGGGGCTATTGTAGGGGTAAGAACCCAAATTTGTATATTGTGCCTTGGGCCTTATCCGAAGACGTGGATAAGTCCGAGGAGGAATAAATGATTGGGCAAGACCCTAAAGCTGAGAATCACGTAAGTAAAGAAGGAAGGAATATAGTTCGAGGAGCATCTCCTTCTCGGATATGATGAACATCGGTCAAGCATGCGTTTGGATAATTTAGGTGACCTTCCAGGGAGTTCCAACAATTAGGATGAACCATAAGCACGTACAAAGGTGATAAGAACACAGAAATACCTAAAAGAAAAGCTGCTACCACCGCATTAAATGCACTGCAGCAACTTTTCTGGCCGCATTTATGTGGAGAAGACCCCTGAACAGTGCAGTCTCAGCTATCACCACTCATAGAGAACCAAAAAAAATGTTTGATGGGACACGTACTCAAGTGAAGGCTTAGATGGTTAACAAGTGTACAGTCAGAATGGCCTGAAAGGAACTATATAATGTAAAAGACCTCCCATAAGAGGGGGATAAAAAAAAAAAAATAGGAAAAGAGAATAGAAAAAAAATTATTGTAGCACTAAGAACTACGTTTGCTTTCAAAAATATTGGTTTAATTCATAATTCATCTCCTCGGACACTCATTTCATCGACTTTTAAGTGTGTTTTCGTGCTTGTTCATCTTTTAAACCCTTACTAGCCGTTGTCCAATTTGCAAAAAGTCCAGCTCTTTCACCCACTCTCTACAAATTTATTGTATTGGGCTCATATCCCATATCTTTAGGGCTTGGGCTACAAATCGTGACCTTACAATTGGCGCCGTCTGTGGGGAAAGCTTGAGCGATAGTGAAAGCAACGGTTGACGATAGCAGAACCGGGTCCACAACTAGCGGAATCCAGGGCATCCCAACACGGCGATCCTTTTAACAAAGCTTCTTTGGGGTTCAAGCCCACAAAATTCCAGTTAGATACTCAAGCCAAAAGGTGGTGGAGGGTATCTATGAAACCATTAGACTAGTTAATCAAGTGTCCAATGCACCAGATTCAAATGGTGGTGGTTTTTGGCAAGAGCGAGTCTCCATAGATATTTCTAAACCTTTGTGCAGGGGACGAGTTGTTTCACTTGGAGAAGGCAAGGAACAGTAGGCCACCTTCAAATATGAATGATTACCCAATATTTGCTACTGGTGAAGGTGTCTTTCTTATGATGACAGGGACTGCGGTTTGTGAATTAATAGTGAAGGATCCTTGACTACTGAAGATCAACAATTTGGCCCATGGGTTCATGCCTCACCTTTTGTAAGTTCAAGAAAAAATGTTGTAGTAGTAACAGGTTTCTACTCTAGAAAGAATGAAGCATACTCGTCAAAAAAATCTACCAGTGCATCTTCAATCCTACTAGTGCAAACTTCTACTCAGGGTTCGGAATCTAGACAGCCAACCCATCAGTCTCCACGTTCCACGGCAACTGCGGGGATTGATAAAATTGGTAAGGAGAGTATCTCGGAGATATTCATTAATTATGGTCCAGGTTTTGTGGCAAATACTTCTCCAAACTTTGAGGAAACTATTTGTTGAGGGAAAAAAGGAGGAAATTGATGCATTTGAATAAAATATGGGGAAGCCAAGTTGAAACTCAATGATGGGCTCTTGAGATAATGCCCAAAGCCTTTCGGTGTAGTGATAAACTTTTCCAAGCAAGAAATAAAGGCTGCACTTTGACAAAACAACAACAAAGCCCAATAAAACACTTCACAATGGTTAATTAGTAGATTAGTGGTCCTGTTTCGATAATACAAGAAAAATAAATTCTCCAGCGGTAAGGTGAAATTAAACTTAAAAGTCCAATAGTCAATTATTAAACAGATTTAAGAAAGTGTTCACTTCTGGAAGTCCTTGTGTGTCTTGGTCAGGGGGGTCTATGGTACTTTTAGCCATCATTGCATCAATATGAGGGAAGAATTTCATTGTTATAAATACATTATATCCTTCAATAGTAAAACAAAAAGTAAAAATTAATGGTTCCTTGGTAAGAAGAAAGGGGTTATTTGGCATGGTGTGAAGGAGAGAGATTCCAGCTCAGTGCAGCAGATATTGAACTAAGATTCTTGGGCAATATATATGTGGGGTATGAATGGGGTAGTATAGGCTGTTTGTGAGTAAGTGGGCATGTAAGCTTGTGATGATGTGGTAAAGTTAATGCTAAAACTAAGTCTTTAATGGGTAAGGGGTTGTTTATGAGTGATTAGGAAGCATTTATGGGCTTAGGATGTGCAGAAAAGGGAAAGGGAATGTCTGAGGCTAAGTGAGTGTGGGCCAAGGGAAATGATTTATGAGCTGGGGAGAGTTAAACTACAAGCTAAAATGTGGCAAAGTGGCAAAAATGACAGAGATTTCAGAGGGGTTAGTGTGTGTTTTGTGGGCTGTTGTGCTTATCCTTTTATAGTGGAGTTTAGGGAGGTATTAATTAGCAAAAGTCCAAAAATTTAGGACTGATCAGGAGGTAGAATAGCAAGCTTGATTATCCTAGGATTTGGCTATAAATGGTGGATTCTCTTTTGGACTGTCTTGCCTCTTTGGGCAATGTCACACATGGGTAAAATCAGCATAATCTTGCATTATATGCTTAAATCTTTGAGGTTATATTCAGCCAATGAGGTTAAGACAGGCATTAAGGAAGGATGCTAGTACTGCGACTAAGATTTAGATCCTAGGAAGTAGGATTTCAACACCCTAAACCAGGTGTCAAAGTTTAAGCCCACCCAGAGGGTTATGCTGGAGGTCCATTTTTTTCGCTCTAAACCACATGTTCCCAAAGTTTCCCCTTTAGGATTCATGGGCTTGGCACATGAACCGTTTCTTGAATGTTTTGGTATTTATAGCATTGATTTGTTGAGACTTGGGTGACTTGGTTATGACTCCCTTTCCGCTAGAGATATAGTCTTGAGGAAAGTGATGAAGTCCCATTTCCCATTAGACTTCAGCTGCTAGTACAACCTCTGGGCACTGTTCTCATTAGGGAGAGGGTGACAGAAAGTTGATGGAACAACCCCTAGTTTATTCTTAAGGATTTGGTTCTCTTGTAGAGACCTCCAGCTAGACCTTGGTCAAGGATAAATAAGAGGGAAGCTAGTTGTCTATTTCAGTCCTTTGCCTTTGTTGGAGTTCTTTGGATCGGGCTTGCTCATGTGGGCTGGACCCTTTGGGCTGGGTTGTGTTCATCCCATTTTTACTTGGGCTTGTTCTCCTTTAATAGCATATTTGGACCTACAAAATGGACATCAATGACACATATTGCCATGGGTTTTCATCCCTCATGGACTCTTATTATTAGTGAATATTTTGGGTTTTGATAGATATTTGTAATGGGTCTTTGGGCAATGAGTTGTAATATTTAAAATAACAGCATAAGTTTAATTACTTCAAAATGCTTTTGTAAATAGCATTTACTATTTTTTGAAATGATGAATTCCATATCATAAGTAATGTTTATGGTTCCTGATAATCACGTCATAATTTAAATGGTGAGCTTGTAGGATGAATATTTACCGTGAGCTTTGAAAATAAATATTATGAATGTTGTGATATAAATAGTGACCATGGGTTCTTACTATATAAATTCCATGGGTTTATAATATGGTATGAGATAAATATCATAATTTTAAGATAATTAACTTTCCATGAGCTTTTACAAGATGATTGCCATGATTTTTGAGAACAGGTAATTGCCATAGATTATAGTGATGTTTAAGAAATTGAAACATTGTTTATCATTGGGATTTTATGTGAAATAATTGTGACATAGTATTTTTTGCCAAGTGTTAATAATTTTGGGCTTTTGATAAAATAGTGCCAACATAAATTGGGTTTTTGATATTGCAGTGAGAACTGGGCTTTTGATGTTGCCAGTGAGATCTGGGCTTTTAATAAAAAATTTGCCATGAGATGGAATCATGAGCTTTGCTTTTGGATTTAAATTCCATTGATAAAATTGTTTTGCCATGTATTTGAATCATGGGCTTTGATTATGGATTTGAATTCCATTGATAAAATTGTTTCGCCATGTATTTGAATCATGGGCTTTTCAAATATTGCTAAGCATAAACATTCTTGGGCTTTAGAAAAGAATGAGATTTTAACTTGCTCAATAAAATAAATAATTTGGGATTAGGCTTTAAAATTTTTTTGGGTCTTATTACGTTTTATATTTGTAGCCTAATTTTGTGATGGAAAGAAGAATGGTTGTGGGCTAGCATAATAATAGTAAAAAATATTTAGGGAAGCCCAATAATTTGTTGGTGATGTTTGAAAATAAATAGGTGTTATTTAAATAATATTAGGTGTAAAAAAAATGTACCCTAACACTATTCAATGCTTGGATAGGGAAATTGGCTTTGATAGTGTTCGAAATATCAGCAGTGATATTCTTTCCAATTCTACTTCAATCAACTCAACTTTTGAAAACTCTTTCCTGCGTGAGAATGCCAACTTATGTCCTACTCAGGATATTTCAAAAGTCCATGGACTTGTCCCCTCATCCTCACTCTATGCCAGGTTTGGCCAATCTGAGTGGGCCACTCATTCCTAGCACTTGACCCATCAAAAGCACCTGGAATCGTTTCCCTCGCCTAGGTAACTCAAGCTCAAATAAATCAAACTTGTCAGGTATGACTTATTGTAGAGCCCTAATTGAGATTGATGACCCCAGACCTCTTAAACACTCTTCCAAACTATTAAAGATGACTCTCTCCTTGTATCAGCAGTGGTGGTTGATCCCCATGAACTGTTTAAGTTGGAACTGCCATGGTCTTGGGCGATCACAAGTAGTTCGAGAGCTAATCGATCTGGTGAACAGCAAAACCCCATCGATTGTCTTCCTTATGGAAACATGCTCGACGAAGAAGAGGTTTAGCTCTTTTCTGGCAGAATGATATTGTCCTTGATGTTATGAATTTCTCCCCCAACCATATTGATGTCATGGTTAGCCGAGGAGTGGATGACGCCTAGGGGTTTACGGGGTTCTACAAAGCTCCGAAAACCTCCAACTGGAACACTCTTAGGCGACTCTCAAGCATCTCTATCTCAAGATGGATTTGCCATGGATTTATGTGAGCGATTTTAATGAGATTGTCCGTAGTGAAGAGAAGTTGGGAGGAGCACATCAAAGAGAAAGATAGATGAAATTTTTTTGAGATGCACTAGGTTCTTACAGTTTTAGAGATTTAGGGTATGTTGGTTCCCCATTTACTTGGTGTAATAATTAGTTTGAAGGCGGTAATTTGGTGCCACTTGGACAGGGTAGTGGCAGCCTTAGATTGGTCTATGAAATTCCCTACTATTTGAGTCCACCACATTGATGGCTCTTTGTCTGATCATTCTCCACTTTGGGCTTGCTTAGATGATGAAAACATCAAGTTCTACAAAAAGTGGAGACTTTTCCGATTTGAGGCAGTTTGGATGAAGGATGATCGATACGAAAGGGTGGTTCAACGAGCCTGGGATTAGCAGTCCTTAACCAACTCAATGGATTTGCTAATTTGTAAGGTTGATTCTTATGGAAAAAATTACAAACCTGGAGCAAATGTTCTTTTGGGAATATTTGGAGTGCACTGGCAAAAAAAAAAGAAACTACTTCAACAAGTAAATGCCATTTCTATGACAAGTAGAAATCACACTTTGGTTCACACCTTAAGAGACGATGTTAGTGATTTAATGGCTAAAGAGGAGTGCCTATGGCAGCAAAGGGGATGTGTAGAATGGCTGAAATCAGGGGACCAAAATACAAGCTATTTTCATAGTCCGGCGAGCCAAAGAAATAAATGCAATTTTTTTTCTAAGCTACATCTAGATGATGACTCAGTGGTGGAAGATGAAGCTCAAATCAAGGAAGCACTAGTTGACTACTTTCATAACATGTTCACCTCCTCCAATCCTACTAGTTTTGACCCCATTCTTAGTGGTGTGGAAGCAAGAATTACTTCTCAGATGAATGTAAGCTTGACTAGAGATTTCACTGCTTTGGAGGTAAAATGTGCTCTCAAACAAATGAAACCTCTCATAGCGCTGGGGCCTGACGGTATTCCTCCTATCTTTTATAAAAATTACTAGAACATTCTTGGTCAAGATGTTATAGATGCTTCCCTTTTAGTTTTAAATTCTGGCTCTTTACCTACTTCCATTAATCATACTTTCATTTCACTAATTCCAAAAGTTAAGTCCCCAGAAAGAGCTAAGGATTTTGGGCCCATCAGTCTTTGTAACGTTCTGTATAAGATAATCTTCAAGGTCATTGCAAACCGCCTGAAAAAAATTCTCCCTGAGTTGGTCTCGGAAACTCAGAGTGCTTTCATGTCAGACAAACTCATCTAGGACAACATCTTAATTGTTGTTGAAACCCTTCATTATTTGAAGAATAAGCGCAAGGGGAAAATAGGGTTTGTGGCTCTTAAGTTGGATATGAGCAAGACCTACGATAGAGTGGAATGGATCTTCCTTGAAAAGTTGATGGAAAGAATGGGCTTCAATGGAAAATGGATAACTCTGATCAGTGCCTACATCTGTTCGGTGTCCTACTCTGTCTTGGTTAATGGTGAGCCGTGTGGTCAAATTCATCCTACTAGAGGACTTCGTCAAGGAGATCTACTTTCACCTTTCCTCTTTCTATTGTGTGTAGAAGGTCTACACTCTCTTCTCCAAAAAGCAGAAAGTAACAAAGCTATCTAGGGAGTATCTATTTGTCAACAAGGGCCGAAGGTCTCACACATTTTTTTCGCCGATGACAATCTCATTTTTTGCAAAGCAACAGAGAATGTGTGTTTAAAAATTTTGGAGATTCTTGCTGCTTATGAAAAGGTATTGGGACAACAACTAAATAGGGACAAAACTCATCTTTTTTTCAGCGCCAATACTTGTTCTCACCCAGATGAAAGACAAAATGAAGCACCTCTTGGAGTTCCAACTATAGCCCAATACAAAAAATACTTAGGTCTTCCTTCACTGGTAGGGAGAGGCAAGAAATAAAGCTTCATATACATCAAAGAGAGAATTTGGCATAAGCTTTAAGGTTGGAAGGAGAAGCTTCTCTCTCAAGCAGGACGTGAAGTCTTGATAAAGGCTGTGGTTTAGGCAACACCAACGTATACCATGAACTGCTTCAAACTGCCGAAGGGTCTTTGTAATGAGATTGAAACACTGATTAGCAAATTTTGGTAGGGATATTGGGGTGAACACAGGAAAATTCATTGGGTAAGTTGGAAGAAGCTATGCTTACCAAGAATCAGGGAGGAATGAGTTTCAAGGATTTAGAACGTTTTAATGACGCTCTCCCTGGTAAACAAGTTTGGAGGCTCTTATGCTTGGCAAAGCATTTTTGAGGCAAGGACAGTGATAGCTTTGGGCTCTACTTGGCGCATAGGAAATGGAACTAATGTGTTGATCAAAGGGGATAAATGGTTACCTGATCCTTACTTTCGAAACTTCCCAGTAACACACGGGTTTGTGCTTTAATAAATGAGGAGGAATCAAGTTGGCTGTTTGACTGGGTCAATTTGGAAATTTTGCCCCATGAAGCTCAAGCCATTCTCAACATTCCTCTTAGTATTTGTAAACCAAATGACTCCCTTATTTGGCATGGTACCTCTCAGGGTGTTTACTCAACCAAGAGGGCCTATAAACTCCTTGAATCTGATTGCCAAGCACAAGCTAGTTCTTCAAGTCCATCTGCTTATAATGGTTTTTGGAAGTCAATCTAGAGTCTAAATGTCCATAGTAAAGTGAAGTATCTTATTTGGAGGGCTAGCTACGATTCTTTGCCCACTAAATTATAGCTCTTGAAGCGGCATGTTACCCAAAATTCTATGTGTGAGATGTGTAAGGAAGATTAAGAGGATGCAGTCCATGCTCTTTGGGGATGTGTTTTAGTCAAGGAGGTGTGGTGGGAAGGGCAGTGATTTAGACCTTTTTTTATTAGAGAGGTTTGTTAATTTTGCTGATCTTTTTGCTAGCATTCTTAGTCTCCTAGATTCACTTGATGCTGAGATTTTTGCTATGGTGTCCTGGAGCTTGTGGTACAGAAGAAGTGCTCTCTAACTTCAACAACCTTCCCTACCAAGCTCATGGATTTTCTCTTCAGTAGTAGATCGCCTATGAGAATTCCATAAGGTACATGATTACCCTCCCCCTCTCCTTAGGCCCACTCACGGAGCATATTGGATTCCCCCCTTTCATGCCCCTTTCAAAATCAATTTCGATGGAGCTTTGTTCAAGGACATCTCTGTTGCTGGTTTGGGTGTAGTTGTCCGTAACAACTAGGGGGAGGTCATTGGTGCAATGTCAGAGAAGATCTCATTCCCTTACTTGGTGGTGGACATTGAAGCTTTGGCTTGCAGAAGAGCTGTAATTTTTGCTCGAGAACTCAGTATTACTGAAGCTGAAGTTGAAAGGGATTCGGCCATGGTCATTGATTTCATCAATTCCAAAGGTTGCTATATGGTAGGTTGCGGTCACATAATTGAAGATTCGCGGTTAGCTGTGCTTGATTTTAGCTTTATTTATTTCTCTCATGTAAAATGATCTGGTAATTCCGTAGCCCATCATTTAGCAAAAAAAAGCAAAAGGTTTGTTAAAACCTTTATTTTGGTTGGAAGAGGTGCCTAAAGACATCACTCCTTTTGTAAACCACGACAAATTTTTGATTTAATAATACTCACGGTCATGATTCTCAAAAAAAAAAAAAAAAAAAAGTTCTAACAAACACCAAAAAAAAAAAAAAAAAAACCAAGTAGGGTACCTACTAATTACAAGTAGCATTCTCTTGAGATATGCTACGTGTATGCATTTTTTTTCACAACTTGTTGAGATCATACATGTGTCATGGGCCTCAAACACAAACAAATAAACAAAGAATAATGCTAGAGATATAAACTATTTTACAAAATTTTTTACAAATTGCTGATGTGGTGGGTGATTATTGGTAAATGAAAAAAATGATATTAATGGTGGGCTTAGTTAAAAACCAATAAAAGATTGGCTACATCAATATTTTATAAAAATGTTGTAAAATAGTTTGTACTCGTAGCATTACACAAACAAAATAAACAAAACCTTGGGCCCAGATAGCTCGTAAAAAAAGTAAAAACTCAATCCAAGAAAGTGGGCTCTATATTAAAAAAAAGGAAAAAGAAAAGAAAGTGGGCTCTAGGCCTAAGCCTAAGCCCAACCCATAATAATAACAAAGTAAAAGGACGAAACCACACACTTTTCGTGTGGTTTCGTTCAGAAACTCTCAAAGAGAGAGGAGCATGGAAGGCAGACGACCGAAACTAGTGATACTATACGCTACACAAACCGGTAATGCGTTGGATGCGGCTGAGCGTGTGGCTCGAGAAGCCGAGCGCCGAGGTTGCCCAGTTATTCTCCTTTCCATCGACGAATACGACGTTGTATGTCTTCCTTCGTTTCTCTACTTTTCATTCTTTTAATTTTGTTTTTTTCAAAGCTAAGTCTGGCTATTGAATGTTAAGGATTAAAAAGAAACAGACAGTTTTAGACTCAGAATCTTGTTGTTTTTGTTTTGTTTTGTTTTAATTGATTGAATTTGAGTTTTAGGCTTGAGCCTGTTACTATGTCTACGCCAATCGATCAATGGGTTCACTTGGTTCAAGTTTTTTTTTTTACTTGGTGTAACACTTTCTAATGTAACGCTACTATAATTTTCAATTAAATTAATATTTTGGCCAAGTCCAATGCTGGATTTATTCCTCTGTAAGTGTGCTGTAGATGTCATTGACTGTCCAATTCAAAACTCATTTGTTTAGTATATTTTTAAAATATAAAAGAGCATAGTTTTGAATTATTTTTTAGATGAGGTAGTTTTTAATCTGTGATTATCTTTATATATTTTTAGCAAGCGTAATGGAGATGTGGAGGCTGTTTAATCTAATGGTGGGTTTATCAAGTGATTGATTGTCCTATGAGAAGCTATTAAATGGAGTAGCATTGTAAATGAGTTGATTATCGGGAAAAAAAATTGTGAACGAGTTAAGGCTGATGTAATTTTTGAACTGAATCCTATATATAGACACACACACACACATACACATACACACAGAATGAGATAATATCTGTGTCGTGTTTGGCGATTATGATCTCAATTCTCAAATAGTAAAAGGAGGAAGGGGAAGCTGCTTATGTGGCTTGGGGATATGGGTTTTGGCATCAGAATCAACCCCACATTACAGCATATTGAGTTCGAGTCTGAAAGCGTGACCTGCACATTAAGCAACCTAGGTTGGATTATAAAGTGTCTTGGGGTGGGATAGTGGAAACATCTGTGCTAAAAGGAAATTTCAGCTTTTACTAAATGAAGCAGGCTTGATTTGATCACAGCAGGATGCTTCTACAGACTACCAGCTGTAATGTACATTATCTAAGTAGCATGGTGGAATGTTAGAATGTCATTTTGTCAGATAGTTAGAAATGTATGAGAACTGATGTCAAAGAGTGGGTTATTTGAGGTTAATTCCTTTTATAGAGATTTTATACAGTGGAAGGACATTATTTTCCTTGGAAGAGCATTTGGAAGGATAAAGTCCCTCTTAAGGTAGCATACTTTGGGGGACTATTGATGAAGTCTTTAAATATTCTTTAGTCGCATGGGATAAAGTTTGTTTACCGATGGAGGTAGGTGGCTTGGGGATACGGAGGGTGGGGTTGCTTAACCAAGCCTTGCTTGGTAAGTGGTTATGGCACTTTGGGAAAGAAGTTCACAGGTTATGGTGTCAGGTTATAGCAACCAAATATGGAGTGGGTAGTGGGGGCTGGTGTACTAGGGATGTTCGAGGGACTCATGGTTGTGGAATGTGGAGGAGCTGAGAGTTTCTTTAGACTGGTTGAGTATGTTGTGGGGGAAGGCCATTGTGTTTGTTTTTGGAACAACCCCTAGAATGGGTCTATCCCTCTAAAGGATCTCTATCCGGATATTTTTGCTTGTTCTGTGTCTAAAGAAACTTGGATTTTTGATTTGGTTGTTTCTACTTTAGAAGGGCGTAATGGAGCTGGAATTTACAATTCCATTGAGCTTTTCATGACAGGGAGGTAGAGGGAGTACGTTCTCTGCTTGAGCATCTTTACTCCAATATGCCAAGGGGCGAGGGAGAAGATACTTTGACTTGGAAGTTGAATCGTTTTGGTGTTTTTGATGTTTGCTCTTATTATAATTTTTTTAGCTGTTCCAGATGGTTCTCCTTCTATCACTTTCCCATGGAAATGCATTTAGAGTATAAAGGTACCTAAAAGGGTGTCTTTCTTTTTATTGAAAACGGCTAGGGGTAGTATTCTTACCATTGATAATCTTGTTCAAAGACGTCTACCTCTGGTTAATTGGTGTTGCATGTGCCGGTGTGATGAGGAAACTGGTTGTGATGAGGAAACTGTGGATCATCTTCTACTGCATTGCAAGTTTGCTTATGTTTTGTGGAGTGAAGTTTTTTAGTTATTTGGGATCCAATGGGTGATGTCGAAGGCAATAGCCTCCCTTCTTTTTGGTTGGTGGAATTGGCTGAGGAAGCATTCCTCTAATATTTGGAATATGGTTCCAGCTTGTCTTATGTGGTTAATTTGGTGGGAATGTAATAATCGTACTTTTGAAGATAGTGAGATTTGTAGATCTTTTGAAGCCTATACTAGTTGAGACTTTATTTATTTTTATTTTTTAAAGAAAGAGTTGGGACTTTATTTTGGTGGGGTAGAATTTGGGGTTTTACACAACGTATTTCTATTTCTAATTTTCTCCTTTCTGTTTGTATCTCTTCTTGAGTTACTTGTATCCGTTTTAAGTTCAGAGTGTTCGCCATTGTGAACATGATGTCCTTTTTATGCAATAAATCTTTGATTACCTATCAAAAAAAAAAAAAAAAAGAAGGCTGGGGAGATGGTTGATCATCTATTGCTATATTGTGAGTGTGCTAGTGAGTTCTGGTCCCTTCTGTTTTGTTTATTCGGGGTGCAGTGGGTTATGCTGCACAGAGTCCTTTGGTGTTTGGCGACGTGCTGGAAGGGGAGATATGCTAGGCAGTGCTGTCTGGATTGCAGCACCTTTGTTCCTTATGTGGATTCTCTAGAGGAAGTGTAATCCTACAGCATTTGAAGGCTTTGAGAGGACTGCAACGAAGTTGAGTACGATTCTTTACGTGTTTTGTTTGATTGGACGGCTGCTTTACCCAGCCATTCTTATTCTACTTTGTTAGATTTGATTGAATGTTGTACCTTTTCTTGATGCTGTTGCTCTCTAAGCACACTTTTGGTGTACTGGAAATTGTTTTCTTCTAATAAAATTTTGTTACTTAAAAAAAATGATTCTTCCATTGTCAAACAGCAAAAAAGCATGAATTACATCCAAAGAATAATCCTCATTAAGGGGAATGAAATGTTAACAGAAATCCTATAGAATTAAAGACTCTCTATAGCTCAGGGATCTACTCCCTGTTGTCTGAATATTGAAGTCTAGAAAGACTAGAAATCATTTCCAGCCAAATATGAAAACCATGAGATCATTGAGGACCCAACCTTAAGGATCTTACCTTAATGGAGAAGCCTCGTACTGTTTTATATTATGCATTGACATCTGGTTGTTCAACTTGTTAGTAAAGGAGTCTAATATTCAATCCTTGTTTGCATATTGCTTCAAAGTATAATCACAAACCTAGCTCTCCTCTTCTGTTCAGATTGAGCTGAGATTGTAGCCCTCTTGGTTGGCCTTAGAGAGAGTAAGTGGATGGAGATGACATGCATTGTATTGAGGGTTATAAGGTAGTCATCTCGTGGAGGAGTATTGAGTAAGGATTTGCAGTATTTCACCTTGTGCATGATGTTTTGACATTTTTGGTGGAGTTCCAAAGGAGATTTCTCAGGGTTTTTTTCTTTTCCTTTTTCCTAAAAGGAGAATCATTTCTGTCTTTCCTGAATTCTTAGTGCTGACTGTTACAAGTGATCTGTATAATTTTCTACTACTAAGTAATGAAAACCCGTGCCTTCTGTTAATAAAATCATCATGCTACTTCCTATGATGTCTTGAATGCATTTCTTATTGGCATGTTACTTGTTTATTGTCTCAGAGTTCCTTACCTCATGAAGACACTATAATTTTTGTTGTTTCTACCACAGGCCAGGGAGATACACCAGATTCCATGAAGGTTGGTATGGAGTTACTATGAATATTATTGCTTCTGTTTTGGGAGAGGCCAAAACCTCTATATTTGGGCCAACCCTTCTCCTTTTCCTTTTCTTCTGATCTCCATTTTTATGTAGGTCTTTTGGAAGTTTCTTCTGCAAAGAAATTTAAGTAAGCATTGGCTGGAAGGTGTTCGCTATGCTGTGTTTGGTTTGGGTGATTCTGGTTATCAGAAATATAATGTAATAATTTCTAGAGTTCTATTTATTATTTGGAAAATAGATAAAGGTTGACATCTGTGGGTTTGTTATGCAATTTATGTTATCAATCACCATGCTATAAAAATTGTGAAGTTTTTTTAATCTCCCCTTTTCTGCAGTGTATTAATAGACCTATATATGTATAGATGTGTATTTACTTTATAACCTCTTTCTCTTTGTTTTTGCTTTTTCCCATTTCCTTCACTCCAATTGGGAGCTCATATATTGATGTTGAGAGCCAACTACTAAATGGAAGGTTTTGATTTTTCCATCTGAAATCTATGAGCATCAAAAAGTAGAAATTTCATATCCAAGCATGCCACATGAAGGGCTTACTATTTGAGCCTTTATCTTTTGTTACCATCTTGATAGAAAGATTTATTTATATTTATCCATGGTTTGCAAGCTTAATGGTTTGTTCATATAACAGCAATATATATTTTACTATTCATATAGAAAATGTCTTTTATTATCTTCATTAGATCATTGTAATTAACTTGTTTAGCTGTTTGATTTTACGTCTAGTGCTAAAATTTCCTGAATTTTGTTCTGCAAATTATGTCTCTGTTGTGTGGTTATAAATGTTATTTAAATAAAAATTTAGTAGAGGAATTTATCTTGTATCTTAATTGCTGCAGTTTGTTTCTAAGAAGCTTGACAAAAGACTTTCGGACCTTGGGGCAATGGCTATTGTTGAAAAAGGTTTGGGCGATGACCAGCATCCCTCAGGGTATGTTTATGCTGGAATATACTAATGAACATAATTTTGCTTGAACTTACAGAATGATAATGACCCTCATTGAATTCTTACTGGATGATAGTCGGCAACCAACCCGTATCATGGATTTTTTTTTTTGGTTTCTTTAGATGTAGCAGAATTAATTGAGACCAGCTATTGGCTGCTTATGAAGTATAACCAATATATGATGCGATCATTGGATATGTCCACTCCCATGGACAACACATCTTGTATTGATCAATTTAACTGAAACATCTACATTCTCCCAAGTAATGATAGCTGTTAGTGTGTGTATATATTTTAGAGAGAGACAGAGAGAGAGATGAGGACAGCACACCTAATTAGATTGGATTTCTTATGTAGTTGGTTTTGTTTAGGATTCCTTTGTTTATTTTTGAGATTAGATAAGTATTAGTATTTGAGTTCGGTTAGGATTAGTTTTGGTATGTTGTTATCTTTATCTCTAGCTCTATATAAGAGACTCATTTATTTGTATTTTGGAATGGACGTGATTAATGAAAATTCAGATTGGATATTTTTCCAGTTGTTAGGTGCTGACTCCTAACGCCTTAGGTGCTGATTCCTAAGGGTCCTTAGGTGTTGATTCCTAAGGGTTTAGCTTGGTGCTGATTCTAGGAGACCTAAGTGCTGATTCTTAGGTTTATCCTTTAATTTTCTTGTTCCTTTATTTTTGTCCTGCATCAGATCGAATCTTTACTAACCCCTTGGAATAGATGACATTGAATTATAGATTTTTTTTTTTTTTTTTCCCGTTGATGCTTTGTCAAGTCTTCTGGCTTACAATTTCTTGCTTTATTGTTCCATATAGGTAAGTGGAATGATCCCATAATACTCTTAATTACTACTTTATGTTCCCTTTCATCACAAGTGGATTCTTAACATATTGAACTTCAAAATGATGAGTAATAACCAATTGGCGGTTTTGTGCTTGTGCATATCATGTTTTCATTTAGATGTCAATAAACTGTCTCAATGGTATTTCCTCCCCTTATGATAATAGAATGGGGTTGGGGAGGGGCTTGGGGTAGTGGGTTCAAGACTCATTGGGTGAATGTGCATGTGTAACTTACTAAAAAAAACATATCCTTCATTTAGATGATATATTACATTTCTCAAAAAAAAAAAAAAAAGGTGCAGTCTTTTCCAATTGAAACAAAAGTATTTCTGCGTGCCACATAATTATGATTGTGTTAAGTTTACTGAAGATAGATTTCTGTTCAAAGGTATGAGGCTGCACTGGATCCATGGATGTCATCTTTGTGGAGTATGTTGAATCAAATCAATGATAAATTCTTCCCACAAGGTCCAGATTTTCTGATTCCAGATATGAAATTGATTGATCAACCAAAAATTTATATCACATATCATAGTGTTGACAAGGTGGATTCACAATCTTCACCAAACTCAGGTAACTTGGTCTGAGTTCTTTTCATGGTGATTGCACTATAACTAAGAAAGTCAAATCTTTTGACTTCCTAGACAGTGTTGTTTCGTTACTCTTTATTGCTCTGTCATTATACGTTATTTGAATACTCAGCCATAATACATTCTTAAGGAATAAAACCTGACAGTATATGTTGCAATAATCAGTGTTCCATGGGCCTGTCTCCCGAAAGAAGTGGGATAATTTGGTAGAGGTATATGGAGAAACATGATAGATGTTGACTTTTTATCTATTCATTTATTATTAGTCAACTTAATTTGAGATCATTGTAAACAGTTTAAGAGAAAAATTCAGGCCAGGATCCAATTCTTTCTTGGCTTCAATGACAACAAACCATCAAACATTCATACAAAAGTTCCCAAATATGAGAATAAATTAACCAAATAAACTCCACAAGGCAGACAACCAATTCATTAACGTCAATGACCAACAAGGAAACTAGTTGATAACAAATCATAGTTTTTTGATAATTTGAACCTTGGACATCTCCATTGGAAACACCAAGAGATGCCAGTTGAGTTACAAGGCTCATGGCATTTATTACAAATCATACTATAACAACATGTCTTACTAGCTCATACTTATATTAAAAAAAGAAACGTGTTTACTAACTCATCCATAATTAAAAAAAAAATGGTGAAATTCATTCAAGAAAAGTATGGGTGTGTAATGAAACCAATTAGCCAATATAAACGAGACACTTAGTAGTGGTCAAACAATTTTGGGTTAATGATAGTAGCCTAATCAAACACTCACCTGCGACGTAACAATGCAGAATCGATTGTGGAATCTTCCTGAGACAATTTTTGTTTAACCAATCATTGTCCAAATGAGGGAAAATTGCAAAGATTGGGAAAAGCAAGCTCTTGAGTGACTATTAGTATTGGGTTCAAGTTGTTGATCGCAATGATGGGATTGTGGTGACACGATAGTAGAGATGGCAGTTACAATGGTCAGTGTAGTGACCAATTGGGGTGGTGATTGATGGGTGATGGAATAGTGGTTGAAGTTGGTTAGCAATCGTTCATTGGCAGTCAGCAGTGATCAAATGTGGTAAAATAGTGGTTGGTGGTCAATTGTAGTAGAGTGGTGGTTGTTGGTTGGCGGTAGTCAATTATGGATTTATGGTTAATTGATGGTTGATGGTGGTTTAGGGTGTACAGGGGCTCTGGTACCATGCAAACAGAATAGGTTTTATTTATTTATTTATTTTAATTTTTTTGGGGATAATTAACAATTTTTTTTGAGTAATAAACAAATAAGCATGATATAAAGCTGGTTTACATTACAATGGGTGTATACAATAGGTAGACCCACAATTGAATTCTAAAAATGCAATGATCAACCAAATCTTAAAGGTTAGAAAAAGAAAACAATCACGAAGCAACCATCCATTTAAACAAGGTTCTAAAGGCTAAGAGCCTTGTAGCTCAATTGATTGGCACCTCTTGGTGTTTTTAGTGGGTTATGCCGCAGTTTGTTGTGGGGCTCCTAGCTTGCTGGCAAGGCAGGCTTGGTCGTCATAGAAATGGTCATATATGGTTAATTGTTTCCCATAGCTTAATGTGGTGTCTTTGGAGGGAAAGAAATAGTAGGTGTTTTGAAGATAATGAGAGATCCATACTAGACCTCAAGCTATTTTTCTTTAAAACTTTATTAGATTGGTTGGCTACTTTGCGAAACCAATCATTCTCTTCCTTTCTTGATTTTCTTGATTCTTGTAATTTTTGTTCTTAATTTGTTGACCCCCTGTACACTCCCTGTGTGCTAGGGTGTCCCTTTTTTGATATCAATAAAACTTATTATTTATCAAAAAGATTCTAGATTGTTCCATCTCTTAACTTTCGCATTCCTCTTGCACATATAACACCAATCTAAAAGGTATTACCCAGTGCACAAATCTCTCACTTTTACGGGGTCTAAGAGAGGTGCTTGGTAGGCAGCATTACTCTCTACCTATTGCTTTTGGTGGAAGGCACTTGCCATCACATCAAGGCCTAATCTCTTCCACAATAATGTCTTTTCCTCAAGTTTTCTATATTCTCCCCATAGATGCAGCCCACAAGAAAAACACGATTATTTTGGGACCTTAGGCTTCCAAATGCTTTTCCAGGGGAAAATCACTCTGCCATTCAAGACTAAGGCTTTGTAATAGGATTTAACCTCAAACCCCATTGGTTTAGAAGAGGTGCAACAAATTTTATCCTCGCCATTACCTCTCATTGAAGTAGATTAAAGGTCCAAGGAGGATGCTAAAGAAAAAAAAAATTGAAGTGTTTTTTTTGAGAATAGGGTAAAACTCAGTTAACCCTGATACACATATAATATTTTATACTTTAAGATTTCATACCCTATGACTCATAACAGTTTCCATAATTTATGTTCATAGTTCCTAATTTGTTCTATGTTAGATCAACACAGAGGAAACCATCTGATGATCTTAACAAAGTCTGTATTAAAACATGATTAGGGTGCTCAACAAAATCAAAAGTTCTTCCATTCCTCTCTCGCCAAAGATTTCACAATACATACAACGGAACTGTGTTCCAATCTTGATTAGTTATTTCGATGAAATCTGCCTTGCCAACGCTCCCACATATGTTGCACAATCTTCGGCACAACCCAAACTATACCAAATAAACAAACACAAAAGACCTTATGTTTTCTGCCATTGAACAATGGAGTAAAAGATGCACAGCTGATTCCCCACTGCTTTTGGCACATATAGTACCAATTAACAAGCATAATACTTTATTTCCAACCATTGTCCACCCTTAGAATTTTATCTAAGGCTGCTGTCTTAGTTTAAAAAAAAAAAAAAAACCCCTGACAATGCACCTTACCACCCCATATGCATCTCTAAGGGAATTGCACTCCCAAATGCTCTGTATATAGTCAACCTCCATTCTAATTGATCATCTATTAGACAAAAAATTAGAATACAACAAATCAAAGAGATTTTTGACAAACTCTACTTCCTAGTCTTGAAATGAATGAGTAAACTAAGGATTCCAACCTTGAAGACCTCGATCATCTGTATTGACCAAATATGATGCTATTGAAGCTTCTTTATACACTGCTAATCTTAACAAATCCGGAAAGAGGTCTTTGAGAAGACAATCTTGACACCATAGTTCATATAAAAAATGAACACGAGAGCCATCCCCAACAACAAACTTAATAAATATGTCTTATTAATTTATGAATGGCTTTGGATAGATGTTTATTAATTTATTATTATTATTTATTGGTGAGTTACACATGCACTCAATGGGTCTTGAATCCACGTTCTCACCCTCAACTTAGCACTTAAATGGGCATAGGTACCAGTTGAACTAGAGCTCATTGTAAGCTTTGGATATACTCTTTTTCCTTTAAATGCCCAGGAACAACCCCGTCATTTTCAGAGTGCTATTAGAAGTTATTGCAGGACATGAAGTGAGGCATGTATTTGCTACGCACTGAAGGAACATTCAGTTGCCACAAGTTAAAAAATATACTCTTATCCAAATTCCAATGCTGAAGGGGCTACTCATTCTTCATTGTTCTTTAGAAACCTATAATGTCATTATTAAACCTTTGGCCACTATGAATTTCAGATTAAAATATAATTATGTGTGCATTTGGGGCATTTGACCCCAGATAGCTATTTATCAATCAGAAAAGAGATGGCAGTATTGAGAGAATAAATTTGAACAATTGAAGCGGTGAGTTGAGTTCACGTTGTGTAAAACTGATTTGACACAATAAATGAATAGGAAAATTTGATCTTTTAAGTAAATTAACTTTTTTGATAAGTATTAAATCTCATGGATAGACACCAAATGTGATTATAGTGGCTTTGGTTAATATGCACAGAATTGGATTTTAACTGACATACCGAATATTCCTTGTGGTTATCTCAGATTTAAAATGGATTGAGATGCAAATTGAGAGGGCCCGCTCAATGTCTCCTGGAAAATTTACTCATGACAAGACTAGGCCCAACTGCTTTCTTAAATTGGTATTGGTAGCATGCCCTATCAGTGTACAGAAAAAGTATTTGTTGTATTCTTTGGATACACCATTTCACTTATTTTTTATTGCATCAGTCAATATAAAGTTCAATACACTGTGATGGTATTTCTGTATGGTATTTTAAGTTTCAATTTTGTGATTTCCTAGTTAATGTGGGAGATGATGATGAAAATTGCTCTTATAATATGCAATGCAAATGCCCTTTGGCATTGCTTAAAATTGAAGTCAGATCCATTGGATAATTTGGATTTTGAACTAGCCCTGAGATATGATGGCTACATATGGGTATCTGATATGCTTTCCTTGTTCCCATCCACTATCAGTTCTTCAAAATTAAACTTCGGCCTCACAATCTGTTTAAAATAGTTAGGATAGTTTATTACCTTATCAAAGTAGTAAACATCTGTCTTCCTGCACATGTTTATAACAAAAATAAGGGGAAATTACATAAAAGTACCTACAGTTTATTTCCTGTTTCAGCCTAAGTCCCAGGTCTGTAATTTTGTTAGTTAAAGTCCCAAACTTATGAAATTGTTTCCCTTTGAAGCTCCTGTCCATTTTAGTTATTCGTCTCCATTCTTCTGAGTAGTAATAGAGTAGAGAAAAACAGGAAACTGTTGATAAAATTGTGTTTCACCTAGCTAACCAATTTTGATTTTCTAGCAATCACTTTATTACTCTAAGTGAAGCTTTCTCTCTCTAAATGGAGCTATCTCTTTCTACCTTCTCTGTTCAATGGTTCTGAAATTGATTTTTGAATAAGCCCTTGGTGAAACACACAGTTTAATCAATGAGTTCCCCCTTTTCTCTGCTCTGTTGCTGTCTCTAGAATAGCAGAGATGGAAAAAGGCTTTAAATTGAAGCGATTTCATAAATTTGGGAATTTATTTAAAAAAAAAAAGAAACCTAGGACCTAAACTGAAATATGGGATAAACTCTTGGCCTTTTTATGTAAATTTTCCCCCAAATAGTTTTATTTGTATTTATGAAAAAGAATGTTAAGGAATCCATTTGAAAGAAATAAATGACCAAGAGTTAAATATTATATGTGCAAGCATTGTTGTAGTTTTTTGGACTGTCAGTGCCTTCTAACATAATTCAAAGATCATTCAATTTATTTTTTCAAGGTTTGAAGATGAACTGAGGTTAGGGGCTTAATTATTTTCCATCCATGTTTATCCAAGGACTCTCTAAGCCTGCTTCCCAGAAGATTTATTTTTATTTATTTAGTGAAGAAAATGGATGTTTTCCTCATAATTGTCCATATGAGGTTATTTTATTCATAAGTTTTCTGCAGAGGTATCTATATGCTCTTTAAAATTCAGATCCTTTTCAATTTCAATATATGGTTAAATTTGCATCTTGCATCTTTAAAATTTTCTTGGATTACTGCTTCTTGTTTGACATTTATGTTGTGCATGATATATATACATATAATGTTATTTCATTCATAAGTTAGTTGTCAGAGATATCTATATGCTCTTTAAAATTCAGATCCTTTTCAATTTCAATATATGGTTAATATTCTCATCTTGCATCTTAAAAGTTGTATTGGATTACTGCTTCTTGTTTGACATTTATGTTGTGTAATATATATATATATATATATACCACCAGCTTTGTGTATGATATATATATATACCACCAGCATATATTAAGTGTCTATTGATTCCTTAGATTGATGGAATTTGCCCATGTAGATACTAAATCAACGATTGACCAGAGCAGAATGTGGAAAGGATGTGCGGCACTTTGAGTTTGAATTTGTTTCATCTGTAAGTTGTTTACAATGTGTGCTTATCCACAGATCAGCACTTGTCACTGTATTGTAGTCATTAGCTAGTGCTAGTCCCACTCCCACTTAAGTGGGGTCCTGGGAAGGGTGGCTTTGATACAGTCCTACCTCCACCCTTCAGCATTTTTGCATAAAGTGGCCACTCTAAGGACTGGAATTCATTTACTTGTGCTTGGCAGCCCAATAATTTTACCATTGCACTAGACAATGTACCATTTTCAAATATGTATTCTAATACTTATTGGTAACTATACAAAAATCATCATTTTTCCTTTGAATTTTCAGACTATTGAATACAAGGTTGGTGACATTCTTGAGGTCCTCCCTAGTCAGAATCAAGCAGCTGTAGATTTGTTCATACAGCGTTGTAATTTGGACCCTGATGCTTTCATTACCGTAAGCAGTTCTCTTGTTTATTGGCTGAATCTGGGTGATTCCTGTTTTTCATGTACATGAGCATAAGTTGATTCTAAGGCTTGATTTATAATTCGTTCACATAAACATTATACCTACAGTAGTGATTTCTTGGCTTGACCCTTCAGTTACAGCATGAATACTGTTTTCAAAACTTTTGCATTCTTTTGTTAATGTTTTGAGGTTTGAACTGAAGGTTCTTCTTCTTGCTACCAATTTATGCACATATTTTTCAGCAATCAATTTTATTATGAATCCTTCAATTTGCACTTCCTCTTGAGATAGATGCTTTTTACGTGCTTTCTTTGTGCATTTTTTAATTAAACTTTTCTAATTGTTGGACTCATGTATCTTTATGTCGTGAGCTTGACTAAAGTTAAACTGTGAATCTCCATTTCGTGGTTGCTTACTAAGTTGCTTAATGATACATCTGGTCACATTCCCAGTTCACAGAAAATTTGTTTCATCACTTAGAAACCCTTGTCCTTTCCATTGCTTTGTTTACATGTTCTTATTGCTCGGTGAATATTTTTGTTTAGGATATATTTGCATGTGTATAATATGCTTCATTTTGGTTTATTATTTGTTACTTCTTGAGACCGGTGACTGCCTATAATCGCACTCTTCTTGTGTCATGAATTTCAAATGTGCCTCTCAGGTACCCCCAATGGACAATTTTTTTTTTTTGATAAGTAATAAGAATCATATTAATCATGAAGAAAAATCGAAAACAGCAAAAACAAGGTGTTCATGATGGTGAACACAAGAAACAGCAACCAAAAGCAACTTAAGGGGCAATACTAAGGCTCCGTTTGGGAGTTTATAATGGAATGGAATGGAATAATAATAAGGGAATGGAAAGGAAATGAATGGAATAGAATGTATTTAAGTAAGGGAAAGGAATGGAAAAGAATGGAATGGAATAGAATTAAGTAACTTTGATTGAATGTTTAAAATAAAGGAATGGAAAAGAATGAAAATGAATGGAATGTAAGTAATCTTGTTTGGGAGCTACATGGAGGGAATGGAATGGAATCATTTTATGACAATATTACTATTAGACCCCTATTTTAAAATAAAGAGTTGAATATAGAGGGGTATTTTGGGAGTTTTAGTAAAAAAATCATTAAATCTAATTCAATTCCCTCTAATTCCTCCCAATTTCGGGGGAATGAAAATTTGAGGTTTTAAGAAAATAGAGAGGAATGAGTGTTCCTTCCTACCCATTCCATTCTCTCCTACTTAAACTCCCAAACAAGAGAATGAGTTTTTCATTCCCTCCATTAAAACTCTCAAACAAGGGAATGGAAAAATATTCTAAAATGATTCTTTTCATTCATTTCCATTCCATTCCCTCATCCCAAACGAAGCCTAAGTGAAGTAAGATACTCCAAGAGTAGAAGAACAGTTTGAAGAACCCCAACACCTAGCCCATTCAAAAAGAGTACTTTGGCAGCTTGTAACTGAACAAGTGATTTCTCTTTAGCCTCAAAAGAGTGCCGATTTCTTTCCATCCAAACAACCCACATCAAACAGCCAGGAACCATATTCCATGTGTCAGAAGAAAATTTCCCCAACCAATTACTCCAACAAAACACCAAACTCTCCACTGAACCTGGCATGACCCATTGGATCCCAAAAACTTGTAACATTTGCACCCACAAAGAATGAGCTACAAGACAATGTAGGAGAAGATGGTCCGCAGATTCCTCATTACAGCAGCACATACAGCACCTATTCGCCAAAGGGAGACCCCGGAGCATCAAATTATCCAAGGAAAGTATCTGACCATGAGCTGCGGTCCACATGAAGAAAGCCACCCTTTTAGGAACCTTGACTTTCCAAATCCCCTTCCAAGGGTATCTAGAGAGAGAGGTACCCCTAATCTTATTATAAAAGGACCGAATATCGAACTTACCATTTCCATTAAGACACCAATAGGGACTATCACACCCAATGCCTCTCGGAATTCAAGACTGAATGAAATCCAGGAAAGAGAAGGCAGCTTCTAATTCCCTTTCATGAAAATTCCTATAAAATCTCAAGTTCCAAAATCTATTATTCCCACTCTCTTGATGACACAATAAATCAGAAATGCAAGCTTCCTTGTCATTTGAACACGCATATAACTAAGGATAGAGCATTTTAAGTGAGGTATCCCCAACCCACCTATCATGCCAAAAAAGAATGCAAGAGCCATCACCCACCACAAGCCATCACCCATCATGAGGGCCAAATGTTTGGAGAACCTGTCCCAACCGTCATTAATACCACACCAAAGACCACACCCATTGGCCCTTCTCTAGACTTTAGTATTCCACCCCCCTTGACCCTCTTCATATTTAGTGGCAATAACCCTCCACCAGAGATGAGTTCCTTCTTGGCCAAACCTCCATAACCATTTACCTAATAGGTCTTGATTGAAGTGAACTAACTTCCTAACCCCCAAACCACCCATATCTAAAGGTGAACACCTTCTCTCAAGCCACCAAAGAATGTTTGAAACACTCCTCTGAAGACCCTCATAAAAAAATTCCTCTGAATACGCTCCAATCTGTCAGCCATAGCCACAGGGATGGTAAATAAGGATAGGTAGTATGTAGGAAGGCTAGAAAGGGTACTCTTCAAAAGAGTAAGTCTACCACCCTTAGACAAATATAGATGCTTCCAACCAGGCAACTTCTTCTCCATCTTCTCCAAAATAGGATTCCAAATGGATGCAGTCTTGTACGGAGTACCCAAAGGCAATCCCAAATATTTCATAGGCAGGCTACCCACCCTACAACGGAGAATGTTAGCCAAAGCACCTATTTTACCAACCTCCCCCGCTGGGACAATCTCACTCTTCCCCACATTTACTTTCAAACCAGTAAAAGCTTGGAAGCAAGACAAAGCTAGTCTAATGGACAACAACTGTTCTCTAGAAGCATCACAAAACAAAATGGTATCGTTTGCAAACAACAAATGTGATATGCATACCCCAATAGAGTTAATTAGTCCCACATGAAAACTGCGAAGCAGACCACTATCCTCAGTTTTCTTCAGAATCCGACTTAAAACTTCCATAATCAAAAGGAAAAGAAGAGGGGACAAAGGATCACCTTGTCTCAAACCACGAGAACTTCCAAAAAAGCCTGCCGGGGATCCATTCACAAGAACAGAGAAGCGAACGGTAGAAATGCAAGCCTTAATCCACTCCCTCCACTTCAACCCAAAGCCATCCTATTCAACAAATAAAGTAAGGCATCCCAATTAACATGATTGTAGGCTTTTTCTATGTCTAACTTACTAACTACACCCGGTGAGTGACACCTCAATCTGCTATCTAGGCACTCATTAGCAATTAGCACTGAGTCCAAAATTTCTCTTCCACCAACAAAGGAATTTTGAGTCTTCGAGATCAAACTGTCTAACACTACTCTCAACCTATTCGCCAACACCTTAAATAGCAACTTGTAAACATTGTCCATCAAGCTAATAGGCCGGAAATCCTTTATATTGACAACATTAGTTTTCTTAGGAATTAAAGAGAGAAAAGAAGCATTTGGAGACCGTTCAAATATTGAATACCTGTGAAAATGCTTAAATACAACCATAACATCATCCTCCACAACCCCCCAACATTTGTGAAAAAATGCCATGGTGAACCCGTCCAGACTAGGGGCTTTATCCCCCTCCATCTCTGTCAGAACTTGGGTGACTTCTATCGAGAATTCTCTCTCAAGGGACAACCTATCATCCTCCCCAATACAAGCAAAGTCCAACCCATCCACAGTTGGATGCCACGTGTCTGTCTCTGTATAAAGCTCCTGATAAAATTGGACCACCTGAGAATGTATAGCAGATTCATCCTCCTATAAAACACCATCTACCTCTACACTGCTAATATGATTAGCTCTTCTATGAGAATTCGCTAATCTATGAAAGAAGCGTGTATTGTTATCTCCCTCCTTCACATACAGAGCACGAGACTTTTGTCTCTAGAAAATTTCTTCCAAGGAAGCTAAAATTTCGATCTCACCTTTAACCTGTGTTCTACGAGCTTGTTCCTCATGCGAAAGGCCCAAAATTTCATCCTTGGCATCCAAACCCAATAATTCAGACAACAAACTCTTTTTCTTAAAAGCCAAATCACCAAATTCCTCCTTATTCCAGTTCTTTAGGTCTTCTTTAAGAGCCTTTAATTTATGAGCCAATACAAAACTTGGAGAACCTGTAAAGCAATAACCATTCCACCATTGTTGAACCTTCTCAACAAAACCCTCAACTTTTAGCCACATATTCTCAAACTTAAAAGCACAGCGCCCCCTACCCACACGACCAGTTTCTACCAAAAGCGGACAATGATAAAAAATAACACGAGAAAGCACCCTTTGAGACACATTTCCAAAATGGTCCAAGGTCTTGTCAATACGGGACATAGACTTTGGTTCAGAGTCCCTAAACCAGGTGAAAGAAGCCCCATCTAATGGTAAATCCACTAGGAAATTATTCTCTATGAAATCCGAAAAAGCAAACATGGCTGGGCTGAAAGAGTCATGGCCAAGCCTCTCATAAGGATATCTAATGATGTTGAAATCTCCAAATAAAAACCAAGCCTTGGTCCATCGAATACGCACCCTTAATAACTCCTCCCACAAAGCAGCCCTATGTAGGTCTGCCTTTGGACCATAAATGCCAGTACAAACCCATTCAAAACCATCCAATACTCCCCTAAAAAGTACACTAACTGAGAACTGACCAACCAACACATCAATTTTCTCAACCACCCGCTTATCCCAAAGCAGCAGAACCCCTCCAGTTGTTTGAACCGCATCCAGGACAACCCAATCAGCGAAAGGACTACCCTATAAGCTTTGCACAACGATAGAATTTACCGAAGAAAGTTTAGTTTCCTGGAGACAGACTATATCACACCGCCATTCCTTAAGGAGATTCTTACAAACCTCCCTCTTTCGGGGATTATTCAAACCCCTAACATTTCAAGAAAGGAGTCTTAAAGTCATTTATAACTACCAATAGCCCCAAAACCATTCGACGAACCTCTATTACGAGAAGAGGACCCATCATAATTTACTCTGGATATTAGACCCCGAAGTTCTCTAAGACCTTTCTAACAAAATTTAATTGGTCTTCGAACACACCCATCATTTACAGCCTTAAGACATTCTTGTTCCAGTAAACGAAATAAAGCTACGCACTGAGCTTCATGTCTTACAATAGGAAAACCCACCATTTTGCAAAAACTTCTCATCATTGTGGACACCCATTTAGACTGTTCACCCTTTTCATCAACCCTAGTCAGCACCTTATCCTTAACTGCCTTAGGATCCCACCAAGACAGCAGTACACACTACAGAGGACCACTCTCTTGCTCCCCACTACCAGAAACACTAGAGTCAGCTCCACTTTGCTCCCATGGAAGAAGCAGAAGCTCCGACCCTTTTGCAACCCATCTACAAGCTCAACCCCCGAAAACATCATACCTGTTTGGGAAGCACCACCAGTTAGAAGCTTGATTTCCTACGTTGACATCACCGGATTTGACCCTGAGCCCACAATTTCAAGGTACCCAGGTTGTTGTGGCTCCACCGTGGTTCTCGGATCGACCTCAGAGAAACTTTTGCCTTCCCTATCGGGATGCGAAACCATCGGGTTGGAGGCGAGAAGCTCCATAGCTTGATCGGGAATCGGAGCCTTAGGCACCACCAATACCACCACTGACTCCATCGGTAGCCTTGAACTCTCGCCCACCACACACTCACTTTGATCGCTGTGCACACTCACACCCAAACCACATGGATAGGAAACCTCCAAATGGGCCTTTCCTCTCGGGTTAGCCACTTGGGCTTTGTCATGCTTAGATTCACTTTTTAAAACATCAGGCCCACTTGTATTGGACATGTGTGAATTATTTGGGTTCATCCAGGATACAACTCGTTTTCCCCCATCTGATTTAAACACCCTCAACGCCAAGTTGGCAGTAGTCAACTTAAAAATAAACTCACGTGTGGGTCTGCCATTTATATTAGATACTGTAACGGAAGAATCACCCTTAATCATGTTATGCCCCAAAATAACTCAAGTATTTTCAAAATTCCTTAACTTCCGCTGGTTACCATAATTGAAAGATTTCTTCCCATTTTGTCCATCGCCATCCGTTGGACCACCACCAACAGCATCATCGGAAATCCTCCCTTCCACCCATATAGTGTTTGCGCCTGATAAGAATCTGTCTAATTCTTTTGTAAACAAGCACCACCCAGAACGGTTGGAACTAGCAGGTATCATAACACAACCACGACGAGCTCCACCATAATACACAGCTATATCCACAAAAATACCAGCCTTATTTGACCTTCCCCGAAATTCAAAAAACTTATTGTTTTCTCTATATCGTTTGCACAGATAATCCTTTCTTGGAACCCAATCTAATGGACAATTTTGTATCCCATTTTGTCCACTGCCATCCGTCGGACCACCACCAATAGCATCATCGGAAGTCCTCCCTTCCACTCATATATAGTGTTTGCATCTGATAAGAATCTGTCTAATTCTTTTGTAAACAAGCACCACCCAGAACGGTTGGAACTAGCAGGTATCATAACACAACCACGACGAGCTCCACCATAATACACAGCTATATCCACAAAAATACCAGCCTTATTCGACCTTCCCTGGAATTCAAAAAACTTATTGTTTTCTCTATATCGTTTGCACAGATAATCCTTTCCTGGAATCCAATCTAATGGACAATTTTGTATGGGCTGGATGCCTCTTAGGGTAGGCAACTAATTTCCCTTTAGTGTTCCTGCCTGGGATCAGAATTTGCTCTCTTTTATATTTGGCATGTACAAGAATTCCATTTCCACATAAAGGACATAAAAGAATAAGATATTTAGACCCAAAATGTGTGTTTTGTGGAGCAGGGTAGAAGCTGGGATGCACGGACGCGGCAAAACCCATGCCGCACCTGCGTCCGACGCGGCCCGACATGGCGATGCGCGAGGGATGCCTCGCGCGTCGGTGCTGCATCCAGCTTTTTTTTTTTTTTTTTTTTTTTTTTTTTTTTTTCTGCGACTCAGACTCGGGCCGAATCGCACTGAATCGGGCTGATTCGTGCCGATTTAGGCCGTATCGGGCGAAACAGCCGATTCAGGCCGAAATTCAAAAAAAAAAAAAAAAAAGTGCAAAACGCACCGTTTCAACTTAATAACAAACCCTAAAGGGCCTAAACTCTCTCACGCATTCTCACTTCATTCAAACTTCAGCTCTCTCTCATTCGTCTCTCTGTGCTGTGTGCTCTCTGCCTCTCTGTCTCTGAGACACTTAGCCACTCAGTCACACACACAATCTCACTCTCAACCTCACCGACCCATCTCAATCTCAAGTCTCAAATCTCAAGCTCGACCCACTCTCAAGAGTCTCAACTCAAGTATCAAACTAAAGCTTTCAATCTTAGTTTTTCAATTTTTTTAAGCTCAAGCTAATCTGATTTTTTTAGTCCGAAGCTCACCTCACCTGATCTGATTTTTTTTTTTAATTTTTTATATAAGCTGTAATGTAATAATGTTGTGACTTGGGTTTGATTTTTTATTTAGTTAATAGTTATTACTCATTGTGATTTGTGAATCTGTGAACTTGGGTTTGATTTATTATTAATTTATTTAGTTAATAGTTATTATTTGTAGGTTAAATTGAATCTATTTGTGATTTGTGATGATGATGTTGGTGTTTGATTGTCTTGTTGATTATCTTTTATTTTGTTTTAGTTTCAAACTTGTGAGTTGTATTCTAATTTCCGAACATCATGGAATGTTTTAGTTTCAATCTTGTGGGTTGTATTTAATTTATGAACATCATGTTTTAGTTATTATCTACTATTGCTCTTAAATTTGGTATATGTTTATATGATGTGAAAAAGTATGCTTAGCAATTTATTAAAAATATAAATAAAAATATTTTTAATAATTTTTTAATCGCCGCACCTGCACCCACCTTTTTCAAAAATTGCTGAGTCTTGCATCCGCACCCACACCCGAGTCCCGTAACGCACCCGTGCTTCATAGGGTAGAAGTGGAAAGAAAAGAAAATTATATAGTAGATTGAAGATGTGAAGTGCAGTTATGATACAAATTCTTTATCGCCATGGTATGCAAACATGTACATGTGATGAACTTGCCTTGGTGCATCTTTGTTGCCAAATTTTAGAGTAATTTGATTTTTTTATGATGGGATTCATGGAAATGACCTTATACTATTCAGCAATGGATGTTAACTTATAATTTTTGAGTCCTAAATTATTCTGAACTTCATGAAAATATATCATAATATCAGAAGTACTCAAGAATAAGTGCCCTGAATTGATCATTTGTAGCAGGTCTAAAGTCTGTATCTGTTCAACTTAGCAAGCTCAGATAGCCTAGAAATCAGTTAAGTGAATCTCCTATCAAAAAAAGAAAAGAAAGAACCAGGTAGAATTCAGTTCAGATGTAGGAGACCTACTCAGAAGTTTTCACAACTCAGTCATATATGATGGAATCATCAAAGATTTGACCTTTTCGAAATTTTTATAACTCACTATAGGTTTGAGAAACAAAGAAAAGATGTGTATGAACAAGATATCAAACTATACAAAGAAAGAAAAAGGATTGAATGGAGGAACTTCCGAATATTTGGCAATCAAAGATGTATCAATATCATTGGTTACTCATTTTTACTTATCTAAAAAGAAATTGGTGACTCTTTATTTTGATAAATTAGAAAAAAGAAGATTTTGTAAACACTTACTTGAAATCTTACTTATGACAGTCCATTGTGGAAGACCCAAATTTTTTCTGATGATTTTGCTATGATATTTCTGGTCCATGTATAATATAATGAAAGATTGATACAAATTTTGGGCTGCTACTTTGTATTGGTAATAGGTCTGAAAAAAAAATCTAAAAAGATCAAATTTAGTCTATTTAGATAATTTTTCCCTGTTGGAAGTAAGGAACCACATCATATATGTTTGGAATAGGTTCCCATGTAATAGATTGAATATTTCTTCCTAATGTGTTGAGTAATTTGAGGCTGAGACTTGAACTTTAGTATGATCTTTTGAAAACATTGTTTGTTATATGTATATATGCATGTAGGTGTTTTGCCTATTGCATTTCTTGATTTTAGGGAGGATGATTTTAAACTAAAGCCACTAAAGATTAAGGGTCTTGGATAGAATATATGAAATCTGAATTCTAGGCAATTAAGAAGCAACAAGTTGATAAAATGAGTGTGGCTAAAATGAAAGTGTTATGATGGATAAGTAGAAATACAAAGAAAGATAGGATACGAAATGAAGAAATTCATTTAAAGATGATGGTGGGTCCTATTGATGAAAAGATGAGGAAGACTTGCTTGAGATGGTTTGGTATGTCAATACACTATCGAAAAAAAAAAAGTGATTTGATTTAAATTGAGGGAACGAAAAGAAGTAGAGAAAAACCTAAATAATATTGGTAAAAGTAGTAAAAAATTGAAATGTTATTTAAGGAAATGACGGAATATGATTTTTGGATATTTATTCTTCTACGTATTCTTCGATAGAATGACAAAGAACAATACCTGTGGCTGATCCATAACTGACCACAATGTTTTGGGAATAAGGTTTTTTTTATTATTGATTTTAGTGTATTAGGGGAGCAAATGAGGGAAATCTGCAGATCTAGGTTAGGTTCCATGGTTCCATGAACAACCATTTTCTTTATTTGTTGCTACAGGTATTTTGAAAGAAAAAAAAAAAAAATTTGGGCATGGAGTATGAGCAGGATGAAGGTGGGAAAATATTTTCAGGATGTTTGTTTAATGCATAGCTATAAAATCTCATAGAAACCATAACCATACTAGGTGATTATGCATAATTCTGTGTTATACATAAATTACTTTTGGCTGTTTAGGAGTGTGTACAGTGAATGAAGGTAACCAAAAACAAAACGTTGAGATATAAAAAAAAAAGGTATAATTAGAATTAAAGCACTAAAATTGCAGACAATGGGAGCACTAGGTTGAGATGGTTTGTGTGCGTGTGTGTGTGTGAGACATGGGTGAGTGGATGTAACAAGATATGATTTGATCAATATAGTGAAAGAAGGCTGAAAATATCAAGAATATGGTTTTTTCTATAACTGGCAAAATAGGATTCTTGGGACCAACCCCAAAATTTTGGGCTAAGGCTATGTGTATATGAGATGTCTCTTGCTTTTCAATATTGCCTGCACCTTTTTGTTTTGCTGATGCATCTTGTAGAAACATTACTTATTGAACTTGTCTTATTTCTTTTGATGATATTGTATCTGTCTTGTAGATGTCACGTGTTTCAACCTTTTTATGCTGAAAATTTTACATGATTATAGGTCCATCCTAAAGAGATGAACAATCACCTTCTTCATACTCATATGAGTGCAAATGTCCCGATCAAATTAAAAACTTTTGTGGAGTTGACAATGGATGTTGCTTCAGCTCCTCCTCGGCGCTATTTTTTTGAGGTAAGAACCCTGTTTGTTTGAACTCTTTCATGTGTTTTTTGTCCCTCTTTTTTTGCTTTAAGTGGGAACTTTCTTTAGAAAACTACCGGCTTATATTACATGTCATGTTCTTGCTTCCTTAATTTTCTTCATCATACTGTTGGGCAATGGGTATTGATCTTTAGCATTCTATTATGAGTTTTAGATGTACTACCCATACTCCCAAGAAAATCAACTAGTAATGAAAGGGAATATTTGAAGTTGTTCTAACTTCATAATTGGACATATTGCATGTTTACTTATAGAATAATGACCTTGGAGAAAAGAAAATGAAGTAACAATAAAATTGAACCAAAAAAATAAAGGATAGATAACCTAGGAATTAGTACCAAGCTTGAGAGAACAAAATCTCAAGAAGTTAGCACCTAGTGTTGCTAGTGTCGTTACCAAACCATTGGAAGATTCCAAAAGAAATCTTATTAATCAATCAAACTTTAGACCAAGGCTTTGTTTATTATTAGGTATTATAATCAAACCATAGATTGTCTTTTTTTTTTTTTTTTTTTTTTGATAAGAAAAATGTAACTTCAAAAAATTGCTTTATGCAAGGGAGCGCAAAGCATACCAAAGATTACAAAAAAAGAGAGAAAAGCAGAAACAGAAAAGAAAGCTAATTACAAAGAGAGAGAGAGGAACAAAGGGAAAGAATCACTAGATGTGAGTCCCCAAGCCCTAGACCAATCATAAAGGGAACCAATAAAAAGAGCAAGCAACTAGTCATCGGATCTATCTAAGTCCTCAAAAGTCCGCCGATTGTGTTCCTTCCAAATACACTACATCAAACACAATGGAACTATATTCCAAATGTTAGATGAGCGCTTTCCCAACCAATTCCACCAACCAAAGAGGAAATCTACAACCGATCTTGAGAGAACCCACGAAATCTCAAAAGTTCTAAAGACATAGCTCCACAGCCGATGAGCCTTTCCACAGTTTAACAACAAATGATCCACTGTCTCCCTACAACAATGACACATAATGCATCAATCAACAAAATCAAAGCCCCTACTTTGCAAGTTATCATCTGTGAGAATCCTATCCCATGCGACTGCCCAAACAAAGAAAGAGACATATCGGGGTGCCTTAACCTTCCAAATACCTTTTCAAGGAAAAAAACAGAAGACGAACCACGTAACTTATGATAAAACAAACGGATATTAAAATCCCCATTCTTTGTCAACTTCCATCTCAATTATTGAATTACTGAATTACTAAAATAGCCTTGACTCTAAGAAATAAAATAAAATACTAGTAACATTTTTTAAATAAAAAATACTAGTAAACTAAGTTCTGCTATTCTCACAAGCACAAAGGAATAAAAAACAAGAAAAATTCTTCATTTTTGGATTTTATATATAAATATATAATCTGAACGAAAAATTAGAGAAACATGCCTGAGTGTAACTTACTAATATTTTTACTAATATTTAAAAATAAGGTGAAAATGCAAAAACAACTCCGGGGTTTCATTTCTTCCCTATTACTCCATGAGGTTTCTATATCCGCCAAATTAACCCCTAGGACTAAGTTTTGTTAGTTCTTATGAACAGATAATCATGTGACCATCACATAAACACATAAACACATTAAGAAGACTTAGAAACTGATTCACACCACTAGTATTGTGACTGTTATGTGCTTTTTTCCGTCCATAAAACCTAATGAAAGATAGTCTCAAGGGTCAATATGGCAAATATAAAAACCTCAGGGAGAGGGGTGTTTTGCAATTGACCCAAACCCCTTAGATGAAATTTAGCTGTTAAAGTAGGTCTAAAGTATTCCATGTGCTTATGTCAAGGCTTGGACTCCCGCCACATATCATTTTTTTATAAATATTTTGTATTAAAAAAATTAATTAATAATATAATTGAAGATACCAAGCATTCTATGTCTAATCTCAAGTTATTCTTTTTCCAAACTTTATTGGACTAGCTGACTACCTTGAGGCATCTTTCTTTCTTTTCTATTGTTGATTTATTAGATTTATGCAATTTTTGTAACTGATTGTTAGTATATTTCCTGTATACTTGGGTGGCTCCTTTATATTTCCTTTATCTTAGGAGGGAATTTATCTTATCATATGTATTTGGATTAGTTTAGACTACTTTCATGGATTAGTAGTTTGAGTTAAGCTAGGATTAGTTTTCATTGATGTTATCTTATCTCTTTATTTCCTAAAAGCTCTATAATAGCTCCAAATGGTTTATTTTTAGTTAGACTATTTTGATTAATAAAATTTCCTTAGTGAAAAGTGTGTTTTTGTTTGGTGGTGATTCCAAACAACTGTGGGACTGTTCTAGGTGCTGAAGCCTAGGCTGTCCTACATCACTTGTACTTATTAAAAAAGTACATACTACCATGGTATATAAAAAAGTATGTACCAAATACTATATATAATAATATACACATTGGATTACTGTAGCTATATATATGCCTAATTAATTTGTAATTTATTTTTAAATGTTACATTTTTTTAATATAAATTTGATTACAATTACTATATACATATTCAATATAATTGATTTAACTAAGGTTCTTGAAACAAATTATTCACCCTAAGTTGGCATTTCAAAATAATTTGGGTATTGATACTTTCTCATTTGCATATTATTTTCATTTACAAGAAATTCCGGACTTAATGTTATCACTTTAAATAAACTACATTATTATTTGTTCATTTTTGTTTAACTGAACAAATATTAAAACTAAAATTATAAATTTACAAAATTGAAATAAATAAAAACAACATGCATAGCACAGGTCACAAGCTAATCAGACTTATGAGTAGTAAGTCCTCAAAATCTTTCCATGTTTTAGAGGAGAAAAATTAAGCAAAGCATATTTCATCCTAAACATGGTTTCTCCATGCTACTGAAGTTCTACTGGCTGTGCTTAGGGGTGTGCAAACTATCACCGGAGCCGACAACACCGACCGGCACCGACCCTCCCGCACCGCCATTGGAACCGACCGACGGAGCCGATGCCGGAGATCGGAACGATAATGGAGCTCCGATGCCGGTGCGGTGAGGACATCGGAGACGCAAATCACGCACCGATTAGAGCCGAACCGAACCGATACAAACAGAGAGAAATATTTTCAGTTCAGATTAGGGGTACGGCGTCGTTTTGGTGTGTATCTATTTTAAATTACTTTAGTAAAACGGCATCGTATTGGGTTATTAAAACAAAAAAAAAAAACAAAAAACAAAAAACGGCACCGTTTATGTAGGTTTTCAGACACATACCTCAGTAACCTCACTATAAATTCATCCTATTCACACGCCTGGGACCCTTAACTCTCTCTCTCGCTCTCGCCCCAGTCACCTCGCCTCTTGCCTCTCGCTCGCGGTCTCGCCGGCCTGAGTCGCGCCTCACAGCAGCAGCAGCTCCCCGCGGCAAACCACGGTAAGCCATCAGCTCAGCCCCTTTCTTTTGGTTTTAATGGAAATGGAGTGAGAGAGATTGTGTTTGACTGTTTGTAGTTGTGCGCGTGAGTGTGACTGTGTGAGTTGTTGACTTCTTGGGTTCTTGTTGTTCAATGTTCATTGTTCAGTAGAGAAGTGAGTTAGAGACTTAGAGTTAGAGTTAGAGATGGAGATTGGAAAAGGCGTGCGTGTGATGTGAGTGTGTTGACTGACTGACTCAGTTAGTTCATTTATTTAGTTATTTATGTGTGTGAGTGTGAGTTGTGCGTGTGACGGTGTGAGTGTGAGTTGTTTGTAGTTATTTATTTATTGAGTTTTTATTTAGTTAGTTTTTATTTAGTTATTTATTTATTTATGGGTTTGTCACGTTTGTGTTTCTACTTTCTTGTTGTCCTGGGTTTGTGTTTCACTGTTTTTTATTTTTTACTTACATGCTACAAGCTTTGTATTGTACTCTGTTTTAACTTTTATGAGAAAACACGTTGTTGGCCCAACGTGTCTAATAAAGTTAAATGGACCCAGCAAATATTAAGTGTCTAGTAGATATTAAGTGTTAAAAATATTAAGTGTCTAATAGACCCAGCAAAGAAATGTTAAAAATCAAAATGACCCACTTAATTAGCTGAATTTGTGGTTTTATTTGGTAGGTGCAGACAGTTTCAACTTTCAATTGTTATCTCTATCATTTATGTCTTGTTAAGTGTTAACTATAATAATTTATAAGTAACATGAAATCTTGAATAGGTTGATATATTGATATTGGGCTTGAAAGTCCAATTTTTTTATTATTAAAAAAAGAACAGTTTTTTTTTTTAATATTTCAAGCCGATCAAACCGACTAAACCGCACCGCAAAAACCGCACCGCTATAGGTCGGAAAACCGACCCTAGGCGGTGTGCATCGGTTTCAATTATGAAAAAACCGATCTCTATCGGTTCGGTAATAAATTTAGAAAAAAACCGCTCCTACCGAACCGCGCACACCCCTAGCTGTGCTCCTGGAAGATTTTTGTGCTCCTGTTTAACTTCCATACTAATAAGATCAATTTTGCAGGTCATGAGTTATTTTGCAACAGCTCCACATGAAAAGGAAAAACTTCAATATTTTGCTTCACCTGAAGGAAGAGATGATCTATATCAATACAATCAGAAGGAACGAAGAAGTGTTCTTGAGGTGATGTCAAATTAGTGCATTGCACTCTTCCCTCCTTTGTTACTTGATAAACATTTTGTGTGTTGCATGATGGTATTGTGTTGTTGTGTTGTCTTTCTTATATAATTAAAGGAATCAAATTTGGGAGCACTGAACATTCTACGCCTGCAGTCCCATGTAGATGTGATACAATTGGTGCTTTCTCGTGTAACAGATTGTTGTCTTATTACAATTCCTATAATATAAGGGAAAATGTCATTTTAATTAATTTTCTTTTTATCCTGTTATATGGGCTTTAGAGAAAATCTTTTTTTAGACATCAAATAGCTTGTTAAAACTTAAAATTATGAATTATCTGAAGAATCCAAACCATCTTCATAATTTACTCTTTTATTTATTTATTTTCCTTACATGCTCCACGTGAGATTAGTGGTTTTATTTTCCTAATATAGGTATTAGAGGACTTCCCGTCTGTCCAAATGCCGTTTGAATGGCTGGTGCAGTTGGTTCCGCTGTTAAAAACCAGGGCTTTCTCCATATCTTCATCCCCTATAGCTCATTCCGATCAAGTGCACTTAACTGTCAGTGTAGTGTCATGGATGACACCTTTTAAAAGGAAGCGAAGTGGTCTGTGCTCAACATGGCTAGCCAAACTTGATCCTGAACAAAGTATGGCATAAATGAAACTACCAAAGCACATTTTGAGTTTAAGCAACCATGTATTACCTGTTAACATACTTTCTGTCATGAACAGGCATTTATATTCCAGCATGGTTTCAGAAAGGTGCCCTTTCTCCTCCACCACCATCACTTCCACTAATTCTTATTGGACCTGGAACTGGTTGTGCACCCTTTCGTGGATTCATGGAGGAAAGAGCGATTCAAAATGAATCCAGTGCAACTGCTCCAGTTCTATTCTTCTTTGGTTGCCGAAATGAGGATGATGACTTCCTATACAGAGATTTTTGGTTGTCGCATTCCCAAAATGGTGGGGTGCTTTCAGAAGCTAAAGGTGGAGGTTTATTTGTTGCTTTCTCAAGAGACCAGCCACAGAAGGTTTATGTGCAGCATAAGGTGCGGGAAAACAGTCGGAAGATTTGGAATTTGCTGACCGAGGGGGCTGCCATCTATATTGCAGGTTCATCTACAAAAATGCCTTCCGATGTATTGTTGGCCTTTGAGGATATCGTATCCAAGGAAGGTGGGCTTCCAAGGGAATCTGCTGTGAGGTGGCTTAGGACTCTGGAAAAGGCTGGCAGGTACCATGTTGAAGCTTGGTCTTGATCCCTGCTTTAATTCTTCATGTTATGGGAAGACCAAACAACAGTTTTGCAGTTTGAGTGTTGTAGATTGAATATAGTCTATGAAACTCTAAATTGATTTATTTGACTAATGTTTATACTCCGAGCAGTTTAGGTAGAGGAGATTGGGTCCTCAATACAGCATATGTAACAGTTGTATGATATTGTACAATGGCGTAAATTGCTTCCAAAGTGTGAATTATATTTCCATTAATCAGTGTGTGTTGTCAATAAAAAGTGGAGAATACTGAGGTCGCGTGTACCTTCGCATGTAACTTTGCTAGATAAATGCGAAGATTTAAGATAAATAATACTCTTTTTCAATAGGATTTGGATTTGTTACAAATTAAGTTGCAGCAACTCCTGCAGAAATGCACACTTGTTAATGCCTCATTTTGCAAGAGTTGCTGCAACTTAGTTTGTAGCAAATCCTTGCGCTTTTCAATATCCTAGTAAATCTGCGCAGAAAACAATGTTTTATTTTTATTTTTATTTTATTTTTATCTTAGTGAAGTAGATTTTCATTTAGTACCCTAGGAAAATCTCTCTCTCTCTCTCAATACTAAATTGAACAAAAAATAGAAGGAATTAAGTAGAAATGAATGTAACCTTTGGTAGTGGCACTTTAAGCTTATTTCTCAATGTTGCATCTAAGCTTATTTCTCAGTTCTGCATCGATGATGGAAATTGATAGGGAATATTTTGAGCAAGAATTTTTCTAACTCATTTTGTCCTTTGAGATGGAAATGCCCTTTAGGTTTGAGGTCTCCTTTGGGATAAAAGGGCCTGTCGGGTTGGAGGTCTCCTTTGGGTTTTGATAACAACTTAGCAGCTTCTACACCCTTCACCTACATTCGTTGTCAGGTATGAAACCACCCGTCGGGTTACCCAGTACTAACAGAGGAGTACACTTAGGCTGTGTTTGTTTCGTGTAAAACGTTCTCCGGAAAATACATATTTTCCGGAAATGCTATTTTCCGGAAAAGGAAAATATTTTTAAAGTGTTTGGTTGAATTATGAAAATTGTTGTGGAAAATATTTTCATGTGTTTGGATGTATTCTAAAATGCTATTTTTCGGAAAATTTTTCACATTATTACAAAAAATTTCAACATTGCATCCAATTCAACAACAATTTCTGGCAGCAAATCCGGCAACAACAACACAACAACAACAACAACAACAACAACAATAATCAGTTCATCCAAAAAAAAAAACAACAACAACAACAATCAAATTAAAAAAAAAAAAAACGGAGAGACCGAGGAAGAGAGAGTGTGGAGGCGACAGGTCTGGGTCGGCGACGAGATCGAGGTTCGTGGGTTGCTGGGTTCGTCGGTTCGTGGGTTGCTCTGGGTCGAAGGCGATGGGTCGGCGACGAGATCGAGTTTCGTGGGTTGCTCTGGGTTCGTCGGTTTGTGGGTTGCTCTGGGTCGAAGGCGATGGGTCGGCGACGAGATCGAGGTTCGTGGGTTGCTCTGGGTTCGTCGGTTCGTGGGTTGCTGGGTTCGTCGGTTCGTGGGTCGAAGGTCGCCGGCGGTTGCTGGTCTGGGTCATTTCGTCGGTTCGTCGGTTCGCTGGTCTGTGTGAGCTGTGTGAGAGAGCTTGGAGAGTTGAGAGAGCTTGGAGAGTTGCTGTGTGAGAGAGCTCTCTTTTCCGGAAATTGGTTTAAGGGAAAATAAAAGGTGAAATGGATTTCCGCCTGGGGAGGGGTTATTTTCGGTCAAAGGTGAAATTATTTTCCGTTGACCGAATTTTCCTAAGCAGCCAAACACCCAAATTTTACGGAAATGGTTTTCCGGAAGTAGTTTGAAGTCAAAACAAACACAGCCTTAGTCCCACACCATTTACGTGTTCTCCACTCATGCCTCCCTACATGGAAAGAACTTGCACACTACATCCAAAGATCCTTCTTCATATTCTTATCCTCCCAGTATGGAAAGTGAGGCCCTAAGATCTCAGAACATTAACTTCATATCTTCCCTACAAGGAAAGACCCTACGATCATGGGATCTTGGTTAGCTCTACACCACTATATAAGCACCAAGTCTCCTCTTCTTCAACGTACGTAAAATTTCCTAGTTCTTGCACTTTTGAGTTATTGGAGATTCTTCTATTACTGACTTAATCTTTAGAGGGTCTTTGGCTGGCACTTCACCGGTGCTCTCTGTAGGTCTTTCATCTTTTTGTTCTTCAAGTACTTCAATCGCTGTGCGTGTGGATGATCATCTCACTGACGATTTTTGTGCATCATCAGAAACTGCCATCAAAAGTTAGGCATTCTAAATCTCCACAATGTGGTGGTGGTTAGAGATTTTGATCTCAACTGCTCTATGCAAAGAACCTTTTGAAATCGTTTTAGTTTATTGATGAACACCACTAGTACCTTAGGCATCTCTCTCTCTCTCTCTCTCTCCCCCCATACTTATAAAACTGAACAGCAGAATATTGAAGGAATTGATAAATAGGAATGAAACAATTGGTAGCGACACTCTAAGCTAATATGTTCCACAAAACCTTCAATTTTTAGTCTTACATTTTCAAATTTGAATTGCGCCTATGCGGCCATGCCCTTGTTAATTCTATTTACTTATCCAGCATGATAGGGAAATGGTTTGAAAGAGGTTTATAAAGCAACATCTACTTTAAATTGTAAAAGTGCTCTTCCAAATCTGGTCTAGTGAGGTAAGGAAATTGTCTAGTTTAGACATTGATGAAGGGCCATTCTCAAATTTTAATTAAGCAAGTTAAAGCACCATTTTTAATGATAAAATCCAATATATTGTCATATGAGTTGAATTAGGAGAAATCCCACATCGTCCTTCTTGTTCTTGATATCCCCGGTCTTTCACTTGGAAATCGAATAATGTTAAACTCCCCCTCCCTCAATGCACCAAGGAACCCTTTGCATACTATAAATCCTTACCAAGTCTTCCCATAATCACCAATTTGTGTTTCTCAAAAAAAAAAAAAAAAAAAAAAAAAAAAAAAATCCACATTAGGAATATACACTCCAGAAATAGCCCATTTGAATTTATTAATGACAAATCTAATGAAATTGAATAAACCTCAATTATGTCCTGATTTTTTCAACAAATCTTTTCTTACAAAGCAACATAATTCCTTTTGATGCTTCCAAAGAAACACAATGAAACAAATTTGTAATATTATATCCTTAAATATTTATAACGCTTTTATACATGAACTCTCCATTTTATGCTATGAGCGAAAAAAAGTTTAGTATTAAAAAATGTAGGTCAAAAGAAAATCAATTGTGGTCAACAGAAAACACAACACAAATTTTAACTTATAAGTACCATTTTATGCTATGTTTGTTTTCCTTCACCTGCTTTCTTTCTAATTTTTTTTTTCTCAAAAAACAAGCCTATAAGCTCTATCTTGTCTCTTGTCCCTCTATCTCTTTACTCTCTCTCGTCCTTGGTCCCTCTCTCTCCATGAATCCACCACCGACATTCACAGTTTGCCTACACAACTGCCTCTAAATCAATGACCAACCCATGTTCCCCACCATTTCCACCAACCATCTTGGAGCTAATGATGATAATGGTAGAGGATTTAGGGCTTTCAGTGGGAATGTATATGGATTTTGTGGCGGTTTTGGGTATTGGATGATGATGATAGTGGCTATAGTGTTTTTGGGATTTGGGGATGTTCCAACTCACCTTTTGAGTTTGCTAACAAACACTGAAAAATGAGTATATTTTTCAAAAAACGTTTCATTTAAATTTTTTTTTTTTTTTTAATCAAAACAAACAGAACATTAGTTTCTCAAAGAGAAAAACAACATTAGCCTTTCAATCCCATCTTCTCAAAAAAAAAAAAAAAAAAAAAAAAAAAAAATCCTTTCAATACCACAGTATATTTTTCACTCTTGACTCTTTTACCCTATGAATTTGACTGAAATCTATCAAGCTCTTTTGATGCAACAAATGTTGATTTAAGATTCCAATCCATAAATCCATATGCGCAATCTGTCTATTCTTGTACTTTGGCTTGTAGTCCCTTTTGTTATGGTACATTGTTCATAGATTGGGTATAAGCCCAGAAATCGAATTTTATTCTTTCTCTTCACAATCATTTAATCCACATTCCACACACATTTATGATATAATCTATAGCTTCATGATACATTTAAAAGTAAGCCGGTCTCTCTTCTTGAGACCTCCTTACTACTTTCCCCCTTTGTTGTTGTATAGGGCATAACTGATTATCAAGCCCAATCAAGAGAGGAATGGGCTGAAAACTAGGCCCGATACAATTAATTTGTAAAGATGGGTTATCAAGGCCAATAGCCTTAATTGCTTCACTTGGTGATTTAAAGAAAGGAAAAAGTCTAAGACAATAGTTTTAGAAGAGAACAATAGAAAGAAGAACAATGATTCTTATTCAAGTTCTTCCTCAGGCTAGCTGAGGAACAATGGTTCTTTGGATTACACGCTTCTCACTTATATAATTCTTAATTCCTCTCCTTTTACTCTCTATTTCTCCTTTTTTTTTTTATCCCCCTTCTAGGAGGATCTTCCTTACTATATATAGCTACTAGGATTGCATCCTAACCTTCCACTTGGATGGCCGTTGATCTTTCCTTGGATACTTGTCCCATCGTTGCTTTGCTGGTGGTGGTAGAGTAGGATGAAGGCTGTGGGGACATTGTTTAGAGATCATTTTACTATTAATGTGGCAGGATGAGTTGGTACAGTCTATTAAATGTGGAAATAATGGGTGCTTTATTAGGAAGCTTCCTCATCCCAATGTTAGCACATCTCTACTTCTTTCCTCGGCCTTTAGTCCTATAGCCTTGGTGGTTTGTCTATAGTCTCTTGAGGAGCGTATGCTCCTCGAGCAGGCTGCCTTCCTCAATTTCATTATCTAGATTATCCTTATTGTGCTGGGCTTGAGTTGATGAATAGTTGAGCCCAATGGCTCCTTGATTCGAGCCTATTTGATAATCTTCCTTCTTCAAGCTTCCCCTTACCACAATAGCCCCCCGAAACTCCACTTCCTTTGCCATTCGGGGGAGTGGGGTTTTGGTAGGAGGTAGGAAGGTTGGCACGCTTTGGATGCATTCTCACGTAGGAGCGTCTTTTCAACTATCCCAAACACATTCTTGATGCTTCAGTATCCTCAACGCTGCAGTTAGTGCTGCAGGCGGCTACTGTTGTATATATAGGTATATACATGGATAGGTTGTAATAATGATGTTTGAGTTTGGAGAATATTTTTTCATAAAGTGAAAATTCGAAATTAGGCATTTTCGATCGATCGAAGCTTTGGCTCGATCGATCGAAATGGTATGAAAATAATCCTGGAGTTTTTGGATGTCTCGATTGTTACTCGATTCCTGTTCAACCGATAGAAAATAGCATTCAATTGATCGAAAGTAAGACTGATCGAAAATCGTGAATCAAGATTTTCTGTTGAATTTTCAGATGACTGTTCAGAGAGTTTGAAGAGGTTTCAAGCCTAGTGAACGGTTTTATGAAACATTTTAACTCTCCATACGTGCCTTTTGATGAAACATAACCCTATGGGTATAAATAGAGGCTTATGTTAACTCCACAAAATAGTAAGTTAGAGAGAAACACAAGAAATCCTGTGGTCATTCTCCAGAATTGCTATCTGTAGAACCCAACATCTTGGTTGTATCTTGGGGATAAATTTGCAATAACCCTTTAGCAACAAGTGTGGGGGGCAAATATTGTCTAAGGAAAACGATATTGTGCCTCCAAGTTATTTATTTTTTGTTTTTCTTTTGTGTTAACCTTGTTCTTCCATTATTACTTTGTATAACAAACCTTTAAAGCAAGGTTAGTGGCAAAAGGCTTTAAACAAAGGGAAGGAGTAGACTATTTTGATACCTATGCATTGGTGGCTAGGATCACATCTATTCGTGTGTTGTTAGCTCTTGCATCCATATACAAGTTGATTGTACATCAAATGGATGTTAAGACAGCTTTCCTAAATGGTGATCTTGACGAGGAAGTTTACATGGAACAACCTGAGGGTTTTGTACTTCCTAGAAATGAAAAGAAAGTTTGCAAGTTAGTCAAGTATTTGTATGGCTTGAAACAAGCTCCAAAACAATGGCATGAGAAGTTTGACTCAGCAATTTTGTCGGATGGATTTGTGCACAATAGTTCCGACAAATGTATGTATTCCAAATTCACAAAGAAATATGGAGTCATTGTATGCCTTTATGTGGATGATATGCTCATATTTGGTACAAATATGAAAGGTGTATATGAAACTAAAAAGTATCTATTTTCTGTGTTTAAAATGAAAGATTTAAACGAAGTGGATACTATTTTGGGAATCAAAATTAAAAGGCATAGTGAGGGATTTTCATTTTGTCAATCTCATTATGTTGAGAAAGTGCTTCAAAGATTTGACCATCTTAATATAAAGGAAGCAAATACACCTTTCGATTGGAGCATAAAGTTGGGTGAGAACACTAGAAGAGCAATTGCATAGCTCGAGAATGCTTGTGCTATTGGTAGCATGATGTATGCTATGCATTGTACAAGACTAGACATATCATTTTCAGTGGGCAAACTTTCTAGATTTACAAGTAATCCAAGTGTGGATCACTATAAAGCAATTGGTAGAGTTCTTGGTTATTTAAAGAAAACCATAAGGGGACTCTTTTATTCTGAATTTCCAGCTGTGTTGGAAGGTTATTTGGATGCTAGTTGGATTACTAGTGTGAGTGATAACAAATCCACATCTGGTTGGATATTCACTCTTGGTGGGGGTGCCATATCTTGAGCATCAAAGAAACAAATGTGTATTTCTCACTCCACCATGGAATCAGAATTTATAGCCTTGGCGGCAGTAGGCAAGGAAGCGAAATGGCTAAGAAATATGTTGTTAGACATAGGGTTGTGGCCACAACCAATAATAGCCATTTCAGTGTACTGCGATAGTGAAGCCACCTTGGGTAGAGCATACAGTAAGATGTATAATGGTAAGTCTAGACATATAGGTCTAAGACATGATTACATAAGACAATTAATAGAATCTGGTACCATTTCAATTGTCTATGTAAGGTCATATAGTAATTTGGCAGACCCTTTAACCAAAGTAGTGTCTTGAGATATGGTTGGGGTAACATCCATTGGAATGAGACTAAAACCCTTCTTTTAAGAGAATCACCAATAGTGGGAACCCAACCTCAAATTGACTTATTCTAAAGAAGTTTGAAGGGTAACAACAAGCTATTGATACGTGATTAGTAAGAGCACTAATTTTGTGTCTCATTCAGGATGGATTAGTGCAGACTGTTACGATGAAATTGAGGATGAGTTATTACATTCTTAATGAAGTTTATAAAGTATAAATGTCTGTGTAACAGGAACATAAGATGGAACTTCACCTTTGTGAACATAGAAGTGGTGCCGCTTCTAGCAAAAGTAAAGGGTTTTCTCTTGTAACTGTTCACTAAATCGGGACGAGCACAAGGCCATAATAGTGCTAACAACAATGGATTTCTAATGTGTTGTGGATGTTCTCATGTGTGTGTTGTTTCCGATTTCAACACATAAGAGTTTTGGTTTAAGCACCAAGCCACCATTAACTCTGTTGATTTTTTGAGCAACTACACTAAGGGGAGGTTTAAGTTGAAAGACACCTTTCATTATGCATGATAGAATATCAATCAAGTGAGACATATATTATTACAACCTAGTGGAGGATTGTTGTATATATAGGTATATACATGGATAGGTTGTAATAATGATGTTTGAGTTTGGAGAATATTGTTTCATAAAGTGAAAATTCGAAATTAGGCATTTTCGATTGGTCGAAACTTTGGCTCGATCGATCGAAATGGTAAGAAAATAATCCTGGAGTTTTTGGATGTCTCGATCATTGCTCGATTCTTGTTCAACCGATCGAAAATCGTGAATCAGGATTTTCTGTAGAATTTTCAGATGACTGTTCAGAAAGTTTGAAGAGGTTTCAAGCCTAGTGAATGGTTTTATGAAACATTTTAACTCTTCATACGTGCCTTTTGATGAAACATAACCCTATGGGTATAAATAGAGGCTTATGTTAACTCCATAAAATAGTAAGTTAGAGAGAAACACAAGAAATCTTGTGATCATTCTCTAGAATTGCTATCTGTAGAACCCAACATCTTGGTTGTATCCTGGGGAAAAATTTGCGATAACCCTTTAGCAACAAGTGTGGGGGGCAAATATTGTCTAAGGAAAACGATATTGTGCCTCCAAGTTATTTATTTTCTGTTTGTCTTTTGTGTTAACCTTGTTCTTCTATTATTACTTTGTATAACATTCCCAACAACTACGTATCCCCCACATTCTATGGTGTAATGTAGAGCCAACGGCTAGAGTTTTCCAGAGTCAATAGGCGGGAAAATTACCCCTCCCTTTTCACCCCTATATAAAGGGAGGTAGGGATCATTTTCCCCACTTTCAGAAAACTTTACCTTACCTTCAAAGAGGTTGCTCGAGGAGCCCAACTTCCTATAATTGTAAGTGCCTCCAACTTTCTTTTTTTCTTTTTTCTTTTTTTGTTTGTTCTTCAGAATGGGTAAATTTGCTTGCTTAGTAGACACGCTCGAGGGGAGAAAGGCTTTCAAAGCTAGGTATAACATTCTCGTATGAGTGACCATAGAACATTGTGAACTAGGGGAATGGTACACAAAATGGCAAATCGGGGATGTAGTTATCCTTATGATAGCCTTTATAGAAGGGAGATTAAAAATCCCTATGGATAGGGTTATGAGGGACTTCCTTAATTTTTTTAGGATCTACCCCACCTAGTGTTCCCCAAACCTTTTTCGGGTAGTAAGTAGTGTAGCTTTGCTAAACGAGAAGATGGGTGTGGCCTTAACCCATCATGACATCAACTGGGTGTATAACTGTCAGGATAGCAATGATACAGGTTTTACCTTAGGACTAGGGTTCCTACAGTTAGATTGATCTCCTGTCTTCCCGAGACAAAAAAGGGCTTGGACGAGGACTTCCTAATCATCTTGGGGGATTGACTTGATGGATATCATTGCCCTATCAGAGATGGAACTCTAGATGGGGTAATTAGGGGCCTAGGATTTTGATATCATTCCTTTTCACTATTTTTTGCTTAGTTGCCTCTTCTTGTATGCCCTATTTTTCTGATGTACTTTTCCCTTCTCTTTTTTAATAGACAAGGAGTTCACTGCGAAGAAATTCAACTTAGTGAACACCCCCGACCTCAATAGGATCCTTAAGTCTGAGATATTCCTGCACACCAACAGGCAAATTCATGCTGCCCACGTCATTCTTGGATATACCCCAATATCCACTCGCTTCTAGTCTTTGAAGAACGTGATCAAGGCCAAGGATCCTCAGCTTGCCAAGATAGATGTGGCCATTGAAGGATTCATTAAATGTCCTCCCCTTGTAGGAACTCTTATTTTTGACCTTACCGCTCAACAAGTCGCTCAACTAATTTAGGTCGAGAAAGAGCCTATACCTTTTGAGGAGGAGCCCAAAGAGGTCGTGAAGGAACCTTTATTCATGGACCACGAGGAAGATTTTGGAGTCTTTGACCGGCCGGACCCGATCATAAGCCCATGAACTAGCTCGAGGGCTCAGCCTACTATACAAGTTAGCATCAACCAGGAGGTTACGGTGCTAGAAGGGATGGTGATCCAGAAAAGATCTTCCAACCTCCGTGCTCTTCTAGAGTCTCATGCGGGGGTGGCCCCTTCTAAGACTCCTATTCCACCGAGACCTCCAACTCCAGTCCCTCTTCAGTCTTCTCCCCTCGAACCCGTCGAGAAAAAGAGAAAAAAGGACAAGAAGCAAGGCAAGGATCCCGTAAAGGAGGGGGAGATCACAGATCAACCTCCCCCTAAGCATGCTAAAGGAGCTAAAATTGCTCGGCTCCATTGAAAGAAGAGTGCCCTCGAGGGTATAAGCTTTGAGGTCACCATCGAATGCCGACCAAGGGTTCCTGACTGGAATTCGAAGTAGGTGCTAGATGGTGCCCCCCTCCCTCAGATGCCTCCATAAGGGACTTTGCCAAAGGGAGGGGTGGATATGTGGCCAACTTGGAGGAGCAGGCACTCCTCTTGCTTAAGGACATGGCCAAGCTAAGGAACCTCAAGAGGCATGATGTGTTTCTATCATTGAAGAGAGATTTGGCGTTGGTAAAAATTCTAACTCCAACCCCCATTTTTTTTTTTTAAAATTTTTAACTATATTCTTTTCTTCACAAGAAGTACTGGATTGACACTTTCATTTTTTTTAGGCTGTTCAAACATCCCACGTCATCAATGAATGGGTGGACCATGCTATGACTTAGTTTAAAGAAGAGAAGTCAAAGAAATTTGCGGCTACTAAGACCTAGGCTCAGACTGAGAAGAAAGCCAAGAAGACCCTTAACCTTCTAGCCGAGAGCGAGAAGGCCAAGAAGAGCGTTGAGGCTGTAGTGCCTAGGTTCGAGAAGCAGGCCTAAGAGCAACGCAGTCATCTTTGGAAGGCAGAGGAGCAACTGGCCATTTCTAAAGAAAATATTGAGGCCCCAAAGAAAGAGCTAGAGGGTAACAAGGCCAAAATTAAAAAGACTGAGTAGGCAGCCTACGAGCTTGGGAAGAAAGAAACTGAGGTAGAACTTTAGGCTCAGCTTAAAGAAGGCTGCCGAGGATTTTGCCAGCAAGTCTGGGCCGAGGCTTTGAATGCAGCCAAGGTAAGCCCTTCATCAGAGCTGAAGAATCCAGAGATGATAATTTTTCCTCCTACTCTTAGGACCAAGGCTGGCAGCTTGTCTGCTCCGGAAACTAGCTCTTTTGCTTCGGCTCCTCAGCCTCCAACTAAAGGTGGGCAAAAAGAACATGAGAGTGAGAAAGAGGCTGACAAGGAAACTAAGAAGTAGGGGTTAGGAATATAAGTTTAGACAAAATTCCATTGTAATGGGATTTGCATCCCTATTCTATCTCTTCCTTATGTAACCCTTTCTTATAATTAATGAAAATTGCTTTTTTTTTTTAAATGACATGTACATAGCACATTGCATTATTCTTTCTCTTTTCTCCTTCTCTTTTTTTGTTTAAAAGAAAAGTTGCCAAAGAACAGACAATTAAAGCCATCCTGAATATCTTAAGGGCTCAAGAGCCACATTAATTTCTGGGTCTATGTGCAGAAATTAAATAAGTTGAGAGTTTGTTTAGATTATTATAGAAATAGCTTTAAGTGAGGCAAGAGTCCCAAGGAATCAAACAACCGAGGCTCTGTTTAACCCCTAGCTTATCTTAGAGCAAATTTACCTAAGGCAAGTGACTCGAGGAGTCGAACCTAGCCGAGATTCCGTTCAACCCTTAGATTACATTTTAGAGCTAATTTACCTAAGGCGGGTGACTCGATGAGTTGAACCTAACTGTGGTTCTGTTTAACCCTAAAATTATTTTTAGAGCTAATTTACCCAAAGCAAGTGACCTGAGGAATCGAACCTAGTCGATATTCTGTTTAACCCTTAGATTATTTTTAGAACTAATTTACCCAAGGCAGGTTACTAGAGGAGTCGAACCTAACCGAGGTTCTGTTTAGCCCTTAGATTACTTTTAGAGCTAATTTACCTAAGGCAGGTGACTCGAGGATTTGAACCTAGCCGATGTTCTGTTTAATCCATAGATTACTTTTAAAGCTAATTTACCCAAGGAGTCGAACCTAGCCGAGGTTCTGTTTAACCCTTAGTGTAAGAGGAGACCTTTTTTATTCCGAGTTTGGTTTTGGATCTTGGTAAGCCTAGTATTAGTAATAACACACCTGGATAACATAAATTTACACCATACACAAAGCATGAATAACATCAGGTTTCTTTATTAATAATAATAATATCTACGTAGGTTATTTACATTCCATGACTGGGAGAGTGAGTTTTCGTCCAATTCTTCTAGGCGATAAGCTCCAGTTCCTGCCACTGATGTGACCCGATAGGGCCCTTCCCAGTTGGGGTCTAGCTTCCCCTATGTGGGATTCTTCATATTTCCAACAACCTTGGGGTCTAGCTTCCCCCATGTGGGATTCTTTATATTTCCTACAACCTTTCTCAGAACTAGGTCCCCAGGTACAAATACTCTTGCCTTGATGCCTTTATCTGTCTAAGCATTTGCTGATAATGAGCTAATTTGATGGTGGCAATTTCCCTCCTTTCTTCAATCAAGTCCAAACTAGTAGAGAGGAGTTGTTCATTCCTATTATCGTCAAACTAGTTGATTCTCATCGTCGGGAATCTTATTTCTAGGGGGTTAATCGCCTCTGAACCATACGTCATAGAAAAAGGGGTTTCACCGATCGATCTCCTCGGTGTGGTGTGATATGCCCATAGAACATGGGGTAGCTTATCCACCCATTTACCCTTTACCTTGTCTAACCTTTTATTTAATCCATCCACTATAACTTTATTCGTAGCCTCGGCCTATCCATTACTTTGAGGGTAGGCTAGTGTGGAATATCTATTTCTTATCCCCAATTCACAACAGTATCTTTGGAAAGCTTTGCTGTTAAACTGGAGACAATTGTCCGAGATGAGAGTGTGTGGTACGCCAAATCTCGTGACAATATTCTGCCAAATGAACCTCTTCACGTCCTGATCTCAGATATTGGAGAGGGGTACAGCTTCAATCCATTTGGTGAAATAATCAGTCCCGATGAGGAGCCATCTATGGTTTCCAATTGCTTTTAGGAATGGCCCAACAATATCTAATCCATATTGTGCAAAAGTTCATGGATTGGAAAGAGGGTTAAGGATCCCTCCCGGCTGATGAACGTTTGGGGCATACTGCTGGCACTGGTCGCACTTCTTAACAAACTTCTAGGCGGACTTCTGCATGCTGGGCCACCAATACCCTTGGGTAAGAGCTCTATGTGACAAAGACCTTCCCCTGTGTGATTGCCACAGACTCCTTCATAAAGTTCTTCCAACAAAGCTTTTACTGCCTTAGGATATATGCACAGCAAGTATGGGCCCAAATAGGAGCTCTTGTACAATCGAAGAGCCAATATCGTAGGGCCTTCTTTTGAATCTTCATAGCTTCTACTCTGTCTTTGAGAAGTGTTCCATTTTTTATGAATGAGACCACTGGGTCCATCCAGCTTGGTCCGACGTGCACTATGCTTACTGGTATGGCAGTTTTATTATCATGACTCAAGGTTGACAAGCTTTCCACTATTATAATCCTCGGCAAACTTTCTCCTATGGAGGTGGCTAGGGTTGCAAGCGAATCGGCATGAGTATTTTTACTCCTGGATACTTGGCTTATGGCGAAGGTTCCAAAGCTGGCCTATAATTGCTTTATCCAGCCCAAAGACCACTGCATTCTCTAATCTTTGGCTTCAAATTCTCCTCGGACTTGTCCCACTACTAGCCTTGAATCACAAAAGACTTTAATGGATTCCCCCCTTGAGTTTTTTGATAGAGTCTAGGCCAGTGATGAGGGCTTCGTACTATACTTCATTGTTTGTAGCCAAGAAGTCTAATCTCAAGGATTTCTCGATGGTGATGTGTTCTAGGGAGATAATGACTGTCTCAATTCTCGAGCCCCTCTAATTAGTGGCCCCATCCACGTACAACTCCCACTGTGGCAGAGGGGATGCCACAATAGCCATTACTCCTCTGATTAGCATACCATGCTCCTCGATGTCTCCTTTCTCTACCCCTTTAGTGAATTCAGCCACCAGGTCGACCAGAACTTGCTCCTTTATGGCTATTCGAGGGAGATATTTGATGTCAAAAGCCCCTAATATGGTCCCCCACTTGCCCCTTTCCTGGTGAAATCTGACTTCCGAAGCAAAGCCTGTAAGGGAAGTTAGGTGAGTAAGACAACCGTATAGGCCTGGAAGTAATGTGGAAGCTTCTTCATGGCATGTATGATGACCAAGATGACCTTCTCCAAAGGGAGAAAGTGGGTTTCCCCTTCTTGGAGGGACTTGCTCACATAATAGACGGGTTTTTGCACCCCCTCTTCTGTTTGAACTAGAACTAAGCTAACCGCATAGGTCGTAACCGTTACATAGCATACAAGATCTCTTCTTTTTTAGGTCTGGATAAGTTAGAGGATGTGCCAAATACTTCTTTAATTCCTCAAAGGCCTTGTCACATTCCTCAGTCCATGCAAAATCCTTCCATTTGTGAAGCAATTGAAAGAATGGCCTACATTGGTCAGCTGACTGAGATATAAATCTATTTAAAGTGGCTGTCATTCCAGTTGGGTGTTGTACCTTTTTCTAGTTTTGAGGTGGGTGCAGACCATGAATGGCCTTGATTTGATCAGGGTTAAACTCTATTCCTTGGTGGTTGATCATATATCCCAAGAATTTTCTAGATCCCACTCCGAAGGAACATTTAGAGGCATTCAAGCGCAGCTTGTATTTCCTTAGGACTGAGAAGACTTTATCCGAATCTCCCAATTGCCCAGATACTTCTTTACTCTTCACCACCATATCATCTATGTAGGCTTCCACATTTTTACCCAACTAGGCTTTAAACATTCTTGTCACCATCCTTTGGTAGGTGGACCCAGCATTCTTTAAGCCAAATGGCATTACTCGGTAATGGTAGTTCCCGGTTGGGGTGAGGAAAGCAGTTTTTCCTGGTTGGGCAACTCTAATGGGATCTAATGATAATCCTAGAAAGCATCTAGGAAACTCATCCGAGGATGACCAAAGGTCACATCAATGAGCTGATCGATCCTTGGAACCGAAAAGGGATCTTTGGGGCAGGCCTTATTAAGGTCGGTAAAGCTTATACACACTCTCCACTTGCCTATTTTCTTCCTGACCACAATAGTATTGGCCAACCATTCAGGGTAAAATACTTTCTTGATAACTCCTGCCCTTTTCAGCTTATTAACTTCTTCTTTTACTACATCCACGTGTTCCTTAGAGGAACACCAGGGTTGTTGCTTCCTCGGTATTACTGCTGGGTTCACATTAAGGTGATGGCATATACAATCCGGATTGACTTTCAGGACTTCATACATGCTCCATGCAAAAACATCGAAGTTATTCCTTAGGAAGGCCACTAGTTGAACCTTTTTGGCTGGCGGTAGTTGTGTCCCTACTTGGAAATATTTCTCCTTGTCCGCCCCAAGGATCACTTTCTCCAATTCTTCACATTGTATATTGGCTCCCCTTGTCTCGTTCGGAGCCCCTTTCTCACTTGTTGCTAATTGCTATGCAGCGAGGCTTAAGTCCGAATGACCGATCTGCAGTGCCTGATGCCTTATCGCAACAACCATGCATTGCCTTGTAACTGTTTGACATCCCAATAACTCCCAAACGCACCCTTCGGTTGGGTACTTTACTTTCACATGCAGGTTGGAGGATAAGGTCTCCATTGCACGGAGCCAAGGCCTTGTCAGAATAGCAATGTAAGGAGAATAGGCATCTACTACGATGAAATCCACTTCAACTACCTCGCTTCCCGTCTGCACTGGCAACCTGATCATCCTCATGGGGGTAACTATCTTTTCATCAAATCCAACTAAGGAGATATCGTACTTAGTAAGATCCTCGGGCTTTAACCCTGGCCCCTTGTATAGACCTGGATACATGATCTTAGCTTTACTTCCTTGATCCATCATCACTCTTTTCACGTCGAATCCTCCAATCCGGAGTGTAACCACAAGAGCGTCATCATGGGGCTGGAAAGTTGTTGATGGTCATTTTGGAAGTCAAAAAGAAAGGAGAAGCCCAGCAACACGAGCAGAAAGGAGTTGGTAAATGGATAGAAAAACCATTAAGCCCAAGCGGCAGGAATAATGGATCACAGGTCCATAAAATAAACAAATGGACCTTGAGGAGGCAAATGAGCTTAAAGGAGTCCGGAAAGAGAGAAATAGAAAACCCATGGGCAGTATATGATATGGAAAAGTGAGAATGGGTCACAGTAGGCCCAAAGTAATGAAAGCAAAGAAAGTAAGAGGTTGATGGCAAGCCCATGAGCCCCAAGGATGAGGGATAAGGTAATTGGGCCGGGGAAGCCCAAAGAAGTTAGTAAAAGCCCATGGGAATGCAAAGTTAGGAAAAGGGCCAAGGAAGCCCGAGGAAGGCAAATGGCCAAGGACATCCAAGAGAAAACAAATGGGACACAGGAGCCCGCTTGTAATGTAATAAAAGAATCAATGGTCGTATTGAGCCATTGGGAGAAGAATAAACGGCAGGCCCAAAGAGGCCCAGCAGAATTGGGGCAAACAATGTTGCAGTAGGAATGACAGAGTGGTGTAGCAGGAGATGGTAGCAGAAAAAGAGTAGGCTGAAGAAGGCAAAGCCCACCATCAAGTAAAGCCCAGCCCCTGAGTGGGGCAAGCCATAAAAGAAAGGGAAATCAGAAAGCAGCTCACATAAGAAGTCAAAGACGGATGGTAGACTATGCAGGAAAACCACGACGAACGCATGAGCAGCAGGCAGATTTTGGACATACATAGAAGAGAGGCACGCGCGAGGCCCAGACATCACCAGCCTATACCCAGCCAATACAGGACACGGTGAGGTCATGGGTCAAAGGTAGGAGGGCATGGTTTGGCAGTGGGGAGAGGGAAAAAAACCTATTTTGAGGTTCCTGCTCAGGCTCTTTTAGGGGAAGTTTCCTGCTGGGATGACATACCACCCAAAAGAAGCAAGGCTGAGTTGGAACCACTAGGTGCATGCCATGAGGGATAGGGAGAGAGAGCACCCACACCGTAGCAGGAAAGGGTGCCACGACAGACAAACAAACAAAAGAGTCTTTTTTGTCTGGTGATGGAGAGTGGCACACAGATGAACCAGTGGTGGTCGGCAAGTACACCTAGACCAGACAAAGGTGGTTAAGGGCTAAAACAGTAAAACCCGGTCACAACAAGCACTATAAAAGGAGGCCCTTGCAGTGCACAGGGGACACCACAAGCACGATAATAGGAACTTCAAAGAAAAAACCACAGAATAGAAAACAAGTATTGAGAAAAAAGAGAAGAAAGAAAAAAAATAAAAAATGGGAATACTAGAAGATAAGGAAAGAAAAAATAGAGAGTTAGAACGGCAGGCTTGCACCAATAGGTTGATTCCTTCTCTCCCTCTCAAGCTCTCTACCAGAAGCAAAGAATTCTCTTGGGCACCAACCATTCAGGTCCGTTTCCCTCAAAGTGATTAATTTCCACGGCAGGATTTCCCCAGGAGATTATTCACGTTGAGAAGAAACGTTCTTCCCTCTTTGGTTTTGGTCCTGCAGATTAGATTTGATCAGATTTCTTTCTTTTTTTGGTTAACCCATATACTACCCACTTATTCCCCTTGCTTTCTTTATAAAAGTGATTGTTGTTATTGTGATTATCTTTCTTAATTAGGGATTATTTATTCACTTTAATTAAGAAGCCGAAGTACTTTCTTTTGTTTTATTATTATCATGTCTGCCTACCACGACTCATCTAAAATAACTCTGCCTGCCGTAAGCATGCTCTTGGCAAACGAGGCATAGTTTGCACACAAGCCGGAGCAAATTGAGTTGTAGTTGGATCGGTCTCAACTCCTTTACTCAAAATATTTGGGCCTAGTATTGCAGGAGGCAGCCTAGCCCAATATAACAAAAAGGCCCACAACAAAAGTGCCCACCTTATCTGCCTCAAAAAAGCCTAGGATTGGCTCATCTTCGCTCTTACTCCACTTGGACTTCTTGCACTCTTCTCTAGCTATCAGTTGTGGAGAAATGGCCATCACCCCAGACGAGGTACCAACCTCCCTTCTTGGAGCAGCAAAAATAATGTTGATGGTCCCCAAAGGTAGGGGCGGTGTCAAATCCCTTTGGAGACTAGAGCCTGACTGCTCTCCTCGCCCAAATGGTTGGTGCATAAACTGCTTCAGCTTTCTGGCTTTAGCTAACTGATCCAAAAAATCACACAGTGTCCTACAATCTTCAGTCGTATGACCTTGGTCTTGATGATATTGGCATTATAGGTTCTGGTTTCGCTTGGTAGGATCCCCCTCATCTTGTTCGGCCACTTGAAATACGACTTGTTTTTAATCTTCTCCAACACCCAGTACATAGGTTCCTTGAATACAGAATTCATTGCTTGTGCATTATTCTGGGGTGCTTGATTGAAAAACTCCCTCCTTAGCTTGTTGGGGCCAAAACGATCAGGTCGAGGGTCTCTTTGCTCAAGCATGAAGACCTTCGCTTTTCCTTTACCCTGAGATTGTTCATCTTCCACCCTTTTGTGCTCCTTTACTATATCCATTAGTTTGTGCATACCCCAAGCAGGCTTTATGGTAAGGGATTTTCTTAAGTTCGAATTCATAGGGAGCCCCATTCTAAAGGTTCGGACTGCCACATCATCAAAGTCTCCATCAATCTCATTGAAGAGTTCCCAATATCTGTCCGAATATGTTTTCAGAGACTCCCCCTCCCTTATTGCCGTAGAAAGCAGGGAATCCAAGGGTTTGGAGACCTTACTGCACGTAACAAACCAGGCACCAAAAGCCCTCGTTAATTCTTCATATGACCTTATGGACCCTTCCTTTAACTCATCAAACCATCTCATGGCCATGGGTTCGAGACTGAAAAGGAAAACCTTGCACATAAAGGCCTCGTTTCTGGAGCGAATGACCATCCTCTGATTAAAATCGCTTACATGCTCCACAAGGCCTATCTTTCCATTATAAATGGTGAAAGTTGTCTATGTAAAATGGTGGGGCAACTTAGCATCCTCAATATAGCGAGAGAAAGGGGACCAAGAAATTTGACGTAAGGCCCTGCTCATGGCATCACCCCCAAGCTTCTTGAGGGAGGTGTTCTATGTCTTCAATGAGGATGCCTCTCTTCCCAACCCAAATGAAAGGGTGTTGCATGGATCTCAACTCGCGGACTCCTAGTTCTCCGTTTATAGGCTCGCTCATCTACAGAGTTGGAACTTGGGCTTGGTGAATGGCTCCTAGACTCCCTTATGTGCACCCTTTGATGAAGTTGTTGTCGTAGATGACGAACCTCCACTTTGAGATCATGCATCTCCTGGTCTCTTGGAACGTGGCTTCGACTTATGTGATTTGGATGAATAGGAGCCCTTATGCTGAGAGACTGTGCTAGAGCTTGATCCCTTCTACGCTCAAGGTTCACAAACTCATCCTTATGCCTGGACCCTACTGACTCTTATCCTTCACTTTGAACCATAGTTACACTTCTCCTTGAGTTTACCATTTCTTAATCACTCAAAAATACGAGCAAGAATTTAAGGTGACCTTCCCACAAACGGTGCCAATTGTAAGGGGCATAACCGATTATCAAGCCCAATCAAGAGAGGAATGGACTCAAAACCAGGCCTGATGCAATTAATTTGTAAAGATAGGTTATCAAGGCCAACCTTTTGTGCCTTACCTACTTCACTTGGTGATTTAAAGAAAGGAAATAGTCTAAGACAACAATTTTAGAAGAGAATGATAAAAAGAAGAACAAGGATTCCTATTCAATTTTTTCCTTGGGCTAGCTGAGGAACAATGGTTCTTTGGATTACACGCTTCTCGGTTATACAATTCTTAGTTCCTCTCCCTTTTACTCTCTATTTCTCCTTTTTTTATCCCCTTTCTAGGAGGATATTCCTTACTATATATAGCTACTGGGATTGCATCCTAGCCTTCCACTTGGTTGTTGATCCTTCTTTGAATACTTGTCCCATCGTTTCTTTACTGGTGGTGGTAGAGTAGGATGCAAACTATGGGGGCACTATTTAGGGGTCATTTTGCCATTAATGCAGCAGGCTGAGTTGGTATAGTGCATTAAATGTGGAGGTGATGGGTGCTTTATCTGGAAGCTTCCTCCTCCCATTGCTTGCACATCACTACTTCCTTTCTCAACCTTCAGTCATATGGCCTTGGTGGTTTGTCTACAGTCTCCCGAGGAGCGTATGCTCCTCAAGCTCTTCAAGCTGGCCGCCTTCCTCAGTTTCACTATCTAGATTATCCTTATTGTGTTGTGCCTGAGTTGATGAATAGTTAGGCCTAACTGCTCCTCGGTTCGAGCCTATAAGCTTCCCCCTCCCACAGTTGTATTGTACTAATTGATTGAACTAGACTAGTTTTTCAACTCACCTATCCCTTTAGCTACATTTCTTATATTCTGTCTATAGCGAGCCTTTTTGTTGGATTGGGCTGGGCTGCCTCCTGCGGTACTAGGCCCAAGGGTTCTGGGTAAGGGAGTTGAGGCTGGGCCAACTACAACTTAACTTGGCCCGGTTTGTGCATAGAACTATACCTCGCTTACCAAGGACACGCCTACGGCAGGCAGAGCTTATTTTAGATGAGTCGTGGCAGGCATAATACTAATAATAATGATAATAATAATAATAATAGCAAAAAGAGTACTTCGGCTACTTAATCAAGAATGACCAAATGATCTCTATTTAAGAAAGATAATCACAACAATAACAGTCATTTTTACAAAGAAAGCAAAGGGAAAAAGTGGTGATATATGGGTTAGTTGGAAGAGAGAGAAAATCAAATTAAATCTGATCCACAAGAGCAAGACCAGAGATGGAAGAACGCTTCTTCTCAACGTGAATAACCTCCAGGGGAAATCCTGCTGTGGAAATTAATCACTTTGAGAGAAGCGGACCTGAATGGTTGATGCCCCAGGAGAATTCTTTTGCTTGTGGCAGAGAGCAGGACTTTGAGAGGGAGAGAGGGGATCAACCTATTGGTGCATGCCTGCCAATCTAGCTCTTTATTTTTTCTTTCTTCCCTTTTTAATTTTCTTCTTATCTTTCCTTTCTTTCCTCTACACTTGTTTTCTATTGCGTGTTTTTTAGAAGTGCTTGTTACTCCCGTTCCCCTGTCCCTGTGTTCCTATGCACGGCAAAGACCTCCCTTTATAGTGCTTACCATGACCGGATTTTACTATTTTAGCCCTTAACCACCTTTGTTTGGTCTGGGTGTACTTGCCGACCACCATTGGTCCGTCTGTGTGTCACCCCCTATTTCCAGACAAAGGAAAACTATTTTGTTTGTTAGTTTGCCGTGGCACCCTTTCCTGCCACGATGTGGGTACTCTCTCTCTCTATCCCTCATGGCATGCACCTAGTGGTTCCAACTCAGCCTTGCTTCTTTTGGGTGGTATGTCATCCCAGCAGGACGTATCCCCCAAAAGAGCTTGAGCAGCAACCTCAGAATAGGTTTTCCCTTCTCCCCACCGCCAAACGATGCCCTCTTACCTCTGAACCATGACCTCACCATGTCCCATATTAGCTGGATACAGGCTAGTGATGACTGGGCCTTGCGTGTGCCTTCCTTCCATATATGTCCAAAATCTGCCTGCTGCTCATGCGTCCGCCGTGGTCTGGAGGCTTGCCTGCACAGTCTGTTGTCCGTTCTTGACCTTTTATGTGAGCTGCTTTTTTTGGTTTCCCACTCCCCTTAGGGGCTGGGCTTTATTTGATACTGGACTTTATATTTCTTCAGCTTATTCTTGTTTGCCATCATGTCCTGCCATATCACTCTGTCATTTCTGCTGTAATGACTCAATCCTGCTGGACCTCTTCAGGCCTGCCATTTATTCTTTCCCCAGTGGCTTTAGCATGGCCATGAGTTTTCTCACTTATGGGCTCCTGTGTCCCTTTTGTTTTCTCTTGGGCATCCTTGGCCCATTTGCCTTTCTTGGGCTTCCTCGGCCATTTTCCTAACTTTGTGTTCCCATGGGCTTTCACTAACTTCATTGAGCTTCCTCGGCCCAATTACCTTATCCTCATCCTTGGGGTTTGTGGGCTTGCCATCAACCCCTTACTTTCTTTGCTTGCATTGCTTTGGGCCTGCCACGACCCATTCTCGCTTTTCTACGTCATATACTGCCCATGGGTTTGTTATTTGTTATTTCTCTCTTTCCGGGCTCCTTTGAGCCCATTTGCTCCCTCAAGGCTCATTTATTTATTTTATAGACCTGTGATCCATTATTTCTGCCGTTTGGGCTTAATGGTTTTTTTCTATCTATTTACCAACTTCTTTTCTGCCCGTGTTGCTGGGCTCCCTCTTTCTTTTTGGCTTCCAAAATGACCATCAACACTGTCTAACCACATTTTTTCTCGCTTTATTTTATTTTTCAATGGCCAAGAATACTCTTATAACATCACATTCAAAACCTTAAAACGATTACCCATAAATTTACTATACCTCTTGATTTCAAGGACCTTCAAAGAGAACCAACTCTAATACGAAAACAAGAAACCAAAAAAAAAAAAAAAGGTAACATAGTGAGTAAAATAAATGGGGGGAAAAAAAAAACAATTCTTGATGAAAAATTTAGAAAGAGACATATGATAGGTGAATAAAGTAGATAATTGGGTTTTTAAAAAAACAATAATGCTTTGTTTACATAGTTGCTTGAATATAGCAGAATTGATTGAAATTGATGCAATTAATTGAAATGGGTTGAAAGTTAAGTTAGAGTGGAATAGAGGGTTGGAATGTTTGAAGAAAAACTTTATCTAAAGGAAATCTCCCTTTTTTCACTTGGACGAAAAAGAATAAAGACACAACAATGTCCATTTGGGTAAGAATATGAAACGTTTCATTAAGAATTTTGTATTTCTAACAGAAACTTCTAGTGTTTAAATCACCCGCAAAAAAGAGGGATAAATTCCATTCACATACACTCATATTTGAGCTAATACCAACTAACTCTCGCGAGGAGAGTGAGTGAGGAGTGGAAATGAAAATGAAGGTAAAATCAATGTGTAAAATGAATTCCGGGCTTGGGGGAAGTATTTTACAGTAAACTTAAATATATTTTCAGTTTGACAGTAATCTCAGGTGTAAAACATTTTCCAAATTTCATTTACACTCGAAACAAACACAGCCTTAGTCCTTAAGACAATTTAGGAAAATGAATAATTGATTTAACAGTTTTTTGAAACTAAATTGGCTTTAAAGATCAAATTAGTAAGTTTTAAAAAATTTTAAACTTGATTGTCATTAGTTAAATTTTACCCAAAAAAAAAAAAACAGCTCTGAAACATTTCACCCAGATTAACCGATAGGCTCTAGTAGTAGCGTTTTCCACATCTCCATCGCCACCACCATAATGCCCGTTGACAAAATACCATCTCCTCGAACCAATGACCTCAACTCAAACCCTTCTCAAAACCCTCCTCAAAAACCCATCCACCATCAAAACCAAGTCCCAAGCCAAACAACTCCATGCCCAAATCCTCAAAACCAAATCCCCATGTTCCACTTACCTCTCTATTCTCCTCTCCATTTACTCAAACTTTAAGCTTTTGCATCACTCACTTCTTGTCTTCAACGCCCTCCATTCTCCTCCCACTCTTGCTTGGAAATCCATCATCAGATGCTACACTTCCCATGGCCTTTGCCACCAATCTTTGGCTTCGTTTATCCAAATGCGGGCTTCAGGCAAGTATCCTGATTGCCATGTTTTCCCTTCTGTCCTGAAATCATGCACGTTGTTGATGGACTTGAGGTTGGGCGAGTCGGTCCACGCCTGCATTGTAAGGCTTGGTATGGATTTCGATTTGTACACTGGCAATGCGCTTATGAGTATGTATTCTAAGTTTGAAAGCATGTGTGAGAGGGGCGTGCGCCACGTGTTTGATAAAACTCCTGAGAGAAGGGAAATTGGAAAATGTAGGGAATTGAGTTGTAGAATTGTGTCTGAGGAGTTAGAAAGTGAGGCAGGGATGCTATGCTTTGATAGGAATGCAAATAGAGAAAAGGGTGTTGGTGAGTCTTTGATAAAGAATAATTTTGATAATGGTAATTCAAATGATTTGATAAATAATTTTGAAAAACAGTTCATGGGTATTGATCATAGTGTTAACTTGAACCAAATTAAGGATGAGTTGCTTCAAATGAATGATAGTTATAAGAGAACAGGAGGCACAAGGGCTTTTAGAATGGATAGTGTGAGAAAGATTTTTGATTTGATGCCAAACAGGGATCTTGTTTCTTGGAATACTGTGATTGCAGGAAATGCACAAAATGGAATGTATGAAGAAGCTTTAGCAATGATTAGGGAGATGGGTGGTGCCAACTTGAAGCCGGATTCCTTCACTTTGTCAAGTGTCCTTCCTATCTTTGCAGAATATGTGAATGTTATAAAGGGGAAGGAAATACATGGGTATGCCATACGACATGGGTTTGATGCAGATTTGTTCATTGGAAGTAGCTTAATTGACATGTATGCAAAGTGTACTCGTGTGGAAGATTCATGTCGGGTCTTCAATCTCTTACCTCAGCGTGATAGCATTTCATGGAACTCTATAATTGCAGGGTGTGTACAAAACGGTCTGTTTGATGAAGGCTTGCAATTCTTTCAGAAAATGTTGAAGGCTAAAATTAAGCCAAGGCATGTTTCCTTTTCAAGTATCATGCCAGCTTGTGCTCACTTGACATCGCTACATTTGGGGAAGCAGTTACATGGATACATAATTAGGGGGGGATTCGATGATAACGTGTTTATAGCTAGCTCCCTTGTGGACATGTATGCCAAGTGTGGGAACATTAGGATAGCTAGGAGGATTTTTTATAAGATGGAGCAGCATGACATGGTGTCATGGACAGCCATAATCATGGGATATGCCTTGCACGGGCATGCCCATGATGCCATTGCCTTATTTAAGCAGATGGAAATGGAGGGAGTAAAACCCAACGATGTGGCTTTTGTGGCTGTGTTGACTGCCTGCAGCCATGCTGGATTGGTAGATGAAGCTTGGAAATATTTTAATAGTATGACCCAGGATTTTGGAATAGTTCCAGGCTTGGAGCATTATGCTGCTGTTGCAGACCTTCTGGGTCGAGCAGGAAGGTTGGAGGAAGCTTATAAGTTTATCTGTAACATGCATATAAGACCAACAGGAAGTGTCTGGTCAACATTGTTGGCTGCCTGTAGGGTTCACAAGACTGTTGAATTGGCAGAAAAGGTAGCTGGGAAAATATTCAGGGTTGATCCTGAGAACATGGGAGCATACATTTTATTGTCAAATATATATTCTGCTGCCAGGAGATGGAAAGATGTAGCAAATTTGAGAATCTCCATGAGAAAGAAGGGCATGAAAAAGAAACCAGCTTGCAGCTGGATTGAAGTTAGCAACAAGGTTCATGCTTTTGTGGCTGGAGATGAATCCCATCCATATTATGAAAGAATAAATGAGGCACTGAAAGTTTTACTAGAGCAGATGGAGCGAGAGGGATATGTTCCCGACACAAAAGAGGTGCTCCATGATGTTGACGAGGAGCAGAAGAGATACTTACTGTGTAGTCATAGCGAAAGGCTTGCTATAGGATTTGGCATCATCAGCACTCCTGCAGGAACAACAATTCGAGTAACAAAGAATATTCGTGTCTGTGTGGACTGCCACATAGCGATTAAGTTTATATCAAAGATAGTTGGCAGAGAGATCATTGTGAGGGATAATAGCCGATTTCACAATTTCAAGGATGGAAGGTGTTCTTGCGGTGATTACTGGTGACATGGCATAAAGATCATGTCTATCGGATTAGACCTGAAACCATTAGAAATGGGCCGAGCTGCAGGATGACTTGGTTGATTAAAAACACAGTTTTAAGCGTGTCAAAGAGATTGGTAGCCACCACTAACCAACCAATAAAAAAGGAATTCCTTACAGCACTGCTAGTCTGCTACCAAGCAAGCATAGGAAAATACTAAATACAACGAAATTGCATTGTTGCAAAGCCTTCATCAACCAAGTTGTTGTCATCTACTTCGAACACTGCAGGAAATGACATTGTTCCTTTTAAGAACTGCATCACATGTTTGGTTCAGAGAACTATCTACTGATTACCAGAAATTTCTTTCAGGATAAAAGACATCACTCCGTTGTAGAACTGCATCACATGTTCTGTTTGGAGAACAATCTATTCATTACCTGAAAGAATTCCCACAGCAAAGTTCATTCATTCAGATAGCAATATGTATCCTATCACTCACTTCTTTAACAAGGTTATCATCTTTACATGAAAATTTTTAATCAGCAGAACTAACCTATCTAATGTTTGATTAAATTGCTTGGTACATGTGACTAGGTGAGGTTGCAGACATATGCTTTGTACTGCTTGCTGTTTCTTCTGCATTCACTAGTTCAGAAGATTAACTTTCAATCCCCATTTCTAGAATAAAAGTCTTTTTAAACAATTTGGCTATTTTTGTTTATTACTAAGACTAGTATTGGCACAAGCCCCAAAAAAATTCTTGATTTTCATAAAACACCTGATCGGATTGGAAATCTAATAATGGTGAAAATTCAGGCTTATAACCAATAATTCCTCAGAATATTTCCATTTTTCGTAGGAAAAAAAAAATCAATTGAAATCATTTTTCATTCTAAACGTGGTTTCTCCATGCTACTGGATTTCTACTGGTTGCATTTCTGGAAGATTTTTCTGCTCTTAGATTTATCTTGTATGCTGATAAGATCAATATTGCAGGTTGAGTTATTTTGCAACAACTCCATAAAGATTTCAATATTTTGCTTCACCAGAAGGAAGAGATGATCTATAGCAATACAATCAGAAGGAGCGAAGAACTGTTCTTGAGGTGATTTCAAATAAATGTATTGCACTGTTCCCTCCTTTGTTTGTTAATTGATAAAGATTTTCTGTGTTGCATGATGGTTTTGTGTTGTTATTATTTGTTTATAAATCTGCTGAACAATGCATGAGATAATCATGTGTCAAATTTTTTATGTTTCATTTCTAAGCCTTGATTTTTATGCGATTCAAGAAATTTGTCTGATATAATTGAGGGCTTTTGGGAAGATCAAAGAACATTATACATAAGCAGTCACATGTAGATGAGACGGAATTGGCGCTTTCTCATGTGTAACATATTGCTGTCTTATTATGTTTCCTGTAGTAAGAGGAAAAATGTCATTTTTTTTTTTAATTAATTTTCTATTTATCCTTTTATATGGGCTTTTGAGGAAACCTTTTTAGACATCAAATAGCTTATTAAAATTATGAATTATCTGAACAATCCAAGCAATTTTGTTTCCTGTAAATAAAGGAAAAATGTCATTTTTTATTATTATTAATTTTCTGTTTATCCTTTTATATGGGCTTTTGAGGAAACCTTTTTAGACATTGAATAGCTTATTAAAATTATGAATTATCTTAACAATCCAACCAATCTTCATAATCTATTCTTTGTTTCTCTTAGATGCTCCAGGTGAGATTAGGTTCTCTCTTTAATGAATTATTATTATTATATGTAATCTAGGTATTATCGGACTTCCTGTTACACCCCGCCCCCCCCCCCAAACAATAACTTCCCTTTATTCTTATTGGGTTATCCTTTCATGGATTTGTGGAAGATAGAACGATACAAAGTGAATCCAGTGCAACTGCTCCAATTTTATTCTGCTTTGGTTGCCGAAGTGAGGATAGTGACTTCCTATACAAAGTTTTTTGGTTGTTGCATTCCCAAAATGGTGTGATGCTTTCTGAAGCCAAGGGTGGAGGTTTATTGTTGCATTCTCAACAGATCAGCTACAGAAGGTGTGGGGGTTGAGTCAACCTCAGTTGGAATAGATGAGTGTCGCAATTAATTTTTATGTGGGAATGAAGGGATAGCTCACAATGGGAAATCCAAGGAGACCAGACCCAGAAACAAGAGAGGTGATATTGGGCCCAAAAATACTCACATATAAGATTACCTAAGTTGGTTTCTTCCTCAAACACAGACATGCAATAGTGGAGAACTGGAGATTTCTCTCTGGTACCCTATTTCTCTCTCTTTGTGTATCCTTCCCAATTTTTCTGAACCCCTTCCACTATGGGGTTTTCACCTGTTTATAGGGATGTAAGCAATGGGCATGCTATGATAGGGGCTCTGCTTTGTCAGACATCATATTCCCCTTTTAGAATCATAATGGAGTATGTGTCTAGCCCATTGTTCATACTGGTCACTTCATCAATTAGTGCATGGCCCCTATTTTCTTCTTTTGACACTGCCGCTACAGTTATTCCTCGTAATTAGTGTCATATCTTGGGGAATGTGCTCAGCCTCCCAGGCATTGTGGTTCCTTGGCCGTATACCTCAGGCAAGTTCTCCTCGGCAAGCCAATTTCGGATGAAATTCTCCTTGGTGAGTGGCGTTGGGGGCAGTGGGCAATTTATTACCCTCCCACAATAAATATATATATATATATATATATATATATATATATACACACACATGTATGATGTACTTTTTGGTTTTTACTTTTTATAACTCTTGTACCTTGGTTTTTGTAACCATTTTTCAGATACACATACATGGTTCTTTTATCGATAAATACATGATATTGTGTATCTTTTCCACATGTCTTGTTCTTAATGCTTATTGACATATGCATGTGTTTGGTTTTATTGAGCAGTTATTTGAACTTCTTATATTCCACATGGTACTTTTAGTACTTCTTGTTTAAGTGCATTTCAAGAAAGACGAGTTAAAGCCAATCAAGACTAAGAGCTCCGTTCTTACAAATGTCTTCCAGAGTTCTAGTTTAGATTAAGCTTATTTTTCTTGTAATTTGAGTAGAATGTATTTAGGTCATTCATGTATTCGTTTATGGTTTTGTCATGAATTGCCAAATGGGGAGATTATTAGGGTCAAACATTGTATGTGTTGGAAAATCCGTGTCAAAATGCATTTTTGATGTAATTGAGTTGTTAGTTTTTAGTGTCCAAGATTGTGTTGAAGAACTACATTAAAGACACAAGAAAATAGCTCAATAATCTTCTAAAAAATGTGGAAGAATCATTGCCTCTATACAAGGCTTGACTCCACTTGATAGATCGAGGTTCATTAAATCTCAATACCAAGCTCGACTCTATTTGACCAATTGAGCCATAGGTTTTCTAAATTTTTGTTGTTGTGGCACATGATGACTTGGCTGACTTGGGATTCATGCACTAGGGTTCAAAAGGTTTAAATACCAATTTTAATAGCCGTCATCATAGAGAAGAACATTGTAAACTAAGAGAAGCTGTTGCAACCATGTGTGTCTAGGGTTTTGTACCGAGCTGCATTGTTAGTTCATTTGAGATAAAGTTTTCTTGTGAAGACATTAGCACCAATTAGAGGAGGCGGTTGTGAAGTAAAACATGGATTGGATATTCGTGCACCGAAGAGATTGATGTGAAAGAATGATCAAATTAGGCTCGAGGTGCATTTGGATAGTGTTAGTAAGTTCTACCATATGTAGCTACTTTGGGATTGGGTCTATATAGTATATTCCTTGTAATTATTACTTCAATCTTTCATAGTGGATTCTTAATGTTGGTGGTAAGCTTCAAACCACCCATTAGGGTTTTTTTCGTCAAGGTTTACCCCATCATGACCATATTGCTTGTGTTCTAAATCTACTTTCCGTTGCACTTAATTTTGGCAATGTGGTTGTGGTTATCATATAATTATTTGGACCATTGCATAGTTTGACCAAGGGAGCATGGGTGCGCCGATTTGGCCAGCGCACCTAAGTCGGATTCGTGCAGATGCACCGTGCGACCGTGGACGCAGCTGCACGCGTGTCCATGGACGAATTTTTTTTTTTTTCGACGCCGCCGGATTCGGTTTGATATGGTCCGTTCAGTCTAAAATGGTTCAATATGGGCCGATTCGGTCCAATATGGGCTGAAATACTTGTTTAAAAATAATTTTTAAAAAAAAAAACATAATAGATTAGATCAAAACACATTGTTTTGTCAGCAGACTTTGAAGGAAACAACTCCAAAATCATCTCAATTCTCACTTTATTATCTACTATTGCTCTTAAATTGATATATGTTTACCATTATATGAAAAAAAAATGCTTAACAATATATAGAAAATATAAATAAAAAATATATTTAATAATTAGTTAATAAAACATATCTAGTCACATTCGCGCCCGAACCTAAATCTGCACCGTGCTTCCTAGAGTTTGACTAACTAATCAACTTTGATAATCAATTAATTTAGTAAGGTCAATTTCAACCCAACTGTCAAGAGAGCTCAGCTCCTGTTTGAATCTCATGGAGGATTGCTAGGCTCGACTCACCACATGGGGTCGCTGATTTTGGATTTCAGCTTTGTTTTGCCAAACCATCATGGTTAGACTCATCTTTTTGAATAAACCATTGATCGAGGCAGCTACATTTTTGCCCACTTTCATGAGTGACCTGCAGAAGAGTTCCTGGTCCTGAACCACAAATGCTTTCTTCTACAATGTTCCAAATCTGTGGGGCTGAACAAAGCGGCCAATTATTTTTGGCTTTCCCCAGTTGATGCCTTGGTGGGGTTATACGAACGCTTTTCAACCTTAGTAGCAACTAGCAACAAGAAAGGAATCAAAAACTTTAATAATTTCTTCTTCTTCTTCTTATTTTTTTATTATAAAGATTGATACTTTCACTTTTATGTTTCTTTTCTTTTCGAATAGACCATTAACCAAGGCAACCGATCCATACTTTTATAAGCTCTTTTTCAACATGCAAGGAAGTAATTTGTTTTAACCATTTGTTTGTTTGTTTGTTTTTTAGTGAATAGTTATTTTACTTTTACCATTTCTTTTGAATAAATCATTGAGCAATGCAAATTATTCATACTTCACCCTTGTCCAAAAAAACTCTTATCCAAGAAAGGTAGGCTTGCACCTAGAAGACTCAAGAGGCTGAACGAAGATGGTGCTAACAGGTATGTAATGTAAACAAAGAAATAGATATGATATAAATAAGCAAAAATAAATGCTGATGATTCAATGGTATTGTCTAGGAGAACCAGTATTCAAATCTTCCCTACCCTCATGGCTGTAGATATTGAATTATGAAAAAAAAAAAATGCAAATTATATTTAGACTAAAAAAGATAAGACAATTAGTTCAGCAAGCTCGAACAAATGATCAGAAAATTAGACTGTAAGCACTAACATTTAAAATTACCTAGGTATTAATTACAAATTGATGGAAGAAACTGAATAGATAGAAACAATACAAAGTATATTAGGTACCTTTTAGGGAGTGATTTGTCTGCCATAATATATTGATTTAAAATTTTAAACCCACGATAATTTAATTATTTAAAGTAGCATATATATATATATATATATATATATATATATATATATACTCTCACTCGTATTAGAAAAACTTATTCGGTATTTTTTTTTTGGGTATCTTTTCCATTTCCATATTTGATAACTTTGGTGAAGAGGCATATGCTAACTAAATTCTAGTTAATGAATTGTTCTTGCCAACATATAATTATTTATTTTCGTTTAAATTTTGGTTTAAGTTTTTAGCAGTTGGGTTTTCTTGGAGATGCGAAGGCTTATTCAAGTGTTTCCAGACCTTGTGCAGAAATTATGGAATTATTGGGAGCTACGAGTGTTGGTTCTTGTGAGTCTCACCTTGCAACTGTCTCTTCTTCTCTTGGGCAGTCGGAGAAGATATAGTGTTAAAACTTGGATAAGGATCATTATCTGGTTTTCACATCTAGGTGCCGATTCAGTGGCAACTATTGCGCTAGGTGTCATTTCCAATAATCAAAGAAATTCTTGTGATGGCAATGATTACCAATTACAAAATGAGCTCACAACATTCTGGGCACCATTTCTATTGTTGCATCTTGGCGGACAAGACACAGTTACAGCTTACGCAGTACAAGACAATGAATTATGGTTAAGGCACTTGCTTGGACTAATTGTTCAATTAGGAGTGGCACTCTACACCTTTCACTTGTCTTGGAAGGGGAATTGGTTGTCATTTCTTACTATTCCAATGCTTCTTGCTGGGTTTATTAAGTATGCCGAAAGGACACGGGTGATGCAATTAGCAAATAACGCTCCATTGCCTGAACGTAAGCTCTATGATCCAAGCCCAGAGCAACGTAGATTACTTGCGGAATTAGCAGATGTATACCTCTCAAATCGTGAGAATTATCTAAAACGTTATGGAGAGAATATAGTTGGTCTTGATGTGGACGATATTAGACCCATACGAACAGAAGCAGTTCGGCTGTTTGAAGTTTTTAGACGTCTCTTTCTAAATCAGAGGGTCCCCTTTCTTCATCGGTTTTTGGTTGATGGTGTCTCAGCTTCTCTTGATTCTCAAAACACTTGGAAGGTGATTGAGGTTGAACTCGGATATGCCTATGATGTTTTCTACACCAAGGCTCCTTTGTTTTTTACAGCTTGGGGTTTCATCTTCCGTTTCTTCTCTTTTATTACTTACTTAGCATGGAAACCCAAAACATTTTGCTAGGTTGAGAGAGTGGGTCTTCAATCACATTCTGCCAAAACTAAATGGAGAACTACAGATGCTCTTTTATTGGACCCATGAGCAAATCTCTGTAGACTTGAAAGATTTGGTGTACAACACTAACAGGGAAAAATTAAGTTCCAATAGAGAAGGGTTTTCCGAAGATTATGACCAATACATAACATATAATGGATCTATAAATGTGGAAATTTACCAAAGAATTATCATCTGGCACATTGCCACAGATCTTTGCTTTTACAGACACTAGTGCAAACGAATCTATAAATAATTTTCGTCGAGAAGTGAGCAAGGATATATCAGATTATATGATGTATATTCTTGTGATGTGTCCTTTCGTTTTATCAACAGGAAATGCGAAACTCAGTTTTGAAAACACTTGTGAATGGGTTAAGAATTTTTTTCAAGAGAAAAAGCTCACCAAACTGCCTAAACTCGACGCTTGTGCAATGTTGATCTCAGAATATGAAACTTCAAGCGATAAGGTAGACAATTATTTGTTGACAGAAGATCTATTATCTTTAGCAGTTTTACTTGCAAACAAACTAAATCCAACGGATGGAAAGTGGGAGATCTTGAGTAAGTTTTGGGTCGAGAACCTGGCTTATGTTGCAACTCTTTGTCAAGGAAATAATCATGCGCAGCAACTGAGAAAAGGTGGGGAGTTTTTTACCCACGTCTGGCTTTTGATAGAGCAATTGAACCTCACAGAAAGTTTTCAAAAGTCACGAACAAGACCATAAGAGGAACAACACATGGATAGGGATAGGGGACTGAGATTTATTTGTGTGTTGAAGAAGTTATCATCAATATGTAACTACAAATTTGAATTTCAACTGATTAAAAATTTGTAAAAAATGTAAAATTATCAATTCTTCCTAAAATTCAAGCTATTAGGAAATTGTGAATTTAATAATTTAGCCATAATTTTTACACTCGTCACGTGTGGGCCTAAACTCTCCATTGATATTGGGGTTCAAAATGTGAGAATTTTTTTTTTTTTTTTGAGAGAAAGATAGAAATTTTATTACTATAAGGAAATTATAATCGGGTACAAAACCATGGGCACAGTTCAGAACTACACATTTGTTGTAGAGAAATACATCAAACACTAAAGACCCATCACAAAGACGCCTTAACAGCAAAACACTAAAGCCCAACTACCAAAACACACGAAAGACCAAAACAACACACCATGGCCATAACAGTAAAGATTCAAAACTCCACATTGCTTGAGAGAAATACATCAAAACACTATAGACCAAATACCAAAACACACAAAAGACCAAAACAACCCACCATGGCCATAACAGTACAGATTCAGAACTCCACATTGCTTGAGAGAAATACATCAAAACACTAAAGACCAAATACCAAAACACACTAAAGACCAAAACAGCCCACCATGGCCATAACAGTACAGATTCAGAACTCCACATTGCTTGAGAGAAATACATCAAAACACTAAAGACCAAATACCAAAACACACTAAAGACCAAATATAGCACACCATGGCCATAACAGCATAGTTCACTGGAGAGAAATATATCACAACAATAAAGACCATACATCAAATACTAAAACCTTACAACAACTCATAACACAGGTTTACAAGCAAATTAAGGGTTCCTCATTGCTATAGCTAATTTCTGATACTCATCCAAATAGCCAATTGCCCCCTCCATAATAGCTTTAGGATGTTGTTGGATCCTTTCGAAATAGAATTTGCTTCTAGCATTCCATATAGCACATGAGATCGTTGCCCATCTGTCCAACTCCATCTTTGTTAGCCGATTTGCTTGCATCCGAAATAGTGCAAAGAAGTCTTGTGCATCATTTGAGCATTTTTGTATTTTTCCTCTGCAAAGTGCCCATACATTCCTTGCCAAAGGGCATTCTCAAAGAAGATGACCTGCATTCTGGCAGCAAACTTCACACTGTGGATCAACCTTTATTTTCCTCCGATGCAAATTCTCTTGTAGGTAGAATGTTTGAGCAAGCACGCCACACAAATGTTCTAACCTTAGGTGGAACATGTAGAGTCCATATTTTTTTCCAAATAGCCTGGTCAGTTACTGCTCTTGAGTGTTCAGCCTTCACGCTTTCCTTAAGTTTTAAAGCAACTTAATATGCAGACCGCACAGTAAACATATTTGCTGAATTTTCCTTCCATAGCAGCTTGTCTCGAGAGGTAGTCATAGGCAAAGGTATAGCTAGAATTTCCATTCTGGTTTGATGAGCAAAGAGATCAAATATCTTCTCCCTATCCCATTGCATTGTTGAACTATCAATCAAATCACTCACAAGCAATTATGGCTGGTCTGCATCTAAGAACACAGGTCTATGTGGTAGCCATTTATGGGTTGAAACTAAAATACTCCTTTCATCCCCCACCTTCCAATAAGAGCCTTCAGTGATGATATCCCTTGCTGCCAGCAAGCTCCTCCAAACATACGATGGATTATTACCAAGTACAACATCCATAAAAGAACAATTAGGAAAATACCTTGATTTATAGACTCTATAGAACAGTGAATAAGTATTATGTATCAATCTCCAGGCTTGTTTAGCTAGTAAGGCTAAATTAAAAGCTTGAATGTCTCGAAAACCCATACCTCCGCTCTTCTTTGACATACACAGTTTCTTCCAATTGATCCAATGGATTTTATTCTCCTCCCTTGTTTGACCCTTCCAATATTTAGCCAAAGTAGAGTTGATAGTATCACATAGAGCCTTTGGAATGCGAAAGATACCCATAGAGTAGATAGGGATTGCTTGAGCAACTGTTTTAATCAAAATTTCCCTACCTGCTTTAGAGATGAATTTCTCTTTCCAACCCAACACTTGCTTGGTAATTTTCTCTTGCAAATCTTTGAAAGTATTCACCTTTGATTTACCTCCCACCATAGGCAAACCAAGGTATTTTTCACAATTCTCCATAATTCTTGCCCCCATTAATGCTTGGATGTCCGCTTTGGCTTCTTGGTTTGTGTTTCTACTAAAAAATATGGATGTTTTCTGTCTATTGATTGCTTGACCCAAAGTTGCCTCATAACAACCAAGTAAATGAAGGTGGTGCTGACACTCCTCTATTGTAGCTTGACAAAAAATAAAACTATCATCTGCAAAGAGGAGATGAGAGATACATACCCCATTGGGACATGAGAAGATACCATGCAAGTATTGTGATTCCAATACTTTTCTAAGCAAAGTTGAAAGTCCCTCTGCACAAAGCAAGAAAAGATATGGAGATAATGGATCCCCTTGCTTTATACCCCTTGATGGAGTAATAAAACCTCTAGGTTCTCCATTAATAAGTATAGAGTAGGATGCAGTACATACTGTTTCCATAGCTAACTTGACCCAATGTTCATCAATGCCTAATTTAAGCATAATTTGACTAAGAAAATTCCACTCAACGCGGTCATAAGCCTTACTGATGTCAAGTTTTACAGCCATTTGACCTTTCTTTCCAGTTCTTTTATTCCTCATCTTGTGCAATACTTCAAAAGCTACAGTAGTATTATCAGTAATTAACTGGTTAGGAACAAAAACACTCTGTGAATCTAAGATAACATTTGGCAAAATGAGCTTGAGATGATTTTCTAGCACCTTAGAAACAATCCTAGAGACAACATTAGCAAGGCTGATCGGTCTATAATCAAAAACATATCTTGGATCATTCTTCTTGGGTATAAGGAAAATATGAGTATAATTCATCTTATGTAGGAAATGACCAGAAGTCAACACAGATAACACTGCAGTAATAACATCATTTCCAACTACATGCCAATATTTTTGGAAAAAGAAAGGTGACATACCGTCTGGTCCAGGAGATTTTGATGGATGCATTTGGAAAAGTGCTTGCTTTACTTCATCAGGAGTATAAGGTTGAAGGAGTGTGCTGTTTATAGCTGGTATGACTACCTTATCCACTGAGTCCAAAACCAGCCTCAAATCATTTGGGTTTGCAGTTAAGAATAACTTCTAAAAATAAGATTCTGCCACCCTTTCTTTATCATCTTCAGTATTGCACCATCTCCCATCATCATCCTCAAACCTAGAAATATTGTTCTTTCTACGTCTCTGATTAGCTCTTTGATGAATTTGTATTTTTATCACCTACAGGTAGCCAAATGGATCTAGACCGCTGCCTCCAAAATAATTCATCCTTGAGTAAAAGTGCATTTATTTCATCACATACCTGCTGTATCAGAACAAGATTATCAGGATTATTCATAGCCGTGAGAAGCTCTAACTCTTTATATTTTTCTTCCAGTAGTGACTTTGAATTGCCAAGACTTCTACTCCATCCAACCAATGACATGCAACCGTTTTTTATTTTATTGAACAACGTGTACATTGGACTTCTTGATTCCGTATCTGCATTCCAAGCTTCCAATATAATGGATTCACATTCTGGATGGGTGGACCATAGTTCTTTAAATCTCTTTGGAATTCTCCTTCTTCTATTCACTACTTCGGTCACTTTAGTTGTTAGCAAAATCAGATCATGGTCTGAATATGCAGCTTGAATATGCTTCACCATAGCTTGTGGAAACAACTCTCTCCAGGCCAGATTTGTACAAGCACGATCCAATTGTTTCTTGTACAAAAGCTTCACTAGGTCTCCCATTTTTCCACGTAAATATATTTCCTTGAAAGCGAAGATCGATCAAACCACAATGTAACAATGTTGTCTTGAACTCCTCCATTGGCCTTAAAGGCCTTGGAATTTTTCCTTGTTTCTCATTTGAATTCATAATTTCATTATAATCCCCTATGCATATCCACGGTAAGGAATCTCTAGAATGTAAATGCCTCAGATAACTCCAAGATTCATGTTTACAATGATCCTCCAGTCTTCCACAAAAACCAGTAAGTCTTCATGGGGAATTTGGATCGGTCATGATACGAGCATCTATGTGATTTAAGGAATAGGTTTGAACACGTAGTGATACCTCTTCCTTCCAAAGCATCGCCAATCCTCCAGCCCTATGAACACACGGTACTGCAAGCATAGAATCATATCTTAATTCCCCCTGAATTTTCCTCATCTCGTCCACCATTTGTTTTGTCTCCATCAGAAACAAAACTTTGGGAGCTTTTTCCCTCACCAAGTGAGAGAGTACTGTAGCTGCTCGGAGGTTCCCAAGCCTCCGGTAGTTCCAACTTAATATATTCATTGTGCTCGGCGGGGCTGATCACCAGCCTCCACCGTTGTGCAAGTTAGATCTTGAACCTAACCCCTGGTTTTCTTCCTCCCCTCATTATTTCCATGCTTTGTTTTCTCTATAGTCTTGCACCGTTTCTATCCCGCTACACCAGCTATTTGATTATCTCCAAAAGTATTTGTTGTGAAGGAATTTTTCTCCTTTTTAATCACCCTTTTCTATTTACGTACATTGGCTTGGGGTTTGTCCTCCTCATGTGGACTTCCACATGGTATTTGAGTTTGTTGTTTTCCTCTTTTTCGACCCTATTTTTGGGCTTTTGTTTAGAGGTCTGTGAGAGTGCCTTATTTTTCACCACAGTGGCCCAAGGATCCTGGGCCGAATAATTTGTTCTTAGTGGATTAAGCTTGGTTCACCGCAGCTAACAGGCTGTTTAAGAACCAAGTGGTGCATAAAGCAAGCTTCCTACAACACAAATAAACTAACAAGCGAAAATATTTGTATTGAATGACAGTTTAAACAGCAAGGAAATGCGCAGCAAATAAAATACAGTAAAAAAGGGGTTAGGGATCCTCGAATCAGCGAGAGACATTTTATTAATTTTCTTTAGTTATGATTACAATGATCACTAAGACGTGATACAAGGTTCAACTAAGTTCAAAAATTACAGACTTTGATAGCTATTCAAGCTTCAAAGACTTGCAAAGTTTGAATTTTTTGAATCCGAATACGTGCTATAGTGGTTGTCTAGGGGATACCGGCAGCAGTTCCTCTGTTTTTCCTTGAACTTTACAGAGTTCTTTCTATGGCTCTATATCTTTTCTAGGAATCCAGAAAAATGGCGATCAATGCCTAAGTAAAAATCAATGAATGAATAATCCCACCTTTTTCTTTTAGGTGGAAGTTTCTCCCCCTGCGGTTGGTAAGACTTTGGAAGAGGAAATGGTTGCAGCTACATCTCAGGGCACGGGAGAGAAGGCCCCCAGTGGTAGCATTACTGGGGAGACTGGGCAGCCAATGCAGGGTGTCCAGGCTACTCAGGATCCTAAGGCTCCCGAACTTCCCGCATCCCAAGGTCCTCAATCTGAGCAGACTCCCAGTCCCATCAGGACTGTGTTACCTCAGACGGGGCTAAGTACAAAAACTTTGGGAAGCGCATCTTCATCCAGACAAATAGGTGAGCCTTATTCTCTTATAATAGCGTTTAGCTTTATTTCTTTTGTATCCCCCTTTTCTCTTTCTCCCTTTTTTTTGAGTTCTCTCTTTCCTTTTCCTTTCTAGGCCAAGCCATTGTGAGATCTTCCTCTGGTGCTGCTTCTTCTTTAGAATCGGTGGATTTTGAAGGTGGGTGTTGATCGCTCTTACTGCGTTTCCTTTTCTTTCTTCCTTTTGTGCCCTTCTCCTGTCTTTTTTTTGTTATGGAAAAGCCCCTTGTATCCTTGCCTTCTTTTAGTCATTTCGTTGAGGCTTACTCACCCTTTCTTCAACTTTCCATGTGCTCTTTCTCAGAGTCCTCCAAGAAGTCAAAGGAACAAGAGGAGGAGGCTCCGTCCCAAGAGGCCGATACTGGTTTCCCCTCTGTCCCCTTTTACTTTCTTCTTTCTTTTTTTTTTTTTTTTACTAAGTCTGTTTCCCCTCCCTTTTTTTTGTAGAAGTTGATACTGGTGTTAGAGATTCTAAGCTTGTGATTCTTGAGGGGGTTGTGGGATCCACTCAGGTTGCTGATCTTCATACTGCCCAGAGGGTTAAAGGTTCCTCAGCCTCTTTAGGTGGTGATGCAACAATGGGGGAGGCTCCAGGAGTGGCTGTTTTAGATCCTGCTTCAAGGCTCCCCACCTTTCTGGCTCACTTTGATCTTCTAGAGTTCAATAGCCTTCCTGCTAGCCACTTTCACCACTTTGGGCCCTCATACAGCAGCTTTTTGCGCTTCTCTATGCCCATGGAGGGCCTGTCGTTGCTAGAAAGGCTGTTCAAGAGTTACGGGGATTTTACCATTGGTTTTAGAGGAGGTGTATTTTTGGGGAACATTCTGATAAAGTTGTTGTGTGCCGTGTTGATTTCCTTGAGAGATTTTTCACTAGACTCTTTATCTGAAGAAAAGCTCTTGGAGTGGAGGGGAGTGGTGCAGGATCTTTTAGAAGCCAAGTTCAACTTGTCCTTCTTGCTGGAGTACCTGCGATCATTGGCCCACGCGCTATTCCAGAGGCAAGCTTCTAAGAGCATTGATGCTAAGATTGCTGCTACTGAGGAAGCTTTAGCTCATGCTCACAAGACTTTGCAAGATTTGAAGATTAAAAGGTAGAGGGTTCTTTCTTCTTCGGCTGTCCCTGCTCTTTCTTCAGATGGTTCTTTGTTGGCTGGCCTTATTTCCTAGCCTTCTCCCCCTTCTCCCTTTTTTTTAGCTGGTTTAGATGTGTATGAACAATTTGGGGTTGTATAAGTTTCTATCTTCTTGTTTGAACATTATTTCTGGCTCTTTCTTTTTTTTACATAGATCTGTATTTGTGTTTTGAGACTGCTTCTAAGTATTTGTGTCTCAGGATTGCTTCTAAGTATTTTTTTCAGGATTGCTTCTAATCCTTTCTGAATGGTATGTGGATTTTTTTTTTTTTTTTACATTGTTTATCTTTCTTTGGTACCGAGTCCTGGGCCATGATTCCCACAAGTTTTTATGTAGGTTCCGGACCAGGTACCCCCTTTTTTGTTGCGCAAGTACTGAACTGGGTACACTGAGCGATTTTTCTTTTCCCTTTCCCTTTTGTCCCAGTTCATGAGCTTGGCAAGTCTCTTTTTTTTGTCAAGTACTGGGCTAGGTATCTGAGCATTTGCCCGGGATCCTAGATCATGTATTTGAAACTAGCTGTTTGAAACCAACTGTGGGATGGGTCCTGGGACATGTATCAAACATTTTTGCCCAGGTATCCTCCCCTGATTCCACCCGTGCTTGGGCTTTGCAATACTTAGGATTTAATAGCTGAGGAGAAATAAAGAGAGATTTTCATTGAATGAAAACACAATCATCATCCAAGGAACATAGCAAAGTTAACAAAGATAGTAAGGATCACAGAGTGTCCTTCTACTATGGGTTCCTAAACAAAATTACTTAAGCGATAATTCGTAATAAAAAAAAAAGGAGAATGTTAAAAAAAACACTTAGCAAGTTGGAGAGTTGGCAAAAAGGATCCCGGTGTACTGAGACCTCTCCTCTCTTATGCATAGTACTGTTTTAGCCACTTTCCATTTATGGGCTCTATTAGGACTGTCCCATCTTCCCTTGTAAGGTAGTAATACCCACTATCATGAGCCTCTCTGATGATGTAGGGTCCTTCCCATTTTGGGGCAAATTTGGAGGGTCCTGGTAGGTTCCATAGACTAAGGAGAATGGTGAGAATCTTGTGGCTGTCTTTAAAGAGCTCTTGCATGCCCAAAGTACATCCGCTAAGTGGTCACTCCACTTCCCTTCATACTCTTGCTTCATTTTCTTAAGGATCTTCAATATCACCCTATTAGTGGCCTCTGCCTAGCCATTTCCTTGTGGGTAGTATGGCGTAGATCTTCCATGCTTGATGTAATATGCCTCAGTCAACCCTTCATGTCTTTGTTTATGAATGGGGTCCCGATGTCACTAATCAACCTCCTGGGGATCCTAAACCTTGTAATGATATGCTTTCGAATGAAGTTTGCTACAGCTGCTCCAGTGGCCTTTTTCAAAGGGATAGTCTCTACCCATTTTGTAAAGTACTCGGTAGCTGCCAAGATCCATATGTAACCATTGGATGGGGGGTTTATAGGCCCTATGAGATCAAGTCTTCAAGTGTGGAAAGGCCATGGTGTTGTCATATCCTGTAACATATTTGGGTGAGTATGGATTGCATCTCCAAGAACTTGGTAGGCATGGCAAGTTTTGACTAGCTCCTCGGAGTCTCTTTTCATTGTTGGCCAGTAGTACCCCAACAGTAGTAACTGTTTATAGAGCCTCCTTTTTCCTGGATGACTTCCACAGTCACCGGAATGGACTTCCCTGACTACTTCCCTGGCTTCCCTTGGCCCCAGGCATCTTAGGGGATCCCCACTGTATCCCCTTTTGAATAGGATCCCATTCTGCAAGAAATATCTGACTGCGAGTTTCTTAAGCTGGTGGGCCAGTATCCTGTTAGTCGGTAGGATCCTTTGAGCCAAGTATTCCATGAAGGGAGTCCTCCAATCTTTTGTAATAAATACAACGTAGCTTTCTTCCTTGTCCACCAAGAATTGAAATTCCTGACATTTTTCTTGTATAGTTGCTGTCTCTTTGTTCATATTAGGCCAGTAGTATCCCATGCGTTGCATTCTTCTATATAGGCTGATCTTTTTTGAGGTTCCGCAGACTTGGGTATGTAGCTCTTCCAATCTTAATTTTCCTTCCTTCTCGTTGATACATCTGGATAGGATCCCTCCAGGCAGTCTCCTGTATAGTTCTCCTTCTATTAGAGCATAGTCCCTCAGTTCTTTGACACTCCCCCCGGATCCTGTTTCTTTCATTTTTTCTTTTACTTCGCTCCTCCAATCCCATTGTTTGGACTCTCCGGGGGATATCTTTTGGAGGATTTTTAAGATAGAATGTTCCTGCCTTCCTATTCTGACCAGCATGTCCCTTCCTTTGAATGGCACTTGGGATCCCAGGGTGGCAAGCGTATCAGCGAACCTGTTTTCGCTTCTCTGCGTGTACTCTATGCTAAAGGTCTGGAATTCCTGCTCTAGCCTTTGCGCCCAAGTCCTGTAGGCTGCTAAACTTTGTTCCCTTAGTGCAAAGTCACCTTTCACCTGGGAAACTACAAGATTGGAATCTCCCAGTACTCTCATATGTTTTACCCCTATACTGAGTGCTATAGTTAACCCGGTCAAGTATGCCTCATATTTAGCTGCATTATTAGAACAGGAGAACCCAAGCTTGAAAGATAAGGGTATGGTGTCCCCATCCTCACAACTTAGTACAACTCCTACTCCATTTGAGGCCGTTGTGGCTGACCCATCGAATCTCATCATCCATTTCTTTCCTGGGATCTCTACCACTGCTACCTCACCCAAGATCTCTTTACTTAGTGAGCTTTCTTCCTTTCCTGGGAACTGTGCTAGGAGGTCTGCTATGGCTTTACTTTTGACAGCCTTGGGGGTTCTGAGGCCTATGTCATATTGAGAGAGCAGGACTAGCCACTGTGTTATTCTTCCTGTTAGGAGGGGCTGATGCAGGAGTGCTTTTATGGGGTGTGACTTAGTCACCAAAAGGATCTAGTGAGCTGAGAAATACCTCTTCAACCTCTGGGATGCGTAAATAACCACTAGGCAGGCTTTCTCTATCCTGGGATACCTAGTCTCGGCATCCTTGAGTGTCCTGCTTACATAATAAACAGGCTGCTCATTCCCATCATCATCTTCTTGTGTTAGCAGGGCTCCTATTGCTTGGGCATTCGATGCTAAGTACAGCAACAAGGGTCGCCCACGTACTGGTGCTTGGAGAGTGGGTAAATGATTCATAATCTGCTGGATCCTTTGGAAGGCTTCCTGTTGCTTCGTTTCCCAGGTGAACTCGATTCCTTTCTTTAACAGTTTGGATAAGCCACTTGTGACTGAAGCCAGCCCTAGCACAAATCTCCTAATGTAGGAGACCCTTCCTAGGAAGCTTTTGAGCTCCCTCACCGTTGTTTTTTTTTATTATGGCAATGGCTACAGTTTTGGCTGGATCTACACGTATGCCTTTGTGATGTATCAGGAACCCGAGGAACTTTCCCGCAGATACCCTAAAGGCACATTTCATGAGGTTCATGCGTAGTTTGTATTCTCTGCATCTTTTGAAAACTTGTTCAAGTACTTGAAGGTGTCCTGTCCTAGTTTTTGACTTGACCACAATATCATTCACGTAGTCTTCCATTTCCTTATGCATCATATCGTGGAAGATGGCTGTCATGGTTCGCTGGTACGTGCCCCTGCATTTTTGAGGCCAAAGGGCATCACAGTATAATAAAAATTCCCGATTGGGGTCCTGAATGCTGTCTTCTCGGCATCCTTGGCAGCCATATGAATATGGTTGTACCCACTATACCGATCCATGAATGAAAATATAGAACTTTCCGCAGCTGAATCCACAAGGAGGTCAATATTAGGCAGAGGGAACTCATCTTTTGGACATGTCTTGTTCAGGTTGCGGAAGTCCATATAACAACGAATTTGGCCGTTCTTTTTCTTCACAGGTACTATGTTGGAAAGCCATTTGGGATGCTGAATGGGCTTGATGAAACCAGCTGCTAGTAGCTTCTTGACCTCTTAGGTTATCTGAGCTTCTACATCAGTGTGAAAGACCCTGGCTGGTTGGATTACTGGTTTGACTCTTGGGTCCACGTTGAGAGCATGGACCACCAGCCCAGGATCCAGACCAGGCATTTCATCATAGGTCCATGCGAACACATCCATGTATTCTTTGAGCAAGGCCACCAGTGGCTCCTTTTCTTGTGCTGCCAACTGACTACTGATGAAAACAGGCTTCTGGGATCCCAGCTCAGCCCCTAAGTTTATTTCCTCCAATTCTTCCTCAGGTTGGATTTGTGTCTCTTTAACTGGTTCCTCTGGGACTTCCTCTTGAGCTATCATACATTCTGATGGTCCAGGACCCTCCTGCATGATGCACTCAGGCTCTGCGCACCTTCATAAGCGGTAAATCAATCTTCCCTCGGGTTCCCGTACTACTACACATTCTCGGGATCCTGAGGTGCTGGGGTCCCTTTTTTGCCTTTTTCTCTTTAGGATGTATCTTAAGTCGTGGGTACCTCCTCCTTCTTCTTTTTCCAAGATAGGTGCTCCTGGGGTCCCCGGCATGGGACTCTCATTGTCCGATTCTAACTCATCGTAGAACATTGTTTCCACAAAGTTTATTTCTCCTTGGCTGAAAGGGTTATGGTTGGCAAGGATCCTTACAGGCCTCCCATTCAATCTCCCTTTAACACACTGGTGGTACGTGGATGGTATAAGGCGGTGCTTATGGAGCCATGGCCGTCCCAGCAGTACATGTTAGGACACCTCTGAGTTGATTACATGAAATCTGGTCAAGGCTACTATTGGCCCCACTCTTAGGGCCAACTATACATATCCCTCGGTTGATTCTGCTGATCCTCCAAATCCGGTTATCTTCATGGGAGCCCCCAAGATCCTCCTTCCAGCTAAGCCCACAACTTCCAGGGTGCTCAGGGCTATGAGGTTGAGCGATGCCCCTGTGTCTACCATCACTCTTCTAATTTGGACACCATTTATGGTGGCCATTAGATAAAGGGGTCTACGGTGGTCTGGATGCTCAACCTCCATGTCCCAATCAGTGAAAGTTATGGCGTTGGTTGTCTCTAGGAAAGCTCGGCTAGTATGTGATTCTACTGTGAAACATTCCATTCCTGAATCTGCTGCTATAGTCATGAGAGACTCTGTGGCCACCCTTCTTGCTTCTGGTCCAAATCCCAGCTGGTTGAATAATGATTTGAACTGGGGATTCTTCTGGAGGGTCCTGACTGTGCTCGGGTGGAAGGATCCTTCTGGCTCTTCTGCTTCTACTGGGTTCCCATGGATTACTACAACCACCACCCCCTTCCCTTTGTGGTTGGGCAAGGGGTTCCTTTGTACATCTGGCTCCTTCTGAGTGAGCTCCAGGGTTCCTTCTCTTAGCTTCTTATGAAAGAGCCTACAGAGGGTTCAACAATCCTTGGTGGAATGCTTGACATAATTATGAATCCTGCAAAACAAAGGATTTTTCCTTTCTTCTTCCGTTGGTGGCCTGGACACGGTGAATGGCCTAACCACTCCATCCCCGATCTATTTGTCCAAGATGTGGTTTAACTCTTCTGCGGTACATGGGATTACTAGTGGTTCCTCGAACACCTTTCTGTCAGGCCTCTTCCTTTTCTCTCTTACTGACGCTGTCATGGCTTGGGATGCTGGTATCCTTTTTGTCCTCATAGTTTGTGCTGTCCTTCTAGTTCTCTGTAACAGATCAACGAACTGTGTGATGCATAGATTTTCGAGGTTGAGTCTGTAATTGAAAAGCATGTTGGATATGCATGTTTCTACGAGTTCTTTTTCTTCATGGTCCCCATAACAATCTAGAGACACATCTTCAAACCTTTTGATGAACTGGACGGGATCCTCTCCGGGCCTCTGTCTTACCATTTGAAGGCTTTGGAAAGTGACATTGTCCTCTCCAGGGTAATATTTCGCACAGAACCTCTCCATCATTTCGTCCCAGGTTTTAATGGATCCGGGTCTCAGCGTAGTGTACCAAGTGTATGCTCTATCCACTAAGGATTTAGCAAACTCTCTTAGACACAGCTCCCGGTCTCCTGCGTAGGGGTCCATGGTGTGAATAAACCTACTCACGTGTTCCACGACGCTCCCATTTCTTCCATCAAAAGGATGGAACTTTGGGGGTTCATATCCTTTGGGGTATGGCTTGCCAATGAGTTATGGTGGGAATGGGGGATCTCGAGAAAATTGCTTAGGGATCCCCGAAATTTTCTCCCTTTCTTGGTCTAGGAGGGCACTGACATCTGCCAGTGTTAGGTACTGGGGGTTGGCTCCTCCTCCCACTGCGAACCCTCCCTTTGGCTAGGTCCTATCTTGGTTGCCCATAAGGGGGGCGTTGTCCCTGACTTCTTGTGTCTTGCCTTCTTTGAGAAGACGGACCTCTTGCTGCAATTCCTTCAGTATCGCAGTCATTCGAGCCATAGGGTCTAGCTCCTGCCTTGGGTTCCTTTGCTCTGACGCGACCTCGTGCTCTGTTAGGGGCACCTCGCCTCTTTGTCTGGAGGCCATTTCATTTTCTCCCACGGGCTCGGAGGCTGCGGGTGGCACATTTGCACCTTTGCTGTTCCTTGGTCTTGGAGGCATGCTCTGCGAAGGGATTGTTTCTTCCCTTTTCTTTACCCTGTCCCCAGTTGAGTCGCCAAAATGTGAGAGTGCCTTATTTTTCAGCACTGTGGCCCAAGGATCTTGGGCCGAATAATTTGTTCTTGGTGGACTGAGCTTGGTTCATCGCAGCTAACAGGCTGTTTAAGAACCAAGTGGTGCACAAAGCAAGCTTCCTACAACACAAATAAACTAACAAGCGAAAATATTTGTATTGAATGACAGTTCAAACAGCAAGGAAATGCGCAGCAAATAAAATACAGTAAAAAAGGGATTAGGGATCCTCGAATCAGCAAGAGACATTTTATTAATTTTCTTTAGTTATGATTACAATGCTCACTAAGACGTGATACAAGGTTCAACTAAGTTCAAAAATTACAGACTTTGATAACTATTCAAGCTTCAAAGACTTGCAAAGTTTGAATTTTTTGAATCCGAGTACGTGCTATAGTGGCTGTCTAGGGAATACCGGGAGCAGTTCCTCTGTTTTTCCTTGAACTTTACAGAGTTCTTTCTGTGGCTCTATATCTTTTCTAGGAATCCAGAAAAATGGTGATCAATGCCTAAGTAAAAATCAATGAATGAATAATCCCCCCTTCTCTTCAGCATGAATTTACCCTTTCTTTTATAGTGTAGCTCTAGGGTTCCGAGGTACCAATGATTTCTCCCTTTTGCCCCTCAGAGTTCGTGCTATGTCAGTTTACTTAGGGGCTGGTCATTTCCTTTTCTCCTCATAACTTCTTCCTTTTGGTGCGACCAAGCTGAAAGCCCTTTGCTGATTTTCCATTTCAAAGTCCCTTTAGGTCGCTGATCTTCAGCTATTTGGCCCTTTCTTTCACCTTTCCAACTTTTGGTTGCACTCCATCCTTGTCATTTTCCCCAAATAGTTAGAATCTTTCACTGCTGGGTTGAAAGCTCCCTCCAGTTACCTCCTTTTGTGATTTTCTCATTCTTGGTTCCTTTAGGCACATCTCCTGCGTTCATGAATGTTTTGTTTTGTACTTTCTGATCCCATTGTATTGCCTGGGCGCATGAAACCCACATGCTCTTTGTCTTTTATACCTTTTTTTTTTTTTTTTTTACCTTTTTTTAATCTTACTTGGATTGTGTTACGCGCCCCAGGGATCCCCGGACTCTGGTAACTTCTGGGATCCCGGCCCAGCCCTTCTTTGTTGGGCTTCTTTTGGCTTATTGATCCTGGCCGGCTGGGCCTTTCATGTATTTTAAAGTCTGTTTCTTTCATGGGTCTTTGGATCCCAATTCTTTGGACCTCTCACCCTTTTCTTCTTTCTTTTTTCTTCATTACGTGAGCCCAGCCTTTTATTTTATTTTATTTTCTCTAGCTTTATTTTCCATGAAATTGCCCCAACGTACTATTTCTTTGGGCCTTAGACTGTGATTAATTTTGAACCTCAACAAGGTCTTTGAGAGCTTGAATGTCTTTGAATTTGATATTTCTGGAAATTTTTGGATGTATAGTTTCCATAGGCTCTAATCTCATGCAATTTGGAGATACGATTGTTGAAATATCGCGTTCAGAAGGGAGGGATTGCAATGCAGAAATTTTTGTAGAACTTTTCTTGAAAAATTAATTTCTCCCAATGCGAATGGGATATCGTCAAACCCTTTTTATGGTTGGGTAGCTAATCCATCAGGCTTGAATCTGGTCCAGGCATTTTGCACCCTTTATGACTAGATTTGTATAGTTTATTGCGTGAAAACATCTCAAAAACAACTTTTTTATTTGAAAAATAATGAAATTGTATTTTTAATAAGGGTTTTGATATTTTATTGATATTCATCCATTTCAAATTAATTTTGGCTCATGAACTATTGTTTTGAAGAGAATTTGGACAAAAATTTATCTCGATCAAATGGTTTGATATTTTGGTAAACTTTTTGGCTAATCCCGGTTATGGTTAATCAATGTTGGTCAAACTTAGCCAAAAATGGAAAGTTTGGGATTTTGAACCCTTGGGTCATTAAAATGGTTTGTCCAAGGCCCAATAAAAGGTAAATAGAATTTTTTTCATGTAATTCCTTCTTCATCTTTTTTTATGCTTAAAGACGCAACTTTTGCTTTTTAGGGATTAAACCCGTATATTGGCAATTGAGATAGAACAAAATATGGTATCAACATTACAATCAACTAACACATTCCCCTCCCTTAACACTAACCATTTTGGTTTTCGGCGTTTATGCATGAGAATGAAACTTGGAGAATAAATTTGGCTTGTTGCTTTAAAATGAATGAGGTGACATCATTCCTCTTTTCTCTTTATTTTTATGTTGTATAGTAAATATAATACTCACATGCTAGTTATATGTATTTACCTACTTGCAACATAGTAGATAATGGGTTCAAATGCTATTTATGTGTGTGTGTGTGTGTGTGTGTGTGTGTGCATATATATATATATATATATATATATATATATATTGTGGGGGCAGAAATAATCAAAAAGGTCTGGCACCCTTTAAGAAAATTTTCTACTTAGATATCTGAATAGCACAATTTATTTATCTAATGTAGAGGTAAAAACTCCACAATGGGAAACCTAAACAACTAATTTATGAAAGCAAGATTGTATTAATATTATTAGCAACAACCTTTACACTCTTTTCCCGTGGTGTTGGGATTCAAATATAAAGAGTCTCTTAACTCTGCTTTTTTGTTCTCTCTTACTTAGTCTCTTTTTTCTTATGCCCCCTCTTTTTGCCACCCCTCCTTTCTTATAGGCATCTTCCTTTCCTTATCCCTACAGTTGGCTTACCCCTAGTTGGATCTTTTTGGAATATTTTTCCTTCTCCTATTGGTTTCCCCTCCGTTCTTATCCTGAAATAGGACTTTTGAGGGGTGTTTGTATTGTTCAGGTTGTCTTATATGTATTTAATGTGGCAGAGATTAGGTAGAGAACCTCTCATTAATGCAGAGGTGGAAGTCTCTGTGATCTTTATCCTCTCATGGAGTTTCCCGAGGTATACTTAGTGAGAATGGTACCTTGACTTACAAAAATGAAATTGGTTCTCCGGGATCACTCCTTTGAATTATCCGAGGTCACCCATGTTTGTTTCCTCGGATGAGAGTTTTAATGTTGGTGGCATATCCAAAACTTCTTGGGAATCATCTGGGGGAACACTTCCCTTTATGATTCATAGAGGTGGGCCTAGCCCGTCCTTTTTAGTGCGAGCTTTCCAAACCTTTAGGCCTCGGCCCATAATTGAATCTACTACCCTCACAATAGCCCCCCACAATCTCCATGTCATTAGTACTGAGATGAAGATCGTGGTTCGAGATTGATGGGGGGTAATCATTAACTGTCATTGATGTGAGGTGGCGTCGTCAAGTAATAAATGTTCCAGACATGCTCAAGCTTCCCGTCCCTTGATTAATGGCACATGTGTTTATGAATGGCTAGATGTGCATTTTGGAAAATGGAAAAGGGCTTGGGAAAGCAAGGGTTGTTTTTTCCTCTTTTCCCGTTCTCTTCTTTTCTATAAAAGGGAGAACTTAGAATAGTTTCTGAGTTACCATTTTCCTTTTCTCTTCACTATCTCCTCAATTTTTTTTCAAGCTCTTCATACTCCTCTTCCCTATTAACTTCTCCAGCCTTACTCAGGTGTCCTCCGACGTTCTGTCTCTCTTTCTCTAGTTTGTAAGTCTTTAACTTTTTTTTTTTACATATCAAATTTAGTCAATGGGAAAGTTCAAAAGCATGGTTGATACGCCTGAAAGACTAGTTGAGTTTAGAAGGGTGTATAGTATCCCTGAGGATGTAGAGGTGAGATATTGCCTTGAATTTGAGGCAATATTCTCAAGGGTCGTCATTGGGGTCAGGATCCCCATAAGCAAGTTGTTAACTAACTTTTTGAGGCATTTCAAAGTGTGCCCCGGCTAGTGTACCCCTAATGTGTTTAGAGTCGTTAGTAGCGTAGACGTTCTTAATATGAGGCTCGGTCTTAACTTAATCAAGCATGATATTAATTATATAGAAAGCTTCCAGGATAGTAAATCCTCGGGATTTTATTTTCAAATCTAGCATGGGGAAATGAGACTCATTTCAGGCCTTCCGGATTTTGATAAAGAGACAGAAGGAAATTATCTGGTCATCTCAGGGAACTAGTATCCCAATGGAATCCATTGTCCCACAATCGCAGCTAGAACAGGTGGGTAGGATTTTTAGGAGCTTCTTTATTCTATCATTATCGATTCATTTCCTATGTGTGTGTTGGCACAGTTCATTAAATGCTATCTTCTTCTTTTGAGAAGGGGAATTACCTGTCCTCTTTCTTCTTCTACGGCGCGGGCAATCAGCAGGAGCAGTTATCGTAATCCCTAAGTCTGTAGGGGTGAAAGGGGGTGAAGAATCACAATGCCTTCTCCCTTTGTCCTTTCATGCTCTCTCAGACAGAGATAAGACGTACCCCTTTACTCGAACATCAATATAAGGGAGTAATAGGTGATTCTGCATGATTGCCCTTCCTACGTTCTGAAAGCTCTAGTATATAGGAGTATACCCGAGAATAAGATACGTGCTGAAGTTGTCCATAGGAGTGAGGATATATGAGAGATCCCAGCAACCTGTTCAGGTTCGTGGAGTTGATCAGCTGCCTTCTCTTTTTGAATGCGTGGTCATTTGAAAGGAACTCCCTACCATTCCTTCCACAGAAGTTACCTCGGAAGAGATGTCTTATCAAGGACGACTCAAATCACTCTAAGCCAAATTCTGGGTGCACCTCCTTCTACTCAGGCCCAAGATACTCTTGCCTTTTAGGTTCAAGCCCCAGTTGCCCCCGTGGTGACTTCAGTCCTTCCCATATCTACTGCTCCATCCCGTGGATCGCGAGGCGAGCAAAAACGACAAAGGGGAGAGAAGGGCATTCTGGTCCTAGGGTGACGATCCTTGACCCCAAAGACCCCCCCTTACCCATTTTTTCTTTTATTTTTCTTTCTTTTTTCATAAGTTAAATTCTGCTTCTAATTGTTACTTTGCAGGGTTATCAATGTTCCACGATGTTGGTGAGAAGGTACATGGCTATTAAGGCCAAGTTGGAGGAGCTGGCCAAGGACAACGAGGATCTCCTCAGAAAAATCTTAGATGTGATGAATAAAGTGTTCGAGTCAGAAAGGCTGCGTTCTGAGGCCGAGGAGAATACCAAGGCCATAACTGAGAGGAAAGAAGCTTTGAAGAGGGAGCTTTAGGAAGCTAAAGAGAAACTAGAAGAGAATGAGGCCGAGCTGAGTGCCTTTGTCACTGTGGATGACGAAAAGATTCAAGTTGCATATTATCAAGGCTATATTGATTGCATTATTTCGGTGAATCCTAAAGTGCAACAAAACGTTCAAGTCTACTTTACCAAGGGATGGGCCACAGCTTTAGACAAGATGTAGGTAGAGGCTTCCTCTTCTCTGAGGTAGGATCATAGTATCCTAATCCCAACTGAATTGATAATAGTCCCAAACCCTAAGATTCAGGCTATTATCAATGATGAGTCCTCGGTGAGGGAGGCTAGGGGTCCACCCGCGGTTAACCCAGTGGTAGATGACTTGGCCAGTTTTGAAGAGGAACCATCTTTTGGAGGGATTGTTTAAAGCTTCTTAGATCCTAGTTTGCTTTCCTTTTATTTCCTATTTTTATATGCCCCATCTAGAGGGTTAATTTTGTAATTCAAACTATTGTCTTTCCATTTATATATTGCATTCTAGTGTTTCTAGAACGTTTATTTATGTTCTTTATTTTTTTGCAATCCTTTTTTCTCCTTTAACTCTGGAATTTTCATTAAGTTAGGAAGTTTGTTTTAATGAAAGTAGAGAAACAAGGGTCAGCTTCGCGGGACAGGCTAGCACCATTTTCTTTTTAAAAATTTTAATTTTATTTTCTATTAGTGATGTTACAGTTAGACTAAGGCAAAAAATTCAGCTAAAAACCTATCCGAAGCAAAGATAGGGTCTAGTACGACGGGGTTTACACATTTTTTGTTAAAGTCTCAATTTGCTTTTCTGTTAGTGACCCTAGAGTCAGGCTAAGACAAAAAATTTAGTCTAAGACCTACCTGAGGCAAAGACAGGGTCTCGTACCACAGGGTTTACATTTTTTTTGGTTAAAGTCTCAATTTTTTTTCTTCTGTTAGTAACCCTAGAGTCAAGCTAAGACAGAAAATTCAACTTAAGACCTACCCAAGGCAAAGACAGGGTCTAGTACCAAGGGGTTTACATTTTATTTATTTATTTATTTTGTTAAAGCCTCAATTTCGTTTTCTGTTAGTGACCCTAGAGTTAGGCTAAGACAGAAAATTCAGCTTAAGACTTACCCAAGGCAAAGACAGGGCCTAGTACCATGGGGTTTACACACACACACACACGTGCATATATATATATATATATATATATATATATATATATATATATATTGTTAAAGTTTCAATTTCCTTTTCTATTAGTGACCCTAGATCCAAGCTAAGACAAAAAATTCAGCTTAAGACCTATCCGAGGCGAAGACAGGGTCTACTACCACGGGGTTTGTAATTTTTTTGTTTGTTTTTTAAAGTCTCAGTTTCCTTTTCTGTCAGTGACCCTAGAGTCAGGCTAAGGAAGAAAATTCAACTTAAGACTTACCCGAGGCAAAGACAGGGTCTAGTACCACGGGGTTTGTACATTTTTTTTGGTTAAAGTCTCAATTTCCTTTCTGTTAGTGACCCTTGAGTCAGGCTAAGGCAGAAAATTCAGCTTAAGACCTTCCTGAGGCAAAAATAGGGTCTAGTACCATAGGGTTTGTTTTTCCGTACCATGATCCCAATGTCGCGGCTTAGGCCTCTTCGATGTCCTTCGTTATTCTCCACCATATCTAGTCCCCACTGGGAAAATGGCCAAGGACTAGATATCAAATTAAGAACACCTCCGGGCTAATGGATGGTAGGAGCGAATATTTGGCATTGGTCACACTTATTAGAAAACTCTTGCGCCTGCTTTTGCATGCTTGGCCACTAATATCCTTGGGTCAGTGCTCTATATGCAAGAGACCTCCCTCCCATGTGATTCCCACATATCCCCTTGTGTAACTCCTCAAGGAGTACCTCGACCGCCTCGAGATGGACGTATAACAAGTAAGGTCTCAAGTATGACCTTTTGTACAGCTTTCCTTCTTTGGATACCCAATACCTGGGTGACTTTCATCTAATTTTCTTGGCCTCCTATCTGTCCTCAGGAAGATTTCCTTCCTGAAGCTATACCACAAGGGGGTCCATCTAGCTGGGAGATGGACGTATACTTAAGATCATGGCCTCTTTAGGGGGTAAAGTGTTGGGAGAGGGCAAGAACTCTACAGATACAATCCTTGGGAGTAAATTTGCCACTACCGAAGCCAAAGTGGACAAAGAATCGGCATGACAGTTATTTCCCCTTGATATTTGTAAAATGTCCACTTTTTCAAACTGACCCCTTAGATCTTGACTTCTTTTAGGTAGCTCACCATTCTTTGATCTTTAGTCTCAAATTCTCCATTAACCTGGTTGATGACAAGCCAAGAGTCACAATGAAATTGCAGCTTAATCGCCCCTACATGCTTAGACATCTGAAGCCTTGCCAAGAGAACTTCATATTTTGCTTCGTTGTTTGATGCTTGAAAACCAAACCTAAACGACTTTTCTAACCTAATACTCTCCAGGGAGATTAGAACTATGCCAACTCCTGCTCCTCGGCAGTTTGAGGCTCCGTCCACATATACTTGCCATGTCGCGTCTCGCTTTGGATTTTCTTGCTTACTTCCTCCGACATATATGACTTCGAGGTGCCTTTGGGTGGATTCCGCGATGAAATCTGTCAAGACCTACCCTTTAATAGAGGTTCTGGGTTTGTACTAAATGTCAAAGGCCCTAAAGATACCCCCCTGCTTTGCTATTCTACCCAAGAAATCCGCTCTCCTGAGCAAGGCCTGCAAGGGGTGCTCAGTTAAGACTATCACCGTATAAGCTTGGAAGTAATGAGGTATTTTTCAAGTAGCGTGGATTAGTGCTAAAATAGCCTTCTCTTGGGGGAGATAGTGTGTTTCCACTTCCATGAGTGTTTTACTCACATAGAAGATTGGCTTCTGAATATCTTGACCTAACCGGATTAGTGCGACACTTACCGCGTGGTCTGTCACAGCTAAGTACATGTACAATGTTTCTCCTACTACCGGTCGGGATAGGATTGGAGCCCGAGATAAATACAACTTAAACTCATCGAACGCCACTTGGCACTCGTCTAACCATCGAAAATCCTTCCACTTCTTTAGCACCTGAACGAAAGGCCTAATCTTGTCCGCGGATCTAGAGATGAATCGATTTAGAGTTGTAGTCATACCTGTCAAGCGTTGGACCTCCTTTGGGTTTCTTGGGGGTTTTAGGTTTTGCAATGCTATAATCTGATCCAGGTTCACTTCGATACCCCTATTTGTTACTAGATATCCAAGGAACTTCCCCGAGCTTACTCCGAAGGCACATTTAGAGGCGTTCAGCTTGAAATAATGTTTCTGAAGAGTCTTGAATGTTTTCGCGAGATTAAAAAGATGTTCTCCCACGGCTTTGCTCTTCACCACCATGTTATCTATATAAGCTTCTATATTTCTCCCTAATTGTTTCTTGAACATTTTAGTAACTATTCTTTGATATGTAGATCCCGCATTCTTTAACCCGAATGACATAACCTTATAATGGTAGTTGCCCGTGGGAGTGAGGAATGAGGTTTTTTTCTTGGTCTTTAGGATCTAGGGTTATCTAATGGTAACCCTAGAAGGCATCAAGGAAACTCATTCTTAGATGTCCAAAGGTGGCGTCCACAAGTTGGTTAATTTTCGACACCGAGAAGGGGTCTTTTGGACAAACTTTGTTTAAATCCGTGAAGTCCACACACACTCGACAATTTCCATTTTTCTTTTTCACTACCATCGTATTGGCTAACCATTCAAAGTAAAAAACTTCCTTGATAGCCCCAGCCTCTTGGAGCTTGTCCACTTCTTATTTTACTGCTTCAACATGGATATCTAAGGACCGGTGTGGTTTTTGTTTCTTTGGTGGGTGATTGGAATTAACGTTAAGCCGATGACATATAAACTCTAGGTCTAACTCAGGGGCTTCATACGGGCTCCAAGCAAACATGTCCACATTGTTTATTAGGAAAAGTATAAGCTCCACTTTTTCTACAATTGGGAGGCTTTTTCCCACTTGAAAACATCTATCTCCAAGATCTATTGATACCTTCTCCAACTGCTTGCACAAATCCTTTGGGGGAGGCTATAACTGCTATAATGGATTGGCCGGTTCAACCTCTCTCGCCTATTTATGCCCAATGGCAGCTATTTGGCATCGTCGAGCAACATTTTGATCTCCTCGAAGTTCGAAGATGCCCTGATCAGTTGGAAATTTCACCTTCTGATGCAAGGAGAAAGGCAAAACACCCATTGAGTGAATCCAAGAATGGCCGTGTTAGGGGAGTAAGAATGAACCACTATAAAGTCCACTAACTCCTTCTTCCTCCCACCTTTACTACTACCTTATTTTTCTAGCTGGTGTGACTACAGTGCCGTCGAAGGCTACTAGGGGAGTGTTGTATCAGGTTAGGTCTTCGGGAGTCAGGCCCAATCCTTTATACAAATATGGATATATCACTTTAGCTCCACTTCCTTGGTCTATCATTACCCTCCTTACATTGAAACTTGTAATCCATAACATTACTACTAGTGCATCATCATAGGGTTAAATAGTGCCTTCCTTGTCTTTTCCTGTAAAACCTAAACATTCCTCCTCCTACCGCCGCTTTTTAGGAGGGGATGCTTCTATCTCCAGGTCTGAAATTGGGGCCACAGTCAAAACCCGAGAAGCGGCTTGCCTTGGTTTAGCTAAGTGCTTAATAGCATGAATCACCTCTGTAAGTCCCTAGGAGGGAGCCGAGGCCCGTGATGTGCTCAGTCCCTTCGTGTCTTGGGGTCGAGGATTGTCCTAGTCTATAAACTCCTTAAGGTATCCTATTTTCTCAAGCTGACTCAAATGATCCTTCAGAGTTCGATAGTTCTCAGTTGTATGACCCCTATCCCAGTGATAGGAACAAAAAAGGTTTTGGTTCCTTAGTGATATATCACCACTCATCTTATTCAGCCAACAAAAATAAGGTCATTTTTTATCTTTTTCATAATTCGATAGACCAATTCCTTGTATAGTGAATTTACCATCTCAGATCTTGGCTTTTGAACCTGGAGGAAGAAGTCTCTTCTTGGCCGAGGGGCCTGATCTATTTTGACTTCTTTCTTCTCCCTTACCGATGCCTTGGCTTTAACCTTATCCTGTAGCTGATCATCCTCTAGCTTCTTATATTCCTCTACTTGTTCCATCAGCTTATGCACGTCTGTGACTGGCTTTAGGGCGAGTGAAGCCCTCAGTTCAGAGTCGATGGGAAGACCCACTTTAAATGTACTGGCCGCGATTCCTCCATTATCCCCACCTATCTCATTGTACAATTCCCAGTACCGATTTGAGTATGTCCTAAGGGTTTCTCCTTCCTTCATGGACATGATGAGGAGAGAATTGAATGGCTTTGGAGTTCTACTGCACATCACAAACGCGCTCCAAATGCTCTTATCAATTCATCATAACTTCAGATGGATTCCTTCTCCAAATCGTCCTACCACCTTATCACGGTAGGCCCCAAGTTAAAGGGGAATATCTTGCACATCAAGGCCTTCTTCTTAGAATAAATGGTCATACTTTGATTATAATGCCTAACATGTTCCACGAGATCAGTCTTACCATCATAGATGATGAAGGTTGGCCTAGTGAATCTCCGTGGCAATTTTGTACTTTCTATTTCTTCTAAAAATGGAGATCGAGATATTTGCTGCAAGGCTTTACTCATAGCATCACTTCCAGAGGCTTAGGGTGTAACAGGGTCTCTAAGGCTTTGAAACACCAGAAGTTTTGGAGGTGGTCCCCTGGATCTTTCCCTGTGTGGTGGGGATTCTTTCCTCCTATGTCTCCAAAAAGGTGGGGAAACCATTCTTTCCCTGTGAGGTGGGGATTGCCTTCTCTCCCGTACTCTATGCGACCGGGAAGCTACCCTTTCCCTGTGAGGTGGTGATTGCCTTCTTTCCCATTCCCTTTGTCGTTCCCCCGTGCTATGTTCTTCCCTTCATGAATGACTCGGTGTAGGACTGGGGCCCCTTCGGCGGAGAAGCTCTTCGTCCCTTTTAGCTTGCTATTGTAGGGCTAATACTTGCTGTTTTAACATATCCATCTCTCCATCCCTACTAGATTGAGATGGTCCTGTGGTGTTGGTGGCTGACCTTTCATCCTATAAGTGGGATACAGGTTCCTTACTTTGGACTTGTGAAGGTTGTCCTTGATTCTCCTTGTGAACTTCAGATCGCAAACGTCTATCCTTATAAAGGATTCCTTGGAGATGCTTGGACGAGAGAGGTCGGCGGGCCCATTCCTTGATCGATTTTCCATATTACTCTAAGGAAAAAAAAAATCAACTTTTGAGCCTACTGCTTGGTGGAGCTTTCCCACAGACAACGCCAATTGTGGGGGTAGAAATAATCAAAACAGTCTAGCACCCTTTAAGAAAAATTTCTACTTAGATATCCGACTAGCACAATTTATTTATCTAATGTACGAGGTGAAAACTCCACAATGGGAAATCCAAATAACTAATTTATGAAAACAAGATTGTGTTAATATTATTAGCAACAACCTTTACACTCTTTTCTCGTGATGCTGGGATTCAAAGATAAAGAATCTCTTAACTCAGCTTTTTTGTTCTCTTATACTTAGTCTCTTTTTTCTCATGCCCCCTCTTTTTGCCCCCTCCCCCCCCCCCCCCCCCCCCCTACCCTTTCTTATAAGCTTCTTCTTTTCCTTATCCTTTCAGCCGGCTTACCCCTACCTGGATCTTTTTGGGATATTTTTCCTTCTCCTATTGGTTTCCCCTCCGTTCTTATCTTGAAACAGGACTTTTGGGGGGTGTTTGTACTGTTCAGGTTGTCTTATACGTATTCAATGTGGTAGGGATTAGGTGGAGAACATCTCATTAATGCAGAGGTGACAGTCTCTGTGATCCTTATCCTCTCAGGGAGTTTCCCGAGGTATTCTCAGTGGGAATGGTGCCTTGGCTTACAAAAAGGAAATTGGTTCTCTGGGATCACTCATTTGTATTATTTGAGGTCACCCATGTTTGTTTCCTCATATGAGAGTTTTATTGTTGGTGGCATATTCAGAACTCTTCGGGAATCATTTAGGGGAACACTTCCCTTTATGATTCATAGTGGTGGGCCTAGCCTGTCCTTTTTAGTGCGAGCTTTCAAGTCTTTTGGGCCTCGACCTAGAATTGAATCTACTCCCTTCACGCGCGCGCACACACACACACATATATATTCACATGTTATTTAAATATGTAAATAAGATATTCACATGTTATGTATATGTATTGTTTTGAACAAAAATTATTTTCAAAAAAACAAATGCTAAGTAATTAATTTATTTTTCTAAAATACGAACATTGTGATTAAATTAAATATTTTATTATCCTTTGGATATGTATGGGTATCTAAACACCTTCTTCACTTGTAACTGAATTTCCGAATCCAAAAATCTTTAGTTCGAGACTTTGATTACCTTTATTTATTTATTTTTTGAGGAAATATTTTAATTAATTTAAGAACCCTTGAATTGGTTTTCAACTTTTAGTTAATTAGGTGTAGGTTATTGTTGTCGTTAATTAACTAGATTGTGGACAACAAGGTTGAGATGAATACAATCATTTAAATTTTTTTTTTTTTCGTGTAACAGGGGAGCTAATTTCTAATTTCGTTTCTTTTTCAATGGTAAAATGTTTAGTTTTAGTTTTTTTTTTAATTTTATTCTTTTTAAAAAATATATATTTTAGTAAATTTTCATATTTTTAAATTAAAAAAATTTAAAATTATATCATTTTGGAAGTAACTAATGAGGAAATTCTAACAAAAAATGACAGGAGACCAAAAGTGAATTTGCTTTATAATACAAATGCTGGTATCTAGACTTTTTCAAATATTTGATTATTCCATTCGGTGTATACAATCCCCCATTTTACACACAACAAGTTATGAGAAGGAGGAATCCCTTAAGGTGATCTCAAGATGCTCGCAAGAGATTTTAAAATCAGGATTTCATGGATATTCATGAAATTATGAGGCCTTAGGAATCACTTATAGGACGTGAATAAACTTAAAAGTTAAATGACTGAATTGAATTTTAGTTAAGTTGCAATTTTGTTTCAAAAAAAAATTAAGTTGCAATTTGTAATTAGGAAAAGTTAACGAATGTTCTAAGAGTATTGGTTTAGAAAATATTTTTTTTAATTTATGAAAAAATAAAAATAAAAGTAATTAATTTTTTGACATTTTTTTATATTTATCATAAAAGAGATATATATTTTTATATAAGATAGAAATTCTACTCTAGAATAATCTAAGTGTATCTTTGTGTGAAACCCCCTTCTGAAAATTTGAACTCCGATCCTTGCCTCCCACATCTCATAAACACTTTTACTTGTGAAGTGACCATCACATATTTTGAGATAAAAGAGATATCTAAACATTCTTAAAATATTTCATCATTAAGGATTGCTTTTTATTTTGCACGATGAAGCTTACCATGTTGGTAGCCCGGGTAAGAAAACGACCCATACCCGATTGCCCGATCCACCTTATCCTAACACCGTAGTAGTATTAGCCACCAAAAAAAGCATTGTATCAAATCTGTGTTTGTGTGTGATGTTAGCAATGGCGGTTCAACCAAACCTGAATGTCTCTCTGAAGCCCTTAGCGTTCCCTTCCCAAAAGATTAAACCCTTATTAGAAAAAGCCTCAATCTTTGCAAACCCAATAAGTAAAACAACCTCACCTTCCAACTTAAAGCTCAGTAGCCACTGTCACACTCACACTTACACTCACACAACCAAATTGGTCCAACCAATTTGGGCCTCAGCCACTGCAGAAGCAACAGTTGCTGAAGAACACACTGTCTCAGATGATGATTTCACCTCCCAATCCCCTCCAGATAAAGAGGTCTCTCTCTCTCTCTCTCTCTCTCTGTATGTTTGTGTGGTTAATGGTTTTTTTTTTTTTTTTTTTTTTTTAAAGTAAATTTTAACAACTGGGACTTGGGTTTTAAGTGTAATGTTTGGTTCCTGGCTGGCAAAATAGGGAAAGACAAAATGGAAAATTGGTATGATGTTTGTTTTGTTGTTACAATTTGTGGAGAAGGGGAACTTTCAAGTTCTTGCTTTTGGGTCAATTATGTGAGTTAAGTTTGAGTTCTTAATATACTTATCAAAAAGGGTTTGAGTTCTTTGTATTAGTTGGGTACTGAATTGTTATTAAGAAAAAAAAAATTGTTCTTTATGTGTTTCTTTAATGAAGAGAACATTAGTGAAATTATTCCTTAGAAAATGTATTGCTTACTTTAAACAGACTATGATTAGTAAAATTGTTATATTTTTGGGACACCCTAAATACAAATAACTGAAAACTTGCACCCTATTGAGCCTAATACAACTATTTGGCACAATTCAGCTGTGTCGTGGCTAATGAGCTTCAGCTCAAATGGTGCTTCCTTCCCCTTGTAACAACAAGGTGGAAGGTGAGGTAATCGAATCAAAACTCATTGGGAGCATGTGCAACTATATATATATTTCTTATTTAATTGAAAATTTGAAAGCAATAAAAGCTTCCTTCTTTTAATAAACACATTTTCTCCATGGCCAAAGCAAGAATCAGTGGTTAAAGTGCTTATTTGTTTAATATTTGTAGAAGCTTGGGGTGGTTGTGAAGCCAATGGAGAAACCACGGATTGTATTGAAATTCATTTGGATGGAGAAGAACATTGGCATTGGGCTCGACCGGATGATACCTGGACATGGCACCATCCCGCTGAGTCCCTACTACTTTTGGCCAAGGAAAGATGCTTGGGAGGAGCTCAAGGTTTTACTTGAAAGCAAGCCCTGGATATCTCAAAAGCAGATCATTATTCTTCTCAATCAGGCTACTGATATCATCAATTTGTGGCAGCAGAGTGGTGGAAATCTGGCGTAAGCTTCAATGTAAACATTTTTGAATCTTCAGCATATTATGTTATAAGTAGATCCCTCATGAATGTTAGGCTGTTGCTGTTGTAACCTGTTGTATTAGAGCTCTTTGAACTACTTGTATGCTTCTTGTTAAATTAAATGGAATATGGTTTCATTTAGCCATTTGAATATTTCATAGTGTGAAATTTCTAAGTTGTATAGTGTTCATTTATGTTGGAAATTACATGAAGGTTTTTCTTAATGATGCAATTTAACTTCTGTTTCTCTTGGAATTAGTTTGGTGGTTGAATTCATAGGCATACCCAGCAATTGTGAATTATCCCTACCTAGCTAAACTTTTGTAGGTAGGAAAGAGTATTATTAGCTGAAGAGCTTTCTAGTTTAACAACCAGAACCAGAACCTCTACCACATCTGCCTGCCACCATGACAATCTTCAAAAACATTTCTGTCACTTTTCAATTCCCAGCAGATTTAGTTCTAGTATCATGCTCTAACTCCATTTCCTCCTATGAATTTCCAGTTTCTGCAACTTAGCTCTGTAAATCTTCTTGCTTGAAACTCTGTACTTCAGAAGCCTTTCAGCTTTGTTTTCAGAACTTCAACCTCTGAATGACTTCTGTTAAAATTTCATCTGACATAAGAATTTCTTATCCTTAAGCTCTGCTCCTAGCTCACTTCTATGCTGCACTACATCACTAGCTGATTTGAAAAAGCCAGTTTCCTTGTCAGATTCACGCTAAGGTTGTGGAGCAAAATTTCAATTCTTATCTTTGGAGTGGCGTTTTCTGGTGATGGGTTCCTGCTAAGTTTTCTTGGGCTGATTTGACCATTCCTAAAAAGGAAGGTGGCATTGATTTGAGTGAAGTTTCTGATTGGAATAAGGTGGGTGTGATGAGATTTATTTGGAATCTCTTTGTAAACGCTGACTCTATTCAGGTTGCTTGGACTCATGCTTACATGCTTAGGGGTAGATCCTTTTGGTTGATTGCTATTCCTAATAATTTTTCATGGGGGTGGAGAAAGATTTTGTAGGTTAGGAGTAAAGCAAGGCATTTGTTGAAGTATAACGTATAGGCAGAAAGTTTTCTTGCAGAATGATGCTTGGAAGAGTGATGCGGGAAGCGTGAGGAAGGTTTGGGTTAAAGTTACACTTGATATAACTCTAAGCAATGTTACACCACTTAGTATATATTTTTTAATTGGATGCGAATTTGACAAATCCTCCATTGGATTACATTTTCTTCTTCTACCCTCCATGCTTACAAAATTTCAAGATAATAAGGGATTAATATATATCTCATCTATAAAATGTTTACATTTCAAGTTTTTGTATTTTAAAATTATGCATAAAAGATGGGTTTCTACATCAAATAGTAAGGGGCTGTTTGGATGAAAAAAATGCTCACTCATCACTCAAATATCATTACTCATCACTTATCACTTTATAACTCATTTCCTATAACTCAATAATCCCCAAATATTTCCAAAACCTGGTTTGGCACCTAAAACTCAATTCTGTTTTCAACTTTAAAAACTCAAAAACGTGGAATCCACCCTCTGACCATGCTACCAGTGTTCCACAGATATGTCTTCTTCATTATTCATTTTTTTTAATAAATAAAAAATTGACTCTTTCTCTCTATCAGTGTCTTCTTCTTTGAGAGGGGCCATAGTGCAGGTGAGAGTTTTTTTTTTTTTTTTTTTTTTGGGTTTGCGTTTGGGGTTTGGGGTTTTGTGAATCTTTGGAAGGACGTTATGGTGATCGAGGACTTGGTGAATTTAAAGGAAGATGGTGTTTCAGCTGAAGAAGCAATAGATGTGAAGAAAGGAAGAAAAAAAAAAAAGATACACTAAAGCAATAGATTTTAGAGAGCAATATCATCTTTTGGAAACAACAACAATGGAGGCTGAGAATGAATAGTGCTGTAGCCGTTGGCTAGGTATTATTGCACTGCCACAGATGGGACTTAACATGTGGGTGGGACCACTAAGTTTAGTAGAATTACAAAAATGCCATTATAACTCAGTTTCCATAACTCAAAAACACCTAAAACTTGTTTTCAGTTTTTGTATCTCATTACTAAAAAATGTGAGAATTGAGTAATGAAAACAAAACTTGAAAACAAATCCAAACAAGCTGCATCTTTGTGGGTCCCACCATTTTTGAGTGATGAGTGATGAATGATGAAAACATCAAAATCCAAACAACCCCTAAAAGGCATTCGATTGGTACAAAATTTGGCATGCATGTTAAGAACATAGATCAAATATGTAATCCAAAGATGAGATTTTCAAAATTTTAATCCTAATAAAAATTTATTTGGTAGTGTAACATTACTTAGATTTACACTAGTAACTTGATCTTGTCCCTATTAGTTAATTATGTTTTTATTTGCTTTCCGAAGTCAACTAGAATTAGGGTTTAGTTTTAGTCTTTTATATATGTTAGAATATTCACATGTGAGTAATATGGTTGGTTAATTAGTGAAGTCTCCCATTGGATACTAATGAGAAGAAAGAGGGGTTAATATAATATACTTGAGCTTATTCATTGTGCTTAAGCCTTTTGGGTTAAGTGGTGTCTCTATATGTTATATTAACTACTTAAGGAGTCTCCCTAGGGTGTTTCTCGAATTTTATTTCCATTTAACAATAAATATAAAAAAATTTAGATAGTTGTCACGTTTCAAAACAATGTTGAAAAGTAGCGTCTCGAGTGTCTAAAACTCGAGTTCCATGATAAAACTTGAGTTTTTAAGTCTCGCTTTGTAAGCGGATCGCTCCGTGTTGGAAAAAAATTCAAGTAAAAATCGAGTTTTAAAGACTCGAGTTCCGAAAAACGCCGCTATAGGGACTTAAAAACGTCACTATAGGGCTTAAAAATGGAGTTATAAAAAAATTTAGCAGAAAAACGCCGCTATAGGACTTTAAAACGTCACTATAGGACTTAAAAACGCCACTATAGGGCTTCCTGAACCTGGTATTGAACACTTATGAAAAAATTTTGCAGGAAAACGCCGCTATAGGGCTTTAAAACGTCACTATAGGCCTTAAAAACGCCACTATAGGGGCGATAAAACTAAAATTTTTTTTGCATGGAACTCGAGTTAAAAACTCGAGATCTATGAATCTCGAGTTTCTAAAACTCGAGATGTTTAGTTTCCCTTATTGTTTCAAACGTTGCCTAACTAACTATATACAAAGCTTTTGCACATCTATTCTGCACATTCTCCCGGTGTTTCTCTCCCCAACAAATGATATTAGAGCCGATGGTTCAAGGGCAAGTGTTTGTTAGTGGATTCCACCAAGTAGAATGAGTAAAACTCCCATGTTCTCTAACCCATGGTTGAGTGAAGGTTCTACTAGGTGCGTGTCAAAGACAAGTGTTTGCTAGTGGGTCCCATTGAGTAGAATGAGGAAGACTCCTATGCATCCACCCATGGTTGAGTGAGGGTTCTATTGGTGGTGAGTCAAGATATTTGTATATTGGAGATTCCTGTAGTTGTGCAAGGAAGACTCCCATGTTCACCCTAAGCATGGTTGAGTAAGGGGAACACTATTGGTGATGGTGATGCATGACACTTGGATTGTCAAGAAAAAGACTTACGTTCAAGGGGGAAACCAACTGAAGTGCCACAAGTGACTCGGTAGAAAGGCTCACATGTGAAGGGGGAGATTTGTTGGAATATAAACATGTGAGTAGTGTGGTTGGTTAAGTAGTGAAGTCCCACATTGGATACTAATGAGAAGAAATAGTGGTTAATATAACATAGTTAAACTTATACCCCTTGTGCTTAAGCCTTTTGGGTTAAGTAGTGTCACCATATGTTATATTAACTACCCAAGGAGTCCCCCACGGTGTTTCTCTCCCCAACAATATATAAACATGTTATTGTACTCCTATGGTGACAAGTTAATGATGAATAAACTCTCCTGGAATTTTCCAATGGTCTGGTGTCAACTCCTAGGCAAACTACTTGGTGCTGACTCCAAGTAGCCCTAGGTTCATACTCCTAAGTTATTTTTTTATCTTTTCTGTTCTTCAATTTTCGTGTTGCAACAAGTTTTGGTTTTGTTTTGTGTCGCATACTTATAGTCCCCTTTTGCCAAAGTATGGGTTTTGTGGGATTTACGATGCTGCAAGTGTTTAAAAAAAGTATCTACTATTATTTTGAATGGTCATGGAACTGGCTTCCTGCCAGGTTTGATGACTTAGTTACAATTCAAGATATGCTAGCTAAAGTACCAATTAGGGGTGAAGATCAGGTGCAACGGATGGCTGCTGCTCGGTGCTCACTGTCAGTTTACTTGTCAGGATTTTTGGCAAGTGATAAGGGATAGTAAGGCTGAGGTTATTCTGTGGAAGTTTGTGCCGTCTCCTTGTACCTAAGCATGCATTTGTGAGCTGGTTGGCAGTGAGCAATAAGCTCACAACCAGAGATAGATTGATCAGTTGGGTTTATTCAAGGGATATGCCATATACTTTCTGCAGTAATGAAGCAGAATCTCATGATCATTTGATTTTTGTGTGCCTTTTTTCTAGTAGGATCTGGATGGAAATCTTGAGGAACACTTGTTCAATTGGCAAATTGGTTTGCTGGTCTTATGAGCTTGATTGTTGCATCTCTGCTGCTTGTACTATTTTGATCTGATGTATAAATTCTCATTCATAAATAAATAAAAATAAATAATAAAAAAACCTGTAAGACGAATCAGAATTTGTGGTCATATAGGTCCTGGTGGTTACCTAGCTGGTTTAATTTATATCTTTTTGTACTTGAGTCCTGTTTCTTGGCTGATGTCTACTGTTATTAGTCAGTGTAGTTTGCCGTTTGCCTAATTATGAACTTCATTGTTTGTGCTGGTTGTTTCACCATTTCGTCATTGTATTCAGGGAAATAACCTTACAACTCACCCCCACCCACAAACCAAAAAAGAAAAAGAAAAAGGAAGAAGCAATTTGATATTGCACTCCCACAATTTTCCTTATTCAGATTAGCTTCCTACTGATTCATTCTTCAATTCATTGGGCCAATAGTCTCATATTCATAGTTGAGCTGCAAAGTTTTAGGCTCTCTACCTAGCATGAGCTCTCAATAAGCAGATGGGATGAACATGGGCCAAATTATTTTTGAAATTTCTTGTGGATAGTCCCTTTTCCAGCCTCTTATGAATGCAGGGAAGATTTGTTTTGTCTTCCTGTCTAAATAGTGAGCTAATCAGAGTGGTCCTAGAACGGACTCATATTGAGCTGAATCCATCAAAAGAAATCCTCAAGAACCCCATTTGATTATGGCAACTTTCCAGACATCATTTCTTGTAAAATAACTGCACGATGAAACATGCCAATGTCCTTCAGCTAAAATTTCATTTCCTTCTCTCATAAGAAATAAGAATGGATAGAAGGTCATATATAGGTTCAAAACCCACTTGCCGGGGGAGGGATGGGGGGATGGGGGGGAAATAAAAAAACAAAAAAACCCACTACATGATGGCTCTATGATTCTCAACCCTATTGCCATATTCAAATTTCATATATGGGGAATTCTTTTTTTGTTAATCTTCTGTGTTCCAGTTGAATTGTTGGGGATTCTCCAGCTATGTTAGCAAGCCAGTCTGTTCAATCACAGTTTTTGGCTTCCATTTTCTGCTTAAGCAGTATATTCATATATTGCTAAGCTTCAAATCATCATAGACATACCTTTTGACTGAAGTCACTAAGATAAGCCAAACCTTTTACTATTCCTTTCATGATTTTGAGACAATCAGACCAAGAAAGGGGAATGAAAATGGTTTTTAGCAGTAGACTTCTCATGCAACCCCCAACCAAATCTGCCTTAGGCTTTTTAACAAGGGGCTCTAACATATCCATGTTTTCTCATCACTTTTTCATAACTATATCCTTTCCTATGTTTCTTTGCACCAGTGTGCCAACGTGGTTCCAAAGTGCACCATTAAAGAACGTTTTGTGGCCCTGCCTTTTGGGGGACTGATGAATAATCCCCTATGCAACAAACAAAGCGACATAGAAATGGTGTCAGACAGACATGCAAGAACAATATTTGGCCACCCTTAAAAGAATTATTCCAATGCTATATCATGGTATGAAATTTACACGTCATTATTTATTTATAGTAGAAATCAACAAATAAAAACTATGCATAGCCTCTGACCAAGCTATAGTTGAAGCTTTAGAACTAATAAAATGAAAACTTCTCCCTTCTCTATGTACTCATATAGTCTTCATTGATGCTATCTTCTTCTACATGTTTGCAGACTGTTTTAAGTGTTCTACAAAATTTGAGAAACCTACCTAGATCTTCCTTTCATAGGATACAAATGGGATCAGCTTAAGATTTGTGGAGAATTCATTTAGGAGATCATCATGAAGGTATATTACTGCCCTCACCAGAGAAATTTCATCTACTATTGCATTGTATGGTCTGATGTGTTTGTAATAGATCATGGACAAGCCAGGATTCCTATCAGAATTCAGAACCCAAGTCGTGGTGCATGGTGCATATTGCTCTTTTTGTTGCTAGCTTTGTTTTCATATCTATAAAAAATGACATCATCACTCAAAAGCTCATTCTGGCACACCAGATTTAAAGGCAATTTCCATTCCCCCAAAATCTCATCTCCTGAGTCTGAGCTTGAAGCAGATAGTGTCCTTTCTACTCCTGCTTAATTATTGCTCTCCTCTAATTCTTTGAGATTAATGCTATGGTTGATTTTGTCCATTTCTTTGGAACTGGAATTATCAAAGGGATGGGTCTCGTCAAAACCAAATATATTGTTTGAATGCTCAATCTCCTCTGAAGCTGCATATCCATCACTTTGAACTTTAGGTGTCATCAATCCATCAAAGTTAGATCTGGTTCCTTGTTGATGAGTGGAACCACTATGATCATCTGGATCATTATCTCGTGATTCGGACCTGGAGAGTTCAACAGCTGCTCTTGCAGCTGCAGCTGCATATGCTGCTGATTCAAAAGCCTCTTGAGCAGCAGCAGCTGCATTGGTGTACTTTTTCCTTGCTTTCATTGATTCAGAGAACTTCTCATCCCGAATTATTTCTTCTGCAGCTGATTCATGACCATTAATTCTTAGTGGAGGACTTTCCAAGTGACCTGATTTGTTTGGTTCCAGCTGGTTCTGCTTCTGGTTGATATCCTGTTTCTCCTGCCATTGTCAAATATGTTGGAATGGACTCCAAAATTAGAGATTAAAATGTTATTTGATGCAAAATATTGTTGCTGCTTTGTGCTGTTCATTTTTCCTACCTCCACAATCACATGAGCATCTTCCTCTAAATGCAGAGTGACTCCAATCTCCGAAGCAATTTCTTTTAGCATTTTCAATCTGATTTCCAAGCTTGGCTGCCGTGCTGAAAGCTTTTGTATCATCTAGAGAAACCCAAGACTGTTATTGAATGACAGATTTTTCATCCATAACAACCTTAAACTGCCCAAATTTTTTACCTTAGGATTCACTCCACAATTGTTGCGCAACTCAATAGAATGATAAGAAAAATCTTTCCCAAATCTTGAAGTGAGAATCTCACGGATCTTCTGTAGCTCTGGGAATTCTCCACATCTTGAATTTGCAAATATCAGGCTTGATATAGCCTCCTTGAGCTCATCAGGGCACTCCCTGTACAAACATATGCATAGATATTTAAATCAGTACTAAGAAGAATAAAGGAAGGAGTTAGTTTCCAATAACCATATACCCAAGCCAACATAAGTATCAAACTTTTGAAAACTTGAACTTCAATGAAAAGAAAACTAACTTGCTCTTTTGAAGGAGTGCAACCCTTTCTATTAGGAGATTACAGTAGTTGTCTATCATTGCAAACACATCCAACATGTTCTGCTCCTTTATGACATGCTCAACCTGTTTAGGAATACATTCAAACTCAGTACGCATACATGAGATAGAAAGTGTGTGTGTGTGAGAGAGAGAGAGAGAGAGAGAGGGGGGGGGGGGGGTAAGGTAAGAAATTACTCGAAGGAGAGCTCGATCTTGATGACCAAGGTTAAGGAGTTCAATGACATCGGACCGTGCATGGGAGCACCGGACTTGGCGCTGGTTCTTGAGGATGGCAGTCCTGGAGACGGTCAGTTTAGCCAGGGTTTTGAATTTAGAGGTCCTGAGGTTTCTTCCAAGCAAAGCATCCAGTTTCCTACCCATCTTTGCTCCCTTTGCTTATGCTGTTGCTCTATACAACAAAAGACCTCCTGGAGTAAGAACCTCAATATAGTATAGTAGCATAAGAAATGCGCTTATATACTATGAAAGCGTGACCATGCTCTTGCTGGTAAGTTTAATGATTTTTTCATCATATTGAAAAGGACAAAAAGGTTGCAATTTTTGACAGCCAACTTATTGGAAATATCACACTTCTGCTCCAATTATGATTTTCCTGTTTGACAACTTTGATGAGTTCTTGGTAGCTTCTTATTCTGGAAGAAACCTAGAAATTTGATCACGTCTCTGCCAAGACTTTTATTTACGGTTAATACAATGACCATATTTTGGCACAAAACAAAAAGAAGACATTTTATCTGACTTGAGGATGAGATAGGCAAGAGAAGTACAATAAAGTATGACCATATTATATAGCTTGTTTAGTTTTGGGCCTTTAGGTAAAAGACTCAAGACCTTGACACTATTTGTAGCTCTATAATGCCGTCTACACCGTTTTGACACTGTGCTTCGAGTAAGGATAGGGATACGGTTAAAATAAGAAGAATGATAAAAGGTTGCTATTTATTTTTATTTTTTTACTTTTTACATTTTTTAGAGTAAAAATGAACCCTATATAGGATATATAGGAACTATAGTTGAGTTAAGAGAATCCCTTAATTGGACTAAAATCAAGGATTTATAATGTTCCTTTATATTCAATTATAAAATGTCAACATATGTTAGATGTGACATGCATGATTTACTAATTTTTCATTATTTTACAATTTTTGGGGTGATAAGTTGTGTTAGAGTAATATCACTTTTATATGTACCTCTATCACCACTTTTAGTAGTACTAATCATAGCATGCTACCACAACCATTATGAAAATATTTATATGCGACTTCACCAAATTATGACCTGTTCTAGTTTATAAAAATAGTTGAATGTAGACCATATTGTCCCCTAAGTCATTTCATCCTGTTTGATTGAATCTTTCATAGGCATAATGTGTTAATTTTTCAAAATAAATTATTATTATTATTATTATTTTTTTTTTTTGAAAAAATGTGAGGTAACATTCCAGAGTGAAACCAAGAAAAAGACATGGCAAATAACTGCCACCATGGACTTTGTGTCAAATTTAAGGAAGATTCTATCAAAAGAAAATGGAAAGCTATCATTAGTCCATCTACTGAATAACTTGTTGATTTGTGCGATTGTGAGTGGACAATGTAAAGTGGTGGCCTAGTGGGTCACACAAGGTAGACAATATCGACCACTCATAATTGCACAAGTCTGCAAGTTGTGAAATTAAATTTGTGATTGGTTGTGTATCTAGAATTATTCATCATAGTTGTGGTTAAAGTCTTACATGTCTGTTTGATATCATATAACTAAAGCCAACCCCACAACGACAATGAACCGTAAAATGTGAGCTCTGGTACCCACACGGATAGACTTGCCTCTGCAGAATGGGCCACTATTCTTACCATAAAACTCAGTTTCATCTCCATACAATAGGGGATTCTTGAATTTGATCAGTCAAGCCTCCATTACCACCTTATTCTATGCCCATGGTGAATAACTAGATAAAGTATCAAAAGCAAAGTATAACGAGTTTGACCACAAGTTTGTAGTTAAATAAAATAATAATCATTGATATTGGCTCATTTTTGTTTTAATTATTTGTTGAATTGGTTCAGAAAAAAAAAATTCTGAAAAAAATAACATGCCGAAATACTCAAAATTGAATGCTCATAAATTATCCAAACACTAATCTAGTCATGGCCCCTAATTTCTACTAAACTAGTAAGTTGCCCGTGCGATGCACGGATAATTTTGTGATATTTTATGTAAAACAGTTTTGAATAATATTGTACATAAATTATAAAGAAAAAAGTAAACTAAATTAGAGTAAAGAAACACATACATTTTGAAATATTAAAAATTGGTTTAGTAGCTTCACCGCATATTTGTAGCCTTCTTAATGTACGGTTATTATTTCTTTTAAATCATGAAACCAAAAATAAATGCAAAAGAGTAATGGGACCATGAAATAAACTAATTTGTATTGTGTTCACATATTTCATACTATGAAATAAAAGTATACCCAACTCTCTAACTATCTTTCACTCATCGATAGCGCAACATTAAAACTTGGTGTGGGCAAGTGTGTATGCATGTGTCTTATAGATGATTTAAAATTAAATCATGGTAGAATATGACTTTACATTGCGCACCAAATATTCTCTCTACTTATATACCCAAAACAAAAACTAACTAACCAAATTACCTAGCCTAAATCATATTTAAGCCCCTAATTTAAAAAGAAAAAAAGATTACCCGTAGGGGTTTCGGTGTCTTGATGGTGGTGGGAGGTCAGTATAACGGAGGTGTGATCCCTCAAATTCCTCTTTCTCTCTCTTTCAAATGTTTTGTTAGTCTCAAGTCTTTTATTTTGATAATATATAGTGAAATAGTGTCTTTTATTTAACAAACCACAACATTTTTGTGTCTCTCTATCTCTCTCTAGAGTCTTATCTTGTTAGTTATTACTATTAGCCCTTACTATTTTTTTTTTTAAAAAAAAAAAAATACTAAAACAGTGGGTATGCTAAAAGACATGAAGAATAGTGAAAGGTGTGGTGTAAGCTTAGACAATTAATCAGATAACAGTAAAATAAGATAATGTGAACTTTTGGGTAACAATAAAAAAAACTTAATGAAAGAGGTAAAAAAAGACTAAATGCAAAATTAGAGTACCACTTGGTAGGACCTCATGCACTCTCGCATGAGGTCTCTCTGAGAGAGACATTTTGTTACAAGTTTTATTCTACAATATTCTTCCAATTTTTTTTTTTTTTTTTTTTTTTAACTCATTCCTTGAACTGAATAATTATAATGGTTATGTGTGTGTAATTTATAACTATTGTTTCACTGCATATTTATAACCTTCTCAAGGTAAGATTAATTTTTCACCCTAAAAAAAAAAAAAGGTAAGATTAATTTTTTTTTTAAATCATGAAACAAAAAATAAATGTAAAAGAGTAACAGGACTGTGAAAATCAAATAATTTGTGTTGTGTTCACATATTTAATACTATGAAATAAAAGTATGTCAAACTCTCTCACTGTCTTCCACTCATTGATAGTGTGACATTAAAACATGGTGTGGGTAAGTGTGTATGCACATGTCTTATAGATGATTTAAAACCATAGTAGAATATGGCTTTACATTGCGTACCGAATATTCTCTACTTATATACCCAAAACAAAAACTATCCAACCAAATTACTCAAACCTAAATCATATTTAATCCCCTAATTTAAAAAGGAAAAAAAAAAAAAAAAAAAAACCCGTAGGGGTTTCAGGCGTCTTGATGGTGGTGGGAGGCCAATATGACAGAGGCGACGTCCCCTCAGATTACTCTTTCTCTCTCCTTCAAATGTTTTGTCAGTCTCAGGTCTTTTATAGTGAAACAATGCGTTTTGATTTTGTAGTGAAACAATGCGTTTTATTTAACAAACCACAACATTTTTATGTCTCTCTATCTCTCTCCAAGGCTTTATCTGGTTAGTTATTACTATTAGTCCTTAATTATTATTATTTTGCTTTTTTTTTTTTAAATATTAAAATGGTGGGTATGCTAAAAGACATGAAAAAAAGAAAAATGTGTGATGTAAGCTTAGGCAATTAATGAGAGACTAATGAGATAATAGTAAAATAAGTTAATGTAAACTTTTGGGTAACGGTAAAAAAAAACTTAATGAAAGAGGTAAAAAAAATGCTAAATGCAAAATTAGAGCGTCACTTGGCAAGACCTCACGCACTCCCGCATGAAATCTCTGCTTATATATATATATATATATTGATGATTATTCCTTTATAACTTCTAATCACTAATCAACACGAGTCTCAAAAAACATTGTGATAGGACTTTATCATACGTACAAAATAAATATAGATTTTTTTTATCTTTATTTTCTTTTTTAAAATGATATTGCTATTGTGTTCATCCTTATAAGAATTTAAGCATAGATTAAATTTTCATTATTTTTGACCATTTTTCTTTGATTCCTATATAATTTATATATTGTGTTGGTTTAAATGAATTTTTTCTCAAGTTTTCAGAGGATGGACTTTAGATAAGATGTTCAACTTTTATACACCAAGCATTGACTATAAGTCTTGTACATGGAACAAATAGAGATAAGAAATTAAGAATATAGTCCATTTTGGTCGGCCATAGCTTGATTTGTCTAGACATCAATTTTCTCTTTTGCCAAAGTCCAACTTATTTTAGGTGGAAGTTTCCTTGATTATTACTTATATACAAAATTCCGGGATCATTAAATTGGAATAGGTCTCTTACTAACCTAACAAATTGGAATATGATGAAATTTCTTCCCATCCACACTAAACGTTGTGTACACTCCAAATTTTTTCCGCATCTCATAATGATACGTTGTTGATAGGTGTCATCCAAGTCCAACATGATTGAGAGTTGTAATTGAGACTATGGCCTAGAAGCTTTTCTATTAAATACTTTGCGAGAAAAATTAGACACTCATTTGATGTAACAAGAGACTATGGAATTTGACATTGTATACACTGGGATTTGTTCTTGATGTTGTGAAATTGTTGTAGGTACTAAAAACTCTAGTTTGATTAGTTGGCAAGTCATGTTCTTTAATCGTGAAAAGTCTACAATGGAAAACTTTTGTGTTTCTACAATAAATGTTTTGGAGAGAAAATTGTTAGCCCCCTCATCCCATTGGGACCCCCTATTTATACAAAGGAAAAAAGGTCCAATATTCCTAAGTGTGACTTAGTTACATGGAATTTTTGTGCAAATGTGCCTAGATTTCTTTTAAAAATTTAATTATAATTTTAAACTCTAATTTGGTGATTTTTATATGATTTTTGTGGTTTGATTTTTGATTCAGTAAAGACATATTAGCCAAAAGAAACAAAGGTAGAGCTATTAAAGAAATATGTACTTTCAGATTAGCAATTACAGATGGCTAATGTTGCATTGTCATTTGTGGTTGTGGTATGAATAAGCGGTATGTTGTTTGGGCAACTGATTGAGGCAAAACAATTAACCATATTAAAAGGGATTAGCAACTTTTTCTTTCTCCTTTACCATTTGTGGTATGTATATGCCTTTTTCACATATGCTCAACTGAAGTACCCATTAGGATTTCCCTTAATTATGATAAACATATTAATTTTTTTTTAAAAGAAGTTTTATATTTATTAAATGAGATGTGTGTGTGTGTGTGTGTGTGTGTGTGTTGAGGGCCATGTATCTAAATTGGAACCTCCCCATACATAGAGTGTCTGGGGTTTAAGGGAGAAAATGTTCAAATTGCGGGAGTCAGGGAAAAAAGGTTCAAGTTGCGGGGTTAGCAGCATATTGTAATTATTTCTTTAAAAAAAAAAAAAAAAAAAGATATAGAGATATATATTGTTTTCCTTGAGCTAAAGCAGTTGCGATGGAAGTGTGGAGTAGATGTTTTTTTTTTAGTCCTTGATTATTTTGGATTGTTTCAAATGAGCAATGGCTCCTTTTAGGCTCCTAAATTTTTTGGTTTATTGATTTTGCTATCTATAACTTTGATTCTTCTTTACGTAATAAAGTTTGGAATTTTCTGTAAGTAAATTTTTTCTTCAAGAAAATGAATAGAAATCTCCCTTCATGTTCATGCTCATGTTGATGTTCATATTTGTATCTTTTGCAATACTCTAAGTTGTTTACTCATTTTGTGAATTATCAATTGTAGTTAAGAAAAAAAGTATAAACACAATACTATTCAATTAAACTAACCTGGAAAATTAAATCTATTAGATTAAAAAAATGGACATGAAAAATAATTCACAAAAAATTTCTTAAATAGAATTAAAATAATTTTTACTTAATATTGTTTATCAAGCAATCATGTACTAACTAACAACACTCCAATCATTACGTGTATAACGGGGTGATGAAATAGTTGTTCAGTTTATTTAAGAAATGTGATCTAGCTAATAGAAATTAAAAATATACAATAACTTTCATGTGTAGTCATGAATTATACCTTTACGTATATCTTATGCATTTTATGAGTTTTATTTTATATAAATGTATTTCATAAAATTAACAAAATTTATCATAAAACCCTTCATTGTGTTTTTTGAAATCACTACATAAAAATAAAAGAAGTTTTTTTTCCCAAAAAAAAGTTCTCCAGTCATAATATTTACCAAAAAAAAATCATACCAAAAAAAATCGTGCAACGCACAAGCCAATAACCAGTCTATATATATATATATAATTAAAGCCAAAACTGAGAGAAAATCCAATTAAATTCTAAATTAGATTCCAGTTGTTGTCGAATTTTGTGTCATGTATCCAATTTAAGGTTTAAAAAAAAAAAAATGATTCCAAATACCGATGGACTCATCATTCCAAATACATTGCAATATACTAACTCTTTTTTTTTTTTTTTGATGAGATAGTTTTTTTGATGAGATAGTGGCCCCTAAAAAGGGCCATATATGGGACTGTGATTTCATGAACAACATGTAATTTTAAATAGACTAATGGTAGGTTGCTACACACACACACACATATAGCCAAAACTGAGACAAATTTAATTAAATTCTAAATTGGAGTCTAATTTTGCGCCACGTGTCTCATCTAATTTTTAAATTTGTGTGTCAAGTGAATTATTAGGTGCAAAAATCAAAAAGTCTAAATTCAATTAGATTCTAAATTGAATTTTAATTGGAGTTCAATTTTACGCCATGTATCTCATCTAATATTTTAATTTTTGTAACAAGTGAATTATTTCGTACAAAAACCGAAGAGTCTATATCCAATTAGATTCTAAATCATATATATATATATATATAAATTGTGATTATTTTTAAATGTACATGTGTATATGCACAGGGTTACACACTACTTATATTAAATGAAAGTATCAATTTTTAAACACAAAATAGAAAAATAATTAGGAAATTGATTTCTTACCTTGTTGACATGACACTAATTATAATCATTACCATGTTAGTTTACAAGATTTTTATAATATAATTGGTAATAACTTTAACTTCTTAAAAAAATGATAATGTAAAAAATTGACATTTGGCTTTTGTTTTGTTTTGTTTTTTTTTTTTTCATTTTAAAATTAGGTAAATAGTATGTCTTTTTAGATGATGTTCATGGGCACTTTAACTAAAAAGTCAAAACTTAGACCCCATTTGGTTGCCGAGAAAGCAAAGGGAAAGAAATGAAATGAAATTTTCAATTTCTGCTAATAAAATGACATCTCATTTACTTATGGAGATGCAATTAATATATTTTCAAATATTTTATTTTATTTTTTAATTAAGGACACGTGATAATTCAAAGGATAGCTTAGATGGCATAAAAATATTATTTTGATATTAATGTTAGATACATCAATTCTTTTCATGTACCGCTTAATAATAAGGATTATTTTGACACAATACCAAAAGTTTAGAAACAAAATTACCACATTTAAGATGTTAAAAACCATTTTGATACATAACACAAGTGTTAAAGACTAAAACGGTAATTAAACATGTTTTTTACACATTTTTATTAAAGATTAAATTCTATAAGGATGTGGTTTAAAACCCAAGTTTTACACCCTCCAATTCCAACATGCCACATCATCTTATCACGTATTAAAGAATAAGAACAACCACACTCAATCAATTATAATACTCATCTGAAAATTCAACCAAATTGGGAGTTTATTAAGATGTTATTAATTATGGTATGATGTACTGAGTTTTAAGTAAAAAACTGATGTAACATTTCTTACTGGATGATGTAAAACATGAATTTTATACCCAATTCTTACCAAATTCAAACTCTTTTTATTAATATCCTCAAAACATTTTTTTTTATTAGTTGAATTTGGAAATTAATATCCTGTTTGGTTGTAAGGGAGATGAAAAGGAAAGAAGGGAGGAAAAAGTAAGGGAAGGGAAAGGGAAGAAGAGAGAGTTGTACATAGAAAGATTGCATTAAATGATTTCTTCAAAAGAAAGGTCTTCTTTGAAAAAATAATGGGACCGTCTAAAGGATTGTGCTAAGAAAATTTCTAGAACACAAACTTTTCTCAAAATTATGGGTTGCGAGAAAAGTATGAAACTTCATCAAAAAAAGAAAAAAAAGTATGAAATATTGGTGAATTGATCAAATTGTGTATTCTCACTTTTTAATAGAAAACTGAAAAGTGAAAATGCTTAGGACCATCATAGTACGTATTAATGTAGAAAAACTTAATGAAAGAGGTAAAAAAAAAGGCTAAATGCAAAGTTAAAGCGCCACTTGGCAAAACCTCATACACTCCCGCATGAGGTCTTTACTTATATATATATATATATATATATAGATTGATTTGCTAATATGATTTGCTTTTATACACACACACATATATATATATATATATAATTGATGTCCTGTGCGATGCACGGGTACCGTATAAATTTATTTTAAAATATTTTATAAAAAGCTATATATTTTTTATATGAAATTATCTTTATGACCATGCATAATACTTATTATTAATATTGCAACCTCTACCATGGAAAAATCTCTACCAACTCTGTCTACCATTGCTCCCAACCAAGAATTACCTTCCTCCTTAGATTGAAGCATCTAAATCCAAATTTATCTCCCTTTGCAACTCAACGCTGCAATGAGCAACTTATTATCATCATAAATCAGAACTCCTGTTTTTTGCTTTATTCTTTAAAAATAGCTCCATCAAAGTTTATTTTGAAGGACAACTCTTAAGGAGGTTGCTATTTATATTTGATTGACAAATGTGTAAAGATAAATAATTATATTACCTAATCCATTAAATCGGACTCTTAAAATTCTACATTGAACTTAGTTCTTGGAGGACAACGGTTAGCTAGGTTGATATTTATGCCTAACTGGTCAAATATGTAGAGACAAATAATCATATTACTCAATCCATTGAATCTAACTCTTGCAAATTTACATTGAACTTTGTTCTTATGCAGAAAAAAAGTAAATAGAAAAGTTATCATTGACTCTATCTAAAGCATTTAAAGTAATAAATGCATATTAAAGATTTAAGTTGATTGGCTAATATAAAACATCAGCCCATTGTTTGGAATTCAATGGGAAGAGCATAATTTTTGTTATACTCTTGATTGCATGTGTATCAATTGTTGCCGAAGAAGCTAAATATGAGTAAGCTAATATCATAATTCAAATCAATAGTAAAAAACAAAAATGAATAAAAACATTTTTGAATATGGCTTAATGCATTCTCACATTCATGGAACGACAAATCAATAGATACTAATTTAACTGATTACACTAATTATATTTTTAATCTATTAGAGTATGTTGCAAACTTTCAATAACATAAGCGCTTGTTGAATAAATTCTCTCTAATAAAACAACTTACATATCTCAAGATATGACACTACCAAGCTGCCTTTGATGGTTCTTCTTGCCAAAATCGAGTTTTGATTGTCCTGTTTTCGCCTTTTCTCAACTTCTTCCAGAATTCCCAGTTTACCACCCACTACTGCTGCAACCTGTGGGGATGACATATCAAAAGGCACCCCCCAAATCTGAACCCAAAAGGATGCATGCTCAATTTTTACATTACTAGCACTCATCCCCTTCTGCCACCTTTTCAACATGAGCAACTGATTATCAAAAGTCCATGGCCCTCCCTTAAGGATTCGTTCCAGATCAAATTCAGTTTGGAACTTGAATTGGAAAAGGTTTGATCCCACATCCACTATCTGTAGTCCCTTTTCTATCCCCCACGCTCTTCGAATAGTGTTTTTTGCCGCTCTCTTGTTGAATGGCTTGCACGTGAGGAACTTCCCAACTAGACTCAGAGTGCAACTCTCGATCTCTGCCACTCGTTCTTCATCAGGAATTGCAATTACATCTTCTTCATCCGTTGTTAATCACATATTCTCCAAACCCTCAATAACATCCTCAGCCATGATAGTAAAACGTAGTCTGCTGTGAGTAGACCAGCAAGGAAATAATCTAAAATAAAGAAAGCAATACCATAAGCGCTTGTTGAATAAATTCTCTCTAATAAAACAACTTACATATCTCAAGATATGACACTACCAAGCTGCCCTCGATGGTTCTTCTTGCCAAAATCGATCTTGTGCACAAAAACTTCAAAACTACAAATTAAAAGTATTAGTTACAATGTAAAAAAATTAGACTACATGCATTTTCATATTTTTAAGAAATGCTTTTTTAAATTGTTTTTGGCCATTTAGTAACTTTAGCTCAACGAAGTAAATGTTAGCATACTTAATTTATTTATAGTACATATATGTTTGTGCGGTTTCTCCTCAAACATGTATCTTTTGGCAATCATCAAAGTATTCATGATGGCTAAAACTTTTTAAACCTAAAATGAAAATGAAACACATAACAACCTCAATTTTAATATATCTTTATGAAAGTTACTCTTTTGAATGTATAAGATCAACCAACAAACACAATAGAATCAAATTGTGTATAATGAAATTGAAGCATCGGCTTTAACACCTATACTAACTTGAAAAACCAAAAGAAAAAGGATCAAGAAACAACAGTTAAGTTCATTCCATTGAAGTTGAAATGATAGATCCTTTTACACATTGAGCAATACATTGATGAGTTTAGAAAGTTTTATATCTATCAAAAACAAAATGTAGAAACACAAATAAATTTTTTTTTTTTTAAAAGCCATAAGTTTGTTATGCTTAAAATTAACCAAAAAAAAAAAAAAAAAAAACTAAAAACTAAACTTTGACAATCTTAATCTATTAACAGAACTTGATAAAAATCATAATTAGCAAATAAAAAATTGCATAAAGAGCATCCTATTATATGACTATATCACTTTATAAAGCCCCAAGCCCCAAATGCCCATAAGAATGATAATTAGCAAACGAAAAGTATAAGTAAAAGAGCATCTTAGTATCAATTTAAACAAAAAAAAAAAAAAAATATATATATATATATATATATATATTTACCATATTGAACCACGACCATTATGACATGAAGCAAGTGGAAGATGAGCATTATTGTTGTTTATTATCCTAGGTGAATAAACATATGCTTTTTTGGAAGATTCATGTGTTCTTAAATAATCCGAATGCTATTTCATTTTGTGCAAATTATAGAACATAGAATTGGTAATTTAGCAACATAGGCATAGGAGAAGGCATGTAGTGGTTTAGGAAGAGTAGGCATTTAGTTATAAGGGAAGAGAAGTAGGCATAAACATAAGAAAACCTTTGGACGGAGGAATAAGGAAAACAAAGAGTTTTTGATGATTAACATCCCTCTATCTTATCCATTAGTCTTATTTATTACTAATTAAAATCTATTGAGTTTAGTAAATAACTGATGTGGCATCTAATAAGTGTAATAAATTAAGAATGATGTATTTTATTTCAAAAAAGAAAAAATCAATTATCTTTTCAAAGAGAGTGCCACTTGGCAAAATCTCATACTTTCCCGCATGAGGTCTCTACATATATATATATATATATATATATATATATATATTGATGTTAATCTCTGTGGATGACTCATTTGCTAACAAGCTTTGCTTCACCAAACATCCATGTCAATGCTTAGATATCTAGGGGAAAAAATGCAGAACAAAACAAATTAAGCAAGTTCAAAGTGTCAATATGATATATTTGGATCCTCTTTATTTTAAATGGAGAGGTTACTACGATCCCTTCCTTCTGTTCTTATGCTCTCTCTTTGCCCTGTGTTTTGAACCTGGAGTCAAGCTTGCCCTTTCATAAGATGTTCACATATTTCTCAGTTTTGAGGACATAAACTGCATGGTTATTCTAAATTAGTAACCCAATTAAAACAGAAAACAAGATCCTATGGATATTTGTTCGACAAGATTATAGTATATTTTTACACCTCTCTTCGTTGTTTCATGTCTGGTTTATTGCTTCACATCAAAGGATTCCTCTGCAACTTTCTTTCATTCAGTTAAAAGTTTGGAATCCTCATACTTCTTTCACCGGATTTTATAATGTTTCAAAATTGTAATTCTGAAAGCTAAAGGGTTTGGTTCAAGATAAAAGAGAAAATGCTAACGGAGGTAGGAGATGTTATAGAACTGGACTTTGTGTTCAACAACAACAACTGTTTATAGGCCAAAATGCACTTGGTACCTAAAGTTTACTTGTTGAGTGCAATTAGTCTCTAAAGTTTCAAATGAGCATTTTTAGTCTCTAAAGTTTAAAAATTGAGCACTATTGGTCCTTTCGTTAAGTTCTAGTTATTTGTTGTCTACGTGTCTAACGGAATAGTAGTGTGACAAATTTTTAATGACATGGCAGCTTAGTTGTAAGTCTAATCACAATCTTAATCATATTTTTAACAACCATCACTAGTTACCACCTCTCCCTCCCAAATGTTGCCGTCTCTCACCACACTAGAAACGCACTGGCAACCAAAGACAACATTGCTCATAAAAGACAAGAATCTTTTATTTTTTATTTTAAAATATGACTAGGATTGTGATTACCCCTAACAACTAGACTGCCACATCATTAAAAAATTGACATGTCATTATTAATAGTGCCCAGTAAGTAAACTTTAGGGATCAAAAATGTATTTTGGCCTAATTTATATTACTTGAGGGTATTCTTGTAAACTTGCTATATCGCTTTAATATAAATATATGCTAAGGTGTAGGTTTGACTGATTATGCTCAAAACCTTTCTTCTCTCTCTAATATCTCCTCTTCCATTTCTTCTCTATTAACCCTAACTAGTAAATTACCTGTGCGATGCACGAATAATGTTGTAATGTTTTATGTAAGATGGTTTTGGAAAATATTGTATATGTATTATAGTATAATTGTTATAGAACTTTATTTGTAATGAGTTTATTAGAAAAAGCAACAATTATAAATTGTACACACATATCTATTATAATTATTCAATTGAAGTGATGAGAAATAAAAATAAAAACAAAAACTTTGGAGGAATATTATAGAATAAAAGTTAAATTTGTCTTTCTCTTTCTCCTTAATTCTAAAACAAAATACACATCCTAAACACCCATAGTCAATCACATAAATTACAAAACCCATAAATCCACAACATCCGACCTTAACATCAAAATAGTAATTGTCGTTGTCGTTGTCGTTGTCACCCAATATAAAATGCAAGCCCCCCTTCCTTGGTTGTAGCCAAATCATACGGGGTAGGATTAAATAAAACAACAATGTTAGGGCTCGAAAGATTGAAGGTAAATGACATTGTTTTTGGTCTGTGTATTCGACATAGGATGGTATGAAGGGTTATGGGTAATCTATATATATATATACCATAAGGCGGAAGTGCACAATATATTAAGTTAAAATAATTAATGTAAAATCTGAAGATAAAAACAGTAAATTAAAAGCAGTGTAAAAGCAGTTGAGATTTTAACAAAATATAGTTTCGATAATAGATCAAAACACTTACAGGATAATAGAAGTCACAAGGCTTGGAACTGGAAAGGGAAAGGTTACAAGCTTAGAGAGCAGTCTGGAAACTAAATGGGATTTGAAACTAGGAAAATTTTGTGATGATCCTTCTGAAAGGGACATCCCCCCTTTTATAGGCAAAATAAAACATTATTTAAATAGTGAATAGTGAACAATAAAATTGACTTTTTTACTATTCATCGTAGGTCAGCAAGATTGTCATCATGTGCTGTCCGGAGGGAATCATTCCCCGTGGGGAACAGCCAGAGCAAGAACCATACCCTTATCAGGGAATCAAAACAGCTTTAGGAACTTTAGCAGGGAATTTGAAGCTTTACCAGGGAATCAGTGCAGTCTTAGTAGGAGAATTATTTTAGCAATTTTGGCTGCTTGTGCCGACAGTGTTAATTTTCTCCTAATTCTGGTGTGGAGGCTTCATCATGGCCAAATAATTCCTGATTGTAGGGGTAATGAAGATTAGTATTAGCAACAGAGGCTATTAAGGATGCCCCTGATTCTTGGCCATCTTCTTCTTCTTTTGAGTTAGCATTTGCAACAGCTTCTTCTTCATCCTTCCACTATTGTTTTAACAAGGCTATTAGGGCAGATTTGCTGAGACCATCAAAAGTAGACTTCTTCTTTTTGGTCTTGGCAGAAGGCTTAGCAGGTGTAGCAATGGATGTGGTAGCAGGTGTATTTGTCGTGGGCTGAGGCACAGTTGTTTGCACAGGGGGGTAAGCTAGAGCTTGAGCTTTATCATGAGTAATGGTGTTAACAGCAGGGAATTCCCGGGTAACTTTATCAATAACATCTTGGATGTGGGAAAACTTGTCCCACCATTTAACAAACCATTGCCAAGTAAGAACATCCCCTTCCTTTACATACAGCCATTTCAAGATCCAGGGGACCTTGTATTTTTTAACAAAGTGAAGTGTCACAGGAAGCTTAGCACCATGTGAATCTGTTTTGTAAACACTTGTAAAATACTTGAAGGAGCCAGTCAAAGGTATTGGAAATATATCAGTAATAGGGCCAAATTGTGTCCACCAACGGGCGAACCAAAGAGGTAGGTGGGAACTAAATTTTTTATCAAAATTAACAAACCAGGAATGAGTCATATTTTCATCTTGGTGTAGCAAGAACTTGAACTAGGCATGGATGTAGTCATGGTAAGAATAGGGAATAGTCCAGCCAGGTAAAGGCTTTGTAGAAGTAGGATTTAGTCCCCATTTTTCCTTAGTAACAATGTCGAGTAAGAGAACACTATGGTAAATAATTTTGGATGTATCAACTTTATCAGATATAGGTTTGATAAATATTGACTTCTCATGGAACAGGAGAGCAGAATAATATCTTAAATCTTTACCAATGTGTTCAGGAATCCAGTGGAAGTTCTAAGGAAAATAACTTGTAGCAAGTTTGAGGGGATCTTTGGTCAAAGCTCTATTGGGCTCAATAGAGAATAGGTTTTGGCGATAATGTTTTGAGATATATTGAGAAGCATTGGGGTTTCTAGAGAAGATGGTTTTAACAGGTTGGTTAATAGGGACCATAGCAATTTCAACAGGGGAAGCAGGTTCTTGTTTAACAGGTTGTGTAGGAGTATCTGTAGTAAGGTGTTTGTCTTTCGATCTTCTACTTGCCATTGTGGCATTGCAGGAATTCTCGGGTAAGGAAATCAAGGATAGTATTTTGAGAACCTTTAATATATTCAATATCAAAATAAAAAACACTTAAAGTAGCTTGCCATAGAGCAAAAATATGTTTTGAAGCAATATTTTCAACATCCTTTTCTATAACATATTTAGCACTTTTGCAATCAATTCGTAATAAAAACTTTTGATTTAACAAGTCACTTTGAAATTTGGAAATACATAATACTATAGATAAAATTTCTTTTTTAATAGTACTATAATTCATTTGTGCATTATTCCAAACTCCTGAATAGAAACGAACAATTTGTTCAGATGAGTCTGGTGAAACACGTTGTTTTAGAATATCTCCATAACCAATGTCAAAGGCATCAGTTTCAACGATTTTGAAAGCATTAACAGTAGGAATACCAAGACAAGGCAGAGTTTTAACATGGGACTCGATTTGTTTGACAAGAGAAGTATGAATGTTAGTCCAAGGTGGAGGATTATTCTGTAACCGATCAAATAGAGGTTTACATTGTTTCCTCAAGTCCTTATAGAAGTTAGCAGTGTAGTTTAGAGACTCAAGGAATCTTTGTAGTTGTGTTTTATCAATAATGACATTGGGAAACCTATCAACAAACTGAATGGCTTTGTCAATGTGACGAATTTGTCCTTCAAAAATGTCATAGCCAAGGAAACAGACCTTTGTTTGAAATAGCTTGATTTTCTTAGTAGGGACAACAAGACCATTGCGTTTGATGGTATCAAGGAACAAATACAAATGTTTCCAATGTTCATCAATGGATTTGGAGTAGACAAGAACATGGTCAATGTAAACAATGGTGAAGTGACTAAAGGAATTGAAGATATCATTCATAATGTTTTGGAATTCACTAGGGGCATTCTTGAGACCAAAAGGCATAACATTCCACTCATAATGTCCAAAAGGGGTGGTGAAAGCAATTTTGAACTTATCAGCTTCATTGATTTGGACTTGCCAAAACCTAGATTTCATATCGAATTTAGAAAATACGACAGCATCACTTAGCCTATGTACTAGGTCATTCTTGTTAGGGATAGGATACCTAATCCATTCTAATAATTTATTCAGAGGCTTGTAATTAATAACTAAGCGAGGAGTCCCTCTTTCAATTTTAGCATTTTTTTTAACATAGAAAGCAACACAAGACCAGGGGGACTTACTATTCCTAATTAGCTTTTTCACAAGCAAATCATGAATTTCTTTTTTACAAAATTCAACAGTTTCATCATTCATTTGAATGGGACAAGCCTTAGTAGGAATGTTTTTTTCATTAAAATCCTTAACATAGGGAAAATTAACAATATGCCTTTTCCTACGCCAAAAAGCATTAGGGATATCAGAACAAACATCATTGATCAATATTTTATGAAAGTTATCAATTTTGGACTGTAATAATTTATCGAAAAGTTGTTCAGCAATCTTCTTATATCTAACCTCTTGCTTAAGAAAATTTAGATGTTTGGTTTTAGCATGAATCAGGTTTAAAGAAGCATCAGTATCAATTTCAAATCTTGAAGCGAATTTAAATTTGAATTTCTGCCCAAAAGGGTCAGTAGTGATACCATCATGTTCAGTAAGAAAAGGATATAAAGAATTTATGAAGGGAATACCAAGAATCACTTTGTCAGTCATGTTTTTAACAAGAACGGAAGGAATTTTAAAACAAACATTGTCATGGCATACATGAGCATTATTTAATTCATATTTGATTTTCATTTGAGTACCATTAGCAGAAAACAGTTTCTCAGTAGATTTTTCATAATATTTGGAAGGAATTATTCCTTCTTGAATGCAATTTATATCAACACTAGAGTCAATCATAGCAATAACATTGAATTCATATACATGGCAGACAACAATTTTAACTTTTGAAAACCATTTTGGTGGGATCAATCTGTTAATAAGACTGAGTCTATTATCAGTAGGAGCAGTATTAGAAAGAGGAGCTTGTTGGCTAGGGCTGTCTTCATTATCAAGTTGTTTATCAATTTTTAAAAGTAACATTTCTTGTTTTAAGTCAAAGTTATCCTTTTTAATATTTTTTAAATCATTTCTTAGCTCAATGATTTCTTTCTTAATAATAGCAATTTCATGTTGTAAATCATTAACAGTTATCTCCTTGGATTTCTTTTTATTAAATCTTTCCAAAGTTGCATCAAGACTTATCTTTGATTTTATTTTCTTATCATTTTCATCCTTAATCAGGGTTTTCTTGAGCTTTTTAAGATATTATTCTTTTAGCTCAGGATTATCAATTTGGCTTATCAAATTTATTAGAAAATTTTCTTGTTCTTCTCCTTTGGTTAAAACATTAATTGTTTTGCAACCTTTGGAGAGAACATTAAGAGTATTGCGACAAGAGTCTCTACAACCAATTTTAATATTAGGGAAATCAGAAGTTTTACTGTTAGAGTGATAGCCAGATTTAGTTGAGGATATAAAATCATCTTCTGATGAATCAGATGAAGCAGAAGATCTTGATTCAAGGATCCGAAACTGATCATCTTTATCATTATCATTGATAATTAACATACTAAGCTTATTCTTCAATTTACCAGGTTTTTGTTTGCAATCTTTACTAAAGTGACCAAATTTTCCTCAATTGAAACCGTTTCCTTTACCAGATTTCTGTTTATCATGTTTCTTATAGACATTTTTTCTTCTTATCATAAAAATTATTAGGTTTAGTAGAACATCTTTTATATATTTTATATTTATAATCTTTATGGACTTATCATGTTTCTTATTCCCTTTTTTCCTGGAAAGGGCAATGGGGGGTAAACCATATTGTTCACAGAAATTACCCATTTCATATTTAGCCTTTTTACTATTTTTTTTAACTGTTGTTTTAACATTTTTTGGTCATTACACATGTTAATACCAAGTTTTTTAATAGTGCTAAAAATATCACTGTATGTTAAATCATCATAGTTAATAGTACCATTTTTATCAGTTAATTCTTCTTTTACCTTATGAGCAAAGAGAGGAGGCAGACCAGCTATAAGCTTTTCTTTCCAATAGGGTTTCAAACAGTCTTTCCAAAGCATTACATTAGAAATAAAAACATTTTGGTACCATCTGTGTACCATCTGTAATCAGACATAGTAGGACAAAGTAAATTATTTAGATAATCACTGATACGAGAAGAAATATTAGAAGGAGTTCCAACAAAATGTTTAATAATAGTATAAATTAAAGTATTGACTCCTTCAGGAATACCTTGGCCAATCCTTTCATCAAAAATGGGTAAACCATCATCATCTTTTTTAACAGCCTTTTTGATGGATTCTCTAGACTCTTTGGTAAGATATTTTTCCCAGCAACCGCGAAGGGTTCCAGAAAAACCGGTAGTAAGAAGATCAACAATTTCGGCATGGTTAAGGTTATGGTTGGTAATATAAGCATTAGCAACCATAGACATATGACCCATTTTATTAATAATTTCTTATTCAGGTAAGCCATCAATGTTCCATTCATAAAACTTATCAACAGAAACAGAAAACTAGGTTTGGAAAAATCTTTCTTCGAACTGCATATCAGGAGGAGTAGGTTTTGAATTCTAGTTTTTTGTAAAAGACATGGGATTGAGTTTTCCAAAAAATCTTTGAATTTCATGTAATTTGAAAACAAATTTATCAAAAGCAGAGGATGAGGAGTCAGAATCTGATTTTTCGGAAAAAAAAAAACAATCTCTTTTTTTTTTTTTTCTTGAAATAGCACGGGCAATACTAGTAGAAGTATTTTGGTCAATTTTTATTTTTTGTAAATCAAAAAGCATTTGTTCAACTTTTTCAATAATTTTAGTCTAGGTGGTCTTAGGGCTCAAGTTTTGCCTATGGCTAGGTAAATCAATCAAAGGTTTTTCAGTTTTTGAAGAAGTAGGTTTTTCAATTTTTTCTTCAATACGGTCGAGTTGTTGGCCGATAATATGTAAGGAATTATTAACAAAATTGTTTTGTTCAATAATCTTTTTTGTTTCAGTAAAAATAGGGGTGTTAACATCAATTATTTCAGCGATTTTGAAAGGGGAGGCCTTTATCTCAGTCCCTTTACAGTTAATAATAAACATGTCAAGGGGCGGATGACTAGACCGAACAATAGTTTTATCTTCTTTAACAAAATTTGATTTTTTTACCATATTCAAACTATTTTTTGAAATATTTTTTTGGAACATAGTAGTTTTCAATGAAATCAAAAAACAAAATATGTTTTTGCTGTTGGTGCATTTTTTCTTTCCATTTTCTTTTAACACGATCTTTTTCTTTTTGTTCAAAAGTAGCATGATAGGATTTTCTTTCTCTTTGTTTTTTGAAGATTTAAACTCATCAAATAAAGCTACCATATCAATAACAAAAGCTTTGTTTAAAACTCTTAGTTGGCTATGAATAATAGGGGTTTGAAAATCGGGGGCAGTAGGAGCTTGAAAATCAGAACCTGTTGGAGACTTAGATTCAGTCTCTTCTTCTTCTTCTTCTTCTTCTTCTTCTTCAATGACATGCTTACCATGTTTAGAAGGAGGCTTTGTTTTTGTGGAATAATAAGCAATGCTTACTTGGGAGTTGTCATTTGCAACTCCTTTCAGCTTTAAATCAGGTTTTTCAAAATTCTTTTGTAAAAATTAATTGAGATCTTGATCTCTTTTTGAAATATCTTCAGAAACATTAGATCCAGCAAAAGAATGTCTTCCTTCTTTAATCATAAGAGGTTTGTTATCATCAAAACTTATTTTAACAGTTCCATCAAGATATTGTTGGAAGTGATCAAAATTTGACTCATCAAAAACAAACTTAGCAGGCTGAGCTTCTCATTCCAACAACCATTCTTTGGGAAGCTTAATATCTTTCCATTGAATCATTTTTGGAATTTGATCCTTAGCATCAGGAGTGGAACATTGGATTAACAGAGTTTTATCCCCAGTATCTCTTAGTCTAGCACGAGGATTAAGGGTAGTATTTACCAATCAATAATAAATGCGATAAATGATAGCAAGAGGCTTACTGCCTTCATCCATATCATAACCAGATGTCAAAATATTTAAAGTTAAAGCTTTAACAATATTAGGATCATCCAAAGCAAGAGTAAGATCAGGATAGCAGTTAAAATAAACAGGACCATCAAACAAGGACGAGGTGATCATGCCAAGAATACTAGTACGGAAATCTTTAAATCTAGCATCTCTTAAGCACATAAGCACAAAAGCATTAATACCTTTTTGGGTAAAAGGTTTAACAGCAACTTGAATTAATCCAATATGCAAATAACTAAATTTTTTAGCAAGGAACTCATTAATACTTCTTCTATTAAACAAACAACATTTTTCATGAGTTCTTGAAATAGAATATGTTTGCTCAAATTCTGACACTAAACTAAGAATTGAAGGTAGATTGGACCCAACTAGTCTTATAGATGGATTTAGTATCAACTTTAGGAATACAACATTTCTTAAAATCAACGAAATCAGTTTCTTCAACAGAGTAATCTTCTTCATTTATAATATCAGGAGGGACATTAGATCTGGAGCTAACAGAGGAATTGGATCAAAATTATCTATCCATACTATCCTAGGTTCAACACTTACTTGTTATGTTTATTCTTACAACCATTGCATTTCGTAACACATACCCTAATCAACCCTCTACCCCTCATGCCCTAATGCTCTTCTAGCTAAATAGGCCTTACTATTTGGTATAGGGAATTCACTTTCCGATAAGGGTGGCGCCAACAAAGATAAGAAGAAAGACACAACAAAGGAAGTATCAAAGGTTTGGGTAGAAACAGACAGAGTACAAAGAACGCAATATACCACTATTACTAGCCAGAAAAAGAATGACTCTGATACCATAAGGCAGAAGTGCACAATATATTAAGTTAAAATAATTAATGTAAAATCTGAAGAAGCCTCTGAAACTCCCACAATTTTCCACGTCACCACTATTTTCTTTTTCTTTTTATTTTACATTTTGAAAGCTCGAAAACGTGTTGAAAACACAAGAGCTGTTTAGACCCCCCGATTAAAATTACGGCTCGATAGATTTTACACAACTTTAATACAAAGTGCGGAATAGTGTAAAAGCGAGCGGATGAACAAGTAAGCTACTCTAATCCATAAACTAAGCAACACAGCAGTATAATGGAATTAAACAAGAGTAGGGAAGAAGGATGCAAACACAGAAAACACCGAGACGTGTTCTCGAAGAGGAAACCGAAGAACTCGGCGAAAAACCTCTCCGCCGCCCTCCAAGCGAAAATCGATCCACTAGACAATCAGTTGGGATACATGAGTAAGCAAGAGACCCTCCAAGCCTAATCTACCCGATGTACCTAAGCCCTCCAAGCTCCTACTCCAACAAGGCTTCTCGGAACCGTGTCTTGTCTAGCACCCCGGATCCCGCAACAAGCTCCATGTTGCATCTGCCATTCCAGGCTTCTTCCAATGCTTCCCAGCAGCACCAAAACGTCACTCAACACTCTCAAATGATGAGGTAAGTGTTTGGGCTATCAACCTCTCAATGGTGTGGAAATGGAGAGGGAAGGGTTGAGGAGATACCACAAGCAAGTGTATAGAGAAAGGTGGGGATGACAATCTCTAATTCTAAATGTGTTTGGCTAGGATTTTCTCTCTGAAGCATTCCTCAACATTTGTGGGTAATGAGGGTATATATAGGATAGGTGCAAAATGTGTGAGTCAGTCAGTACAAGCTGGCAAAACAGCATGTCTCGCGAGTGTCTCGCGGGAAGGCCTTACCCGCGAGATACTTGCGAGAGACAGCTGTCTCCACCTGGCCTGACTCTTCGCATTCCAGCATGTGCAGGGCACATGCTTCACTTCGCAGGAAGCTAAGTCGCGACATACCCGCGAGAATCCTTCAGCCTCCAAATGCTTGAGTCTTCACACACTCTCTATCACACAACCCTTACATCAATTCCCACAACAAATACAGGGTATAAACGATTGATAATAATTACAATCAAATTTGGCACGGAATAAAAGCCAACAAAATACATAGTTGTAAATAACAACTTTACACATTTCATTTTAAAATGCCAACTCTCAATCTCTCATGCAGCCCCTCTTATCTGCTTCTTTCTTCTATCTTTTAGTCACGCTTTACTCTGCTCCTCTCTCAAACCCTAAAATGCTAGCCTTATCTTTCTCCACTCCAGTCATGTATCTTCTCCACTATTTGGGTATTGGTCACGTTTCCCTACCTCCGGTATTCCCCTCCTAGTTGCTTCTTTGCCTTCCTACTTTCAATTATTTTGAAAAAAAACACAGGTTGAAACTTGGTGTATGAATTATATGAAATTTCTAATATGTATTGGTGTTATTCGATTTGATTATATTGGTTGAAACTGGGCTATATGATGTTTTTAGAATGACTTGACTACTTAAATTTTATATGACTTTATAAGGTTTGCTTCTCAGTTGAATGCAGTTCAGCTGTTTGATAAAATTCCTCTTTCAAAATATGCACAATACGCGTCTAATATGAGTGTGTATATTATGTTTGTTTCTATGCTTTTAAGCATGCATCATTGTTTGTAGTGTGAAACCCAGTTGAAATTTTCCCCATCTCAATTAGCCTTTTTTGTTCATAATAAACACAAAAGATAGTTTGAAGAATTACATAAAAATTATTACTTTTTTGTTTGATAAGTTGTGGTATTTTATTAATGGAAACGATTAATATATGCTCAAGATAATGAGTATGAGCACATCGTAACATTAAAAAATTTTGCTTAAAAAGATTGCTTCTTTCAGCTTTATTCTGCAATGTTTTATATTCTACAATGTTCTGTTGATCAAATTGGCTACAACCTAATAATCCTAAGTAGGTGACTTTATATGCCCATTTAGTAAGCCATTCTTTTTCACATCTTTGCTAAAACTTCTATTTTGCAGAGTGCTTTGATATGCTTATCTAAGCAACATTTTGTGCTAACCTTATATGAATTTTCTAATATGTGTTGGTGTCGTTGGATTTGATTATATTGGTTGAAACTTGGCTATATGATGTTTCCAAAATGACTTTACTATTTAAATTTTTATGTTAATTATCCTTAATTTATTGTTAAGTTGGTGCTAAATTTTATTCAAAATCATATTTTGAGAGGTAGTTTTTGGTTTATTTATTTATTATTCCAATCTTCTGTCAAATTTGATTGAAATAGTAAGCTTATAATTTAAACACCATTATGATTTAAATTTAATTTTTCTTGCTACTAGTTTGATAGTTATCATCATTGAAAGTGTCAAAGTTTATAATTTTATTACAAATTTTGTAGTTTGTTATTGTGATTATCATGTTTAGTTTCTGCGGAAATATAATAATGATGACTGTGAAAGGCTTATTTCGTTTATTATTTTAATTTATGAAGGGATCTAAGAATATATTCCGCTCTCAAAATGGTTTTTTTACCCCAATTGTTTTAGGGGCTCTATATACTTGAGAGAATCTTTGAAGTCTGAAGTTTTTGAGTATGTTTTCAGTTTTCAATATTAATTTCTGTGGTCTATGTCAAATTTATGTTTCATCCGCCCCTCTCTCTCTCTTTGTATCATTGTGTTATTATTATTATTATTTTTTTAAATGACTTCTGTGTGCTCAGTCAAAAAAAGCGGGAATGTAATTTATATATATATATATATATATATATATATATAAAAGTTATTTTTGGTAGTGTTGTTGGGATTCGGCCATCTTTATATAGCTGTTAGGTATGATTTTTCTTTAAAAAGATTCTATTGATCGTTGATGGAATGCAGTGGCTAAAGTGAGACTTTGAATTAGAATCTCAAATGGATTAATTTGTTGGCTATCTCTGTGCTAAGAAAACAACATACACTGCTGATTTTTTTTTTTTTTTTTTTTCAGTTGGTTACTATTAGTTTCATTATATATAGGCGTCAATGTTGGCTGGCGCAATGACAAAACAATTGACCATTGACGAAAGGTGCAATATATAATACTTGAGGGTGGCTAGCACAATGACAGATATGCCACAAAGTGTTCCTACAAGAAATGTGCAAATGAATAAACACCTACTCTTCTAAGTTTATGAAAATTATTCTGAAGGAAAAATGTCAACAAAAAACTTATTTCTTTCAGTAGGTTAATTACTTACTTTCAACAAAAACAATTGTCAACAACTTGCTTTAAATTATCAAGTATATCGCACAAGTTAACGACTAGTTATATATAAAGGGATAGAAGTGCAAGAGGTGAAAATGGTGAATTAAAATGCAAAGAGGTTTGTGGTATGTGTGAGGGATGAAATGTCGTGAAACATTGAACAAAAGGATACAAAGAATATTTATTTTTTAATTAGAAAAGTCTTGAAACATGCTTTCCTACATGAGGTCTCTGCTTTTATATATATATTGATTGATATTATTTAACGACTCAACTACAACCAGGCCTTAATCTCAAATTTTGAATTTGATTATCATTCTGTTAATGGCCATTTTGGAAGTCATAAAGAAAGAAAGGAGCCCAATAGCGCGGGTAGAGTTAGTAAACAGGTAGAAAAAACCATTAAGCCCAAGCGGCAGGAATAATGGGTTACAGGTCCATAAAATAAGCAAATGGGCATTGAGGAAGCAAATGGACTCAAAAGAGCCCGGAAAGAGAGAAATAGCAAACTCATGGGCAGTATATAATGTAGAAAAGTGAGAATGGGCAACGACAGGCCCAAAGTAATGCAAGTAAAGAAATTAAGGGGTTAAGACAAGCCCATGAACCCCAATGATGAAGATAAGGTAATTGGGCTGGGAAAACCCAATGGAGTTAGTAAAAGCCCATGGGAATGCAGAGTTAGGAAAAAGGGCCAAGGAAGCCCAAGAAAAGCAAATGGGCCAAGGACGTCCAAGAGAAAACAAAAGGGACACAGGAGCCCATAAGTAGAAAATCAATGGCCATGCTAAGCCACTGGGGAAAGAATAAACGGCAGGCCTAAAAAGGTCCAGTAGGATTGAGTCATTACAACAGGAATGACAGAGTGATATGGCAAGAAATGATGGCAAGTAAGGAATACGTTGAAAGAAATGTAAAGCTCAGTATCAAATAAAGCCCAACCCCTAAGGGGAGCGGAAAATCAGAAAGCAGCTCACATAAAAGGTCAAGAACGGACGGCAGACTGTGCAGACAAGCCTCCAAACCACGGCGGACGCATGAGCCGCAGACAGATTTTGGACACATATGGAAGGAAGGCACGCGCAAGGCCCAGACATCACCAGCCTGTACCCAGCCAATATGGAACATGGTGAGGACATAGGTCAGAGGTAAGAAGGCATGATTTGGCGGTGGGGAGAGGGGAAAACCTATTCTAGGGTTCCTGCTCAAGCTCTTTTGGGAGTACGTCCTACTGGGATGACATACCACCCAAAAGAAGCAAGACTGAGTTGGAACCACTAGGTGCATGCCATGAGGGATAGAGAGAGAGAGCACCTACAACGTGGCAGGAAAGGGTGACACAGCATACTAACAAACAAAATAGTTTTCCTTGTCTGGAGATAGGGAGTGGCACACAGACGGACTAGTGGTGGTTGGCAAGTACACCCAGACCAGACAAAAGTGGTTAGGGGTAAAACAGTAAAATTCGGTCACGACAAGCACTATAAAGGGAGGCCCTTGCTGTGCGCAAAAACGACAACAGAAACACAATCACGGTAACAAGCATGCACCAATAGGTTGATTCCCTCTTTCCCTCTCAAAATCCTGCTCTCTGCCAAAAGCAAAAGGGTTCCTTAGGGCACCAACCATTCAGGTCCGTTTCCCTCAAAGTAATTAATTTCCACGGCAGGATTTTTCCTGAGAGATTAATTGTGTTGAGAATAAGCGTTCTTCCCTCTCTGGTTTTGGTCCTGCGAACCAGATTTAATCTGCGTTTCTTTCTTCTTTTTTTGATTAACCCATATGCTACCCACTTATTCCCTTGCTTTCTTTATAAAAGTAATTATTGTTATTGTGATTACCTTTCTTAATTTGGGATTATTTCTTCACTTTAATTAAGAAGTCGAAGTGCTCTTTCTGTTATTTTATTATTATCATGTCTACTTGCCACGATTCACCTAGGACAGCTCTATCTGCCGTAAGCATACTCCTGGCAAGCAAGGCATAGTTTGCCCCCAAGCCGGGCCAAATTGAGTTGTAGTTGGACCGGTCTCAACTCCCTTACTCAGAACATCTAGGCCTAGTACCGCAGGAGGCAACCCAACCCAAACACTTGGGCCAAGCACCGCAGGAGGCAGCCCAGCCCAATATAACAAAAAGGCTCGCTACACATTCCTTAACAAACTAATTAGGAACAGTCACAAGTATTATTTTTCCACTATTTAATTTTTAGGGGACTCCCCAACATGTATTTGCAATGTATCCATTCATAATAACTTAATTTTACGATGGTTACCTATCACGAACATCCTTTTTTTGTACTTGGGACCGATTGTGAACAAAATATATAATACTAAGAATAGAAACGGGTGGAGTTTAACTTTGTGTACAAGTAGGAAGAGGTCCCAACTCCCAAGTTAGGACGAAAATGTTGTGGTCTATGTTTTTCAATTTTTCTCCATATTTCTCCAGAACAAGGAGTACATATATGCTCATAGTGATGACCAAACGTGACTACTATCAACGCTTGCATTCTCATAAGATTCACTTGTACTATACTACTTTTGGAATAAAATATCGCGCTGAATTTATATTCAGCTAAATTATAAATCATAAGATTCATTAGACTTTCTGTCATGTGTGTCCTGATTCTTTGTATTCCTATCACTAAACCTCACAAAACCTCTCTCTTTCCCCAACATCTCATTTTGGCTCAGTATTTGTGATGTCTTCTTCCTCCCACTCATGTTGTCACCAATTGGGCTCAAACCTTGATGCAGAGAGTTCCTTATCTACTTCAGCTTTCCTGCTTCTCCCTCCAGTTTCTTTGACATGACTACTATAATTGTTATCTGCCATTTTTTCAGCAGCTAATTTAGAGCTCAAGTTTTCAATATCATGGATTTTTTCATAATTGAATTCATTGTTTATGCGCTTCTTGCCCTCCAAAGCGGCATTTCTATAACTTTGAGGGTCAGATTTTGAAGATCCATCATCAGGAGCTTTATACTGAGGTTGTGATAGTTCCACAGCAGCTCTTGCAGCTGCTGCTGCTTGACTTGCCAATGTGAAAGCTGCTTCAGCTGCTGCTGCAGCACCAAAATCTCTGTATTTCTTCCTTGCTTCCATAGTTTTAGAGAAGTTTGAATCCTGTTTTAGCTCATCAGGAAAATCATCAATGACTGCTTGTAGTTGAGGATTATTTAGATTAGCTGATTTGTTAGGCTCAGGTTGCTTCTGCTTCTGGTTCTCATCCGGTTTCTCTTCCTATATCATGCATGGACGGTCCCAAATTAGAGATCAGATTTTTTTTCAAAAGAATAAGTACTACTAATAATATTGCTTACTTCAGTGACCAAAGACGATTCTCTCTTAAGATGCATAGCGATTTCATTTGTGGGAGCAATTTCTTTCAGCATTTTGAGTTTGCTGTCCAAGCTTAGCCTTCGGGTTGAAAGCTTTTTTACAATCTAGAAAGACCAAAAGCAGCATTATTTTGGGCTTAGATGTTAAAAGATAAATAAATTTGTGACCTGGAAAAGTTCAAGTATTCAACTCTACCTTAGGATTTACTCCACAGTTAGTGCATAATTCAACAGCGCGTGTGGTGAATTCCTTCCCAAATCTTGATGCGAACATGCTTCTGATCTTTCGCAGTTCTGGCAATTCTTCACATCTTGAGGCTGCGTAGACCAAGCTTGATATTGCCTCCTTGAGCTCATTAGGACATTCTCTAAACAATATGCACATAAATGAGTGACTGATGTTACCACAGTAAGAAGAAAATAGGCTTTTGGGGTACATCCAGTAAAGTCTAAACAACATGGACTAAGAAGATGATAACAAAAGAAAAAGTTGTTCTTTAGCAATATAATTGGTATGGAACTAATGAAATTTAACTTGAAGAGAATGCAAGATATGAAACTAACTTATTGTTTTGAATAAGTACAACCCTCTCCACCAAGAGATGGAAGTAGTTTTCTATCATAGCATATGCATCCAACATGTTTTGCTCCCTGATGACAACCTCAACCTGTTAAAAATCCAACAAAAAAATTTAGAAAGAATACAGGAGAGAAAGAGAGCTGCAAAAAATGACATCAATGATAGAAATTACATGAAGGAGAGCACGTTCTTGGTGACCAAGGTTGAGGAGCTGAATGACATCAGAGCGGGCTTGGCCACAGCGGACGTGGTGCTGCTTCTCAAGTGCAGCAATTCTTGAGACAGCAAGATTAACCAGGTTGCTGAACTTTGACTTCTTGAAGCTAATTTTTCCAAGGAAAGCATCTAATTTCTTACCCATGTTTGCTTTCTGATTCTTGTTTGTTTGTTTGAAGTCTGAAAACAACTCAAAAACAATCTCCCTAGAGGTTGTGCTAGCAAAGCAAGCAGATTCAAGCTTACAAAATTTCAATTGGATTGTTTTATGTTCAGAGACTTTTATAAGAATTGAAACACACTATACCTATTCGTCTACGAGGACAAGAGTGCAGTAATGACTGATATATGGAAAACGACCTCACAACCTATAATCAGAGTTTTCTTTGTATATAAGCATGGCCTTACATTACATGGCTATAATTTTGACAGTTATCATATCAATTAGGAACACTTTGCTGGAAGTTTTCTGGTTGCAAATTCAGCCATTAGCTGCTCTTTTGCTTGTTTAACTTCAATTTAATGATTTGAGAGGCCAATTTTGCAGAAAATCAGCATGTATGAATGAGTTTTTGTCATGGAATAAAGCCAACATAAAACATAGTTGTAAATCACAACTTTACACCCTTTTTGACAGGAATGGCCAAAGAGACTAGAATGTATCGGACTCCGAATCTAATGCTGGCTCTTGCCTCGAGTTTCTCATCATGTCATCAATCTGAGACGAGAGGGCAGTGATCTGTCCTTCAAGGTAGGTGAATTGAGATGTGGAGTAACTGATGTGAGAAGCTAGCATGACATGCATGTCTTCAACCCTTTCGAGTAGACGATCAAGGCGATCGGGAGCTCTTGCTTGTGCTTGGGAAGAAGGTTGTGCAGTGTCCTCCGAAACTGAAGTAAAATGCTCAATTTCCTCTTCTGTGTCTCCTCCTTCTTCAGCAACGTCATCTCTTGGAATTTGAAAGACACCTACAGTTGGTCCGGGGATATGAGCTTTGCTTCAGATCATGATTTGCGCACTTATTGGATCTTCTCTTTGCATCACTTGAAGTCCACTAGGAATCTTCACCCTTGCCCCTTGTGATAAGAGACATGACAAGGCTTGGAAATGGTAGAGTTAGCCTTGAATTTCTTTTTGTGATGCATTTGGTGAAGAGGTGGTAGATGTGACTGCAGATGTCGATCTCCTTATGTGTGAAGAGATCAAATAGAAATATGGCCCTCGGTGCTGACAAGTTTGTAAGGTTCCTAACCGGGTAGAGGTTAAAGATCATGATGTAGGCCAAAGTTTGCATCTCCGGGGTGAACGGAATGGTGTGCAAGGCCTTCTTGTTGAGTTGTCCACCAAGGATTTCCACAATGGGTTCTAGTTTCTCCCTTCTCTCATCATATTGTAGAGATGTGTGTGGAGTCGTTGGTCGAATCTCCAAAACATCTTGAATTGAATCCCTTGTGATTAAGAACTCTCTCCCCCTTAGCCAACAGTTGATGTGATCACATTCCACAATAGCACTTGCAAAGAATTCTCGAATGACATACATATTATTTATACATCTATATTTAGGGGTGGGGTGAAAATTATTGAAATATTGAAGAAAATTAATAACAATTTGCACTGCACCTCATGTGGGAACTCGGCTAGTGACTTATAAATCCAAGATCCACCTAATAAACATCAGATGTGGGACTACATTTTGATGCACTGTTCAAGATTCACTAACTAAACATCTAATGTGAGACTGCAATGTGATGTAGTGTCCCGAGCCACATGGCATTACCAGATTTGCTCCAATAAATACCATTTGTAATGACACGAGGAAAGCTCTAACCACATATGTGCTTATATATCAAGAGAACTAGTTAAGTTGCAATTCAAACTCCTAGTAATCATTTATAAACCCAAAACCCACCTTATAAATACCTGATATGGACTCAGCATGCGCCCACACAACACACACTCAAACAATCTACAAGACCATTGGCAATCCAATCCAAAGGTTATACAAGACCACTGATTCTTCATAAGGGCAAAAACTTTTATAATAGAAAGTACTTCCATACCTGTTTTGATAAATTTTTAATTGAAATCCATTATAAGAGATTTAATAACATTATTGAGATTTTGATCCTATTTGATTCTTAAAATTTTCATTTTGAGAGAATGGCTGATGTTATTGCTTGCCTGTGGCATGGATTCAGCCTACGAAAGTGCCTAGCAAGTCCAACATTGAGAAAAATAGTTAATGTGACGTGATGTGCGTGTAAGCTTTTATTCATTTTGAAAATTTTATTCGAAAATTATTTTTATGGTTCATTTATAATTCTCATTACTTGTTATTAAATTCAAGAAATTAACTTTGATTATATTACAAGCTATTAATTATATTTGAAAAATTAATTTTGATTATATATTATATGTTAGTAAAATCAATTAAAAATTTAAATTGTTGGTTAAATATTACATTACCTCTTTACATTCTCCATACTTACAAAATACTAGAAGATCGGAGATCTATAACTATTTTATTTGTAAAATATTTGATCAAACAGTAAATAGTATCCAATTAACACGAAAATCACCATGTGTATTAAGGACAACAAATGTGTAATCCAATGGCTCAAACAAATTACGTGTTATTATATTGTCTGAAAAAAAAAATATATATATATATATATATATATTACGAGGCTACTGAGACCAAGTTTGCCTAAACTGAGTTTCAATCTTGTTGGAAACTTGGTGTTCTCATTTCTCACCATCTCCAAGGAATAACTTCATTGAAACGGCAAAGCGAATCATATGCTTGACAAATAAGTTGCTTAATTGGAGATAGCGTTATCGGTGATAAGGAATTTAATGAAACTTGGTAGTGCATCGGAGGAGTTGCCAATGGAGAGAGCCACCTTGTATTCGGCTTCTACAGCCATAACACGAATCTTTAGTAATCCATTGGGATCCTCATAGCTTTTTTAAAATAAAAATGAAAAGTTTAATTTGATCTCACTCAATAATTTAAACAAATGACATTATATGAGTGGATTGGAGGCCATGTTAATCAATTGATGTGGTCCAATGGGAGTATTGAATAATTTCTCCAAATATTGAGTGTAAAGCCAACTAAGAATTAGGGACTTATTTGCTCAAAGTGACTACTTCCACAATCCATATTACCTGTTAATATATGCTGTTGGGTTATAGATTGACCTTGGTTAATTAATTCTGAAAACTCGAATTTGTGTGAAAACACAAGAGCTGTTTAGACCCCCAAATTAAAATTACGGCTCGGTTGATTTTACTCTAACTTAAACTAAGTGCGGAATAGAGTAAATGCGAGCGGATAAACAATATAACTACTCTAAGCCATATTCATCAAATCACAGCAGTAAAATGAAAGCTAAAAGAGTATGGAAGAAGAATCCAAACACAAGATAACACGCTGATGTGTTATCGAAGAGGAAATCGAAGAACGCGGAGAAAAAGCTCTCTGCCACCCTCTAAGCGGTATATCGATCCACTAGAGAATAAGTTGGAGTACACGAATAACAAAAGACCCTCAAAACCTAGTCTACCTCATGCAAGGTTTTGAAACTCGGACTGGACCTAGCGGTCCGACCGGGAAAACCAAGAACCGGACTGAAATCTGATTTTTTAAGCATAGAGAACCGGGTATACATGAGTTCTGAGAGAACCGGACGAACCGTAGGCCGGTTCAACCGGTCATGGAATAGGGAAAAATTAAAGAAAAATGCAGCTACCAGGATTCGAACCTGAGCTCTCACACCTTGTAAGCAAGATTAGTAATGAGAAGATTGATACCTGATGAAAATGACCCTGAGTATGCAATGGCATGACTGAAAATGACCCTGAGTATGAAAGAAGTTGTTGACAAAAAAAAAATAAAAAAATAAAAAAATAAGGAAGAAGGAAGAAAAGAACAGAAATTCACAAGCACACGGCAGAGGATGCTCAAGTGAAGAGAAGAATAGAACCCATATGAAAAATCCAACAGAAACTCACATGAAAAACCCACCGGAAAACACGATGGATCTGCCCCGATCTGCCGCTGATCTGCCGCTGATCTGCTCCTCCAGGTTGCTGCCGATCTGCCGCCGCCAGGTTGCCGCCGATCTACTGCCGTGAGGTTGCTACCGACTGCTGCTGATCTAGGTTTGAGATTTGAGTGAGGAAGAGAGTTTAGGGAGAACTAGAAAGTAGAGGCAGAGGACAATTGATAGAGAGAGCCACGGTTGGGACTTGTGGAGTGGAAAAAATATATATATTAATGAAGAGATATTTATTAATAAAATAATAATAATAAATATTATTTAAATAAGTTAGAGTGTATAATAGATATACTGATGTGAGAGTTTTGTAAAATAGAAAAAGTAGGTTATTGGTGTAAAATAGACGGAAAAATTTGGCCGAACTGATGTGATTGCTCTAAAATGCCAACTTTGAAGCACTTTTCGTGGAGGAGGTGCTGCCAACGCATTCTTGGAAGTTGAGCACTTTCATTTTATATTAATACTCTTTACTTTTCTTTATTTGCTTTATTGGTCTGTCCACCCACCAAAACAAGAGACTCTGGTTAGGAAAAAATATCCAAGATATAATAATGGGTTAAAATGAAAAAATATCATAACTTAACTCAAAGTTATGATATAATAACTTAAGTTACGTATTAAGTTACATAATAACTTAAGAATGGTTTTGTAACATAACTATGAAAATTATGATATGAAAAAATACATTTGAAAGATAGATTTCTATATTTAATTTAATTTTTATATTTATACTAATTTAATATATTTATTTATATTTAAATAATTATTAAATTAATTATGACGTCATCACGGTTCGACCTCAATTCAACTTCGGTTCGACCTTAAAAACCTTGAACCTCTCCATTTTACGATTTAATGAACGGTCCGGGTCTGAAAACCTTGACCGCATGTACCCCTCCAAGCTCCTACTACTAACTGACTTAACGAAGCCTTGTCTTCTCTAGCTCTTTGGATCACGCAATTCGCCCAATTGCATCCGCCAAGCCTCGCCGACTTCTTTTGGCAAATCCCCAAAACTTCCCAAACTCCAAAACACTCTCTACACTCTGAAAAATGTGTGGGTTGTGTTTGTGTACAAATCTCCTCTCAAGGTATGACAATGAGAGAGGGAAGGAGAAAATGCTAGAATGATTTCTCACTAAGGATGAGTAGCTCTCTCTCTAAAAGATGGGTGTGTGTGTTGTAGAAAACCTATCTAGCATTTTTCTCTCTGAATGGCTTCCTTACAATTTATGTGGGTAATGAAGGTATATATAGTATGGGTGAAGGGTAAGAAAGTCACACTTAAAAATCCTCCAGGCAGAATTTTTCGCGAGTACCTCGCAGGAAGGCCTTACCCGCGAGACACTCGCAAAACTAACAGCTTGGCACGACTCTTCAGCTTCTAGTCATGTGCTTCTCACATGGCTACTTCGCGGGTTAGCTTCTCGTGAGCTTCTCGCGAAATCCACTTGATCTTCAACTAAGCTTGAGTCCTCACCAACTTAATACTAAACCCACTACAATAAAATTCCACAAAAATACAAGGAAACAAATTTATGCAATTACAACACTTTTTGTCATGGAATAAGCCAATACTAATGTTATGATAAAAATCATAACTTAACAAATTCAATTATCTAAATTGATTAATTAGGTCAAATTACAAGCAAATTGTGGAGACACACACAAACAAATAAATAAACTATAGTGTAGCGGAAATTAAATTTGACACAATGATTTGTTGACTAATGGGAAAAACCTCTCACAAAGCAAAAACCCTACTATGTGATTTTCAGGTCACCACTCCTAAGAATCACTAATCAAGAATCAAGCAGTTACAGATATACATAATCTTATCACTACCCTAGAATATCCCAAATTACCAACTTATAGTTGAACCTTCACTCCAATCCCCAATTAGACTTGATCTTGTAGAGACTTCTTTCCCTTTTTGCACGGATCCCAATATGTGACTATCTTCTCATCAACTGATATTTGTTGTTGGATGCAAAGTTCTTCACTTCAATACACATTAAAGATCTAGAAGCACTTGGTTATAAAACCCTAAGGCGCATATAAAGGCAGTAGCTTCTCCAAATGTATATGAGTTCTCTAATTAAGTCTCTATATTTTTTATGACTTTAAAATAAAGCTTTTATACCCTCTAGGAGTTTAGTAAACGAAACCCTAGTAATCCAAGTTATCATGGGCAGAAATTTTAATCTAGGAATTCTAGATCTGCATAGCTTGATAGATCAAGAGGTGTTAAGCTAGTGTCAAGGTCCTTCATTTAATCTTGATAGATGCTAGTGTAGAGCTTGTGTCAAGACTGGTGTCGAGGTTCACTATTTCAGCTTTTCTTCACTTGTTTATTGGTTCAATATTCATGTCTTCAATGAGATCACTTGTTTTGATTACTCAATATACTTCATGATATTTTAAACACATCTTAGATCTACCCAATTACAAGTAAAGTACATTTTATCAAAGGATATGCCAACACATGAAAAATATGACCCTAACATATGCCATCATTGAAAATTTGGATATGTACTTATTGAGTTTAAACATGTAAAATTAATTATGACACCTAAAAATTTTAATACTTTACACTTCATTTGTTTCAGCACTATTAGAAAAACACATCCTTCAGGAAATGTGACTTGTTTTCCTGAGCCACTCAAGGAGGTAATTCTAATCAGGTTTTTCTTATCAAGGATGAAATCATATTACTATTTACTTAGGAAGAATTGCTTTGGCAACAAAGGTCGAAGTTTCACTAGCTTAAAGATGATGACCAAAATATTCGGTTTTTTCACAGTTGAGCATCTTAGCATTTTAGGCGCAATGAAATTAAGAGGTAGAGGAATTTGGTTGGCTCTCGGTGTGAGGAGGATGATCTAATAGCTGACAAGTTTGTTAATTTTTATCAACAATTATTTTCTATATCAATCCTGAGTCATCTAGAGGAAGTGTTGGATGCCACTCCTCGGGTTGTCACAGTGAAGATGAACCAACTGCTACTAGGTGTTTTTTCCAAGCAAGAAGTTGATATAGCGGAGAAACAAATGTCCCCTCTAAAGGCTCCAAGACTTGACAGCATGCCTCCTCTTTTTTACCAACATTATTGGAGCAGCATTGGTAATGATGTCTCCTAAGTTGTCCTATCCTATCTAAACTCTAGTTAAATCCTTCCTAACTTCAATCATACTTATTACACTAATTCCTAAGGTTAAATGTCATGTGCATGTTACTGAATTTCGTCCTATAGCTCTTTGCAATATTTTTTACAAATTGGTGTCTAAGATTTTGGCAAATAGATTGAAAAAAAAAAATTGTTGACATCATCTCAGAATCCCAAAGTGCCTTTCAAGTAAATAAAGTTATCTCCGATAATATACTAGTAGAAACGCTACATCATATGAAGACCAAGAAGATGGGTAAATGTGGTTTCATGGTCAAGCTCAACATGAGTAAAGCTTATGATCGAGTGGAATGGAATTTTATGGTAAAATTAATGGAGTAGATGGGGTTTTAAGAAAAATGGACAAACTTGATTTTGAAGTGTATTAGTACAATCTCATTCTCATATTCTATATTGGTGAATGGGGAACCTAGAGGTGACATTCGACCTACAAGAGGAATTAGACAAGGTGATCCTCTATCTCCCTATCTTTTTCTTCTGTGTTCGGAAGGGCTCAATAGTTTAATTCAGAAGGCAGTGTTGGTGCACCTTTTCTTTATGCAAAAATGGCCCTTAGATTTCACACCTTTCCTTTGCAGACGATAATGTGCTCGTTTGTCATGCTGAGGTAAAGGAAATCCAAGTTATTCAAAATATCCCGGATAGATATGAACAAGCTTTGAGTCAACAAGTGAATAAAGAAAAAACCCACCTGTTCTTTGGTAAGTCAGTTCTAGAGACATCAAAAAATGCCAATTAAAGATTTATTGGGAGTTCCTGAAATTAAAGAATATGAAAAGTACCTGGGGTTTCCGACTGTGGTTGAAAAGTGAAGGTTCAAATAGCGTTGAAAACACTATGAACGTTTAGACCCCCAATTACAAATTACCAATTCAAGCTTATTATCAAACAATAAATGTGCGGAACATGAACATAAGCTACTGACAGAATTGATAAATAATCTAAACCAATTTAAAATCACATCCACAACAGAAATTAAATGATAAAGATTAAGGGAAGAGAGATGCAAATACAAAGACAACACGGCGATGTGTTATCGAAGAAGAAACCGAAGCCCTCGGCATAAAACCTCTCCGCCGCCCTCCAAGCGGTCAATAATCCACTAGAAAATGTAGTTGGGATATATGAACAGCAATAGACCCTCCAAGCCTAATCTACCCAGTGTACCTAAGCCCTCCAAGCTTCTTGCTCCAACGAGGTTGCGCCGAACCTTTTTCTTATCTAGCTTATCGGATTCCATTATAGCCCATAGCATCAACCAATAACCATTGGTCCCTTCCAAACTGCTTCCCTAAGCACCAAAAAACCTTATCACAGACGTGGGTATGGTAAGAAAAGGATTTGGTCAAGATCCTCTCAATGATGTATCAATGGAGAGGGTGAGAGTAGAGGAATTTGAAGAGTCTCTATGTGAAGATTGTGGATGAATCAATCTTGTTTTTCTTTAGGGTTTCTCTTTCAAAATTCTCTCTGGAAGCTCTCTACATTTCGTGGGTTTAAGGGGTATTTATACTTGGGTGAGAAAGGAATGCGAAGAGTCAGTTTTTCCCAAACAGGGCTGGTTGGCGGCTTGGCCTCGCGATTTGACTGAGTCGCGAGTTCAAGCCACGAGCTAACAGAACGGCCAGGCTAGACCTTTTGTCCTGTAGTGCACCAGCTGGCGTGACTGTTCATCTTCTCGCACGCTTCACACATGTGCTGCAGTTGGCGGCTTGCTAATCGCGAGTCACCCGCGAGTCCCAGCCGCGAATCCCTGCATCTTTGCACAAACTTGATCATTTCTTCACACTCTCTCACTCACTACCCTTACATGAATCCCACCTAAATACAGGGTTTCTAAGTGTTGAAATACAAGCAAATTGGCACGGAATAAAGCCAACAAGATGGTTGATTAAATTCAACCTTACAAAAAGAATAAAGGAGCTAGTCTTAATTATATTAAGGAGAGAGTTTGGAATAAATTACAAGGGTGGAAGAAAAAATTATTATCTCAGGTTTGGAGAGAGGTTTTACTTAAGATTGTAGTTCAAGCCATTCTGACATTTGTGATGATTTGTTTCAAATTACCAGTTGGCTTGTGTCATAATATTGAGGCTGTGATTCATAAATTTTGGTGGGATCAGCGAGGTGATAGAAGAAAAATCAATTGGAAAAATTAGAAGACTATGCCAGCCTAAAAATAGAGGAGGGTTGGGCTTTAGGGAATTGAGTAAATTCAATGAAGTGATGTTAGCTAAACAAGTATGGAGGTTGTCTAATGATATTTATTCTCTCTTCTACAAAGTTTTCAAGGCCAAGTACTTTCAAATGGAACTATTTTTGAAACAAAAGAAAAATCTGGATCCTATGCCTAGAAAAGCATTCTTCGAGCGAGGAAATTAATCTTAATGGGTGCAAAATGGAGGATTGGGGATGGGTGCACCACTCAAATTTATAAGCATGCTTGGCTCCCAGGTGAAGGTGGTGGAAAGGTGGTATCTCCAGCCTCTTTTCTGCACGAGGATAGTGTTGTTTCTGACTTGATAGATGTCGATTCGAAATGGCGGAACTCTCAACTTATTGACTAGCTGTTTTTTCCTTTTGAAGCTCAGAAAATCAAATCCATCCCTCTGTGTTTTCCCCCCAATATGATGTCCTCTGCTGGCCGAATTCAAACAGTGGCCTCTATACAGTCAAGTCTGGATACAATCTGTTGTGTGATTCGGAAAATAGAGAGATGGCCTCAACTTCAGATCCTGGAATTTCTAGTCGTTTTTGGACTGGTTTATGGCGTCTAAAAATTCCCAATAAGGTTAAGGCTATAGCCTCTGCAACAAAGAGCCTAAAACCACTCTCCATGTGTTGTGGTACTGTGAGAAGATTAGTTCAGTTTGGCAGCAAGCCTTTGGGGTTTTAAATTCTGTTTTTTACTCTCTAACCTCTTTTGCAAATCTTCTTGATTTAATGAGCAGCTCAAACTTCAATCCAGATTTATTTACGATGATTTGCTGGTTTATTTGGCAGAAAAGGAATAAAGCTAGGGAACATGAACCTGTCTTGCCCCTTGCAAATATTCTAGCAACAACCCGAGACATCCATAGGGAGTTTCAGAGACTTCAACTCAAACCTCATGATACATCCAGACCAAAGCAAGAAGTTTGGAAACCACCCGATACGAATACTTGAAGACTAATTTCGACGGGGCCATGTTTGAAGACTTAAATGAAGCAGGCATTGGCGTTGTGGTTTGAAATTCCAAGGGAGAAGTTATGGCGGCATTTTTCTGAAAAGATTATTTTGCCTCCTTCCGTGGTTATCCTGGAAACTATTACAGCTAGAAGGGCTATCCACCTTATTCACGAGTTAGGCTTACCCAGTTCTATATTCGAAGGTGATTCCGAGATCTCTATCAAAGCACTCCAACAGAAGAATTCCCTGCACCCTTCTTCCAGTCACTTGATAAAAAAACTATTGTCTTCAGCTAGTTCTCTTTAAAACTATCATTTTCCACATACTCTTAGGCATGGCAATGCTTTGGCGCATGCTTTAGCCAAGAAAACGAGATTTTCTTTTCTACTACAAGTCTGGATTTTTACAATTGTTATGTTTCCGATTCTTGAAGTATTAATTTAGTTGCCGAGTTGGCATTTTCCTCAAAAAAAAAAGTTAATTGTAAAAAAAGTGAAACTGAACTCCAAAACATTATTAGTTGGCTTTCATAGAAAATTATAAATGTTTTATGTAGGTGTGGTTGTGACAAAGGTTAAGGGTGTCCATGCCACCCAGTAAATCGACCCACTCACCTTACCCGCCTGCCGCCCCGAACCGACTACTTTGGCTGTTGGTGACAAGTCTCCACCCTTAGAATCCGACACTGGTAGGTTGATTGGTAGGTTTCCTCCTCCAAAACCCGAGACACCCGACCCGACTTGACCTTGAAAACCAAGAAAATTTGGCACAATCCAACATTTTTTGCTAATAAATTTGTGGCATAAATGCACTTTTAGTCCCTACATTTTGCACTTTTTTCCATTTTGGTCCCTACATTTTGTTTTTACCACTTTTAGTCCCTAAACCAATTAACGTCTGATATTTAGGTCCTTTCCGTCACCCAGCTAACAGTAAAAACTGACGTGACTAACGGTGGAATAAAAAAAAAAATAATCACACACATTAATTAATTAAATTAAAAACAAATATTAAAATTTAAAAATAAAAATTCAAAAATAAAAAATAAAAATAAAAAAACTCATTAGTTTTTGGGAAGAACATGACTGTTAATAATCTTCATGTTCTTCACCAAATCAAGACAAACCCAACCGGCCAACATTCATAATAAATCTCAACACAGAAAATTCTAACACATTAATCAAACCCATAAATCCAAGAAATAGACCCATAACCAAATACTCTTTCACGTTCATCCATACAAGGTTCATAAATCCAAGACCCACAACCTGTAAATACGAAACCAAACTCACCATCCTTAACCCAAATCTGCCATCTACAACACCACCCCGCCGATCAAACCCATTTCCCAAAGTAGCAAACACCACCACCATCGCCGGAAAAACCCAGCCCCATGGCAACCCATAAAAAACTTATCAAACCCACGCCACTATTGTTGATCAAACCCAACCCCGGAAACCCAGAAAAACCTGATCAAACCCACACCACCATTGCTGATCAAACCCAGAAAAACCCGATCAAACCCACACCACCATTGCCGATCAAGCCGGAAATACCCAGCCCCACGGAAACCTAGAACAACCCGATCAAACCCTCACAACCATCACCGATCAAGCTAGAAAAACCCAGCCCCATGAAAACCCAAAAAAACCCGATCAAACCCACTTCACCATTGCCAATCAAACCCACACCACCATCATCGATCAAACAACAAAGAGGGAGAGAGAGTCAAGTTTAGAGAGAGAGAGAGAGAGAGAAAAGTCAGAGATTAAGATTTAAGAGAGAGTGAGGGATCGAGAGCTTGAACAAAAGGAAGAAGAAAAAGAAAGATACAAACACAAACATGCACCGTGAGAAAGAGAAAGAGAAAGAGAGGATCTGGAATTTAAATGGAAGAAGAAAAGGAAAGATCAGAAATTTATACAAAGTATATTTTTTTAAATGGTGGAGAGAGGACTCAAGGGCATCAATGCGTTTTTTTAAATCTTCGATATTTTAAATTTATGGGCAATCAAACATGTTTAGGGAAGAACATGAAGAATATGAACTGTCATGTTCTTCCCAAAAACTAATGAATTTTTTATTTATTTTTATGTTTGTTTTTAATTTAATTAATGAATGTGTGATTATATATTTTTTTTTATTCCACCGTCAGCCACGTCAGCTTTTGCCGTTAGTTGGGTGACGAAAAGGACCTAAATGTCAGGTGTTAATTGGTTTAGGGACTAAAAGTGGTAAAAACAAAATGTAGGGACCAAAATGGAAAAAGTGCAAAATGTAGGGACTAAAAGTGCATTTACGCCTAAATTTGTCGAGATCCACTAGATCAGACGAGATCTCTACCAGATTTGGCAAGATCTCAACAGATCTAGTGAGACCTCAGCCAGATCTAGTGAAATTCTGTCAGATCTGGGCAATTTTGGTTGTTGTTTCGAGGTTGCTGGTTTTGATCAACCCAATCTACCCCCGACACGTGATCTAACCAGTCTACACCGACTCCCTCACCAATCGACGAAGGGTTTAAAAAAATTTCACCCGATTTGGTTGGGTCGATTGCGGGTTGGGCACAAACCCAACCGATGGACACCCGTAACAAAGGTAATGGCATAGGTTGGTGCAATGGTGATGGTGTTATGGTGAAGGTAAAGGTGGTCATGGCAAGCATTGACAACAATGTTATGGTGGTGATGGGTTGTCACAACGGTAATGGTAGGGATAACAATGGATGTAGCGTGATGATAATGGCGGTGATGACAATTGTGGTAGTAGCGACAATGCCTAAAGATAATGTATAGTTGTGACAGTGATAATATTGACAATGGTGGCAGTTTCAACAAAAATAAAATAAAGATGGCAATGGTAGTGCGATGGCAATAATGGTGTAGTATGACCACACCAATGGTGATCGTGATGACAAAAATGGTTAAGACTTTTAATGATGTTGTCAATCATATAAACAAATAAAGGATGTAAGGTACAAGAGAGTGACTAAAAATATAGAACACTTCTAGAGGGGAAAATCTTAGATAGTCCCGGAGCAGTGCTCCGGGCTCTCACAAAGTGGGTGGGCCCCACACATGGGTCCCACCATGAGGCCCACCCACTTTGTGAGAGCCCAAAGCACTGCTCCAGGACTACCTAAGTTTTACCCCTTCTAGAGAAACATAAAACTTCTTTCTTCTTTTTAAATATGCGGCAAAGAATAGGAACCATTGACTTTTCTTTTCACTTTGCCAAATATGGTTTAATTACATATTTAATTCTCAATCTTTGCCTTGTGTTTCAAAATCATCCATATCCTTTAAAATATTTCGTTTCAGTCCTTATACTTATAAGTTTGTGTCAAAAAAGCCCTTACTATTAGTTATTACTTTAACTTTGAGTTGAAATCACTCACTAAATCTAAGGATTAAACCTTCACAGAAAAACATTGGCCATTATTGATTTTTGTTTTTCACAGTACCAAATAATAGAAAAATGTAAATAAAATAAAATGAAAAAAATAAAAATAAAAAGGAAAACGGAACATTAGGATGCACTGGATGGAAAATCGGTTTTTATTTTATTGATATATATTACTTAAACCTCGTCTTTAATTTCGTTCTTGTTTGTGACCCTTTTTTCCTTTTTCTTACTTGTAGAAATATTAGGTCATAAGCTTTCATAGGTTCAATTAAAGCTCTCTTTATTATGTAGAGAATTTAGAACAAGTGATATCCAGACTTCGTTTGGGATATAATTTCACACCAAACAGACTTTCTCAGCTAAATTTGGTTCACACCAGACATCAACTAAAATTTGTATTTAGTGTTTCATATGCTGATAGATTCTGCATAGAAATGCTAATGTCCACATGTCTTGCTGCCAGCTATAAGATCAAAGAAATCCGGACAGGAAAAAGAGAACCCGTTATTTCCATATTCCAACAGAAAATTTATATAATATGGGACCCAATATTTAAAAAAGAAATCTGGAAAATGTGCTTGAAAGGGGGAGGGCATGAACAACTTGACAGCGTCTCTACTCCAGACTCCACAGAACAAATAGGTGGAATAAGACACTAAAGCATTAAAACAAACTCGACCAACATGGCAGAGAAGTCTGACATTAAAGAAAAAAGAGAGAATAAAAACCACTTTGATCAGTCTTCAAACTCATGCATATGATCTAAGAGATAGTTAGCTGCCAGCTCTTCGTTCTTGTTGCATGCAAAGAAAACCTCCAATACAATTGCTCGATCAAAGCCCATTGCTTCAAGCTGCAAAACTTTGCAACGTTAGTAAAGACTGCATGAATAGTCAAGTTTCACACCAATTCCTCTGATAGCTTGACTTATAAGACTGAAATAGATGGATTAAAATCCTATATATTATTATTACTGAAATCAGCATATAAAAATCAAATCATAAACAGACCACCCGTTCAGGTTGTATTTGTCCCAAATGTATAGGACAGTATAGGCGGTTGGCTGCTGGTTACCAGTCTTCCAACCAACCCTTATCAGTTAGCCTACAGGTGGGGCACCTGTCACCCGCCAAACCTGTCCTGCCCCTTATACACCACCCACACCCCTAGGCCAGCCCCTCTCTCATTCAAAGCTTCTAATCGCCCTCCCTGACACCAACAGATCTGACACTGGCAAACCCACATTCAGCAACAGTTTACCAGATCAGCAACCAGCAATGAAATCACTGTAATCAACTGCCTATCCAAAAACTCAATCCGATCAACTGGTCCAATTGAATCAGTCGATGGCAGGTCCAATTGATCAGCCCTACTTATCCGATCGATTCTTTATGTGACAGAATAATAGACTATACAGAATGTAGTATGATTGTGTAACACTTAATTAGAGAAGGAACACATTATAAAACTTGAGAAGAGTTCGAAGGCATTAGGGCTATTTCCTATTGCTGCTTCTCACTCTTAAGTTAAAAGACAACAGAATGGCATACCCAAAGCTACAGTTGAATACAAACATCAATACAAGCATCAAATCTTATAAACTTTTGATCATTACCAACAACAGCAACAATGCAAAGTCAGTAACAAAATTCCTAACATTAATTCCAAAGCAACAGATTTTTTTTTTTAAAGAGCAGATAAAAAACAAGAACCGACAAACTTACACGTTCAATGGCCTCACGCTCCTCAGGTGTGACAGTCACAGCCTGTGGCATACCTGAAGGTACCTGACCGAGTAGGTTCCTGATTATACATTAATATGTAAATAAGCATCATGTGAATTTAACTACAAAAATAAACAGAAGCAAGTGCTAATGCATAATAATCATCTCACCCTTCTCCTTCAACAGGTTCATTTATCAGGCGTAAGAAGTCAGCCTGATGCTCCTGGATAAGGCGCATTAGGTGTGGATTTTGCTTTCCTAGTTCCTGAAGCATAGGCTGCAGCAGTAAAGAATGTCAGAAGTAATCAATGTTAACATAAGTTATTAAATTGATCAAACCGACAACCAAAACAAGGAAAACACTCGATAAAGAATACCTGCAATATTTGGGGATTTGCTTGAACCATAGCTCGCAAGGCTTGAAACTGAAATAAAGAACAAATTGCTTTAAAAACCTCAGGCAAGTTGGTATACATGAAAAGGCCAACTTTCAGATTACTAAAAGAAAATCATATATAAGATACCTGTTGACTGTTACGTAAGAAATCCAAGGTGCCTGCACCAGCATTTGAACCCACAGCAGGAAGGCCCTGAATAAGGAAAACAATAGTCCATAACTCGATTCTAATAAAGTTCATAAATTATTAATCTAAAGATATACACCTGTGGAAACAGATCTAGTGGGTTTGCATTGGGCCCACTAGCAGGTACTGCTGGTTGTGGAGCCTGGGCTGGAGGGTTGACCGCTTGCCCGCTAACAGGAGCTTGAGCAACTTGAGGAACTTCAGCTGGCTCAGGAATTCCCTGAAACATATTAATTTTCATTTTAATCCAATGTGATTACAAATGCAGAGTCCTGATTACTTTGATAGCAACAGAAGATTAAATGTGACAGTAAAATGAGCAACATGTTTATCTCAACAGGAAAATGCCATTCCCCATATGATCATGTGTATCTAAATGTAAGTTTAGTTGGCTATTAACTAGTAAAAAATTTAAACTCAAACCAAACATCTACAGCTTTAATTCCCCAGTTTCCATCCAATCATCCAGTTTTTGTTGGTATCACTTAATAAAAGTTCTCCTGTTTAAATTCACCATTTGCTAATCCATTCCTAAGCCTTTCTTCTCCAATTCGTATATCAGCACACCATTGTCCATGACCAATTGCCACAAAAAGGTGGCCCCAGAGCATTCTCTCAATCATAAACCAGGATATCATAGGCCCAACAACAATATCCCCTTCAGTAGACATCAAGATGTGGTAAAAAATTTAATTCGCATAACCTTTTTTTTTTAACACAAGTCCAACTTGTAATTTTGTTAACAATTAGAACCACAACTCGCCTTTAAAATCGATCCAGCAACCAAAATTTAAGCTTTTATTTTTACATTCAAATCATTTTAAACTTCGACACATTCAGATGAATATTCCATACTTTTCATTTCTTAATACCAAGATTCTTAAAAAAAAAAAAAAAAAAACCCTTAAAAATTTTAAATTCCTATAATGATACAAATTGTATTTCACATTTTTCAGTGCAGCCTCACTATAGATATCCACAGTGATGGCCAAAACAAATTCTGCTCAATCCGAGGGGGGGAAAATCAGGCATGACAACCCTCTTCCCCAGGAAGGATACTTAATCCTCAACCCTTAAATACCCTTTTCATACATCTACCAATCTTACAAGTTCTCTGCTGATGATGTCATAAGCTCATAGTTAACCGAGTTGAAAACATATAAAATACATATAAAGTTAGTAATTAAGCTTGACGAAAAATCAACCCACAACTGACAAGCTTGATCCAATTACACGGTGAGCCACAAACGGATAATGAAGCCAAAGACTGGGAATGAACTTACAGAATAAAGATATTCAACAGCTCTTTCAGGGTTGTTAAAAGCAGCACGTAAAGCACGGACAACGGTGTCTCGGTCCCAGCTTCCTCCACCCATATCTAGAATCTGTTGAACGGTAGTCTCTAAAGTACTTCCTGCAACAAGATTTGATGCTGCTTGGCCATAGACATCTGATTCTGAACTGCATAAACCCATAATAATAATAATAAACAAAAGAATATAGTCAAAGAAATATCATAAAATTCAAGTTATAATTACATAACAATCATATAAGTGACTTGAAGGTCTCTGAATTATACAATCTAGAAAGAATGGAAGGTGAAAACATATGGTTTTAACAGTTAAGCTTTATATTCAGATACTATGATCCTTAATACTCACGAAGCAGGAGGGGCTGCAACAGGAGTGGGTTCAGGGACAGAAGGGGGCCTGCACAATTCAAAAAACAGAAGTAGAAAAGTTAGTTAAAACAATAAGAAGTGGACTGCATGTTTACACCCCAAAAAAGAAAACACTTCAAACAGATCTCTCACGGTGCTGCAGTTGGGGCAGGAGGTTGAGAAGCAGGTGGTGGTTGTGTCACGGTAGGAGGGGAAGTATTTGTCACGGTAGGAGGGGAATTACTTGCAGGTTGAGCCTACACATTTAAGTGGCTCAATTAGATCAACTTAAAATGGCAACATTGACTATGATGCTGACGTTAACCATACAGGCAGAATAGACATCAACAGCATCATCCATAATTACCTGGCTTGTGGGTGCAGCTGCAGTACTTGAGGTTCCACTTGATGAGACCTTACTCTACAATTGTTTCAACAAGTATTCATTAGCACAAACATTAAAGCAACCAGCAAACCAAATGTCTCTAAGAAGAAGCGACTTCAAGAACATCAAAAGCCTTAACACATCCCCATAACTCTTTTCTAAGTACATCTTGTGATAGAGAAAACCACCATATATGAAGAGTAGATATAAATACACTTGTAAATGACACCATAAAGGTATGGTTTCCAGTTCTTTTTAAGTGGTTTGAACTTGATAACTACAAATTTGTACACCAGAGACATAAATGGCTGTCAAAGGGTAAGACCACATCCAAGTCACCCCTCCTCCAAGGACCCCATTGAAGTGGGACCAACAAAATGACCATTTATTCTAGAGACAAACTATGCCTAGGTTGCATATAATCTTTTGCAGGAACAATTCCAGCACAAATAGAGAATAAGCCTGTAATAACTAATAAGGCATGCAGCCAACAAACTAGAATTTGAAATTTGTATACTAATAACACTGCCTAGATTGTATAAAATGTCTCATCTTTTACACAGCCAACCCCAACCAGATAATGTTGTAATTAAATAGGCCCCTAAAATCAGACTCGGTCACTCTCTATGAATATAGTAAAAACATTATGGCTAAGAACTTAGGAAAACACATGGATCTAGCAAAAACTAGCTCCAACCGGAGTAGTCCTTTTCTTTCCCTTTTCTAGACAAAATTGAAGCCTAAGAACGACTCTGACTGCACACCAACATTTGAATCTAACAAAAGGTTCTGTTGAGTTAACAAAGTTCCAAAATGGATAAAAGAATCATATGAGAATGTTTTAGATAGTTCTCTGAAAAATTCAAATAACAAATCGACATGAGGCCTACTGATTGATAGGCCAATAGTGAGCCTACTGATAGGCAAATTGACATGCAAATAAGATAGAAGATTTAACAAGACACTCTTGCAGCCATTATTTTAACTACTATAAGTGGATCCTAAATGGAAACAACAATTTTCTTGTATCCATTTGTTCTTTTTACCTACATCTAAACATCTAAACATAAATCCGGAATTTCCCTTCTTTTGTCAATATAACGTGAATTCTATAATCCCCCTATCAAAAAAAAAAGTGAATTCTATATACCCACCTCCCCCACACAGAGAGAAAAGAGAAATGAAGAAAATATAAGTTTTAGTTTATATAATTTTTAATCATAGTCAAGACCAGCAGAATTTATTCATTTGCCAACTTGAATGGTCTGAAAATTTCTTTCAATAAGTTAAAACCATAATTCTCCACAACTTTCTTTCCTTCCATTTCTAAAATGAGAAGGATAAACCCATAGAAGATAATCAAATTAACCTTGGTTAACATGATGACAACAAAACTGTTCTCCGCAACTTTATTTTCTTCTAGCGTTGTGCCATCCTTAAGAACTTTCCCCTGATGAATAAGCATCTGTTGTGCGGCAGGGTAAACATCAGAACCCTGAACTGTCTCTATGCTTTTCTTGACATCAGAAATCTGAAAATAGCAGGAAAAAAAGATCAATTGGAACACTGAGCTGAAAGTCATGATACGGACAAAAAAAAAAAAGCAGCAAAGGAAACACAGAAATAAATTGCACAAGAAGAAACTATAAACCAATCCTTTTATAAAATTCAGTGAGACTTAGACAAATTTTAAACTATAATTCGATAACTTTATTTGCAGTTATAAATGCACCCAGTGGGTCTTGAACCCACAACCTCACCTCCACCTTGCTCTTAGAAGGGGAGGATGTACCATTTGAACTAGAGCTCATTGGCACTATCGTTTGATAACTTCACAATGGATTCAATGTTGCTTGAACTGTGAAAAATACATGCTCGTGTAAAAGCTTGGGATGCAAGCAAAAATATTATTCAAGAAACTTTATCGAGCTACAGAGGGAGGGAGAGACAATTCCCATCTATTTCATGATTGTATTTCCTATCTTATGTCACTTTTTTTTCACCACTTGCTCTTGTTTTCCTCAAATATACTCACTAAAATTATTTGAAAATCAAGACTGCATCTAACCTATGCTGATGAGAAAATTTATGGTTTTTTTACTGGATAGGTATTTCGAAGAATGATCAAGACAAAAAAACATATTGTTAGCTCTAAAGATCAAAGGGAGCAATGCCCCTTTCCCTTGGGCCCACTCAATCATCCACAAAACATCAAAGGGAGAAATTCCAAAGATTGCCACTCGAAGCTACACAAAGTAATAAAAAAAGTAATTAAAACATGGAGATAATTTCATATAGAAATCACTAGGTAAAAACAGTAGGATCCAAAGAAAAACCAACATCATAGAACAGAACGCTTTCCTTGGTAGTAGTAGTTCACAAAGTTTTAAAAAAAAACGCATATTCATTTAGCCCAACTAGAGCACTTTTGTTTTTTACGACAAGGAACCTGACCAAGGCGGGGACTATTTGGACCCACCGCTGGGGAGTAAACCATGGGTACACGGCCCGAACTAGAGCATTACATCATATTCCATCCTTAAATAAACTTAATCAAAGGGTGTATAGGCTCAAACCATCTGCAAAAATATATGTCAATCCCAACTAATAATGTGCCCCCTTTGATATTTAATCAAATTTAATATTGATGCCGATGCTAAAACAAAGCACTACAAACTCGCCCAATAGTACACGAATTACACAAATTGAACCTCCTTAAGCATAAAATATCTAAATTAAACCAAACCACTTATCTACAATTCACACCAAGGATACAAATTTGCAAAATTCAAGCTCGTTTCTTTTAAGTACAAAATTCAAGCATAATTCACAAAAAACCTAATAAAATTCTACAAAGAAATACAATCAACCACTCGACAAAATACAAAAAACCTAAACTTAGTCTGCACAAGCGATAGAATCGGGAAATAAAACCCTAATTCACGATTAATTCCACGTACAATATCAAATAAAACCCTAATTTCACAACAATCAATCAATTATCAACATAATCGTCACAAAACTGAACAGAAAATAAAATTCTAATAATTGAGAGATTAATAAGAGAAGTATTGGTACCGAGTCTTCGGGTTTCACTTCGATCTCGAAGTGAGTACCCTTGAGAGTCTTCACGAAGATCTTCATCTTCCTCTTCGCTCTACGACACTCGCTCGCTCGTCCGTACGGTCTCCGAGTCTCCGGTGAGTCTCCGACGACGTCAAAGCCGGCGATACCTTTTCAAAACACAGAAAGAGAGAGAAGCAGTAAAAGAGAGAGGAAGCCGAAGCAGAAAGTCACTGCGAGAGGAAATGAAAAGCAAAAGCTGGACTCGCTGTTTCTGCTTGTTGTTTATATATATCTACATGGTGTGGGTAATGATCAGGTACTACCGGTATATCTGGTAGTACTTTTTTTGTCTAATGACATAGCGCAACGTGGACAAATAATGTAGTTATGTTGAAACGTGTCGCGATTTCATTGAGCATTGATTAGTGTGTGGAGGATAGTGAGTTGGGTTACGTGAACTTGGAATGAAAGAGCTAGATTCTTGTGTTCAGCAAATTTAACGTAAGGAGAAGTTTTGGTATTTTATCCGTACACAAGTGGCACGCGTGCCTAACCATTTCCTTTCATGAAGAAGGGAGCAGCTTTCTTTTAAGGCCAACCGTTTGATGTTTTGCCATTTTGGGCTTTTGCTGAGTTGAATTATATCATGGATCATGAAGATTTGATTAGAGGTGGTAATGTTTATAGAAAATGACCTTGACTTGCTTTAACACAATTAATGAATGAATAAATATTGATGGGTAATTAAAAACGATGTGTCAACCATAAGAGTCGTCCAAGAGATCCACGTCCAGTATAATCATCAATTAGGGAAGGCGGAAAGAAGTAACACCAGAAACGAGAGAGATCGTCTATAATAAAGGACAAGTCGTCCATAGACAAAAGACCATAGATGACTAATGAACACTTAGTAAATTCTAAATGTTTTCTACAAATCAAGAACGGTTGCACCACAATTCACTGTTCCAAGACGTGGGGTGAATTTCCCAAAATTTGCTGCACTCTCCTACTAAGTCTACACATCTCTCACGATGATAGTGGCACTTAACAAGTAGACCAACTCCAATCTCTCTATAAAAGGGACCAAGCCTCACTAAGCCAAGGTATGCATAACTATTCATCCACTTATAATACTTGAGTCCTTGAGAGAAATACTAACTTAACTGTTGGAGGGTCCTTAGCCGGTTCAACCCTAGTCACCTTCGATAGTCTTTCTTTCTTTTCAAGTTGTTGATCCACCATTGAGTTTGGAGCATACGACCTACTGACTTCATACATCATCAAATATCATTTTCACCTGAATGACTTGCAATCAACTCGTTTTGACATGTACTTAACCATATAAATAAATAAATAATATATATATATATATATATATATATATATATATCTCAATGCCCTCTTTATCCAATATAAATTTTAAATTTTAAACAGATTCATCAGTAGAATTTTAATGGTTACTAATGGAGAAAAACTATTACGTGTTAGGTCAACTAAAAATTTAGCCAAGTGGCTGACATGGCAGCTCATACTAAAAGCTGCCAAGCTGGCCAAGGCATCCTAAAGCTCACCAAACCCACCAAAGTCAAACTCCTTATAAGGGAAATTTTTTGAGTATCTCCTTGTCATCTCCAAATACTTTGCTTTTAATCCCCAACAAAATAAAGAATGTAAGAAATAGAAACTTGCAGCGGAATATAAGTAATCGGTTTTTTGGCATACCTTTCTTGGCCTAAACCGATGATCACATAGGAGTTTTGAGATTGTTCTACGTTGTCTAAAGCCAGCCTCCACGCAGACTAGCTATCCAAACACGTTTTGAATTCCAGTTTGTGTAACCCACGAACCAAAAACGTTTCTTCGACAGTGTTGCACACTACTAGAGTGATGCAAATATAACCCACAACCTAAGAGCCTCACAACACTCTGTAAACACTATGAGAAATGCATAATTCATTCCACTATTCAATGGGTATCACTCTTGGTGTTTATATACACACCACTCCATTAATATTGAGTGGGATAGTGGACTTAGTGGGGTAGAGTAACAGTCCAAACCATTACTCCATAACTCCTGGATGTTACAATCATTCTGAGGAAAATAGAGGGATATGCTCACTTTGGGTGTCTATCCATATTCTTTTCAGTTTCTAACATCTCCCACTCATCCACTGTGGGTATGGCCCTATTATCCATCTCTCAATGTGTTTCTCAATGCATTCATACTGGCAAATAGGTTGTGCGACCGTCGAGCACACTTGAAAAACATATTTGGGAGCACTATACTAAATCTTATACCAAGACCAGCATAGCAACATCCCTAAAGTGTCTCGTTATGCCCTAGACATATATTAACACATCGAATCAAGCATCTATAACCCCTCTTGAGTTTAATATTCAAACTTATGCTTGATCCCTCACAACTATTTAGATGTACTCATGATTATTTCGCTACCATAAGCACTATAACCTGTCGACAGTGAGTACAAATATAAGGATGTGTTACAAAATAGTCTTCCCTTTGCACTCATGTACTTTTACTTTGGTCCAATTGCTTTCCCAGCAATGTCCCTTTAGACCGAATCCAACATGGCCATAGGTAACATGCCAAAGTAGCAGACATCAAAACCTCAGCTTCATGACATAGTCAAAAGTAACAAGGGCATAAGTAGGATCTTAATGAAAGATCCATGGGACTCACATGGTGAAGAAGCAGGGATTTATTCTCTCACCTCCGCTTTTGGTCGAGCAAGCACATGTAGTATGAAATACATGCTACGGTGGAGTTCTCTTAAGCAAGAGCGTATGTCTTAACTCAATACACCGTACAAATCTTAGTCTAGTCACTACTCAAGCGCCTAACTTGAGTCCTTTATTCACTTGCTACCCTAGGCATCAAATAAGGTCTCGCATCTGGCTAACCACAGGCTACATGGATAATAGGCTATCCACGTACAATCTAATTAAGATAAATATATTATAGACCCCATCTTAGTTCCAACTAAGGCAACATCTGTTTGTGTCAACCATCTATATATGCTACATAAGCATTGAATGACACAATGTCTCATCTCTGCTCACTACTCAAGCGCCAAAGACGATCTCTCTTATGAGTGAGTCGACCTAAGCCTGCCGACATACCTTTCATACCACAGAACTCATCATATGGTATATGTGTGTGTAAACATACATATTATTAACTGAATAACATCATATGCATTTAAAAAAAAATATCCCAAAATAGTACAATAAATGGTAACTAAAAACAACATATCATCATATTCTACGTAGCCCTAAACTTCTAACATGAGCCTGAAAGGCATCCCTTCCTATAGGCTTTGTTAGTGGATCAACAATCATGAGGCTTGTAGAAATGTGTTTTAGAACCACTTTATTGTGAGCAACCATGTCTCAAATGTAGTTATATCATATATCAATATGTTTGGTTCTACCATGATACTTAGAGTCTTTGACATAGGCAAGTGCTGCCATGCTATCACAATGTACCGTAACGGGATCCGAGGCATCCTTGACAACCTCAAGATTCTGAAAGAACCTCCTCAACCAAACTGCTTCCTGAACAGCTGCTGAACATGCTACATACTCTGCTTCCATAGTTGATAATGATATACAAGGTTGTTTCTTGCTACTCCAAGTGATGGCACCATTATTTAGCAAGAAAGCATACCCAAATGTAGATTTGCGTTCATCTAGGTCACTACCCCAATCAGCATCACTATAGTCAATCATACGTAAATCTGAACCCTGATAACAAAGGATGTAGTCTGTTGTCCCTTTAAGATACCTTAATATCCTCTTGATAGCTTTCCAATGAGCAAGTCCTGGATTAGACTGAAATCTGCTAACTAATCCAACAGCATAACATATATCAGGCCGAGTACACATCATTGCATACATCAAGCTTCCAACTGCATTAGCATAGGGAACATGAGCCATCTTTTCTTTTTCATCTTTAGTCTTAGGACACATATCTAGGCTTGAGCTCTTATTTTTGGCAACTGGAGTATCTATAGGTTTGCAATTATGCATTTGGAAACGCTCAAGAACTTTCTTAATGTAGGTTTATTGTGATAAACCTAAAAATTTCTTTAAGCGATCCCTAAGGATTTTAACCCCTAGAATATAATCTACCTCACCCATGTCCTTCATCTCAAAGTTAGAGGACAACCACCTTTTTGTGGCGTAATCATCTCCATGTCATTACCGGCCAATAATATGTCATCGACATACAATGACAAAATAATGAAACTTCCCTTGGATCGTTTTATGTAGACACAGTGATCTTCTTCGATCATCGTAAACCCATTCGATAGAACGGCTCGATGAAATCTCAGATACCACTGTCTAGATGACTGCTTTAAACCATATATGGATCACTTAAGTTTGCACACTTTGTGCTCTTGACCTTTGGTCACAAAGCCAATAGGTTGATCCATATAGATTTCTTCATCGAGTTCTCCATTGAGAAAAGCTATCTTAACATCCATTTGGTATAATTCCAAATTCAAGTTTACAACAATGGCCAAAATGAGTTGAACAGAGGCAAACCTCACAACCAGAGAAAAAGTTTCCTCGTAGTCAACACCCTCCTTTTGAATGTATCATTTTGCCACTAATCGAGCTTTATACCTTTCTATTGACCCATCCGCCTTGCGTTTGATTTTAAGAACCCATTTATTCCTAATTTCTTTCAACCCTAACAGTAGGTCTACCAGATCCCAAACCTAATTAGTCCTCATAGACTCCATTTCATCATTCATTGCTTTCATCCACTCATCATTAACAGAAGATGAGAGAGCCTCTTGCACAGTTCTTGGCTCATCATCGTCCTGTGAAGCAATCATGAAAGTCTCTAGGAGTTTCAGGAATTTCTTCCTTGTCTTCTACTAGTCTATTTGGGGTGCCTACCTCTTGATCCATCATTTCATAAAGAGTCAAGTTCCCTTTCAACCTCACCTATGTTAGGGAATTCACTTTCAATGAAATCAACATCACATGACTCCAATTCAGTCACACTTCCATTTGGTTGTTCACCTATCAACACATAGCCTTTGGAATGCTCAAAATATCTTATAAAGATACACTTCTTTCCTCTAGGCCCTAACTTCCCATATCTATGAGAAGTATTGTGAACATAACCTGTTGAACCCCATGGCCGCAAGTTATTCAAGTCAGGTTTCTTGTCGGTCCATAATTCATAAGGTGTGGAAGATATTGATTTAGAGGGCATTAGGTTAAGTATATAGGCTGCAGTCAAAAGTGCATCCCCCCAATACGAAATCGATAAGTTAGCTTGCACCATCATTGACCTAACCATTTCTAGCAGTGTTTGATTTCTCCTTTCCGCCACACCATTTTGTTACGGTGTATAAGGCATCGTTAACTGCCTTGCAATTCCCATGATCAGTTCTGAGAGCCTTAATGCTCTTGTCTAATTGATTCTCAACCAATCTCATGTATCGTCTAAGGCAATCTAAAGCCTCAGACTTATGAGAAATCAAATAGACATAATCGTAACGTGTATAGTCATCTATAAATGTGATGAAGTAGAAACCTCCATGCCTTGCCCTCACATTCATTGGACCACATATATTAGAGTGAATTAGTTGCAATGGAAAAGATGCCCTTGTGGCTTTTCCAAACGGTTTTCTTTTTTACTTTCCCATGAGACAATGTTCACATGTGGACAAAGTGACCTTAGCGAGATTGCCCATAAGACCTTCTCTAGCTAACCTAGTCATCCTCTCTTACCCTATATGGCCAAGCCTAGCAAGCCATATAATTGAATTATCAGAAGCATTATCAAATGAAGTCAAAAAAACTGAACTATCATTATTATAATATTCAATATCCAAAATTAAAAAAAACCATTTGAAATAAAACCATGGCCATAATAAATTGTTCCCAAATGCAATAAAACATAATTATTCTAAAAAATAAACCGGAAACCAAGTCTTAACAAGTAACTACGGAAAGTAAGTTCCTCCGGATCTCTGGAGCATACAATATGTCATGGAGTAACAGAGTGCGACCACCTCACAACACTAGCTTGTAGGTACCAATTCCAAGTACCTCCACGCTAGCTCCGTTTCCCATCTTGATGTCTCTACTCCCAACAGGAATCCGGCGGTACTCCACAAATCCCACTCTATCTCTTGCTACATGTTCAGTTGCTGCTGAGTCTACAGTCCACATAGGAGCAGAATTAGCAACAAGGACATGACTAGTTACAAAAACATGGTGAGATGTAGGATTAGGTGTTACCTTTTATGGCTCAGTGCAATCACGAGCAAAATGTCCTTTCTTTCCGCAATTATAACAAGTCAACTTAGACTTATCCTTCTTTGCATGCTTTCCTCTAGTATTGCGCTTGACAAACTTAGCCTTCTTAGGCGATGGCCCATTTGGTCTCTCTTGTCCAGGAGCGTAATTAGGTTGCTTGCGTTTAGGCCTAGATGCCTTACGCGAGCTAGTCTCAGCCATGTGCACAGAACTAATCGGCTTGGCTACTTCAAGGCGCTCAGCTTCAAGTTCCAAGTGACGAGCCACATCATCAAATCTTTTGATGTTCTCATTATGTGTCAAGTTTTGACACATCGTCTCCCATGAACTTGGTAGTGAACGAATCACTGCCTAGACTTATTGTTCATCAGTAAGATTGTTTCCAGCTAATTTGAGCTCTCGAATCATGGAGGACATCACCCTAAGATGCTACTTCATCGTATGTTCAGAGTGCATCTTATATGAATCAAATTTCATTGTTAAACCATGCAGTCTAATGGCTGATGTCCCTCCATATCTTAGTTTTAGAGCTTTCCAGTCTTGTGCAGTTGAATACTGCTCAAATTCACCAATCAAGTCATTGGGCATTTTGCTCAACATTGTAAAGCACGCACACAAATCCTTCTTGCGCCAACTTTCATAGGCAGCAAGATCACATTGGTGTTGCTCAGTGCTTCCCTCATCAGGTTTACTCAACGAATGAGTTAGAGTCTCTAGGATTTCTTGCTCATTCAGCACATACTGGATTTTGTGATGCCAAATATTGTAATTTTCACCATCCAGTTTCTCTCCTTTATTGAGATCAACAACTATACCTTGGAAGCCATTTCATTACAAAATTTTACAAATGGGACATTACACACACATTTCAAAATTTTTGACATCCGATCTAAAATAAACTTAGATAATCAACACACATCGCAAGATCGAAAATTCGCTAAGCTTCTTAATCATCTCTTGTGCCACTAGTGTTTATTACTAAGCTTAATTTTAATCTATTTGTGCAAAATTATGTATGAAAGATAACACAACTCAACCATACTCCCACTATTCCGTATTTCAATTCTAAACATATTTACAAAATAGATGTATTGAAAATTGTAGGGATTGGGTTTAAGCACTTCTACTATTGAGTGAGTGGACTCAAGCCCAACTAGCCCAATATAATGAATTTGTAGAGAGCGGGTTCAAGAACTAGGCCCCAGCAGGCGGACAACGCCCAATGCAGTGTTTGCCACCATCGAACGTAGATGAACCGAAATTATTCTCGAAAGTCTGTCCTTGGCCCGGTCCGAGGAGCTTGATAGTAGTCCTTTTTTCCATGAGAATGGTCCCCCTTTTTGATCTGTTTCTTCCCCTTATATAGTCCTCCTCCAACAATCCCTTTCCTTCACTTATTGATCATCTATGACTTTCTCTGACAACCCATCCCATTAGTCACCTTATCAATCCCCCTGTGAGTTGCAGCAATCGAGGCAGCACTGCCCAGGGGTCATGTCTCCATTAATGCTGTCGGAACATCAGTTGTGTGCATTTAATGTAGAGGTGACAGTTCATCTTGGTCTTGCTCCTTGGCTATGCTTCCATGGCTGACATGTTGTACTTGTTCTTTCTCCTTAGATGCCCTGGAAGGCTACCTATGGGGGCCCGTTACTTCCTCCTTCCATGGTCTTGGTCGGCCGAGGGCAGGGTTGTCCTCGGCAAGGTTCCTGGGCAATTTGGACTTTCATACTTCGTCCTCGGGCATTTCCTCCTCCTCGGCATGGGCCTTGGGCTTGGTATAAGGTGGGCCAGGGTTGCCAAATTCTCTGACCCCACAATAGCCCCTTAAAATCCTGCTGTTCGGCTCCTCGGACGGGGAAGAGGATTTTGATGTTCTCGGGCCTATACTGTGGCTTGTCTAGTCTGGTCCCAAGTTAGCGCTTGGAGTCTTTTCACCTGTCTAATTCACGTTTCTAGCGCTTTGATATGCGGTACGCACCCATATTAAATTTTGGCGGCTCCATACTCTTCACGTTCAACGATGTGATAGTAATCCAACGGCGTGGATCTTTCGCCATTATGGGCGGGAAGCCTTGCACAGTTGTCCTTGGTGAGGGGGTAAACACCCATTTGAACCAGTTTGCCTCTTCACTTCTGCATTCAAGAGTTCTTATGCACACACCCCGAATCTGGTCAAGTCTCTAACCTAACTCGCGTCTCTTCGCAATCTAAAAAACCTGTTCTGAGTGCCTTCCCTCATTTCTGTAAGTTTTCTTCTTACCCTATCTTGTGCTTTTCCCTTTCTGGTATTCTTCTCCCTTTATTCCTCTCTTCTTTTCACTCTTCCCTGAGTCTTTTAGCCGTCTTTCAGGATGGGTAGGTTTAAGAAATTGGTTGAGTCTAAGGAGGCGATGGAGGAATTGATCGCCACCTATAGGATACCCGGTAACGTGGGTCTGAGGTACTGCAAGGAGGGGGATTGGTATATTATGAGGGAGGTTGGTGAGGTAATGATTCCCATAATCGTCTTCCTTGAAGGTGGTATGAGGATCCCTATGGGGTCAGTGATGAGGGGCTACCTTAGGCACTTTCAGTTAGCCCCTACCCAGTGCGCCACTAACGTGTTTAGAATCCTGGGTTACGTGGATGCCTTGAACGAGAAGATGGGGTTGAGGTTGACCCATCATGACGTGAATTGATGATACAACCTCCAGCACCTAACGGGTAAGTCCTACTACTTGAAGACGAGGGATGATAGAGTTAGACTCATCCAGTGTCTCCCCGAGTCTAGCAAGGGGTTGAATAAGGATTTTCTCATCGTGTCGGGGGAGTGGCACGACGGCTTTCACTGCCTGACAGTAGAGGGGGAGCCAAGTAGGGTGCTTAGGATATAGGAAGGCTGATCTACTATGTTTTCACTGTTTACATCGCTTGGTTGTTAACAAGAACTAGCTTTTTCTTTTGCAGATCCACACGCCTTTGAATGGCACTTCCATTTGGTCAACAAAGAAGACTTGGAAACTGTACTCAGGGCAGAGGTCTTTGTGAACGAGGCTGACAACCAAGTTAGAGCCGCTCACAAGATTCTCGGATACAGACCAATTCAGAAGTCTTTCTCAGCTCCTAGATACGTGATCAGAGACAAGGACCCTAGGCTTCGCCAAATCACCGTGGTGGAGCACGGGTTCTCGTTTTCTGAATGATCTTCCATCCCCGAGGGCGTCCCGTTGGCAGGCTCTTCCTCGTCCCACCAAGCTGTGGGGGCCGAGGGAGGAAGTTTGGAAAAAGAGGGAGAAGTAGTTGATCTGGGTTCGTCCAAGGATGAATTTAGTGCATTCGACCAAGTCCATCTGTCCGAGGATCCCTCTGGTGATTTGGGTGATCCCCATTTATCTAACGCAGGCCTTCTGTCACCAAGGACTGGTACTCAGGCCGAGATGGGTTTCAAGAGACAACCTCAAACCAGCCTGTTCGACCTACTTGAGGGCTAGCCAGGGAAGGACATACCGGGAAGTCACAATCCAAGCTTCCTTCTCCTCCACCCAAGCTTCGTCCTCCCCCACCTAAGTTTTTGCCTGCGCAGATTAAGTCGTTTTCCACTCTGCCAACCTCGGACCCACAACTCGAGTCCACCGATTCGAAGAGGAAGAGGCCTTCCATGGGCAAAGACCCAGTGGATGGGGGGAGATCTCGTTCCTCCCAAGAGGAAGATGAAGCCCGCCGACCTTCTAAGCAGCTGAGGATCGGTGGTCAGGACAAAGGAAAAGAGGTCATTCAGCAGTTCGAGCCCCAGGCCTGGCTACCTGCCGCCATGCTTCATAGGAAGCCTTTGATGGATGACGCCACCCTCAAGGACTTCCGAGGGGGCAAGGGCGCTCGCGTAGCCGATGCCCTAGAAAGGTCCCTGCTTCTCCCCATTGACATGGCCGAGCTGGGGGGGCATGAGGAGACAGGAAGTTACCCGTAACCTCAAGAGGTACCTAGGTATGGTAAGACTTTTGATACTTGTCCCTTTGTTGAATTTTATTCCTTAGTACCCCGCTTACGGTGTACTTGTTTTGATTGGCAGGCTGTCCAGGCCACTTTTAGGCTAGAAGAGGAGGCCGATAACTAGGGTAGAGCCCTGGATCAGGAGCGCGACAAGTACTTGGATGCCGCGAATACCCTTAAGAAATCTGAGGCTGATCTTAAGAAGGCAAGGGAGGACCTGGAGGAGATGACGAAGGCCAGAGACAGCGTGGCATCTGACCTATTCGACGCTAAAAAGTAGGCCGAGGACCAGACAGGGTGCTTGCGGGATGTCGAGGGTCAGCTGTAGGTTGCCAAAGAGCATATCGTCGATTTGAAGAAGAAAATGGCTGAGGCAGAGGGGGCCAGAGGTGTTGCTGAGTACGCCAGGGACGAGGCCTTGAGGGATAAAAAAGAGGCCGAGTTTGCGAGGACAGATGCCGAGAGCTCCAAAGAGCAAGCGGAGGAAGAGGCCTTTGCCGAGGGAGTGGCTAAAATCGAGGCTAGTCTCAAGGCTCAAGTGCCCGAGGTGTGCAGATGCTACTGCTCCCAAACTTGGAATAAAGCCTTCAACCAAGCTAGGGTTGAGCTCTCGTCTGAGCTTAGGAGGGCTGAGAGGGTGTATTATCCCCCCGCCATTCGCAAGGCTGCCTCCACTGACCCTGAAGCTGGCATCAGCTCTAAAGTGACGGACGAAGGCCAAGCCAGTGCTGCCAACGATCCAATGTCAACTGATAAGCCTGCTGAGGAGACTGGGCACCAAGGGTCGTTGGGGAAAGAGGAAATCGGCAACCCAACAGCACCTTAGGATGTGGTGAAGCCTCCTGCTGACTCCCAAGCCACCCCTGCTGACTCTCAGGCCACCCCTGCTGAGAAGGAACCCTCCGAAGTTGCACCTTCGAGTCAGGATCTCGAGGCATTAGATGAAGCTTCTCGGCAGATCCCCAAGGACAAGCTGTCTATCAAGTTGAAGAAATAGGCAATCTTGTCGGGCCACCTTGCTTTGTTGACTTGTGCCGTCCTAGTCTTCCTTCCTTTTTGTCTTAATTTACTACTGTATATTTTGTTTTTAAAGCATTGTAATGCTACTTTTAAGTTGAATGCATGAATCCTCTTTTTTACTTGGTGTTTATTGTTATTGTGGTGAGTTCTGTTACTTATATAACCTGGGCTTCAATTATTAGCTTCACAATCTCAGAGGCTCAACATGTTTTCCATTCTATATTGGCAACCAAAAAATGTAAAGCCCATAGTGATAGTTCCCATTTGGACCTTGGTCGATAATTGAACCACCTTAACATCACGACCTATTTTTGCTGGATTGAATACTGAGGGAACAATTTCACAACATTGGTTCTACATCTTATGAATTGGTTACTGTAAACAGTAAAAAATGCTTAAGAAAGTCGTTAGTTGCAGATTATGCTAAGGGGTTAGGTTCAATGTGCCCTAGAATGCCTTAAGTGATGCTCATGGGCTTGTGTTTGTTTACGCCTTTGCTGAATGTAGCCAGTCTCTCCAGGGACCTGAGTCTGAGGACCATGCGAAACCTTGGCTCTGTCTAACACTTAGGTTATTCTGTGAATAACTAGCTTCCCCATAGGTTTGAGTTCGAGGACCATGCAAAACCTTGGTTCAGCCTAATGCTCAGGTTTTTCTTGAAGTGGTTAGTTTCCCCATAGGTTTGAGTCTGAGAACCATGCAAGACCTTGGTTCAGCCTAACACTTATGTTCTTCTGTAAGTAACTAGTTTCCCCAGAGGTTTGAGTCTGAGGACCGTGCAAGACCTTGGTTCAGTCTAGTACCCAGGTTTTTCTTGAAGTGGTTAGTTTCCCCATAGGTTTGAGTCCGAGGACCATGCAAGACCTTGGTTCAGCCTAACACTTATGTTCTTCTGTAAGTAACTAGTTTCCCCATAGGTTTGAGTCTGAGGACCATGCAAGACCTTGGTTCAGTCTAGTACCCAGGTTTTTCTTGAAGTGGTTAGTTTCCCTATAGGTTTGAGTCCGAGGACCATGCAAGACCTTGGTTCAGCCTAACACTTATGTTCTTCTGTATGTAACTAGTTTCTCCATAGGTTTGAGTCCGAGGACCATGCAAGACCTTGGTTCAGCCTAACACTTATGTTCTTCTGTAAGTAACTAGTTTCCCTATAGGTTTGAGTCTAAGGACCATGCAAGACCTTGGTTCAGTCTAGTACCCAGGTTTTTCTTGAAGTGGTTAGTTTCCCTATAGGTTTGAGTCCGAGGACCATGCAAGACCTTGGTTCAGCCTAACACTTATGTTCTTCTGTAAGTAACTAGTTTCTCCATAGGTTTGAGTCCGAAGACCATGCAAAACCTCGGTTCAGTCTAGTACCCAGGTTTTTCTTGAAGTGGTTAGTTTCCCCATAGGTTTGAGTCCGAGGACCATGCAAGATCTTGGTTCAGCCTAACACTTATATTCTTCTGTAAGTAACTAGCTTCCCCATAGGTTTGAGTCCGAGGACCATGCAATACCTTGGTTCAGTCTAGTACCCAGGTTTTTCTTGAAGTGGTTAGTTTCCCCATAGGTTTGAGTCCGAGGACCATACAAGACCTTAGTTCTGTCTAGTACTCAGATTTTTCTTGCAGTGGTTAGTTTCCCCATAGGTTTGAGTCCGAGGACCATGCAAGACCTTGGTTCAGCCTAACACTTATGTTCTTCTGTAAGTAACTAGTTTCCTCATAGGTTTGAGTCCGAAGACCATGCAAGACCTTGGTTCAGCCTAACAGTTATGTTCTTCTGTAAGTAACTAGTTTCCCCATAGGTTTAAATCCGAGGACCATGCAAGACCTTGGTTCAGTCTAGTACCCAGGTTTTTCTTGAAGTGGTTAGTTTCCCCATAGGTTTGAGTCTGAGGACCATGCAAGACCTTGGTTCAGCCTAACACTTCGTCGTCACTGTTCGGGGCGAAGGAACTTGTCCTCAACACTGGAATGTTCGCTTCTAGAGCGATAACGGTCTCGGCCTTGCCTTGCCGAGGAGGGACTCCTCCTTAGACTGGGCAATTAGCCCAATATTGACCTGGACAAGGGCGGCTTGTCCCTCCGCCTTTACGCCTGATGGTAGCCCCGTTGCGCCAATCTTTTCGCCACTTCTGATTACGAGGCGTCCTTTGGTTGTTCGGGTTGTGTGCTTGACGTTTCGGTATGCGAGGCACGCCCTCATTAATATCTTTGTGGATTAACGCAGATCCAGCGGCTGGTGGCCTCCTTGGAAATTGGTCGGGATTAATGTCGGGATTAATTCCCACCAACCTTCGCCTTCTATATAAGGTTTTCTGGGGGAATTGTTCTTCCACACTTCACGAATCCTTGAGTTCAACAGGAACTCTAAGCCCCCAACCCTCTAAGCACCTCCGATAACTTTGCCAGGATTGTGATCAGGGCTTAGGGGAATGGGATGGCCCTGGATGAGGGAAAGGGCAAGGAAGCCAAGCCCCTTTCAGGACCCAGAGATGCCGTCCAGACCCTGGATGACGCAATTGAGGCAAAGAGGGCTGGGGCCAAAGGTGTCCCTACCTATCAGCTAAGCAAGAAGGGAGGTCCTCCTTCCTCTGTCGAGAGCCGTAGCGGTCGTAGATTGCGTCAGACTTTCAGCGCGGCAAGGCTTGGGCGTCATCTTGATGGTAGTGTGTCTGGCAGTTAGGAGGGAGGTCCATGAGGAACATAACATTTTTCTCTAGTACGCGTCCATGCCTGCCTTACAAGCTGGTAGTGATCCAGCTTACCCGCCGACGGAGGTTCGCAAGATTACGTCACGATCGGTGCCCGGGTGTTACTGCCTCAAATACTTAATTATCATGAGGCTGGGGGAGCACCAAGGGAACGCCTTGGAATGGGGCCGTCCGGCGTTTCCACTCCTTCTCCTCTCTCGTCGCCGGTACCATCCATACGGGCTTGGGAGTTGTTGGTAGCCTTAAAACAAGCCTACCTCAGCCTCCCTTTCCTGCGGTTAGCTTTAGAGCAAATCTGTCTAAGCCATTGTTTGTATTTTTAGCTTTAGGACAAGTTTGTCTAAGCCTTCGGGCGTATGATGTACTTTTTTCTTCATTTAATAAAAGGCTGTACTATTTACTTGCTTCATTATCTGAACCTTTCACTTTCCTGCAACAACTATTTCTTGGGTGGGTGCGTTGTTTTCTCTTTTTTTTTTTTTTTTTTAACGAGACTCGGAATCGGTGTTAGCAGCGGCAACGAAAAAATTGCCTAACTTTGTGCAAGCTAGTAACGTAGGAATAATTAACCATTGCGCTTGCTAACGCACTAGTTCTTCCCACAGACGGCGCTAATTGTAGGGACAAGGTTTGAGCACTTCTACTGTTGAGTGAGTGGACTCAAGCCCAGCTAGCCCAATACAATGAATTTGTAGAGAGCGGGTTCAAGAACTAGGCCCTAGTAGGCGGACAACGCCCAATGCAGTGTTTGCCACCATCGAACACAGATGAACCGAAATTATTCTCGAAAGTTTGTCCTCGGTCCGGTCCGAGGAGCTTGATAGTAGTCCTTTTCCCATAAGAATGATCCCCCTTTTTGATATGTTTCTTCTCCTTATATAGTCCTCCTCCAACGATCCCTTTCCTCCACTTGTTGATCATCCATGATTCTCTCTGACAACCCATCCCATCAGTCACCTTATCAATCCCCCTGTGAGTTGCAGCAACCGAGGCAGCACTGCCCAGGGGTCATGTCTCCATTAATGCTGTCGGAACATCAGTTGTGCGCATTTAATGTGGAGGTGACAGTTCATTCTGGTCTTGCTCCTTGGCTATGCTTCCATGGCTGACATGTTGTACTTGTTCTTTCTCCTTGGATGCCCTGGAAGGCTGCCTATGGGGGCCTGTTACTTCCTCCTCCCATGGTCTTGGTTGGCCGAGGACAGGGTTGTCCTCGGCAAGGTTCCTGGCCAATTTGGACTTTCATACTTCGTCCTCGGGCATTTCCTCCTCCTCGGCATAAGCCTTGGGCTTGGTATAAGGTGGGCCGGGGTTGCTAAATTCTCTGACCCCACAAAAATAATTCACCAATATTATTAATTAACTATTAAGCCAAACGTGCTATTACAATTTAAACTCATGAGAACAATTCATATAGGCATCTCATTATTTCACTAAGAAATAATAATGGAATTAAACAATTTTCAACATTAAATAAATTCCATATCATTTACACATATACCTTTTACATTTCATGAGAAATAAATGCTAGGCTTGTATAGTATACATTTCAATAAAATAATTGAATGGATTTAATACAGTTTTAATCCAAATAAATTATTGCAAATATATCACTAACCATGATATAGAGTTGGTCATGTACTTGCGCCTTTTTTAAATAATGGTGAAACAATGCAATAGGCTTAATATGCATAAAAAAAACTCACAAAGATCGAAGACCCCAAACAAAGCACATGTGCACACTAATAGAACAAAAAAAAAAAAAAAAAAAAAAAAAAGGTATTTAAGAAGTCAGCAATTGTGGGACCTCCTTCTTTTTTATTTTTTTATTTGCTATCACTCTAGCCCACATGATGTGCAGGTTGTCTTCAACCTTCTTCTTTCAATTTCTTTCAGCCAAAAAATGAGTTTCAGACATGAACTTCAAAGTTTTATATCTTCTTCATTTCAAGTCCATTTTTAACGTACCATATACCGATTTAAAGCTTATAACATATAGATTCATAATATGAATCATATTTTGCAAATAGAAATCATATAAGAGCAGTTTTGTCCTTAAAGTTTCGGTGTTCTAAGTTTTGTTAAACTATATCTCATGGCACACTTAGAGATTTGCTACGAAACTTAAGGAAGATATTAATACATGTAATATAAACAACATATATTAATTTCAAGGCACGAAATGCTCAAAATCAAAACTTATCATTAAAGGCCATGTGAGGTGCATAGAAATTCATAACATATCTCAGAAGCATAAAACGTATTAAGAACTAATCATATATGCCTATGACATCAAGAACAACCTATAATCGCTTTGATACCAATGTAAGAAATAGAAACTTGCAACGGAATGTAAGTAATCGGTTTTTCCGCATACCTCTCTTGGCCTAAACCGATGATCACACAAGAGCTTTGAGATTGTTCTACGCTGTCTAGAGCCAGCCTCCACGCAGACCAGCTATCCAAACACATTTTGAATTCCAGTTTGTGTAACCCACGAACCAAAAACGTTTCTCCGACGGTGTTGCACATTACTAGAGTGATGCAAACATAACCCAAAACCTAAGAGCCTCACAACACTCTATAAACACTATGAGAAATGCAGAATTCATTCCACTGTTCAATGGGTACCACTCTTGGTGTTTATATACACACCACTCCATTAATATTGAGTGGGATAGTGGACTTAGTGGGGTAGAGTAACGGTCCAAACCATTACTCCATAACTCCTAGATGTTACAATCATTCTGAGGAAAATAGAGGGACATGCTCACTTTGGGTGTCTGTCCATATTCTTTTCAGTTTCTAACAAAGAACGATTCTTAAACTTAAGGGAATCGATTAGGTGAAATTAAATCCCTATTATCTTGGACGTTGTCTCCATCAGTAATATAAAAACACCCATCGCAAACCCTAAAAGGTATGAAAAACACAAAATGTTTTTTAGATACTTTTCATCTTCCTTCTCTTTGATTGATTATTGACTTAATCATCAAAGGCTCCCCTAGCCAACATTCCAGTAAATTTTGGTATTTATTGTAGGGATTCATTAGCCTTGTCAACCCTTTGATCAACTACATTATCAGTTTGGATTTGTCTATGGGAAACAATTTTTTCAACATTTTCTCTCAAATAAAAAAGATAAGACGCTTATAACTAGGAACACCACTTCCAATAAGAGAAACACAAATTAGGAAACTATAATTGATGATAGCCATGTCACCATCCTATAAGATAGGCTCAGTAAACCACCAGGAAATGCATAAGGTGTTGTACCAAAACCAAAAACTAACATAATGTAGAAGCTAGAACGGGACCAACATCCTCCCTTCACCATTTCAACTAACTGGGGCTAAGAATGAAGCTTGAAACTTGTCCCAGAGAAAAAATAAGCAGGGAGATGACCAATATACAGGCAATTCAAAGGCCACCTCTAAGGTAGATGAAAGGTTGTGAGAGATGCAACAATAGTTAGACCTTATGATGAATGCTTTGAAGGATAAGACGACTAACACCGTTAATGGGCTATTCTAGAAAATGAATTTACCTTTTGTGTCCAAAATCATAGCAAGTTCAAGATGCCACAGTTGGAGACTTTTTATGGTATAAAGGACCTCGTAGACTACTTGAAGGTTGATAAGACCTTAATGTACCTGTTGATAGTGTATTTTGTCCACTCTTATTTTGCATGCCAATTTCCATATTAAGCCAAAAGTTACAAAAAATATAATTTTGATCTTGGGATTAGGGGGATCCAAATTAAATGTAATTTGTCCCAATTGAATGTTAGATTTACTAATTTTATGTGACCAAGGGGAAAATTACCAAAATACCCATGTTAACCAAACATTGACCAACAGTAAAAAAAAAAATATAAATTAAATTAAATTTTTACCTAATTAGTAAATTTCATCATTTTGTGTCAAATTTAATACTGCAGCCAACTCTTCCACTGCAAACAATAAAAACCACCTTACTTAGTAACTATTTCAACCCCCCAAAAACTCCCAAGAAAGAATTCAAAAAGTCTTAAAACAAAACCCAAAAACCTTAAAAAGAAAACTCATATAATCACATTAATATATCATTTTAACTGTAGATATCACATATAATATATTGATAAACGCATATTAAGATTGCGAAAGAAAAAAAAAAATAACCATAACACCCATCTACATAAACACTTACACCATAACCCTAATTTTTTACTTTTTTAGTTACATGTTGGAATTAGAAAAATATTTATACTTTTATCCCTTTTTATTTCGTTTTTTACTCAAAACCCATCATAGGCAATGGCACAAATTGTGAGTTCATGGGATGAACTTCAAAAAGTCTTAGCCCAAATGGAGCCTTTACGTTCCCACTCATCTCCAACCATGGCAAAGGGACAAAGAACCAAATGAAAGAGTGTGCAAAACCATATTAAAAAGGCCTTTGTCAGATTATGAGATGGGACACATTGGAATCAAACTTCTCTACCCCTAGTGAAGTTGCCACTGTGGGCGCAAGCGCCCGGGACAAGTGGTTTTCTTGGGAGTACATCTTGGCTTGGAGTGGATCGGGCGGAAGGTGAAAAATGAAATCGCTACCTAAATTAGGTCTAGGAACTATATATATAGCGCCCTTATATAAAGGACTAATATTACTAGAGCACGTGTCCGAAGTTTAGGTATAGGGATGGGAAGGTCTTAGGCACCCAACCCCACCCTACCTGTAGGTCAGCCTCCACTTATTGTGTTCCAAATCCTAATCTCACCAAAAGGTCTTCTAATAGCTAGGTTATTCTATACACACGCACACTAAGCCTACTCTAACATGCATCTAACACACAACATGGCATCTCAATCATATCGCATTCATGGCACAAAGTCCTATCATAAATCTAGCACATATATATCCAAGGGCAGCAAGTATATCACAAGGCATTAACATCAAGCATATTCATCATGTTCATTAATCAAGCATATTCATTAAGTTCATCAGCCATATCATGCTCATCATCCAAATCAAATGCATGCTCATGTAATTTTACATGACTTACCTTACTTACCTCACTGCATCAAAGCACTTATGCATCAATGCATGTTAATATCAATTATCAAAGTATATAAACCCCAATCATTAACCAAAAAAATTAGACATATAAAGCATTTTATTCTACTGACTTTAAAGCTAAACATGTGAAAAATAGACTCAACTGGACCTAAACAAATTATTAAAATGAAGCAAAATAGATGAAAATAAAGAAGAAACCTATGTCTGAGTTTCTGGGCACGAGCATGCATTAGCATACATTAAGTATGAGTACATTTATGCATACGTGCATGAAGCAAGCGTGTGCATACTCACCTAGAAACACAGTTCTAAAGCACACAATAAATCAAAATTAAACAAATCAAATCATATTCTAAGCACACATCAAATCTCATATTAAACCAAGAACAACATATCATAAATCAAAGCATGTTAATGTTCACACACACACACACACACACACACACACATATATATATCAACCTATTCATACTTAGGACAGAATCAAACACAAAGGATTAAGACTAAACAAATCAAAAGTAACTTCTAAGCATGCATAACATATAAGTCAAATTAAGAATAACAAGAACACAAGTTATAAAAATCCAAATTAAGGAGGAGCCATAGAGAGAGACTCACCTTACTTATGGATTACAACTTTGTAGATATTTAACTGGCCCCTCAGTGCCTACATAACAAGATTGAATGAAATATCAAGGGAATCAAATAATCCAATAGTTATTAGTTCACAAGTCAAAATAAAATACAACTCTTGAAAAGATTGTTTGAAAAAAGGTTTTGATTTAGATTAGAAAGTAGTTTCTACCCTAATGAGTAATAGAGAGAGTTTTTGAAGAACCAAAAATGTGCATAGTTGCTGTATGCAAAATATTAAGAGATGAGAGTGTTCTTGGATGAGTTTTAGTGAAAAAGAGGCTCTCTCTAGCTAGATTTTTAGTTGTAGGCACATGCTCAAAGTATGTCTGCGCATGCTTCCAAACATGTGAACGCATACTCGCCAAGAACCCTAATTTTGACTACACTGATACCCCAAGTTTAAACGGCCATAACTCACTCAATATAAATCCAAAACATGCAAAATATATGTTCAAATTGAAGCCCAAGATGTCTACTTTCCAATAAAACAAACCTCACTTCAAACGTTTTGTGAATGAAAATATAAGATCAAAACAGTGAGAAAATGTCATTTTTTAACATCGTTTCAAAGCGATTTGAGCACTTTTGAGTTGTAATTGCTTCCAAATTTTCAAAATAACTTCAATTTCCCTTTGTAGGAATATCAAGCTCATCATTGTGACCAAGAACTGAATTTTATTAATTGGGTACAAAATGAGGTATCTACACCCTCCTCCTAGTAGTACTAACCCACCTGAACCTATAACACCTATTGTTAATGCATCACCTCCTCTACTGCCACATACACAGGCTAGTAAAGACTCATCTATCCTATGGAAGAACTTCACTTAATTGACTGGTGATGATCCCAAGTACCCAAAGTCATATTGCAATTACTATAAAATGCAATATAATTTCCACGGTAAGAGAAATTGGACTTCAGGCATGTTGTACCACATGGATTTTTATAAAAAGTGGCATTTTCCTTGTGATGAGAAGCAAAAAACTTTGTCCTTCCAAGTTAAGAAGGAAGGGGATAATGGTGTGAATGAGCTAATGGTTACAAGTTATAGTGAATAGAGGGTAAGGATGGAATTGGCAAGGATATCATTGATGAACAACCTTTTAGATATTTGGAGCGTCAAGGTTTTCAAGAATTAATATAAGTAGTTGAGCCTAAGTTTTCTATTCCCCATCGCACTACTATTGCAAGGGCTTGTATAAGAGTTTATTCAAGTAAGGTTGATATTTTCAAAATGGTTTTTGTTAGGAAACAGGTTTGTGTGACAAAAGATACTAAGACCTCCATACAAAATTTGAACTACATGGTAGTCACTGCACATTTCATTGATAGTGATTGGACTTACCAAAAAAAATCCTTAACTTTTTTCCCATAGCTAATCACATAGGGGACACCATATGTAGGGTGATAGAGTCATTTTTTGAAGTGGGTTATAGATCAGTTGTTTACAATTAGCGTGGACAATGCTAGCTCTAATGATATGGAAATTGATTATATGAAGAGGAAAACAAAGGAAAGAGATAGTAGCATATTGGGTTATGAGTTCATGCATATGCGTTGTTGTGCACATATCTTGAATTTGATAGTGCAAAGTGGGTTGAAGTACATTCATGAATCAATTACCAAGGTTCAGAATGTGGTGTTGTATGTGAGAGCCTCTCCAACAAGATTTGAGAAGTTTCAGGAATGTTTTGATAAATAAAGTATTAAACAAAAAAGTTTGTTGACCCTTGATGTGCCAACTAGGTGGAATTCAACTTATTTCATGTTAGATTATGCTTTGAAATTTGTGAGAGAATTTGATAGGTTGGAAGAAAAGGATGGGAACTACAAACTTTATTTTAATAAAGTAGATGAAAATGGGAAAAATCCATCTAGCTATCTTGATTAGGAAAATGTTAAGATCTTTGAGAAATTTCTTGGCATATTTTATGAGGCAAAACTTCGATTTTATGGGTCCTTGTTTGTCACTTTCAATACATACTTCCATGAGCTAATTAGTATTAAAGATCAATTGTAGCAGTTGTGTAGTGTTGATGGGGATCCTCTTTTAAGAAGCATGGCTGAAAAGATTAAAATATATATATGACAAGTATTGGGGAAATATAATATCAATTCGGTATTTTTGTTGTTATTGCTCTATCCATGTCTGCATTTCTATATCAAGAAAACTAGTCAAGTTGCAATCAAAACTCCTAGTAGTCATTTATAAACCCAAAATTCACCTAGTAAATATCTAATATGGCCTCAACACATACTCCCACAACACACATTCAAACAATCTACAAGACCATTGGCAAACCAATCCAAAGGTTATACAAGACCACTAGTTCTTCATATGGGCAAAAATTTTTAAATAGAAAGTACTTTCATACCTGTTTTGGTAAATTTTTAATTGAAATCCATTATAAGAAATTTAATAACATTTTTGAGTTTTGATCCTATTTGATTCTTACAATTTTCTTTTTGAGAGAATGGCTAGTGTTAGTGCTTGCTTGTAGCATGGATTCAACCTAAGAAAGTGCCTAACAAGTCCAATATTGAGAAAAAATAGTTAATGTGCCGTGTGATGTGCGTGTAAACTCTTATTCATTTTGAAAATTTTAATAGAAAATTATTTTTATGGTTCATTTATAATACTCATTACATGTTATCATATTCAAGAAATTAATTTTGATTATAATATAAGCCATTAATTATATTTGAAAAATTAATTTTGATTATATATTATATGTCACTAAAACTAGTTTAAAAATGTAAATTGTTGGTCAAATATTACATTGCCTCTTTATACTCTTCATACTTACAAAATACTAAGAAGATCGGAGATCTATGAATATTTTATTTGTAAAATATTTGATCAAACAGTAAATAGTAATAGTGTCCAATTAATATGAAAATCAACATGTGTGTGAAGGACAATGAATATGTGTAATCCAATGGCGCAATTCTAAATGTATTGAATCAATAATAAATAAATAAATAAATATATATATATATATATAACATTTTGTATATATTACGAGACTACTGAGACCAAGTTTGCTTAAACCAAGTTTCGATCTTTTTAGAAACTTGGTGTTCTCATTTCTCACCGTCTCCAAGGAATAACTTCATTGAAACAGCAAAGCGAATCATATCCTTGACAATTTTACTTGTTTAATTGGAGACAATGTTATCAGTGATAAGGAATTTAATGAAACTTGGTAGGGCATCGAAGGAGTCGCCAATGGAGAGAGCCACCTTGTCTTTGCCTTCTTCGGCCATGACATGAATCTCAAGTAAATCCATTTAAATCCTTATACATTTTTTTTTGTTTAAAATGAAAAACTCTATATGATCTCACTCAATAATTTAAACAAACAACATTATATGAGTGGATTGAATGCCATGTTAGTCAATATTGACGTGGTCCAACGGGAGTATTAAATAATTTCTCCTATATTAAGTGTAAAGCCAACTAAAAATTAGGGATTTATTTACTCAAAGTGACTACTTCCACAATCCACATTGCTTCCTAAAATATGCCATCATTGAAAATTTGGACGTGCTTATTGAGCTTTAACCTCGTACAACTATTTATGATACCTAATGATTTTATTACTGTACACTTCATTTGTTTTAGCACCGTAGAAAAACACATCCTTTAGGAAATGTGACTTGTTTTCCTACATTTAGTTAACTCTTAAAAAAGTGAAAATGATCTCCAAAACATTATCACTTGGCTTTTATAGAAAATTATTAGTGTTATATGTAAGCGTGGAAGTGACAAAGGTTAGGGGTGTCCAAGCCACCTAGTAAACTGACCCACCCATCTCACACCCAAATTCAAACCAACTACTCCAGCGGTCAGTGGCAGGTCTCCACTCTCAAAATCCGAAACCAGTAGGTCAATTGGCAAGTTTCCTCCTCCAAAACCTGAGCCACCCAACACGACCATAAAAACCAAGAAAATCCAGCAAAAACCAACGTTTTCCGTTGATAATTTCTATTAAGATCCACTAGATTGGACAAGATCTCAGCCAAATTTTGCGAGATCTCATTAGATTTGGTAAGATCTCCACCAAATCTAGTGGAAATCTCACCAAATTTGGCAAGTTTTCAATAGAACTTGTGAGACATTCGCCAGATCTGGTGAGATCTTGCTGGATCTAAGCAGTAATGGTTTTTGCTCCGAGGTTGCCAGGTTCGACCGACCTGATCGGCCCCTGACACATGATCCGACCAGTTCGAGTTGACTCCCTCACCAGTTGGCGATGAGTTCAAGAAAAATTCACTTCATTTGGTTAGGCCGGTTGTCGGTTAGGCACAAACCTAACCTGTGGACAACACTAAAGAAGGTGATGGCATAGGTTGGTGCAATAGTGATGCTAGCGACGGTGTTATGGTGAAGGCAAAGGTGGTGATGGCAAGCATTGGCAACAATGGTATGGTGGTGGTGTTATGACATTGGTAATGATTGGGATAACAATGGATGTGGTGTGATGATGGTGGTGGTGATGAGAATCGTGGAAGTAGTGACAACACCTGATGATAATGTATAGTTGCGACAGTGGTAATAATGACAATGGTGGTAGTTTCTTAGAAAAATAAATAAATAAAGAAGAAGACAATGGTAGCAAAGCGATGGCAATAATGGTAGTAGTATGACCGTACCAATGGTGACCATGAAATCATGATGACAACAATGGTTATGTCTTTACGGATGTTGTCATTCACAGAAACGAACAAACAATGTAAAGTACAAGAGTGACGAAAAGAATAGAAAACACTTTTAGAGAAACATAAAACTTTTTATCACTTTTTAAATATGGGCAAAGAATAGGGATCATTGACCTTTTCTTTTCACTTTGCCAAATATTGTTTAATTACATATCTAATCCGCAATCTTTGCCTTGTGTTTCAAAATCATCCGTATCCTTTAAAATGTTTCATTTCAATCCTTATACTTTTCAAAAAAGCCCTTACCATTAGTTATTACTTTGATTTTTTTTTTAAAATAATTACAATATGCTACTAACCCCGCAACTCGAATTCTTTCCCTCCAAGACCTCCAAGCACTTTGTGCATGGGGATGTACCAATTCAGCAAAATCTTAGGATTAAACCTTCATAGAAAAATATTTGCCATTACTGATTTCTGTTTTTCACAGTATCAAATAATAGAAAAATGTAAATAAAAGTAAAAATGTAAACGGAACATTAGGATGCACTGGATGGAAAATTGGTTTTTATTTATTTATTGATATATATATATATATATAATTGGTTTTTATCCACCTTTTTCTAACTTGTTAATCCTTTTTCTTACTTGTTAAAATATTAAGTCATGAATAATGCTAGAAACACAAATTATTTTACAAAATTTTTTACAAACTGCTGATGTGGTGAGTAATTACATGAAAAAATAATATTAATAGTGAACCTAGATGAAAACCAATAAGAAGTTAGCCACATCAGCATTTTATAAGAATGTTGTAAAATAGTTTGTGGCTATAACATTACTTGTAGGTCAAAGCTTTCATAGGTTCAATTAAAGCTCACTATATTATGTGGAGATTTAGAACAACTTCGTCTGGGATATAATTTCACACCAAACATACCTTCACAGCTAAATTTGGTTCACACCAGTGACCAGACATCAGCTATAATTTGTATCTAGTGTTCATATGCTGATAGACTGCATAGAAATGCTAATGTCCATGTCTTATTGCCAGCTATAAGATCAAAGAAATCCGGAAAGGAAAAAAAGAAACCGTTATTTCCATATTCCAACAGAAAATCTATATAATATGGGACCCAATATTAAAATAAAATAAAATAAAATAAAAATTCTAGAAAATGTGCTTGAAAGGGGGAGGCATGAACAACTTGACAGCATCTCTACTCCAGACTCCACAGAACAAATAGGTGGAATAAGACACTAGAGCACTAAAGCAAACTCGACCAACATGGCAGAGAGGTCTTGACATTATAGAAAAAAAAGAGAATAAAAACCACTTTGATCAGTCTTCAAACTCATGCATATGATCTAAGAGATAGTTGGCTGCCAGCTCCTCATTCTTGTTGCACGCAAAGAAAACCTCCAATACTATTGCTCGATCAAAGCCCATTGCTTCAAGCTGCAAAACTTTGGAACGTTAGTAAAGATTGCATGAATAGTCAAGTTTCGCATCAATTCCTCACATAGCTTTCCTTATAAGACTAAATATATGGATTTAAATCCTATATATTATATATTATTATTACTGAAATCAGCATATAAAAATCAAATCATAAACAGACCACACGTTCAGGTTCTTTGTCCCAAATGTATATGAATACATTGAATAAGGCCTAATTGCTCACTAACAATTTGGTGACACTGACAAATCCAGAGATCTTAAAGCTAGGTTCAAAGGAAATCAACCATATCAATTTAACCAGAGATTTTGCCATATGAAACGTTGATAGTCAAAACTCCACAAGCTTGTCTGATCTGACTCAACCTGACAACGACAGTATAGGCAGCTGGCTGTACGTTTCCGGTCTTCAAACCAACCCTTATCAGAGCCAACAGGTGGGGTGCCTGTCACCTGCCTAACCTGTACTGCCCTTAAATAGTAAATACCACCCCCATCCCTCAGCCAGCCCATCTATCATTCCAAGCTTCTAATTGCCCTCCCTAACATCAACATGTCCCACACTGGCAAACCCCCATCCAGCAACAGGTTACCAGATCAGCAACCAGCAATGAAATTACTGTAATCAACTGCCTATCCTAACACTCAATCCGATCAAGTGGTCTGATTGAGTCAGTTGACGGCAGGTACCCCCCCCCCCCCCTTCTCTCTCTCTCTCTCTCTGGGGGAACATGCTCTAGCCAAGTGGCAATTTTATTCCCCACCCGAGCCCTTAACCCCTTCATTTCTCTCCCTTGCCGTTCAATAGCTACCCCCACCCGAGCCACTAACCCCTTCATTTCTCTCCCTTGCTGTTCAACAGCTACCCCCACCCATCAAAACTACTGCAATCAACTGCAGATCCAAACACTTAATCCGGTTGAGTGGTTTGCTTGAGTCAATCAACGGACAGTTTTGTTTTTCACCACCCAATGATGCTCGGGTCAAGTGGCACTTTTACTCCCCAACCAAGCCTGACTGACCCATGATCAGCCCTAATTATTGGATCAATTCTTTAGGTGACAGAATAATAGACTATACAGAATATAGTATGATTGTGTAACACTTAATTAGAGAAGGAACACATTATAAAACTTGATAAGAATTTGAAGGCATTAGGGCTATTTCCTATTGCTGCTTCCCACTCTTAAGTTAAAAGACAACAGAATGTCATACCCAAAGCTGCAGTTGAATACAGACTTCAATACAAGCATCAAATCTTATAAACTTTTGATCATTACCAACAACAGCAACAATGCAAAGACAGTAACAAAATTCCTAACATTAATTCCAAAGCAACAGATTTTTTTTTTTTTTAAAGAGCAAATAAAAAACAAGAGCCGACAAACTTACACGTTCAATGGCCTCACGCTCCTCAGGTGTGACAGTCACAGCCTGTGGCATACCTGAAGCTACCGGACCGAGTAGGTTCCTGATTATACATTAATATGTAAATAGGCATTATGTTAATTCAACTGTGAAAATAAACAGAAGCAAGTGATAGTGCATAATAATCATCTCACCCTTCTCCTTCAACAGGTTCATTTATCAGGCGTAAGAAGTCAGCCTGATGCTCCTGGATAAGTCGCATTAGGTGTGGATTTTGCTTTCCTAGTTCCTGAAGCATAGGCTGCAGTAGAGAAGAATGTCAGAAGTAATCAATGTTAACATAAGTTATTAAATTAATCAAACTGACAACCAAAACAAGGGAACACACGATAAAGAATACCTGCAATATTTGGGGATTTGCTTGAACCATAGTTCGCAAGGCTTGGAACTGAAATAAAGAACACATAGCTTTAAAAACCTCAAGCAAGTTGGTATACAGTAAAAACCATCATTCAGATTAATAAAAGAAAATCATAGATAAGAAACCTGTTGACTGTTACGTAAGAAATCCAAGGTGCCTGCACCAGCATTTGAACCCACAGCGGGAAGGCCCTGAATAAGGAAGACAATAGTCCATAACTCGATTCTAATAAAGTTCATAAATTTATTAATCTAAAGATATACACCTGTGGAAACAGATCTAGTGGGTTTGCATTGGGCCCACTAGCAGGTACTGCTGGTTGTGGAGCCTGGGCTGGAGGGTTGACTGCCTGCCCGCTAACAGGAGCTTGAGCAGCTTGAGGAACTTCAGCTGGCTCAGGAATTCCCTGAAACATATTAATTTTCATTTTAATCCGATGTGATTACAAATACAGAGTCATGATTACTTTGATAGCAACATAAGAATAAATGTGAGAGTAAAATGAACAACATGTTTATCTCAACATGAAAATGTCATTCCCCATATGATCATGCTTATCTAGATGGAAGTTTAGTCGGCTATTAACTAGTAAAAAATTTAAACTCAAAAAAAACATCTACAGCTTAAATTCCCCAGATTCCGTCCAATAATCCAGTTTTTGTTGATATCACTTAATAAAAGTTCTCTTGTTTAAATTCACCATTTGCTAATCCATTCCTAAGCCTTTCTTCTCCAATTCGTATATCAGCACACCATTGTCCATGACCAATTGCCACAAAAAGGCGGCCTCAGAGAATTCTCTCAATCATAAACCAGGATATCATGGGCCCAACATCAATATCCCCTTCAGTAGACATCAAGATGTGGTAAACAATTTAATTTGCATACTTTTTTTTTTTTTTTTTTTTTATAAACACAAGTCCAACTGGTAACTCTGTTACCAATGAGAACTGCAACTCCGCCTGTAAAATTGATCCAGCAACCAAAATTTAAGCTTTTATTTTTACATTCAAATCATTTTAAACTTGGACACATTCAGATGAATATTCCATAATTTGCATTACTTAATACAATGGTTCTTAAAAAAACTTTAAATTTTAAATTCCTATAACAATACTAATTGTATTTCACATTTTTCAGTGCAGACTCACTACAGATATCCATAGTGATGACCAAAACAAATTCTGCTCAATTCAAGGGGGGAAAAATCAGGCATGACAACCCTCTTCCCCAGGAAGACTTAATCCTCAAACCTTAAATACCCTTTTCATACATCTACCAGTTACAAGTTCTCTGCTGATGATGTCATAAGCTCATTGTTAACCAAGTTGAAAACATATAAAATACACAAAGTTATTAATTAAGCTTGAAGAAAAATCAACCCACGACTGACAAGCTAGATCCACTTACACAGTGAGCCACAAACGAATAATGAAGCCATAGACTGGGAATGAACTTACAGAATAGAGATACTCAACGGCTCTTTCAGGGTTGTTAAAAGCAGCACGTAAAGCACGGACAACGGTGTCTCGGTCCCAGCTTCCTCCACCCATATCTAGAATCTGTTGAACGGTAGTCTCTAAAGTACTTCCTGCAACAAGATTTGATGCTGCTTGGCCATAGACATCTGATTCTGAACTGTATAAACCCAAAATAATAATAATAATGATAACAAATAGAAGGATATAGTCAAAGAAATATCATAAAATTCAAGTTATAATTACATAACAATCACATAAGTGACTTGAAGGTCTCTGAATTATACAATCTAGAAAGAATGGAAGGTCAAAACATATGGTTTTAACCGTCAAGCATAGGACTTATATTCAGATACTATGATCCTTAATACTCACGAAGCAGGAGGGGCTGCAACAGGAGTGGGTTCAGGGACAGAAGGGGCCCTACACAATTCAAAAAACAGAAGTAGAAAAGTTAGTTAGAACAATAAGTGGACTGTGTGTTTACACCCCCACCCCCCCCAAAAAAAAAAAAAAAAAAAAAAAAAACTTCAAACAGATCTCTCACGGTGCTGCAGTTGGGGCAGGAGGTTGAGAAGCAGGTGGTGGTTGTGTCACGGTAGGAGGGGAAGTATTTGTCACCGTAGGAGGGGAAGTACTTGCAGGTTGAGCCTACACATTTAAGTGGCTCAATTAGATCAACTTCAAATGGCAACATTGACTATGATGCTGACATTAACCATACAAGCAGAATAGACTTCAACAGCATCATCCATAATTACCTGGCTTGTGGGTGCAGCTGCTGTACTTGAGGTTCCACTTGATGAGACCTTACTCTACAATTGTTTCAACATGTATTCATTAGCACAAACATTAAAGCAACCAGCAAACAAAATGTCTCTAAGAAGAAGTAACTTCAAGAACCTCAAAAGCCTATAAGACACGCCCATAACTCTTTTATAAGTACATCTTGTGATATAGAAAACCACCATATATGAAGAGTAGATGGGAATACACTTGTAAACGATACCATAAAAGTATGGTTTCCAGTGTTTTTTAAGTGGTTAGAACATGATAACTACAAATTAGTACACCAGACATAAATGGCTGTCAAAGGGTAAGACCATATCCAAGTCCCACCCCCCCCCCCCCCTCTCTCTCTCTCTCTCCAAGGACCCCATTGAAGTGGGACCAACAAAATGACCTTTTATTCTAGAGAAAATATATGCCTCGGTTGCGTATAATCTTTTGCAGAAACAATTCCAGCTCAAATAGAGAATAAAGCTTGTAATAACTAATAAGGCATGCAGCCAATAAACTAGAATTTGAAATTTATATACTCATAACACTGCCTAGATTGTATAGCATGTCTCATTTTTTATGCAGTCAACCCCAACCAGATAATGTTGTAATTAGATTGGCCACCAAAATCAGACTCGGTCACTCTCTTTGAATATAGTAAAAACATGATGGCTACGAACTTAGGAAAACACATGGATCTAGCAAAAACTAGTTCTAACTGGAGCAGTCCTTTTCTTTTCCTTTGCTACACAAAATTGAAGCCTAAGAACTGCTCTGACTGCACACCAACGTTTGAATCTAACATAAAAGGTTCTGTTCAGTTAACAAGTTCTAAAATGGATAAAAGAATCATATGACAATGTTTCAGATGGTTCTCTAAATAATTCAAATAACAAATTGACATGAGCCCTACTGATAGATAGGCCAGTGGTGAACCCTACTGATAGACAAATTGACATGCAAATAAGATAGAAGATTTAACAAGACACTCTTGTGGCCATTATTTTAACTACTTTAAGTGGATCCTAAATGGAAACAACATTTTTCTTGCGTCCATTTGTTCTTTTTACCTACATTTAAACATCTAAACATAAATCTGGAATTTCCCTTCTTTTGTCAATATAATGTGAATTCTATATACTCCCTATCCCAAAAAAAAGAAAAAAAAAAGAGTGAATTCTATATACCCACCACCCCCACCTAGAGAGAAAACAGAAACGAAGAAAATAGAAGTTTTAGTTTATATATTTTTTAATCATAGTCAACACCAGCAGAACTTATTCATTTGCCAACTTGAATGGTCTCACACTTAAATTCATCAACCTTAATAACATATCATCACACTATAATTTGACAATTGTTTTCAATAAGTTAAAACTATAATTCTCCCCAACTTTCTTTCCTTCCATTTCTAAAATGAGAAGGCTAAACCCATTGAAGATAATCAAATTAACCTTGGTTAACATGATGACAACAAAACTGTTCTCCGCAACTTTATTTTCTTCTAGTGTTGTGCCATCTTTAAGAACTTTCCCCTGATGGATAAGCATCTGTTGTGCGGCAGGGTAAACATCAGAACCCTGAACTGTCTCGATGCTTTTCTTGACATCAGCAACCTGAAAATATCAGGTAAAAAAGATCAATTGGAACACTGAGCTGAAAGTCATGAGATGGACAAAAATAAAATAGCAGCAAAGGAAACACAAAAATAAATTGCACAAGAAACTATAAACCGATCCTTTTGTAAAATTCAGTGAGATTTTAAAAAAAAATTTATACTATCATTCGATAACTTTATTTGTAATTATAAATGCACCTAGTGGGTCTTGAACCCATGACCTCACCTCCACCTTGCTCTTAGAAGGGGAGGATGTACCATTTAAACTAGAGCTCATTTGGCACTATCATTTGATAACTTCACAATGGGTTCAATGATGCTTGAACTGTGAAAAATACATGCTTGCGTAAAAGCTTGGGATGCAAGCAAAAATATTATTCAAAAAACTGCATCCTGCTACAGAGGGAGGGAGAGACAATTTCCCATCTATTTCATGATTGTATTTCCTATCTAATGTCACTTTTTCACCACTTGTCCTTGTTTTCCTCGAATACATTCAGTAAACTTTTTTGATAATCAAGACTGCATCTAACCTATGCTGATGAGAAAATTTATTGTCTTTTACTGGATAGGCATTTTGAAGAATGATCAGGAAAAACAAATAAATTGTTAGCTCTAAACATCAAAGGGAGCAATGCCCCTTTCCCTTGGGCCCACTCAATCATCCACAAAACATCAAAGGGAGAAATTCCAAAGATTGCCACTCGAAGCTACACAAGGTAATAAAAAAAGTAATTAAAACATGGAGATATCTTCATATAGAAATTACTAGGATGTTAGCAAGTATGATAAAAACAGTAGGATCCAAAGAAAAGCCAGCATCATAAAACAGAAACGCTTTCCTGGGTAGTAGTAGTTCACAAAGTTAAAAAAACTCATACTCATTTAGCCCAACTAGAGTCTAGAGCACTTTTATTTTTTATGACATGGAACCTGACCAAGGCGGGGACCCTTTGGACCCACCACTGGGGAGTAAAACATCGATACACTACCCCAACTAGAGCATTACATCACATTCCATCCTTAAATAAACTTAATCAAGGGTGTATAAGCTCAAACCATCTGCAAAAAGAGATGTCAATCCCAACTAACAAGGTGCCCCCTTTGATACTGAATCGAATATAATATTGATGCCGGATACTTAAACAAAGCACTACAAACTCGCCCAAACCTAATAGTACACGAATTACACAAATTGAACCTCCTTAAGAATAAAATATCTAAATTAAACTAAACCACTTATCTACAATTCACACCAAGGATACAAATTTGCAAAAGTCAAGCTCTTTTCTTTTAAGTACAAAATTCAAGCATAATTCACAACACACACACACACACACACACACACACAAAAAACCTAATAAAATTCTACAAAGAAAGACAAATCAACCGCTAGACAAAATACAAAAAACCTAAACTTAGTCTGCACAAGTAATAAAATAGGGAAATAAAACCCTAATTCAAAACTAATTCCACGTACAATACCAAATAAAACCCTAATTTCACAACAATCAATCAATTATCCACATAATCGTCAAAAAAACCGTACATAAAATAAAATTTCCAATAATTGAGAGATTAATAAGAGAAGTATTGGTACCGAGTCCTCGGGTTTCACTTCGATCTCGAAGTGAGTACCCTTGAGAGTCTTCACGAAGATCTTCATCTTCCTCTTCGCTCTACGACACTCGCTCGCTCATCCGTACGGTCTCCGATTCTCTGGTGAGTCTCCGACGACGTCAAAACAGAGAGAGAGAGAGAGGGAGAGAGAGCAGTGAAAGAGAGAAGAAACCGAAGCAGTCAGTCACTGCGAGAGGAAATGAAAAGCAAAAGCTGGACTCGCTTTTTCGGCTTGTGGTTTATAGATGGTGTGGGAAATGATCAGATACTACCGGTATATCTGGTAGTAATTTTTTGGCCTAATGAAATAGCGCAACGTGGACAAATAATGTAGTTGTGTTGAAACGTGTCGCGATTTAATTGGGCAGTGGTTAGTGTGTTGAGTTTGGGTTACGTGAACTTGGAATGAAAGAGCATTCATGTGTCCAGCAAACTTTACGTAAGGAGAAGTTTTGGGATTTATCCGTAGATGTGGCACGCGTTCCTAATCATTTTCTTTCCTGAAGGAGGGAGCTGCTTTCTTTTAAGGCCAATATGATTTTTTTTTTTTTTTTTTCCTTTTTTTTTTGAGAAAGAAGGCCAATATGATCTAGTTCGTTATTTATGTCAAGTGTATTAATTCATTTTGACACGAACGAACTCACCCATATATAATTTTATCAATGCCCTCTTTATCCAGCTTAAGTCAAAAAAAAAAAAAAAGTGTTAATTTTAAATATAAAAAAAATTGAATGAGCAAAAGAATTTTAATGGTTGTCAAGTTACTTAGAATTTGGTGAGGTGGCTAACATGGAAGTTCAAACTAAAAGCTACTAAGTTGGCCAAGGCATCCTAAAGCTCACCAAACCCACCAAAGTCAAACTCCTAACAAGGGAAAAAATTTTGCTTATCTTCTTGTGATCTCCAAATCATTTGCTTTTAACCTCTTACTAGATAAAGAACAATTCCTAAAATTAAGGGAAGAGATTAGGTGAAATCAAATCACTATAATGTCAGAATTAGTCTCCATCGGTAATATAAAAAGCACTTATCACAAAAACCTTAAAAGGTGCAAAAAACACATATTGCTTTTGAGATGCTTTTCATCATCCTCTTTGATTAATTACTGACTTAATCATCAACGGCTCCCCTTCCAACGTTTGGCTTTGTCTAAGGGAAATGATTTTTCAACATTTTCTCTCAGATAAAGAAGATAAGATGCTTACAACTAGGAACAAAACTTCCAATAAGAGAAACAAAGACCATGAAGCGCGAACTCGTGATAACCATGTCACCATCTTGGAATGACAAATCCAAGAACCCATCTAGGGAATGCATAAGGTGTTCTAACTGTTGGAAATAAGAGATGAGTGCAGCGGAAAATAAGTTTTAAACGGATCTACTTCAATCGATATTGATAACACGTACTAAGTAAATTTCAGAATTCGAGAACAAGAGATCGTACCTTGAAGCGGTGAATTTCAAAATCGAAGATCAAACGTTCTTGGGAAGACTTTTAATCTTCACTCCAATTCCACTTGATACCCAAGATGTGTGGTCTCTCAATTGGTAACAAAAGGGTGATTAGAGAGTGACAAAAACTCACATACACACCACTTCACAATGATGTTTCTTCCTTTCAATATTCTGAACGTTTTTCCCTTTTTGTATCTAACCAATTATCTAATTGGGCTGGCCTTTTGGGCCTTTCCAATTGGGCTTAAGTTTGTGGCTTGGAGTGGGACCAAAAAGGACCAATAAGACACTAGCTCCAATGGGCCTTGGGCTTTTCTGTCAACTCTTGACAAGTCCAAAGTTACCATTAACTATATTTATTACCACTATATAAATATAGTTGCACTCTAGGCCTTATCAATAAATTATTTCCCAAAACTTTATTATACATACAACCCATTTCATTAAAATATTCGTAGTAATACAAAGTCATTAATATTGACTGCCACTTTGAAGATTACTACATCTTAATCCTTGAGTACCCGGTTTAATCCTTTATGTTATTTATAATATATTTATGAAATCCAATTCCATAAATATATACTTTAGTAACTCTTTACTAAAGTGGTTGGGCCCAACACTCTGAATAACCAAACCCATTAAACTTATCTCAAGGGAATATTTTATATCTCCGTTAAGAGATTATGAATTCCGTCTTGAGAATATATGTTCCATCATCACTAAATGCGGCTGCCCAACATACTGAGATTTTGACCATAACTTATAGATCTCACTCCTGATATATCAAAGCAACCTACATCTCATGATCAGGTCCATTATTCTCTCAGGATTTAGAGTTGATGTAAATAGAAGTCGTGAGATTTATTATTCAATTGACAGTCTTTAGGAGAATAATAAATCTCACAGCGGTCCAGTTCAATATGTCTTAACTCTTAAAACATATTAACATACCAACTAGAAGTCTCCACTTCCATGATCAAGACAAATCATCTTAGTTGATATGTTATAGTCTTCGCAAATGAAATGCCCAATTTCATCACCGACTACGAACTAAAATTCTGAGTTTACAAAGAACTTGTGATTTATATCTTTCTGTGACTTTTCACATAAATCACATACTATGCATCTCATGGACTAAGATAATGTCCCACTAGTTCATAAATAGTCTCATATAATTAAACAACTTAATTATTCATGACATGCCTATAAATTGGATTTTAGGGCACAAACCCTAACAATCTCCCACTTGCCCTCAAAGACAATTTACCACATATCCGACACTTATCTCCCTATAGAGTAATTCATAGTCACTCTAAGGCAAGGCTTGGAAACAAGTTTCAGCCAGATTTAATGCATAAATCATCTTTTCTACTACTACTTTTCGCGTACTCATATCTTCTCTAATGAGATGATACTTACGCTTGATGTGTATCTTCACCACCTAGGATGAACACATATCTTGAAGTCCAACTTCATGAATCATAATCAAACTACGAGTCAGTATTTGTACATCCAGTAAATATCAAATCCTCACTTTTGTGGAAAAACATATAATCTCTCATTCTCCTAAGATATTTGAGTATATGCTTTACTCTCACTAAATTAAGTGATCTTTGATTCAATTGATATTTGCTTACCATACCCACCGCAAAATAGATATTTAGCTTAGTATATAACATAGCATAAAGACTTCCTATCGATTTGATATAAGGAACCGTCTTATATGCTCTTCCTTTATATTTCTTAGAACCATAGTCCTATATAAAGGAACTTCAAACTTAAAAGGAAAGAATCCTTTCTTGAAGTATTACATGCTATACTTGGCTAGAATTTAATCTATTTAAGCAGTTTAAGATAGACCCAACATCCTAATTTCTGAATTATAATAAAGTTTAATTCTTAGGATGTGACTAGTCTTTCTTAAGTACTTTATATCAAACTGGACTAGACAATCAAAACTCTATTGATGACAATAACTCTACATCATCCTTAATGATTAGAATGTCATCAATATACATTATGAGATTTATTATTCTATATAGCTTTACACACATAAGGTCTTTTAAATACTTGATCAAAATCAAACAATTTGATTTCTTGATCAAAGATGATATTTTATGATTTAGATGCTTGCTTTAGTCCATAAATGGATTTTAAGCAACTAGCATACTAAACACTACTGGTTCTTTGTTATGAACAAGTCTAGGAACATCATATAGATGTCTTCCTCAAGATTGCTACTAAAAGAAGTTTTCTTGATATCCATTGCCATATTTCATCCAAATAAAATATAATGGATAAAAGAATCTAGATAGAGTCAAACTTGACTATAGGTGAAAAAATCTTTTCATAATCGAACCATTTCTTTCTGAATAAATCTTTTCGCCACTAGTTTTGACTTTGAAGGTTTGCACCTTCAATTCTATCAATCTCAATTTCTTGTAGACCTATTTGAGAACAATAGGCTCAATGCCAATAGGCGCCTCTACAAGTTCTAGACTTTAAATGAAATCTAATTCTATTCACATAACCTTGATCCAATAATTCATATTCATATCATCTATTACCTTTACGTAGGACCGAGGATCAAATTCATATCCTTGTGGAATGACTTCAAAAGTTTATCCCAAAAGTATGAATTTACAATCCTCCCACTACGATATTGTACCCGTGTACTAGCTATATATTTAGAATAATGCCTTGTGGTATATCTAATACAACCACCTCATTTCTAAATGTATTTTATAGTTGTCTTACAAAAAATTCTGACTTCTCTTCTAGAACGATTCTTTAAGATTATTCACATAGTCATCATCAAGAACTTTGTATTTGTACATTACAAATATCTTATAAGAACTTTGTATTTGCACTTTACAAACATCTTGTCATCTTTATGACTACCAAAACAATCTTCTGCAAATCCTTTTGGATATTTATTATAATCACACATTTTTCTACCTTTTGATTTCAATTTGTCAGACTTCCTTTCTAGCACAAGTGCCGGACATCTCTAAAAGTGGAAGTATCATATACTAGGTTCTCACCCAATCCACAATTTGACAAATGTCATAGGAACAAACTTTTGAAATCAATTTTAGAAAATGTATAGTAATTATTAGAGTATATCTCCAAAAGAAATAAGCAAATGGAAATACTTATCATGTACTTTAGTATTTCTAAAAGAGTCTTATTCCTCCTTTATGTATGCACTGACTTAAAGAAGTCATTAATACTATATTCCTTTACAATAAAGGAGTCCTAGATCATATTATCCTCTAAATAGAATTCATAGATTGGGAATATTACAAAATAATGGTTTTAAAAACCCATCTTTCACCAATCTTGAATACAATTTAGATTAATAAGATCTAGACTTAAGTGCCAAAACATACAACACCAAAGGATGAAAACTTTCTCTTTAAAAAATAAAACATGTAAATTTCCATCTAGAAAACAATCATGGACAAAGCTTAGTTTAACCAAACCAGAAACACTTTCTTTTGGTCATACTTTTAAGTCTAATTTCCTTTTGGCAACTACTAGGGCAACTTGCTTGCCAAACTTTTTTTTGGTATTATAATTCTTCTTCTCATCACCCTTACCTTTCGGTTTAGGCTAAGAATTTGAATTAAATCATATTGATCCTAGCCTTAGCTTTTAGGATGTCTTCCGTTACATAGAATTCACTAATCAATTCAGATAATATAAAAAGAATTTATTTTCAAAACAGTCTAAATTGATCAAATGAATCTAACAAGGACTTGTGGATCATATCCACATGAGATTAACATTTAATCTCAACATCCAAGAATTCCAATTCATTTTTAAAAAAAAATATTTTCATAAAATGATATAGAATTGGAACTTCTTAAGCTTTTCTTAGCACTCAATATGATTCATACCAAACATCTCATTTAAACTTGTCTAAGTTTAGTACTAACTCTTGCATCTCATGCAGTAGCACAATTGAGATAGAAACCAAAGTAACATATTAGCATTTCAATGGAGACTATGATCATATCATAAGCTATCTTCCACAAATGCATCATGTATAGGAAATTATGACAATGCTGAATCAAAACATGAATATTTACTTTAGCTCCTTTAAGCACCATGTCCAAAATTATTTCTTAGTTAATGTGATTCAACTAAAATAGTAGCTAGAGGACAAAATTTATGACAACTTTATTTTGAGACCATGAACTTAAATACCAGGACATTATCATTTTGCATCCATAACCATATAATATGGAACCCGAAAACCATACTATACTAGGTGCAACGACAACCAAATCCTGCAATTAATATTCCTCGGAAGCGAGGTCATACCAATCACTATGATCAGGCGAGAATTATTCTCATTATTAATGCTATCATGGTAACTCTTACCAAACAAAAATAATTTGCCGCTTTTCCTTTAGCCTCTAAGTAATAATGACATAGCTCCGAAGGGAGGTTAACATTACACTTAGTCTAATGTACACCATTGCCTAGAATCAATGTGAGTCACCAAGTAACTCCACGGAAGCGTGGTCGTTCTCAATGTAAAAACACACTTCATCTATCATTTTGAAGTTTAATCTGTAGTACCATGAATTAAACACCCTTCGAAGGGAGCAAGGCATATACGCCAAGGCGAGGTGCCTAATCACACTACTATAAACCAGCAATGGAGGCTGTGAGAATCAACCCTTGAATCTCTCTCCCACTAGAAATTTTAAACAAGTGAAGTGTCTTGAAATCATTGTAATCTAATCACAATTTTAACCCTACACATCAAATGTGTTTAATTGTTTAAATTCAATGTGATATTACTAAGTCACGTCACAATAGCGTAACGAACATTCGCGCAATTACAAAGAAGTTTAACCTTGTAATCCGTGAAGTAAATACCCTCCGCATGGAATGCAAGACTCGAAGTCAAGACAAGTATCTATTCACATTACAATAAACTTAACAAAAGGGTTATTTCATCACTCCCACTCGTTATTTGGGTTTTTCTTAAATAATTGTGATCCCATCACAACTAATAACCTTGCACTTGATAAAGACTCTAATCTTATTAGAATCACTAACTAAAATGGAAGTCCTAAACTATTTAGGATTCCTTAAACACTAACGAATCAAAAATTAGTTATATAGAACTCTATCCTTAATTTACTTAATTTACTAGATAAAGTATTCTAATCTCATTAGAAACTATATAACTTTTTAATTAAGCTTTAATCTCATTAAAACTTCTAATTAAAATAAATTAAGTTAAAGACTTTTAATCATACAACAATTCTAATCTCATTAGAATGTTTCTTAAAAGACAAGTCCTAAACTATTTAGGACTAAGAGTTCTATTTAACTAATACCTTTGATCTCATTAGGTCTTTTAGTTAGAACTATGTGTAATCTAATCACACATAACCTTGCTCTTTAAAAAAAAAAAAAAAAAATTGAAAACACTTAGAAAAAATTCTAATTTTCTTTCTTTCGATCGATCGAAAGTTCCCCTCGATTGATCGAAAAAATTAAGAAATTCGAACTTGATCATCTGACTCTTTCGATTGATACTCGATTGCCTCTCGATCGATCGAAAAACAAATTCGATCAATCGACTAGCAATCGAAAATCAATTGATCTAAAAAGTCTGATCACTGTCTCATTCGATCGATCGAAAGTGATTTTCGATCGATCGAAACTCGCGAATTTCAAATTTCCAGAATTTTTTCTAAGGCAGTTTTCTTCGTTTTTCATGAACAAACATTCAACATATGAACATTACAGTTAGAGATTGATGTCAAAACTGAAATTCATTGATGCTAATGCCTTAAGATTTAATTTAACATACTTAAATTCAAATTTAAACAACATCATAACATCAATTTCAGTTTTCATCAAATCATAGTTTCAATAACATGCAGAAAATTAAGAAACATAATCTTCTAACAACATGAAACTATCATCTCTAATTCTAAAACTCACAAAACATGTTAAACAATACGAAATTGAAGACCGCTCTGATACCATTTGTTGGAAATAAGAGATGAGTGCAGTGGAAAATAAGTTTTAAACGGATCTACTTCAATCGATATTGATAACACGTACTAAGTAAATTTCAGAATTCGAGAACAAGAGATCGTACCTTGAAGCGGTGAATTTCAAAATCGAAGATCAAACGTTCTTGGGAAGACTTTTAATCTTCACTCCAATTCCACTTGATACCCAAGATGTGTGGTCTCTCAATTGGTAACAAAAGGGTGATTAGAGAGTGACAAAAACTCACATACACACCACTTCACAATGATGTTTCTTCCTTTCAATATTCTGAACGTTTTTCCCTTTTTGTATCTAACCAATTATCTAATTGGGCTGGCCTTTTGGGCCTTTCCAATTGGGCTTAAGTTTGTGGCTTGGAGTGGGACCAAAAAGGACCAATAAGACACTAGCTCCAATGGGCCTTGGGCTTTTCTGTCAACTCTTGACAAGTCCAAAGTTACCATTAACTATATTTATTACCACTATATAAATATAGTTGCACTCTAGGCCTTATCAATAAATTATTTCCCAAAACTTTATTATACATACAACCCATTTCATTAAAATATTCGTAGTAATACAAAGTCATTAATATTGACTGCCACTTTGAAGATTACTACATCTTAATCCTTGAGTACCCGGTTTAATCCTTTATGTTATTCATAATATATTTATGAAATCCAATTCCATAAATATATACTTTAGTAACTCTTTACTAAAGTGGTTGGGCCCAACACTCTGAATAACCAAACCCATTAAACTTATCTCAAGGGAATATTTTATATCTCCGTTAAGAGATTATGAATTCCGTCTTGAGAATATATGTTCCATCATCACTAAATGCGGCTGCCCAACATACTGAGATTTTGACCATAACTTATAGATCTCACTCCTGATATATCAAAGCAACCTACATCTCATGATCAGGTCCATTATTCTCTCAGGATTTAGAGTTGATGTAAATAGAAGTCGTGAGATTTATTATTCAATTGACAGTCTTTAGGAGAATAATAAATCTCACAGCGGTCCAGTTCAATATGTCTTAACTCTTAAAACATATTAACATACCAACTAGAAGTCTCCACTTCCATGATCAAGACAAATCATCTTAGTTGATATGTTATAGTCTTCGCAGATGAAATGCCCAATTTCATCACCGACTACGAACTAAAATTCCGAGTTTACAAAGAACTTGTGATTTATATCTTTCTGTGACTTTTTACATAAATCACATACTATGCATCTCATGGACTAAGATAATGTCCCACTAGTTCATAAATAGTCTCATATAATTAAACAACTTAATTATTCATGACATGCCTATAAATTGGATTTTAGGGCACAAACCCTAACACTAACAAAATTAGAAACTAATGCAACGTAGAATCCAGAACAGGACCAATAGCCTCCCTTCATCGTTTCAACCGACTAGGGCTAAGAATGAAGCCCAAGACCAGCTCAGAAAAACAATAAGCAAGGAGATGGCCAAGATACGGGCAAGTCAAAGGCCGTCACCAAGGTAGATGAAAGGTTGTGAGAGATGCAACAACAATTGGACCATATGATGAATGCTTCGAAGGACAGGATAGCTAAATGAATATAACTTTCGTGTCCAAAATCATAGACTACCCTTTCCCACCCAAGTTCAAGATGCCACAATTAGAGATTTTTTACGGTATAAAGGATCCCCTAAACCACTTGAACGCTAATAAGGCCTTAATACAATATTGATACGCTCGTCTTAAAATTAGATTTAAGACGAGCAAGATAATGCAAAAATCAATGAAAAAGTATCCAACACTTAGTCTTTTTTAGATTAAATCGTAATAAAGCTTGATTATAATTTAATTTCAATTGAATTATAAATCAAATAACCTTGGTTTGGCTCAAATGAGGAGTTATTGGAAAGATCTAATTGCCAATTTCAATTTGGTATGCTTGTTATCTAAAAATTCATTTAAAGCTAGCACCCTTCCCCTATGTGAAAAAAGGTTCCATTAGTTTCAAATTGTCCAAGAACGTCCCAGAATAGTTCAAATACTCATTCCCCTTTATTTTCTTCATTTAATTCAAGCATCAAATTGTATAATTCCACTAAATTCTTTAATTTTCTTCATTCATATGCTTTGTTTGATTGAATAATGGGTGTTAGTATGTTGAATAACATGTTTTACATGCTTTGATTGCTTCGAATTCCAATTGCCACATTTGTTTGGGTTTCCACTTTAAAATATAGCATGTTAATTTATTTGTTTAAGTTCATGTATTCAAAATAAGCATGTTTCAACTCTAAATCTCTATGTTGCTTGCTCAATATTGTTAGTGTAAAAGTGATGGGTGATCACACCATAATATGGTTCACCCTCACTCATAAAATAACCCCTACTTGTTAAACGGTGTTGCGTCACCAATCTACAATAAGGAATTAATTAAATTTTAAAGTTAGCTATTTACTAAGAGTAATGTTTTTTAGATAAGACATCTTTTAGAGAAATACACATCTTTTCACAAGATACATGAAGGAGTCTAAAGACTCTAAACATCTTTTAGATCAATGTTTTATCATGTAATTTTCATTTTGGTAGAATGTAATTAGGACCAAAGCCTTGTAATTTTCTATCAATAGTAAAAGTTACTATCAATGCAATACAGAAGTTATTTATTTGTTGACTTTTTTTTTTTTTTTTTGTATGAATAAAAATAAGTGGCAACTCCACACATTTTTCAAAGGTTCCCTGAATCTTTTTGGAGATGACAGTCTCTCTCTTACATGTAAGTATTTGTTTGACTCTGTGCATTTGGTGGAATTTGTGTATAGAGATTGAGAGAAGTTTGGTTGCAATCATGTAATTGATTTTTAGGAAGAATCTGTATAGAAACAAAACTTTGCTGGGAAGTATGTATACAAATTTTTGTTGAATTTATGTATTGTTTGTTTAGTAAGTGTTCTTTGCTTCTTCTCAATTTGGGAAAAATAATCATAGGTTTGGGTGTTCACAGATTTGTGTTAATTTTTTTTTTCTTTAAAATGGTTTTTCTTAATTGAATTTTTTTATTTCTTTAAATTGATAAATTAGTTTTTATTTTTATTTTTTATTCTGATGTGGCTTTTTTGTCAATAAAAATTTTATTATTATTTTAATGACACATTAGCGTCTAACGTGACACATGTGCACTCTGTGTACCACATATGCACTTTTCATTAATGAGATGACAATAGGGACTATATTGATAACAATGTGAAAATTGTTGGGATCAAAATAGAAGCTCCAAAAAAGTAGCTAGGGACCAAAATGGTATCTCACCCAAAATGTAGGGACCAAAAGTATATTTTTGACTATATACTATTAAAATTAGATTCTTATTTCCATGACATGAGAATGCAAAATGAACCACAAATGACACTTTCATAACTAGTATTAAAGATTCCAACATTCCACATGCACGAAATGATATAGAACACTGCCAAACATATGTAACTAAAGTAAAAAAAAATGTCATTAGTCTTAATTCACAAGAACACTATTTTTGTAATGATATATATATATATATATATATATTTTTTTTTTTCCATTGAGCAGCAGCCCCTTCAATGTCTTGAAACTTTACCCTTATTGTCGAAAATCAATACAAATACGATTTGCCTCTTACCAAGGGTTTAGACACAAACCCTAACCAAAGCTTTGTTGCAACTGAAATAAAATAACATGCTCCTCTTACAACCTCAATTTGCTACCCACTCGATCTCCACTTTGAGAGTTCTTGCTTGCCAATGTGTATAAGCAACAAGAATTGATCTCCTACAAATCTCCACATGACAAGACCCGAGGTTCTTAATGATGGAACCCAAGGCAAGGAGACTTTGAGAGAATGTGTATTTTTTTTCTTTCTAAATTACATTTATTTTTTGTGTGTTGTGTCCACTGTACCTCCAAGAAACTATACTTATATAGTGCACACCATAAAAAAATCCTAAGGCTTGGGTTTTCCTAATGAGCTATCCACATGGGTGCATATTTAGACTTTCCTACATGCCCAAATGCCAACATCCTCTCACTTGCCATAGTAGGTAGTCCACACATAACTAGAAGATATCTTTCATTTGCTTCTGTCCAATTGTCCTACACGTACAAGGGAAATGCCCCACGTGACTAGCAAGCCTAACATACGAGACAGGAAGTTTATAGCTAAGTTGCATCAAAATTGAGATAAAGTGTGATCCCTAAGAAACTAGAAAAAAAAAAAAAAAAAAAAAAAAGAAAAAGAAAAAGAAAAAGAAAAGAACAACTTGCCTTTGCCCAGACCTATACGACTATATCAGACTGAGTGTCCTCTAATCCCTCATAAGCCACAACCAACTTAGCATCACACTCAACCTATCTCGAGAAAACCACTTTGTCATGTACTCACTTCATGTCTTAGACTCCCTAAGTCAACATGAATTTTAGAGGCAAGCATATAACTAACATGTGTTATAAGATTGTCTTACCTTTGCTCTTATGTCACTCAAATTTGGTTTGAGACTCTTCTTTGTCATGCTCTAGTTAAGTTAAATCATGCATGTCTCTCTGGGTAGCACACCAAAGAGATAGCAATAAAGCCTCTATCTTGTGAAATAATCAACGATCACATAAGGTATAACACGAAAGATCGGACTCACATGGTGAGGAAAAAATGATTAATTCACTCACCTCCCTATTTGGTGGTCGTTGCTAGCACATTTGGTATGGACACATGCTGTAGTGGGTCTCTCTTTTGTCTCTAGGAGAATGTATGTCTTAGAGTGCATTGTTTATATTTCTACCTCACAGATCTTAGTCTAGCCGCTCCTAGCCCATGGCATGTGTTCTCTTCCAACCCGTTGTCCCAAGCGTCAGAGAGATCTCACATCTGGAAATTGTTGTTCTAAGGCTTATGGAATGTAATATCAATGCATATTAAAATTTTGGTCAAAGACAAGTTTTAGTAAGTCAAAATTGGACTGAAATTTTTGGGTTTTCATAAACCTTTTAAAACTAGGGTTTTAGTTGCTCTCTATACATGCCATAAATTTATATCATATTTTAAGAGCAAGCTAATAACATTATTAGAAACATATTTCTATGATTTATTCAATTTCATGTCATAACATGCCTTGAAAAAATACAAATTCAAAAATTAACCCAAAATTTTAATTTTATCATGTATATAGGAATTTTTCAAAGCAATAAAGATCATGACATCATTAATCTAAGAGTAAAAACAAGCGTATAGCTTTGATTCCAAATTACCAATGTAGAATATTATTATGTGCCATATATTCGAATGTCTCGCAAGATCCAATTACCCACTTCTTGAATCTTTTCTTGCTTGCTTTACAACTCTTCCACAAGACCTCTACTATTCTTGAAGCATCTTCTTTGTCACTAGAGAAGCTATCAGAGTCTTTTTTGGGATATCCACGCTCCAAATTCTTGGGTGCTCTTGATGGTGTCTCTAAAGAGGTGGGTTGCTAGAAAGGTGCTCTAAGAAATTGTATGTACGTTGTCTCACAATTTGTCTTAGTAGCTTTTTATTTTGCTGTTGTTTTTGTTTTTTTTTTTAATTTGTTTTATATACTGTTGTAGATGTATTTTAATACTAATGAGTGGTCTAACAGTCACTCAACAACTCATCTTAAATCATTCTACCCCTTATCTTGACAACACTATTGATATCAGTTTAAGTTTGAAGTCAAATTTAAATCCTTTTATCAAATAACCCATGTCGATGATCTATGGGTCATGTGTTACGGGTTGGGTCAAACATACCTAATTACTAACATTTTGGTTTGAACTCAAACTCAAAATTGCACCCTCCAAATGCATCTTTATGGGTGTTTGGCACAAGCTGTGGTCGTATTTGTTACACTTGAATGTTTTTGACTAAATAACAAATTGCACACTACCGCACTCTAACTTCGCCTAAAATTCATTTCATTCTGTAACTTCACTTTTGTTCAATTCAGCCCTCTAACTTTTAACTTTATTTTATTCAGTCTTCCTGTTAGTCTCATCGAAATCGCGTCGTTAAACAATGTAGTTTTGATTTGTTAAAGTTTTTTAATTAAAAAATGAAAAATCAATACTAGTTTTTTCTTAAAAAGATAAGAGAACTAATTTTATTTTCAAATATTTAAAGAAAAAATATTGGGAAAATTTAACATGGGAAATTTTTTTTTTATTAGTCTATTAATAGGATAGCAAAAAAAAAAAAAGTATCTAATCCAAAAAATTCATAACTAAAATTCATCAAAGCAACAAAAATTCAAGAAACCCATTCACATTTTGTTTCAATTTCTCTACTCTTTTTTAGTTATCAAAGCTGATAACAAAGGTCTGATTTTTCTTCTCATTGATTTCAACCAATCAGCATTGGTGGTAGCTTTTAAAGCTACCCTTCCCTTCCTACTATCTTCGATCAACCTAGTTCTCTCTTGATCTAACAAAAACATATAAATTAGCAAAATTCACCACAAAATCAAATCACATTGATATCCACATAGAATTAGTGGGATATCGTACGTGAGTGACTAAGCAAAGCAAGATTTGTGCTTCACCTCTATCACTCAACACAAAATTAAATCTCATATTTTTAATCGAGCCCTAGGTTTTCTGGTTCACAAGGAATTCATTTTCAGGGGTAAGATTCCTAATCTGGGGTTGCTCTAAAATAGATATGATTTCTTATTCAATGTTGCATTGAAATACAAAACTAATTTGATTCCTTTAATCACTCCATTTTGCCAGTTCCTAAACCGATATACTTTGTTTTGATTTGTTTGCGATTGCGATTTTAAATTTACTATTTGGTATTTAATTAAACAAAAACAAAAAAATGTGGTACCAAAGTTGTGTTAGGGAATGATAGTGAGAGATTTGTCTACATGATAGTAAAGGATGTAGGGCTAGATTTATTTATTTATCATTCTATTTCATATTAGATTTTTTGGGATTTGCTTTGGCAAAATGGGAATTTGCTCAAAGCTTCCGTTCATGATTGTTGCTATTTAGATCAAGAAAAGGATTTGTTTGCTTTCAATTGAGCAACTTTTATTCCACCCAAATCTTTTTTTCTTGATCTGTTTGTTCTTTTTTTGGTAAAGGAAAACATTTAAATTTTTAATTTTTTCCAAATATGGACCCACTACTCACAATCGGCCACAAAGGTTGTGGCAAATATTATTTTATTAAAAATTCATATTTGTTAATTAAAAAAGATATGTTGTTTTGTGGATCACTAATGGCAAAGTGTTAAGAGCATTAAGATTGGGGCGTCTAAAACACCCAAATTGTTATTTTTGAACACCAAATGCAAAAAAAAAAAAAACAAAAAAAAAAAAAGAAGAAGAAAAAATCCTGCTACATCTGGCTTCTTATTCTTAAATTTTTTTTTGCTTCATGCTACAGTAAACTCTTACATATAGAGTTTATTGTAGCAAGTTGGATATTTGTTTTTATTGTATTTTATTTGCTCTCTCTCTTTCTCTCTCTTTGTGGATTCGAAGCTCCGTGGCCACATTGCTAGAGCTCTAAGCTTTTCCATTTGTTGCCACTCACCGCCACCACCATCACGGTGGTGACCTCTCTTAGCCAAAACCAACCACTCTCTCATCAATCTCTCTCTCTCTCTCTCTTGCAATCGATTTCTTCAGCAAGCCTCCATGGCTAGTGTTGGGACATATATGTTTTAACTTGTTTAAGAACATATGTCACTTAGTTATGTAAATTGGCTAATCCTTTGACAAAACGCACTCTACTTGTAATTGGGTAGTTCTAGGTGTTTTTAATACTTCAAGAAACAATGTTTCAAGGTCAAGTGTTGAAGTCATCAAGTCTGTCCAAGAAAAAGCAAGTTGAAGTGCAGAATTTTTAAATCTCGACACCTCTCGATAGCTACCTCGACACCTGCTATCTGTCGAGAATTAAAAAGTCAGAATTCCAAATCTGATTTTCTTGGGATCCGTGAATATGTTTTTGGGACTTCTTTTCTTCTAACCCTAAACATATAAAATGATTATTTTAAGAGCCGTTTTGGGTGACACAAGTTGTATTATCATTGAGCAATCTCTGTTTATGCAAATTGTGCTCAACAGACGAAGTTCTTGACCTAGTTCATCCTTCATCAAGAAGTTGCTGTGTCTTTGCACCATAGGGTTTTGTAACCAAGCATCTTCCTGCTATTCATCACGTGGATGAACTGAAGAACTTTGCAGCCAACCATTCTTCTTCAAGTTGGTGTTCTGAAGTCGCGTACTGGGATCCGCGCATTGGTTAGTCACGTACTTGGGAGCCGTGCATCAAAGGTAGAAATTGTCACTACAGATCAAGTCCAATTGGGTATTGGGGTAAGGGTTCAACTGTAGGTTGGTAAGGTACTTGGGATTCCTTTCTTCTAACCGCTTGATTTGATAATAGTGGAGTTTCGGGAGTGGTGACCTGAAAATCACCCGGTGGGGTTTTTGCCATTAGGGTTTTCCCCATTCGTAAACAAATCACCGTGTTATTTATTTTCCGCTGCATATTTAGTATTTGGTGATTTGTTTATGCTTCCACGCAATCGCATGCTTAATTGATTAATTAACAACTTGGCTAATTAATTAATTAATTAGGGTTTATCACAAGGGGTCATTCGAAGTGTGACCTAACAAGTGGTATCAGAGCAGGCACACTCTGATTAGGTTTAATCTTTGCTGTGTTGATCCATTGACCCCTGTTTGTCATGGATAGAGGACAATCGTTAATTATACCTCCTTTATTTGATGGCACTAACTATGCATACTGGAAAGTACGCATGAGAGCTTTCTTGCAGTTTTTAGATGAAAAAGTGTGGCAAGCTGTAGAGATTGGCTGGACTAAGCCAACAGAACAACCGGCCGAGTGGGATGATGCTAAGATCAAGGCGGCCAACTTCAACAGCAGAGCGCTGAATGCCCTTTTTAGCGCAGTCACCAATGAGGAGTTCAAGAAGATATCCTCAACTGAAACTGCTAAGGAGGCTTGGACCATCCTCCAGACAACCTATGAAGGCACAAAGGCTGTCAAAGACTCAAAGCTTCAGAGGCTCACTACAAGCTTTGAAGAAATTAAGATGGAGGAGGATGAGTCGTTTGATGAGTTCTATGCCAAGCTCAAGGACATAGTGAACTCAGCCTTCAATCTTGGGGAAACCATCCCTGAACCCAAGATTGTAAGGAAAGTGCTCAGATCTCTACCTGAGAGATTTCATGCCAAGATTACGGCAATTGAGGAATCAAAGGATATAGACAAAATTCCTTTGACTGAGCTGGTTGGAAACTTGCAGACCTATGAGATAGGGTTATCCAGGATTGGCAAGTCCAATAAAGGCAAAAGCATGGCCTTGAAGGCGAAGAGCAGTGATACAGATGAGTCTTCCGATGATGAAGATTCTAAGATGAAGTCCTACATTACTCGGCAGTTCAGAAAGTTCATGAAGAATGCCAATGGAAGGAGCTTCGACAAGGACCGCAGGCAGTTCAGTTCTTCTCAATTTAAAAGCCTAGACAAAGGGAAGAAGGATGCTAAAGAGGGCGGTCAGTATACTGTTCCCGCAGGACCAAAGTGCTTTGGTTGTCATGGGTTCGGACACATGAAACATGAGTGTCCTACATATCTGAAGAGCATTGGGAAAAGCAAGGCCCTTGCTGTAACCCTAAGTGACACTGAGCCTGAAGATGATTCCGACAATGAGGATGACGGAATCCTAAATGCCTTCACTGCCACAGTCAATTCTACTGAAGGGATTGTTGAAGGAGTGGATGAAGAAGAATTGGTGGAGTCAAAATTTGAGAAGATGGATGAACAAGATGACATCCATTCAGCCTATGAGAAGCTTTACAAGCTATCTGAAAAGTATGAGAAATTATATAGGCTGGCCACCAAGAAGCTCAGTGAAGTGGAACTCGATCGTGAAGAGCTGTCCACAAAGTTTGATGAGGCGAATCAAACTATTGGAGCACTGAGATTTGAGAACAACTTTTTGGCTGAGAAGACCAAGAAGCTTGAAGCGGAGCTGGTTCAAGTCAGAGCTCAACTGGAGAGGACCTCAAGTGCAAAGCTTGATGAGATGCTTAGCAATCAAAAACCCGCTTCGGATCGAACTGGTTTGGGGTATGGTATTTCTTTCTCTAATACTGCTTCTACTAGCAATATTGTTTTTGTTCCTCCTGCTAATAACACTGAAATTGAGAATGTTGATGTTAAAACTGAATTAGCTAATGAGAACTTAGACAAGGGAAAATCTATCTTAGGAGCACCCCCTAAGCTAGACAAGAAAGATGCTAAAAACCCTAGGGCTAAGGAGGCTAACTCTCAAAAGCCTAAACAAAAGAAGCAGCATCTCTGTCATTATTGTGGAGCTGCCGGTCACACTCAACCAAATTGCTATAAGTGGTTAGCCACTCAACAGAGCAATGGCATGATAGCATCTGGAAGCCAATCTCAGCTTCAATCCTCTCTTGCTCCTCTTGGAGATCTTCTGAAAGCCCTCATGTTCCTTTCGAACTTGAACGGTTTAAATTCTTCCCCCTCACCGCCTGTTCAAGGATTCTATCAAAGGAAAGGTTCTTCCAAGGAGTGGAAGAAAAAGGACTCCAAGTGATTTCATCACTTTCTTCTCCCTTCTTGTTTTTTTTGTTTATTGCATTGCTTATGTGTTTTACTTTTCTGCTGAGTCAGTCTAGTTTTTGCTTTGCTTTGTTTAACATGTTTTTGTTTGTTTATTTTCAGTTTTGTTCATTTTGTTTTTAATATAAAAATAAATAAAAAAATTGAAAAAATCAGAAAAATACAAAAACAGTGTGTGTTATGTGTACTTTGGTACTTGTGTACCTTGGATGGCCAATGAAACAAAGTTTTCTAAACTTTGTATCTCTTGTAGCTTAGATGAGCATCTCTATGCACAACTAAGCAAGTGAGCTTTGTGGCTCTTGTTTGTGATGAGTAAGATTAGGTTATCTCTTAAAACTTAACACTCATATCACTCTTTTTGACGGGTAGGACTAGAAAATCCTAAGAGAAAGGCATAAATAACCATCTCACCACTGTTACCCGCCAATCATAGTATGACACCTGTATGCTTCGGCATAGCAAAAGTGCAGTGTCATAGACACCTGTATGCTTCGGCATAGCAAAAGTGCAGTGTCAAAGACATTCGTATGCTTCGGCATAGCAAAAATGCGATGTCAAATGCTTAACATCTTGGGTATTTCTTTTCTCTCTTTTTATGCCCATGCATGATATGCTTAAAAGAAAAATATGCAAAGAAAATATAAAGCAAAAAGATTAAAGATGCTTTAAATATGATTGCAAGCGTGTTTTCTAGGAGATGTGGGAGTTATAGGATGTACCTTGAAGGTGATAGTCCCCATCAAACAGTTATGATTGTGTGTGAGTTAAAAGTTATTTACTCATATCTCAGATCGTCATAACATCTATACACATATGCAATCTTGCGATGTTTTTCACACACAACACGCAACATTCTTTGCTACTTTTGATACATGTGCAGGTACAATGTGATTTGGCCATCACAAGTGTTTTACATATGCTAATGTATGCTCACTAAACTGTCATAACTTGTTTTTGAAATATAAAATTGGTTAGACTTGTTTAGTGTGTGTGTGTGTTTTGCATGATCCTTGTGCTCATTTTCTTGTTGAGAGATGTTTTGAGAGGTTTATCACTTAAGTGGATCTTTGGTTGAGATATGTGTTAGATTGCATTCATGTCTGTGTTTTTCCTTCTCGAAAAACTGCCTTTTTTCTGTGTCTCGACACCTCCCTCGACACCTTCTCGATACCTGGTCATCTGTCGAGCTTCTCAAGCTTTTCTTATCGCAATCTCGACACTTCCCTCGACACTTGGTGGATCGATCGAGAAAGTCTCTGTCCTCTCGATAGATTCTCGACACCTATTGGATCGATCGAGATTCACTTATGCTGTTTGTGTCTTCACTCTTGACACCTGTCTCGACACCTTGTGGATCGATCGAGATTTCTTCTGTCCTCTCGACAGCTTCTCGATACCTTGTCGATCGATCGAGATTCATGTATCTGAAATTTGTCTTGCTTCTCGATACCTCTCGATACCTTCATCTGTCGAAGGCTTTTTCCTCGATACCATCCTCGACAGCATCCTCGATACCTCTCAACACCTCAGCTGTCGAGAATTACTGAGGTGCCTATTTATGTGCAGATCGCGATTCTGAACTCATTTCACTCGATCTCTCTCGATCTCTCCGTGTCTGTTCATCTCCCTCTCACTCTCCTTTCACTCAAATCCTCCAACCCTCTTGGATCTTGCTCATTTCTTGCTCAAATCACTTGGTAAGATCTCTTTTCTCTTCCATTTTCATGCATTTCATGTTTTGAAAACCTAGTTTTTGGGATTTTTCATAAAAATTTGGGGTTTTTCAAAATTATTGAGTTTTTATTGAAATTTTGGGTTGGGTTTGGTCTTAAATGATTTCAAAATGTCATACATTGCATTTCATGTGCATTATAATGATATTTTCATGCATTTAGATGTGAGTACTTTGTTTATATGCTGTTAGGAATGGATTGGGCTGAGCCCATGATGATATTTCTGTTTTGCATGTCATATGTTCATGCATTCCCATGCATACGTACTCTTTGTTCATATATCTGTCATATTTGAACTGATTTGGGACTTTTCTGCTTGTCTCCCTCTCTATCTCTTTCTCATTCTTTTACGTTAGTAGTGTCTATGGCACCCAAACGTAAATCTACTCCTGCTCAGAACCCTCTGCGTTCTAGAGCATCTTCATCTTCTGATTCTGCTCCTTTTAACATTCGGTTCCGTGATGAAGATGCCCAAAAGGCATTTACTGAGAACTTTTCTAGACGAGGTGTTCATTCGGAACGCCAAGTCATTCTGGCGGACTTCGCCGATACTAACCTTCCCTCTGTCATTCACAGTAGGGGATGGGGGTCACTGTGTGACATCCCGGTCACTTGCCCTCTCGTGCTGATACAGGAGTTCTACTCCAACATCCACGGGATTGATCTTTCTGTACCTCATTTTACTACTTGCATTCGAGATATGCGCATTCCTGTCACACCGCAGCTTGTTGCGGATGTGCTTAGGGTACCTAGGGTAGAGTTTCCAGATTACCCCTCTTGTGAGCGTCTGAGGACTGTGTCCAAAGAAGAGCTCATCTCTGCCTTCTGTCAGCGTCCTGCTGATTGGGGTGAGCATCAGTTCACATCATGTAGGCCTTTTGCTAAAGGTCCTAGATTCATGAACATGGTGATGACTTTTGTTCTCCATCCTTTGTCTCACTATAACTCTATCACAGAGCCTCGTGCTCGATTTTTGCTCTCTCTGCTTGAGCATCTTACCATAGACTTCCCTTCTCACTTCATCCGGTCTATCATAGATGTTTATCTTGATTCGGCGTCCCGTGATAAGCTCATCTTTCCTTCTGCTATCACGCGGATTCTACGTCATTTTTCTGTTCCCTTTCCTGTGTCCGACCACTTCACACACATATCTGCCATAGATGCCGCTACCGTAAAACGTAGTGAGGCGCAGTTCAGGTCGAGACAGCCTAGTGCCACTCCTCCCCCCCGTTCAGCACCATCCAGATCAGCTCCATCTACATCTGCTCCCTCTTCCTCTTCGAGCGATGTATCCCTTGGTGATATCATGGCGCAGCTGCAGCGCATGGACACTCGCCTTGATACACTCTCTGCTGAGTTGTATCAAGTGAATGTTCGTGTGGGTCGTATTGCACGACGGCAAGCGACCATGGGTGGTTTTGCTCCAGAGGCTACTCCTTCACCACCTACTCCAGCAGCTTCAGTTTCTGAGGATGATGAGGATGATGATGATGGGGATGCTAGCTCTGCCGATGAGATGTCTACATGACACTCTACCCTTTGTCACTCGTGACAAAAAGGGGGAGTAGTTTTGGGTTATGAGAGTAGTCATCTTAGGGGGAGAGTTAGTATAGGACATTTTTTGATAGGGGGAGCGTTATCATATTTTTGAGGGATGTAGTGAGGCTATGTGTATTTTTTTCTTATCTTTTAGATACATTGGTCTTGTATATGAGGTCCTTTGACCATTCTTACATACATTGTACTTATCTTCTCTCTTATATATGTTGATGTATGTTTCTTTCACCTCTCTCTTCATGTGTTGTTTCTTTTCTATCTTTATACACATGTTCTCTACTTGTACGCAATCTATTTATTTCTGTTTCACACAAGATACCTTGATGAGTTTTGTTTAAAGTGTTTCAGAAATACAGGTTGTCAAAGTCTACTTATCATAAGCTCTCTTCTTGCAAAGTTTTTCAAGAGTTTGTGTTAGGATAGATTTTATTGTATTTAACAAGTGAATATGAGTTGAGTGATTTATGACTTCTCTCATATGCTCATTTGTTTGTTGTGGTTTTGTCACGGATTGCCAAAGGGGGAGATTGTTGGGACATATATGTTTTAACTTGTTTAAGAACATATGTCACTTAGTTATGTAAATTGGCTAATCCTTTGACAAAACGCACTCTACTTGTAATTGGGTAGTTCTAGGTGTTTTTAATACTTCAAGAAACAATGTTTCAAGGTCAAGTGTTGAAGTCATCAAGTCTGTCCAAGAAAAAGCAAGTTGAAGTGCAGAATTTTTAAATCTCGACACCTCTCGATAGCTACCTCGATACCTGCTATCTGTCGAGAATTAAAAAGTCAGAATTCCAAATCTGATTTTCTTGGGATCCGTGAATATGTTTTTGGGACTTCTTTTCTTCTAACCCTAAACATATAAAAGGATTATTTTAAGAGCCGTTTTGGGTGACACAAGTTGTATTATCATTGAGCAATCTCTGTTTATGCAAATTGTGCTCAACAGACGAAGTTCTTGACCTAGTTCATCCTTCATCAAGAAGTTGCTGTGTCTTTGCACCATAGGGTTTTGTAACCAAGCATCTTCCTGCTATTCATCACGTGGATGAACTGAAGAACTTTGCAGCCAACCATTCTTCTTCAAGTTGGTGTTCTGAAGTCGCGTACTGGGATCCGCGCATTGGTTAGTCACGTACTTGGGAGCCGTGCATCAAAGGTGGAAATTGTCACTACAGATCAAGTCCAATTGGGTATTGGGGTAAGGGTTCAATTGTAGGTTGGTAAGGTACTTGGGATTCCTTTCTTGTAACCGCTTGATTTGATAATAGTGGAGTTTCGGGAGTGGTGACCTGAAAATCACCCGGTGGGGTTTTTGCCATTAGGGTTTTCCCCATTCGTAAACAAATCACCGTGTTATTTATTTTCCGCTGCATATTTAGTATTTGGTGATTTGTTTGTGCTTCCACGCAATCGCATGCTTAATTGATTAATTAACAACTTGGCTAATTAATTAATTAATTAGGGTTTATCACAAGGGGTCATTCGAAGTGTGACCTAACAGCTAGATCTCTCGCTTCGTCACCACCACCACTTACGATGGTGGCTTGCTCGTTTTCTCACTCACGGTGGTAGCTATCGCTAGATTTATGGGTTGTCACGGTGGTGGTGGGTTTTGTGAGTTAATTTTTTGTTGGGTTGTGGTTGTTGATTTGTGTGTGATGGGTTTGGGTGGAGGTGGTTGTTAGATGTTCCAATTTGTTTTTATTTATTTCTTATTATAATATATTTTTTATATGGGTCTGCTGATGGTTGGTGGTTGCTGATGGTTGCGGGGGTGGAGGCTGCTATGGTTGAGGGCTTAAAAATTTTGAAAATTGCATTGTTTGGCAAATTTTGCCTTTGATTTTGGGATGAGTTTTGATTGGGGTGGTGGTACTAGTTAGTTTTGATTGTGGGTGAAGAGAGAAAGATGGTGAGAAAGGTAGAGAGAGTGAAATGAATAAAAAAATTGAATAGTATTGGGTGTGATGTGAAAAATAATAAATTTATGTTAGGTAAGTTGTAAAATGGTGTTTTAAAGTGAATAAAGTAACACTTTAACAAAGACTAACGGGAGGTTTAAATTGAATAATGTTGAAATTTAGTGGACTTAATTGAACAAAAATGAAGCTATAAAATTGAAATGAATTAAACACCAAATTCAAGGGCGCAATTTGTAATTTAATTATTTTTTTAAGGGAATTTTTCTAATGTTATTAATACTTTCAGCTTGAGACCTAAAGATTTTAATTGGATGATTCAAAAACTAAGAATCATTTCAAAAAAAAACTAAGAACACATTTAGTACACCGCAATGGTGATTATATAGGAATACGAATATATGTATAACAAGAAATAAAAGATGTTGTAATGGAATAATGGAACATAAGAAAGTTATAACCTATATTTCATAATGTCTTTAGTATAATGATTATATAAAAAAATTTACATTTTTTAAAGGCAAACTATTTCTCTTACCATTTAGAACTCTTAATCCATTCCTCCTAGTTATTGCATCTTGAGACACTCTACCATCAAAACCAGAACCTTCCCAGCCAGGAAAAACCTAAATAATTTGCATGTTTTGTGAGAGAACTCTCAGTACATTTGTGGCAATCTCCCCCTTACGAATTCGATAACTAGGTTTGTCTTCTAGAGGCACTCTCACCCTAATAAATGTTTCATCTAATGCACCTAAACAGTTATGTAGTTATAAAAAAATGCAATAAGCAAATAATTCTATATTTCTACTTCATAAATTAAAAAGAAAAATCACATTGCTAGATGCCTTAAACCATTTACGTCTCTCATAAAAAGAGTTTTCTGGAACCAACATTGGTTTCTTAAGTAGCTCTCCTTGTAATCGTATGACAACGTGTATTACTTAATCAAAATGTCTAATAATCGTCTCTCCTAAGTGCCTAAATTGGAGTTTTATGACTTGATATTTTACATGATGATGAGCTAGTATATTTAGGAACATGGCAACTTGCTCATCTACTAACATGTTCTTTGTATATTTTAAATTTTCTATTGTTGCAAGCATATTACACAACTTGGTGAACGGATTTCTATTGATCCTAAGTTGGTTAACGCAAGTTATATCACTCTAATAGATTAAATGGTGAAGTTCTTCTCTCTTTAAATGAAAATTGCCACCATATATTGCTTTCAATGAACTTTATCGAACAACATACTCTACAATAAAGTATAATGATTGGCAAAACCTACTAGCAATGTGCAACATATCCAACCAAAACCAACTTCCTCCTAATTATCATGTTCCTTGTGGCCAAACTCAAATGGGTCATAACTGCAAACAATAGAATTGAACAATTTCACAAAATCATTAACAAAATTTGTACACAATGTTAATAATTGATTATAATTGAGATAATTTATTTTCACTGAAGCAAAAGTATACGTATATGTGAATTATTTAAAGGTATTTTGTTGTGTTAAAGCAAAAATACCACTTTGAGTTTACAAAGGTAATTTTCACAAAGCTTCTTTTATCAAAACTAGTAGATGTCCCGCGCGATGCGCTTGTTCATTATTAGTTATTTTATAATACTCATCTTTGTTATAATATTTGGAAAATTAATTTATTATGTATTATATCACTAAAATAATGAAGAAAAAAAAATTGCAATACAATGTGTAGGGTCCGGATTTGAGCACTTCTGCTATTGAGAGAGTGGACTCAAGCCCAGTTAGCCCATTACAATGAATTTATAGAGAGCGAGTTAAAGAACTAGGCGCTAGTGAGGGATGCAACGGCCATGCATGGATGCATGTGGATCTAATGGCTAGGACACGAGTTAAGATGCACAATGGTGCTCCTCGGCCCTTCTCTTGGGGGCTTAAAGTTCTTATTCCTTCTTCAGAGAATGGTTACAAGAGTTTCTCAGAGAATACCAGTTGCTACAATACCTTTTCGTCTAGTTTTTTCCGCCCCCCTTTACAGAGGGATCCCTTACATTATATATCACCCTCTCAATTGATCTTAGCCTTACATTTGTCAATCAACTAGGCCGCTACTTGAGTGCTTGTCCTATCAGCCGCCTTCCCATTCTTTCTGTGGGTTGCAGCAACCAAGGTGGCACTGTTCAGGGGTCCTGTCCTCATTAATGCGGCCAGGACATTAGTTGTGGGCATTTAATGTGGAGGTGACAGTTCATCCTGGACTTGCTCCTCCACCATGCTTCCATTGCTGACACGTTGTACTTGCTCTTTCTCTTTGGATGCTCAGGAAGGCCGCTCCTGGTGGCTCGTTACTTCCCCCTCCAATGGTCTTGGGTGGCCGAGGACAACATCGTTCTCAGCGATGTTTCCTGGCGCTTTGAGCTTTCTGCGTTCCTCCTCGGATGTTTCTTGATCCTCGGCATGGGCCTTGGGCCGGATATAAGATGGGCCGAGGTTCCCAGATTATTAGGCCCCACAATAGCCCCTCAAAATCCTGCTATCCGGCTCCTCGGATGGGGAGGAGGATTTTGATGTCCTCGAGCCCTTGTTATGGCTTGTCACGTCTTGTCTTCTGTCAGCGCCAGCGTCTCTTCCTCTGCCCAAGGCATGTTCCTAGTGCCTCGGTACGCGGGTCGTGCCCTCATTAAATTTTAGCGGCTCTGTGCTCCCCACGTTCGACGGTGTGATGTTAATCGCACGGCTGGGCTTCCTCCAGCTTTATGGGTGGGAAAACTCACACAGTTACTTTAAGTTGGGGATATAAGTACCCGTTCAAACTGATTGGCCTTTTCGCTTTGGCATTCAAGGGTTCTTGCGCGCATTCACTGAATTCGGTCAAATCTTCAACTACATCCACAACTTTTTCAGCACAAAAAGCCTGTCCGAGGAGCTTTTCCTTATTTCTATAAGTCTTCTTCTCTCTAGCTAGAACTTCTTTTCTGACTCCTTTCTCTCCTTAGCCCTTTCCTAAGTCCTTTCGTCGTTGTAAGGGATGGGTAGATTTAAGAAATTAATTGAGTCTGAGGAGGCGATGGAGAAATTCATCGCCGATTACAGGATACCCGGCGACATGGGCCTGAGGTATTGTGCGGAAGGGGAATGGCACATTCGGAGGAAGGAGGGGGAAGTCGCCATTCCCATGATTGCATTCATTGAGGGCGGTATGAGGATCCCCATAGGGTTGGTGATGAGAGGCTATCTTATGTATTTTGGGTTGGCCCCCACTCAGTGCGCCACCAATGTGTTCAAGATCCTGGGTTATGTGGACGTCTTGAACGAGAAGATGGGGCTGAGATTGACCTACCATGACGTGAATTGGTGCTACAACCTCCAGCAGCTAAAGGGTAAGACTTACTACATGAAGACGAGGGACGATAAGGTCCGACTTATCCAGTGTCTTCCCGAGTCCAGTAAGGGCCTGAACAAAGACTTTCTCCTCGTGTCTGGGGAGTGGCACGATGGCCTTCCCTGTCCGATGGAGGAGGGGACACCAGGTGGGGTACTTAGAGTAGGAGAGGGTCTAGCCTTTTTCTTTTTGTTGTAAGTCTACTTTGCTCAATTGATGACAGGAGTTCGCTTTTCTTTTTGCAGATCCGCGCGCCTTCGAGCGTCACTTTAATTTGGTCAACAAGGAGGACCTAGAGGCTGTTCTTAGGGCGGAGATCTTTCTGAACGAGTTAGATAACCAAGTTCGAGCCGCCCACAAGATCCTCGGGTACAATACGACCCAGAAGTCATTTCCGGCTCCAAAGCACGTAATCAAAGCCGGCGACCCACGACTTCGCGGGATAACTGTGGTGAAGCAAGGGTTTTTGTTTCCTGAAGGTACTCCGTTGGCCGGACCCTCTACTTCTACTCAAGCTGCGGACGCCGAGGGAGAAAGGCTAGGAGGAGAGGAAGAAGTCGCTGATTCGGTTCCATCCAAGGACGAATTTGGCGTATCTGGCCAAGTCCTTACGTTCGAGGATCCTTCTGGTGATCTGGGCGATCCTTACTTGACTGAGGCCAATCTTTTCTCTGCGAGGACTTCTCCCCAGACTGAGATGGGTTTCAAGAGACAACCCCAGACAAGCCTATATGACCTGCTCGAGGGTCAGCCAGGGAGGGACGAGCCGAAGAAGTCCCAACCCAAGCTTCCTCCTTCTCCATCCAAGTCTCAGTCAGTCCGGACTAGATCGTCCTCTTTCCAATCTAAGCTTCCTCCTCCTCCACCTTAGCTGAGCTTGCCGCCGAGGCCCGAGCCTACTGATCTCAAGCGCAAGAAGGACCCTAAGGGCAAAGGGCCCATGGGGGCTGAGAGGGCTCGCTCTTCCCTTGAGGGGGATGAGGCTCGGCGCTCGCTTAAACAGTAGAAAACTGGGCACTAGGGCCAGGGGGGAGAGGTGGCATGGCAGCCCGATGCCCAGGCATGGCTGCCCACCCCAATGCTCCGCGGGGAGCCCTTGTTGGACAACGCCTCGCTCAGGGATTTCAAGGGCGGTGAAGGCGCATATGTGGCCGATGTGCTGGAGAGATCCCTGCTGCTTCCTACTGACATGGCTGAGCTGGGGGGCCTGAAGAGGTAGGAGGTCATCCTCAGCATGAAGAGGTACTTGGGCATGGTAAGCCATTCACCGCTTGAGAGTTTGCTGATTTTACCCCTTGGTTCCCATACTCATCATCTGTTTGTTTCAATTTGCAGGCTGTCCAGGCTACTTATAGGCTGGAAGAGGAGGCCAATAAACAGAGCAGGGCCCTAGAGCAGGAGCGTGACAACCGCATAGATGCCACGCGGGTTCTTAGTAAATCCGAGGGTGAGCTCAAGAAGGTGAGGGAGGCTCTAAAAGAGGCGATAAGGGCCAAAGACAGTGCGGTGTCAGGCTTGGCGGGTGCTCAAAAGCAGGCTGCCGACCAGACGAGGCACCTCCTAAACACTAAGGGTTAATTGCAAATTGCTAAGGAGCACATAGCTAACTTAAAGCAGAAGTTGGCCGAGGAAGTAGGAGCCAGAGGCGTTGCCGAGCACGCTAGGGATGAGGCTTTGAGAGCTAAAGCCGAGGCTGAGGCTGCACGGACAGAGGCCGAAAGCTCTAGAGAGCTGGCCGAGGAAGAGGCCTTCGCTAAGGGAGTGGCTAAGACCGAGGCTGCCCTTAAGGCCCAGGTCCCCGAAGTATGCAGGCGCTACTCCTCCCAGACTTGGGAAGAGACCCTCAACCAGGCAGGGGTCGAGGCTTCATTTAGCCTTAGGAAGGCCAAGAGAGTGTACTACCTTCCTGCTATCCGAGAGGCTGTCTCCTCCATTTCTGAAGCCGACACCGCGCCCGAAGCAGCCGACTGGGGCCGGGCCGATGATGCCAAGGATCCTACTCCCACCAATAGTCCTACTGAGGGCGTGGAGCAACAGAAGGTGTCTGAGGAAGGGGGAACCAGTAACTTGGAAGCACCCCCAGATGTGGTGAAGCCCTCCGTTGGCCCCCAGGTCCCTGCTGCTGACTCTCAAGCTCTTCCTACTGGGGGAGACCTTCCCCGAGTTGCCCCTCTAGCCAAGGAGACAGTTTTCACGGTGATGCCTCTGCAGGCGATTCCCCTAGGTCAAAGTTCTGAGGACCTCGAGGACACTTCTGGACAGCCTCCCAAGGGGGAGTAAAGCCCAAGGCGAAAAACTAGGCTGCCTTGGCTAACTTTTACCTTTTCTTCCCTGCATTTGTTGTTGTTGCTTCCCCCCCCCCCCCCTTTTTTTTGTTGTTTTTTTTTTTCAAGCACTGTACTGCTTCTTCTAAGTTGAATGTATGAATCATCAATATTATATATATTTTTATTTTTATTACTTATTATGCATTAATTGTTATTGTGATGAGTTTTGCTATTGACACAACCTGGGCTTTAACCATTAGCTCCGCCATTTTAAGAGTTTAATCATGCTTTTCACTCTAAACTAGGTATTGTAAATAGTAGAAAATACTTAGGAAAGTCAGTAGTTGCTGGATATGCTAAGGGGTTAGGTTCAATGCGCTTTAGAATGCCTTGAGCGATGCTCGTTGGCTTGCACTTATCTATGCCTTTGCTAAGGGCAGCAAGTTCTGCCGGAGGTCTGGGTCCGAGGACCATTTGAGACCTTGGTTCCGTCTAACACTTAGGTTTTTCTATAAGTAGCTAGTTTTCCCATAGGTTTGAGTCCGAAGAGCATACAAGACCTTGGTTCTGTCCAACACTTAGATCCCCCTGTAAGTAGCTAGTTTCCCCATAGGTTTGAGTCTGTGGACCATGCAAGACCTCGGTTCAGTCTAGTACCCAAGTTTGTCTTGAAGTGCTTAGTTTCCCCATAGGCTTGAGTTCGAGGATCGTGCAAGACCTTGGTTCAGTCTAATACCCAGGTTTTTCTCGAAACGACTCGGTCTAGTATTTTAGGCGGCCGCCAAAACATAAGATGTATAATCATAACAGAATTAAAATTCGAATCACAAGAAAAAGGATGCTTTTATTAATAATAATACCTCCTCAGGTTATTTACATTCCACGGACGAGGTACAAGTTCTTCATCTAGGTCTTCTAGGTAGTAAGCACCTATCCCCGCCACCGAAGTAATTCGATATGGCCCCTCCCAATTGGGCCCCAGCTTTCCCCAAGAAGGGTTTTTGGCAACTCCTACGACATTCCTCAGCACCAGGTCTCCCGGTGCTAGTGGTCTGAGCTTTACATTAGCGTCATATCCTTGCTTGAGCTTTTGTTGGTAATAGGCCAGCTGGATCGTTGCTCGTTCCCTTCGTTCATCAACTAGATCCAGGCTCCTCCCTAGCAGTTCATCATTGCTACCTGGAGTGAAAGAGCTCGTCCTTAGCGTTGGGAAGTTTGTCTCCAAGGGGATCACAGCCTCGGCACCATAAGTCATGGCAAAAGGTGTTTCCCCCATTGACCGCCGTGGCGTAGTCCGGTATGTCCAGAGGACGTGGGGCAGCTCCTCTACCCATCTCCCCTTAACGTCATCCAATCTCTTCTTAAGCCCATTAACGATGACCTTGTTGACAGCCTCGGCTTGCCCATTTCCCTGAGGGTAGGCCGGAGTTGAGTACCTGTTTGTGATCCCAAGTTCACAACAGTATCTTCTGAAGGCCTTGCTGTCGAATTGGAGTCCATTATCCGAAATGAGGGTGTAAGGGACCCCGAATCGTGTGACAATACTTCTCCAAAGGAATTTCTTCGCATCCACATCCCTAATGTTGGCCAATGGCTCGACTTCGACCCACTTGGTGAAGTAGTCCATGGCCACCAACAGATACCTCTTGTTTCCTGGCGCTTTGAGGAAAGGGCCTACGAAGTCCAAGCCCCACTGGGCAAACGGCCATGGGCTGGACAAAGGGTTCAGGACCTTCCAGGCTGATGAATATTTAAGGCGAACCTTTGGCATTGGTCACACTTCTTGACATACTTCAGGGGCTCTTTCTGCATTCCCGGCCACCAATATCCTTGTGTGACGGCTCGGTGAGACAAGGATCTTCCTCCCATGTGGCTCCCGCAAATTCCCTCGTGCAGCTCCTCGAGCAGTAATTCTGCTGCTTCGGGGTGGACGCACAGTAGGTATGGTCCAGAATAGGAGCACCTATACAACTTATGGTCCTCGGACAACCAGAACCGAGAGGCATTCCTTCGTATCTTTTCAGCCTCTGACCTCTCCTCGGGCAGATCATCGTCTTTAAGGAATCTCACTATGGGGTCCATCCAGTTAGGACCCACCCCAATTTGATGGATGGGAATCGTGCCCTTTGCCACCTCACTCGCTCTCTCTAGATGCTCCACGAGTATGACCCGAGGCAGATCCCCTGCCGAGGAGGTGGCGAGTGTGGCCAATGAGTCGGCATGGCTGTTCCCACTCCTGGGAATATGAGACAAGCTGAAGAGACCGAACTCCGACTGCAAGCGCTTGACCTGGCTCAGGTACTCCTACATTCTCGAATCTCTGGCCTCCAGCTCTCCCTTTACCTGGCCTACCACCAATCTCGAATCTGAGAACATCTCGACCGACTTTCCTCCCATCTTCTGCACCATGACCATCCCTTGTAGTAATGCCTCATACTCGGCCTCATTGTTTGTGGCTGAGAATCCGAGCCTCGGGGACTTTTCTACGACATGCTCTTCAGGGGATACTAAGACTAGCCCCATTCCAGATCCCTTCTGGTTTGCCGCGCCATCAACGTATACCTTCCAGCACGATGACGCCGGGAGGGAGACTGCCCCAACAAACTTTTCGTCAACGCTTCTCTCCTCGGCTGCCACCTCTACCGTAGGTTCAACGAACTCGGCCGTTAAATCAGCCAGAACCTGGCCTTTTATGGACGTCCAAGGCATATATTTGACGTCGAAAGCCCTCAGAATTATGTTCCAGTTTGCGATCCTTCCTGTGTAATCGGCGGACAAGAGAACAGACTTCAAGGGTAACCGGGTTAGGACAACCACTGTGTGGGCTTGAAAATAATGGGGAAGCTTTCGTGTAGCGTGGACTACAGCTAGTATGGCTTTCTCCAAGGGTAGGTACTTGACCTCGGCCTCATGCAGCGACTTGCTAACGTAGTAGACTGGCTTTTGAACGCCATTGTCATCCCGTATCAGCACCAGGCTCACAGCGTGGAGCGCTACAAGGTACGCGTATAGGACTTCGTCGGCCTCAGGATTGGACATGATAGGCGGCCGGGATAGGTACTCCTTGAGTTGCTGGAAGGCCATTACGCAATCCTCGGACCACTCAAATCCTTTCCACTTGTTGATTAGGAGATAGAAGGGTCTGCACCTGTCAGCTGACCTGGAAATGAATCGGTTCAGAGCCGCGATCATTCCAATAAGCTTTTGGATCTTCTTGGGATTTTGCGGAGGCTTCAGATTGTGGATAGCCTTAATCTGATCAAGATCGACCTTGATTCCCCTGTGGGTGATCATGTATCCTAAGAACTTGCCTGAGCCCACGCCGAACGAGCATTTGGAAGCATTTAGGCGCAGCTTGTGCTTTCTCAGGACGTCAAATGTACGTCCGAGGTCTCCTAGGTGTTCGGACACCACTTTACTTGTTACCACCATATCGTCAATATAGACCTTGATGCTTTTACCCAGCATCGGCTCGAACATTCTCGTCATCATCCTTTAATAGGTGGACCATGCGTTCTTCAGACCGAACGACATTACTTTGTAGTGGTAGTTCTCGACGGGCGTCACAAATGCTGTTTTCTCCTGATCTTCCAGGGCCAGTGGTATTTGATGATAGCCTTGGAAGGCGTCTAGGAAGCTCATCCGAGGATGGCCCGTGGTGGCATCCACCAGCTGGTCAATCCGAGGCATGGGGAACGGGTCTTTTGGACACGCTTTATTTAGGTCGGTGAAGTCCACACAGACCCTCCACTTTCCGCTTTCCTTCTTGACCACCACTGTGTTGGCCAACCATTCAAGGTAGAAGACCTCTTTGATAGCCCCTGTGCGCTTAAGCTTATTCACCTCTTCCCTAATTGCATCGGTGTGCTCTCTTGATGGGCGCCGGGGCGACTGTTTCTTGGGCACTATGGACGGATTGACGTTAAGATGGTGGCAAATGAAGGATGGATCAACCCCTAGGGCATCGCAGGCGTCCCATGCAAACACGTCAATATTGCTTTTGAGGAATTCAACCAGCTCTTCCTGCTCCTTGGGAGGTAGTCGAGCTTCGACCCGAAAGAACTTCTCCGGATTGTCATCAATTACCACATTCTCCAAATCCTCACATTTTGCTTCCTCGGTAGCCGCATTAGGAGGCACCACCGGGGTCTTTGATTGCTATAAGCCTTCCTCGGCATTAGCTGAGGGCTGTGCGTCGAGCCGATGTGATATGGTGGACACCATGCACTGCCTTGTTGTGGGCTGGCAACCATGAATCTCTAGAACCTGATCCCCTGATGGGAATTTCACCTTCTGGTGCAAGGAGGAGGCAACGCCCCCCAAGGTGTGGAGCCAAGGCCTTCCTACGATGGCAGTGTAGGGGAGTATGTGTCTACCACTATGAAGTTCACCTCCACCACTTCTGGGTCGGTCTGGATGGCAGCCTGATCATGCCCTTCGGGATGACGAGTTTCCCGTCAAAGCTCATCAAGGGGGAGCTATAGGGAGTCAAGTCCTCCAGCTTCAGTCCCAGCCCCCTACAGAGGTCTGGGTACATGACCTCGGCCGCGCTGCCACCATCCACCATCACTCTCCTCACATCGTAGTCCCCAATTTTGAGTGTGACCACCAGAGCGTCATCATGGGGCTGGGCGGTCCCAATCTTGTCCTCCTCCGAGAAGCTCAGGGTCGGGTGAAAATTCCTCCTGGCCCTTTTCGGCTCTGTCTGGGACTCCTCGGCAGGCAGTTGGGCTACAAACAACACTCGTGAAGGGCGCGTGCCCGTTCTTCCTGGTGCCGCCAAGATTACATTGATTGTCCTTGCGGGCGCCCTTAAGGCGTTATCCCTCTGAGGCTCCTGATGGGTCCGGCCTTGATGGTCGCCGGGGTGATGTAGAAGATGTTTCAGCCTTCCTTCTCGGACCAGTTGGTCCAAATAGTTCCGGAGATTCCTGCAATCCTCCGTGGTCCCTATGGTACTGGCAATAAAGGTTCTGGTTGCGCTTCGTGCTCTTCTTCATGAGAGAAGGTCTCACTCAGAGGAGTTCTCGATCTTTGCCTGTAATCATCGTCGCTCTCATCATTAGAGGGCAGGTCAGGGCTTGGTCGAGATCGCCTTCATTGTGCATGGCGTAGCCTTCTCTTCAGGTCATCTATCTCCCGCTGCATGGTCTGCTCATCATTCTGCCCTTGGGTTACGTGGCTTCCACCTTTCTTTGTTTGTATGACCCGGTTGTTGTTTTGTCTCTCTGGCACATGATTGTCTCCGCGGGAGCGATTGCTGCTAGTTTGGGTGGCGTGTACACTTCCCTCTCGGAATCTTCCATTCTCTTCGTTACGATCGCGCTCTGGGTTGGCGAAGTTGCCCTGGTGCTGGGGTTTGACCGGTTCAAGCTGATGGGGACCTGCTTGATGAATGCCTAATCCTACCATGCTTGGTCGTTGCCTTTATTAGCGTACAAGTTCTTTCCACAGACGGCGCCAATTGTAGGGTCTGGATTTGAGCACTTCTGCTATTGAGAGAGTGGACTCAAGCCCAGTTAGCCCATTACAATGAATTTATAGAGAGTGGGTTAAAGAACTAGGCGCTAGTGAGGGATGCAACAGCCATGCATGGATGCATGTGGATCTAATGGCTAGGACACGAGTTAAGATGCACAATGGTGCTCCTCGGCCCTTCTCTTGGGGGCTTAAAGTTCTTATTCCTTCTTCAAAGAATGGTTACAAGAGTTTCTCAGAGAATACCAGTTGCTACAATATCTTTTCGTCCAGTTTTTTCTGTCCCCCTTTACAGAGGTATCCCTTACATTATATACCACCCTCTCAATTGATCCTAGCCTTACATTTGTCGATCAACCAGGCCGCTACTTGAGTGCTTGTCCCATCAGCCACCTTCCCTAGGGGTGTGCATGGGCCGGGTTGGGTCGGATTGAGGGAATTTTTTGACCCGACCCACCATGGTGGGTCAAAAAAAATTCGACCCAACCCAACCCAACCCACATGAGTCGGGTTGGGTCAGGTTGAACCCATGGGTTTGAAATTTTATTTATTTATTATTATTAGATTGAGTAGAAAAAAAATATAAATATTAATATATTAAAAAAACCCAAAGATTAGTATTGATGTAATTCCTTAAAGGCAAACAACACCAATAACTAAACAACAATAGTAATTTACTAGAGTTTGTGTGAACTAATTGGCTTTTATATAGGATAGGAAACGCTGGTTATTTTAAAAAATTTATTAATTATATAATACATATTATATATATAATTGGTATTAGTAGGAGGAACTGAGGAAGTACTGCTCTACAGCTGGTTTTTTTTAAAAAAAAATTATTAAATATAATATATATATATATATATATATATATATTTAAATATATATATATATATATATATATATATTTAAATATATATATATATTTAAATATATATATATATTTAAATATATATAAGTGCCCTGGTTTTAAAAAAAAAATTATTAAATATATAATATATTTTAAATATATATTAAATATGGGTGGGTTGGTGGGTTGGGTCGGGTTTGGCGGATTTGTAATTTTATGACCCAAACCCAACCCGACCCGCTATAAAAAAAATTTTTGTAACCCAACCCAACCCACCAAGGCCTAATAACCGACCCAACCCGGTGGGTCGGGTTGGGTTGGGTCGGGTTTGGCGGGTCGGTGGGTTTTCTGCACACCCCTAGCCTTCTCATTCTTTCTGTGGGTTGCAGCAACCAAGGCGGCACTGTCCAGGGGTCCTGTCCTCATTAATGCAGCCAAGACGTTAGTTGTGGGCATTTAATGTGGAGGTGACAGTTCATCCTGGACTTGCTCCTCCACCATGCTTCCATTGCTGACACGTTGTACTTGCTCTTTCTCTTTGGATGCTCAGGAAGGCCGCTCCTGGTGGCTCGTTACTTCTCCCTCCAATGGTCTTGGGTGGCCGAGGACAACATCGTTCTTGGCGATGTTTCCTGGCGCTTTGGGCTTTCTGCATTCCTCCTCGGACGTTTCTTGATCTTCGGCATGGGCCTTGGGCCAGATATAAGATGGGCCGGGGTTGCCAAACTATTAGGCCCCACACAATGTATCCATAAGTAACCATAATTAATTAGACCCTAAAAATGCCACTACATGCTTATTGTTTTTATTTTTATTTTTTATTTTTTATCATGTATAGATGTATATTTGGTTCTTAATTCTTATATTTGACATTTTCAATATAAAAATTCTTATTATTTCTTTTTCCTTTTTTTAGGAGTATTTTTTTTATAAAGAAAACACGTGAACTTTTAAAGGCTAAACATTTAAGATTTAAGATTTTTAATTTGCAAAACTAAATATACATATAAAAAGATTAAAAATATAACAACAATTGAACAAAGAAATATAAAATTATACTATTTCATATCTTAAATTTAATTTTACATACATCTAAGTACCCCAATAATCACTTATAAAGATTAAACACTTCCCAAAAATAAAAATAACAACAAATAACACATAAAGACTCTGTCTTCCTAAACATACCATTTAGAAATCCCAAACCTCACTGATGCACTGTGTTAAGCTTTAGCAGTGTTGTTGAGAGGTTTAGATCATATTTGCCTAAAACCAAAGCCAATTTCATACTCTTCTTGACACTAATTTTCTCATTCTTTGTCTCTCTCTCTCTCTCTCTCGACCCATCAATATTTTGTGAAATTTGAATCTATAAAATAACAGGTATTATAACATGAAAAACTAACATTGAATGGAAAAAATTCAGAAAACCTTTTATTTTTGAAATTAATGAAATTAAAAGTGGAAGAGTTCAAGAAGTTGGAAAAAGGGGTGGGACCAAATCTCTTAATATTCCGAATTTATGGCTTAAACTGGTAATTGATAAGAAGATGTGGTGAGCTGAAAGGCTAAATGAAATACTACTCATACAAAGGGCCACATGGCAGAACTGCATGAGGTCTTTGCTTTTATATATATATATATATATATATATATATATATATAGAGAGAGAGAGAGAGAGAGAGAGAGAGAGAGAGAGAGAGAGAGAGAGATTTTGAGGTTTACACCTCATAGCATAAAGCAACAAACAAATTCATAAAACTTGATATTATAATACCAATATCAGTATAACTCCTCATTGATTCATAAGGTTTGATTCCTTACCATATGTAATGCAGCACATAAAGCAATAAGCTATAGAAATCACAAATATGGCAAATCTGAAACCCTTATTTCGTGGGTAGCAAAAAGAATAATGTTAGGGAGATAATATATTGGGGAGCCTCAAATTGAGTAGTTAATATAACATATAAGGATACCATTTGACCTAAAAGGTTTCAAACTATAAGTTTAAGTCCAACTATGTTATATTAAAAACACATTATTTTCATTATTATTCATGTGCGCACCAAAAACTGAAACCCGTTGGGCTGGGCCTCACTTGGACTCACAACTTACTTGTATAGTGGGTTTGGAGTTCCTACACTGGGTCGTTCTAAACACCAAGGCTCGACTGAATCCCTTTCCTCTCCTCGGGGGTCAGAACTACTTCCTTACTCTGTTTTCTCTCTCTGTTTACACTCTTCCTTCCCTCAATTCTCCAACCCTTGTCTTCCCAAAGCTTCTGGTATTTATAGCTCACGATGTAGTGGAGAGGTCATAACTACTCGCCAGTAAGTGCAACCGGCGGTCCAGTGTTATCGATCGTAAGTGGGTGGTTAGGTGGGCATGGAAAGCGGTGAGGGTGGCGTTGGAACTTGGTTCCCACTTCCAGGTCAGTTCCCGGCAGTGGGGCCTCTCCGAGGGACTGCCGGGTAGGTACAGGCGGGGTGCTCCGCGAGCCGTGTGTTCATCACTGCTCGGTAAGGGGCTTGCCGAGAAACGATGTAAAGGCAAAGCTTGGGCCTGCAGCCTACGTGGCTCGGGGTGGGCCGCTAGGTCGAGGTGGACCGGCCTCATGGGCCATATACCCAGGCCAGGGCCCAAGGCCCACTATGGGTCATGGTGCGGGGGCCGTACAATAGCCCCCCCTTGATTCGCTCCCCATCCCCGGGGGTGAATCAAGGACCGCGAGGGGTAAATGCCCGTTTGGGAAGTCGAAAGGTCAGTGCCCGGCCATAGAGGGGCGCATTAATGCGCATCTCAAAAGACGCGTTTCGAATTGATTGACGGCCTAACCGCCATCATTGTCTGACGGTTCGTGAACCGAGGCGTCGCGCGTGGTTTAATTTCCAGTGGATCATTAAATGTCTCTCTATTCCCATGCCTATAAATAATCCTTCTAACCACTGACTCTCACTTTCGCATTCATCACCTTTCAGTATCTTACTCTGCCGAGCATCCCTCTTTCGTGGTTCGTCTACTGGCCCAGAACACACTTCCTCCTTAGAGCCCACAGTAAGTTCCTTTCCCTCTTCTTGCTTTTTTAGTTCAGCCATTACAATCTATTCTTTGAGAATCACAGCATTTCTTTTCCCTTTAAAAAAAGCAATACTCGTTTTGAAAGGAACATGAGTTACTCTTACCTCCTTTCCTCCGAGCATGCTCTGGCTAGATTTAGGGAAGCATATAACGTTCCTAGCGACGTAGATATTGCCTACTGCAATATGGGTGATATTGACATCCAGAGGCGCCGTGGCGAAAACACGGTGTTCTTCCCATTGATGGCCATTTTAGAGGGTGGGGTTAGGTTCCCGGTCGACCCCCTAATTCTTAGTACCCTTAGATTTTACGGTCTCTGTCCCGACCAACTCCCTCCCAACTTTTACCGGGTAGTGAGTTGCGTGAGTAGGCTTAATCAGTTGTACGGGTTGCAACTAAACCACTACGACATTAACCAGATGTATAGCCTGTGCGGCAATATCGAGTCTGACTATTACATAACGACTAGGGATGTGAGGGTACGGCTTATTTCATGCCTACCAGATTCGAATCGTAACTCGGCTAAAGATTTTGTTCGGGTGAGCGGCAATTGGTTTGCCGAGGAGATCCCCTGCGCGTTTTCGCCGCGCGACGTTGGTCGGTGACTAACCCTTACTATTGTCTATTTTGACTTCGGCCTGGTCATGCAATTGTTAACCCTTATTTCCTTTGTGCAGAGGGCAAAAGATTCAAGCCGGACATCAGAGTGGTGCATGTTCGGGACCTGAACTTCGTTCTCAGGTCGGAGATCTTCGTACATACGGACGGACAACTCCGAGCGTCCCACCTCATCCTCCGTGTAAATCCCGTGTACTCAACCTGGCAGGCGTTCAGCCAAGCTTTGCTAGTTGACAGCCCTCTTCTTTCATATATCGACGTCCGGCACGCAAACTTCTTCCCTCCAAGGCTAACCGTAGGCGAGGCGTGTGATCTCGGTCCCCGGTATATTTGTTCAGACGAGCGTCCGCCCATCCGCGACGAATCAGCCGAGCGCGTATCTGCCGAGCGTAGGAGACGCGCCCACGAGCAAATCGAGCAAGAAGCTCCTGCTCAGCCTGAGAGAACCGTAGAGCCCGGGGCACCTGTTCGGGAAGGGGAGGGTGTAGCCGCAGAACCGACAGACTCTTCGGAAACAGGATCCGATCAAGGTAACGCAATGGTGGCCAGGAGGAAGATGACAATAGACTGCTTTGTCCCGAGTGCCCGGCCAACCGGGCAACAACAACAAACACCCGCCCGAGATGCTTCCCCTCCCGCTGCCCCACCGACCCGAGTTCGAAAGAGGGCGCGCACCACCGATCATGCTCAGACGGGCTCGGGCAATGTGCCCACCCGACCCTCGGCCGGTATCGTCATCCGGGAACCGGCAGCGCAAACCGGGATGGACCTGGCGTCTACTTCCCGGGCTCCGACAGCATGGCGACCCTCCTTCCAACTTGGCGGCGAGCCTCTTCCGTCGACGGCCAGTGCTCGAGTGTGGGACAAGGGGCATGGAGGCTGCGTGGCGCAGAGTCTGGCGCGCGGCATCCTCTTGCCCGAGGACTTGCACGCCTTCACGGAATTGACGGATGAGTCTTTGGGGAGACGTTTGCAGTGGCACACCATAGCGGTAACTGTTTCACTTTTCTTTATGATTCTCGGTTTCCCTTTCGCTTGTGTATGTGTTCTTTCCATTTTACCTTACAAAGTGAATACTGTGTGGCCAGGCCGCGCAAATGTCGTATGTTGTGGACGGGAGGATGAAGGAGCTGGCCGAGGACGTTGAGCGGGAAAAAGCTCTGAAGGACGTCGCCGAGGCCACGGCGAAGGAGCAGTCGAAAATTGCCGAGGAGGCAAAGGACAAGATTGCTACGGCCGCAAAGGCCCAGGCTCTTGCCGAGACGAAGTGTGAGGAGCTGGAACTCCAATTGGGAGGCACCGAGCTCAAATTGGCGGAGGCTCAGAGCTTGAATACCATGCTGGAAGGGCAGTTGGCTGGCTCGAAAGCGGCGCTGGAGGCTTGTGAGAACAAGTGGTATAACGAGGGGTTCGCGGACGCCGAGAATTCAGCGGAACCTATCATTCGCCAGGCCCACAGGCTCGGATATGAGGAGGGTTGGTTCGCCGCTCTTCAAGCCCTGGGGATTCCCGAGGATTCTCCGTTGAGGGATCGCAGCAAGATCCCCTTCCCGAGCATCCCCAACACCGAGAATCCTGCGCCCCTTGTCATTGACGAGGAAGAGACCTCCAGCATGAGGGAACTGGTGAACGCCATTGATTCTCATGCAGTGCCGACCGACATGGAGGGGACCAGCCAACCCCATGCCGGGGACGGAACCGGGGAGGACATCCAGCCGCCAACTCCTCACGCCGACCAACACTTCCAAGAGGACGCATCCTCCGCCCATGCGGCGGACACCTAAAGTTGAAAGCCAGCCCTTCTTTATTTTTCCTTTGTTTGAGAACTTTAGATAAGCGGAATTGCCTATGTCACCGGGATGTGGTGACGGGATAACTTCTTTATGTTGTGTTTTCTTTGTTTCGGGTTGCCGGGTTTCGGCAACATAATGCTAATTTAAGTTTCACGTTTTAATATGAATGCTTTACTGTGTTGCTCTTACGTATTTACCGAGTAATGAATTCTTGTTGGTTGCCTTTTTGTTGTGTTGTGTCCGACCATGTAAGGCCTTCACGTGCTCGGTGATAGGATCGAACCGAGGGTCAGGCTTCCGTCCTTAGAACAAAAGAGGTTAAGAGTTCAACCTGCTCGGTGATTAGGGTCGAACCGAGAGTCAGGTTTCCATCCTTAGAATTAATCGTTCAGGTTTCCACCTGCTCGGTTACAGGATCGGACCGAGGGTCAGGCTTCTGTCCTCGAAACGAAGAGGCTAAGGTTTCCACCTGCTCGGTGATAGGGATCGAACCGAGGATCAGGCTTTTGTCCTTGAAACGAAGAGGCTAAGGTTTCCACCTGCTCGGTGATAGGGATCGAACCGAGAGTCAGGTTTCTGTCCTTAGAGTGAGTCGTTCAGGTTTCCACCTGCTCGGTGACAGGGATCGAACCGAGGGTCAGGCTTCTGTCCTTGAAACGAAAAGGCTAAGGTTTCCACCTGCTCGGTGATAGGGATCGAACCGAGAGTCAGGTTTCTGTCCTTAGGGTGAGTCGTTCAGGTTTCCGCCTGCTCGGTGATAGGGATCGAACCGAGGGTCAGGCTTCTGTCCTTGAAACGAAAAGGCTAAGGTTTCCACCTGCTCGGTGACAGGGATCGAACCGAGGGTCAGGCTTCTGTCCTTGAAACGAAAAGGCTAAGGTTTCCACCTGCTCGGTGATAGGGATCGAACCGAGAGTCAGGTTTCTGTCCTTAGGGTGAGTCGTTCAGGTTTCCGCCTGCTCGGTGATGGGATCGAACCGAGGGTCAGGCTTCTGTCTTCAGAACGCATCGGCTAAGAATAAACATTACTCGGTGAATGGGATCGAACCGAGAATTTTGGTTAGAACAGTGCGGATCTGCATGAAAAACATCATTAGTACAACTAACAAACACATACAACATGTCGCGGTTAACTCTATGCTCGGAGAATCGCCCATCAATGATAGTACTTCTTCAGATTATGGACGTTCCATGGTCGGGGAAGTTGCCTCTCGTCCAGGTCTTCCAAGAAATAAGCCCCGGCGCCGGCCACAGCCGTGACCCTATAGGGTCCCTCCCATGTCTGTGCCAATTTCCCGGCGCTAGTGTCTCGCATGTTGCCCACGGCTCTTCTGAGAACCAAATCCCCGGAGACGAACTCCCTCGTTCTAACGCCTCGGTTGTATCTCTGGGCGAGCTTCTACTGATATTCCGCGAGCCGTATCGTCACCATCTCGTGGTACTCTTCCACCTTGTCCAAATACCCTACCATCATTTCGTCGTTTTGGGCTCGATCGAAACCCGCTACTCGCGCACTGCACAGATTCACCTCGGTAGGGATCACGGCTTCCGCTCCGTACGTGAGAGAGAAAGGGGTCTCCCCGGTGGACCGTCTAGGAGTGGTGCGGTAGGCCCACAAGACTTTGGGAAGTTCCTCGGCCCAGTTTCCCTTCGCTCCCTCCAGTCTTTTCTTCAGCCCACTCACAATCACCTTATTCACGGCCTCGGCCTGACCGTTGCCCTGTGGGTAAGCAGGAGTCGAGTACCTGTTCTTGATGCCGAGACCACTGCAAAATTCTCGGAACGCCCGGCTGTCAAACTGTAGCCCGTTGTCAGATACGATAGTGTTCGGCACCCCGAACCTGGTGATGACATTTTTCCATATGAATTTCTTCACTTCCACATCCCGTATGTTGGCCAACGCTTCCGCCTCCGCCCACTTGGTAAAATAGTCGACGGCCACCAAAACGAACTTTCGGCCGCCTGTCGTCCTAGGGAACGGGCCGATGATGTCCAGCCCCCATTGCGCAAAAGGCCAAGGACTGCTGATCGGGTTCAGGTGGCCCGCGGGCCGATGGATCAGCGGGGTGTGCTTTTGACACTGCTCACACTTTAGCACATACTCGGCGGTGTCTTTCTGCATATGAGGCCACCAAAACCCCTGAGTCATTGCTCGGTGCGCCAATGAATGTCCCCCGACATGGCCGCCGCACACTCCAGAGTGGAGCTCCGCCAAGAGCTCGCTCACCTTCTCCGGGCGTAAGCACAAGAGGTACGGCCCTCCGAAGGACCTTCGATACAAAGTCCGGTCTTCTGCCAACCAATACAGAGGAGCCATCCTGCGGATCCTGATGCCCTCCTTTTCGTCACTCGGTAGTCGGTCGTCGGCCAGAAAGTCGATAATGGGGTCGATCCAGCACGTGGCGGGGGCTGCAATGACCGTGACACTGATCCCTGTAGATCCCGAGCTGCTCACTACGCTGACGCTCGGTTCCGAAATAAGCTCGACTTTGATCTGTCGTGGTATCCCCTCGGCTACCGAGGACGCCAGCGTGGCTAGGGAGTCCGCGTGTCTATTCTGGGTTCGGGCTATGTGGAAGACTTTCACCGTGTTGAAGCTGGTCATAACTAGCCTTGCTTGTTCTAGGTATGCTTTCATCCGGGGATCTCGGGCTTCAAAACTGCCTTACACCTGATTAACCACCAGACGTGAATCCGAGTATAGCTCAATATCCCAAGCCCCCAGGTTCGAAGCTACCTTCAGTCCGGCCAGGAAGGTCTCGTATTCCGCCTCGTTGTTGGATGCCCTGAAACTCAATCTAAACGAGTGTTCTAGCCGTATTCCTTCGAGGCTAATCATAACAACTCCTGAACCGGCACCCGTGGAGCTCGACGCGCCGTCCACGAATATCTTCCACGGTCGAGCCTCCAGTCGGCAAACCATCTCCCCCTTCTCTCTGGGCGAAAACTCAGCGATAAAGTCCGCAAGGACCTGGCCCTTCACCGAGCTTCGGGGCCTGTACCGTATGTCGAAGGAACCGAGTCGAGTCCCCCATTTGGCTATACGGCCCGTGAAATCAGACCTCTTCAATAACGACTGTAATGGGTACGCGGTCAAGACGTGCACGGTGTGAGCTTGGAAATAGTGCGGCAACTTCCTTGTGGCGTGTATCAGGGCTAGTACTAGCTTCTCCAAGGGCAAGTACCTTGTCTCGGCGTCGACAAGAGTTTTGCTGATGTAGTATACGGGTTGCTGGATCCCTTTGTCCCTTAGCAGCACAGCACTCATGGCGTGCTCGGATACCGCCAGATACATGAATAAATCCTCACCTGCCTCCGGTGCCGCAAGCATGGGCGCTCGTGCTAAATAAATCTTCAGATCCACAAAGGCCTTTTCGCACTCCTCGCTCCACCGAAATCCCGTCCATTTCTTCAGCAGCTGGTAGAACGGTCGGTAGCGATCTGCGAATTTTGAGATGAACCGGTTAAGGGCGGCCAGCATCCCGGTTAGTATCTGCACTTCCTTCGGGTTGCTCGGTGGCTTCAGTCTTCTCACAGCTTCTATCTGGTCGGGGTTGACTTCAATTCCCCGTGTACTGATCAGGTACCCCAAGAACTTCCCGGCCCCTACGCCAAACGCGCACTTCTCCGCATTAAGGCGCAATTTGTGCCGTCGGAGAACCTCGAAAACCTCCAGGAGGTCCCACATATGCAGGGCTTCTTGTTTGCTCTTAACCACCATGTCGTCGATGTACACCTCGACCGTGCGCCCTATCTTGTCCCGGAACATTCTTGTCATCATTCGTTGGTAAGTGGCCTCGGCGTTCTTCAGTCCGAAGGGCATCCTTGTGTAGTGGTAATTTGCCTCCGGGGAAATGAACGCCGTTTTCTCTTGATCCTCGGGTGCCAGGGCGATCTGGTGATACCCTTGGAAAGCGTCCAGAAAGCTCATCCTCGGGTGCCCACACGTGGCGTCCACCAGCTGATCAATCTTCGGCACGGGAAAAGGGTCTTTCGGGCAGGCTCTGTTCAGATCGGTGAAATCGACGCAGACCCTCCACTTGCCGTTCTTCTTCTTCACTACCACGGTGTTCGCCAACCAATCCGGGAAGATGATCTTTCGAATCACCCCCGCCTCCTTCAATCTCTGAACTTCCACTTTTACTGCCTCGGAGTGGTCCCGGGCTGATCTCCTCGGCCTCTGCTTTTTAGGGGTGAATGAGGGGTCAACTCCAAGTCTATGCACGATGAATTCGGGATCCACCCCGGGCACCTCGTACGGACTCCAAGCAAATACGTCCACATTCCGTATTAGGAGCAGCAACATCTCTACTTTTTCCCGGTCCTCCATGCTCTCCCCTATTTGGAAGTACTTGTCCGTATCCGGCAACACCTTCACCCTCAGCATGTTCTCGGCGCGCGCGACCTCTGGCGGGCCCTGTAATTGCTATAAAGGCGTCCCCGATGACGAACATTTGGGATCTGCCTGACCCTCCCGGTCGGTTTGCTCCTTCCAATCGACCATGGCGATCAAACATTGCCTGGCCGCCTGCTGACTTCCTTGTATCACCGTGACACCATAATCAGTATGAAACTTGACCCTCATGTGCAGAGTGGACGATACAGCCCCCATTGCATGTATCCATGGCCTCCCTAGAATCGCCGTGTAGGGGGAGTACGAGGTAACTACGAAGAAGCTTACCATCACCTCCTTGCCCCCCATGTTCACGGGCAGAAAGATTTGCCCCTCGGGCGCCACCATCTTCCCATCAAACCCAACCAGGGGAGTGTTGTACTTCGACAGGTCCTCATTCCTCAACCCGAGCCCCCTGAATAGGTCCGGGTACATAACATCAGCTCCGCTTCCCTGGTCTATCATTATTCTCTTCACAACGAAGCCGCCAACCCTTGCCGTTACTATCAATGCGTCGTCGTGCGGCTGAATGGTTCCTTCTAAATCACTGTCGTCGAAAGAGATCGGCTCTCGGGTAGGTCTGATCTTCTTCGCGGCAGGCGGCACGCCCGTACTCCCCTCTACCGATATCACCGTCAGCACCTCCTTCCCTCTTGCCGTCGAAATGCCCCTCGGGGCGACGTGGATGACATCAATTATCCCAAGAGGGGGCGGAAGGGGATTCCCTCTGTGTGGGGCGCCATGCCCTGTTCCTCTATCCCCGGCGTCCGTCACAAAATCCTTGAGGTGCCCTGCTTTAGCCAGCTGCCCGAGATGGTCCCTTAACACTCGGCACTGCTCGGTAGTATGCCCCCGGTCTTTGTGGTAGGTGCAGTATAGGTTCTAATTCCTCCTAGAGGGGTCGCCAGCCATCCGGTTCGGCCATCTGAAGTAGGGCTCGTGCTTGATCTTATCCACGATTTTATGCACGGGCTCCTTGAACGTCACGTTCACCTCCCCTGCTGGTGCTACTGGCCCTTGAATCCTCAAATTTCCCCGTGCCCTCTGTTGAAAGCCGCTCAGCCGAGGACGATTAGTCACCTGTGCTTTGCCTTTGCTCTGTATCTTATCATCTTCCAACCGCTTGTACTCCTCGATGCGCCTCATCAGCTGCCTCATATCCTCGGGAGGCTTCTTAGTTAACGATTCTCTCAACCCCGAGTCGTCAGGCAATCCCAATCTGAAAGTGCTCGCTGCAATCTTCTCGTTCCCTCTGCCAATCTCGTTGTAGAGCTCCCAGTACCGGTTAGCGTAATCTCGGAGGGTTTCCTCTGTCCTCATCTTCATAGACAGCAGCGCGTCCACCAGTTGCTGCTCCCGGCTGCACGTCACGAAACGGGAACCGAACTCCTGTATTAGCTCGGCGAAACTGTGAATGGAGCCCTTGCGCAACCCGTTGAACCACCTTAAGGCTGTGGGACCAAGGCTGGAGGGAAAAACCTTGCACATCAGAGCGTCATTGCGGGTATGCAAAGACATCATCTGGATATAGTGGCTGACGTGCTCTACGGGGTCTGTTTTCCCACCATACGAATTGAACGGCGGGCGCGTAAATCTATCCGGCATCGGTGCTCGCTCAATATCTGCTGAGAATGGTGACCGAGCCGCCCTGCGCAATGCACGGCTCATAGCATCCATGGCCGCATTCCTCGGCCGTTCCTCTGGAGACTCCGAGCCCCGATTCCCGTATTCCCGCGACCGAGAGCGATTTCGCCGCCGGTGAGACTCTGCTGAATGGGAGCGGTCTCGGCGGCGACGGGACTCCCTCGAGTGCGAGCGCTCCCTGTGGTGGCGGGATCCTGATTGATTCGATCCCATCCCGCGTCTTTCTCCCTCGGCGCCTGGCCTTCTCTCTCGGTCGTCTTGACCGGCTCGGCGGCGCTCGTTTCGTGCTTCCAACTCCAGGTCTTGTACTAACCTCCGCAGCCGCTCAAGCTCTTCATCCCTGACGTCGTGCTGCCTATGCCGGGAAGCATGGGATGCCGTTCTCCCCGTTTGATACGACCCTTCTCCAAGGCCGGACCGTTCTTCCAGTTGCTCGTGAAACGGATCCTCGCGTCTCTTCTGCCTCTGTTCCCGCCAGGTGGAGCCCCTGGAAGACCCTGCCGAGCCACTCTCGGCGTTACCTCTAGACATCTTTCCTGAGTACGAGTCTCAGTGGAACCACTGCTTAGTAGGATTTCCCACAGACGGCGCCAATTGTGCGCACCAAAAACTGAAACCCATTGGGCTAGGCCTCACTTGGACTCACAACTTACTTGTATAGTGGGTTTGGAGTTCCTACACTGGGTCGTTCTAAACACCAAGGCTCGACTGAATCCTTTTCCTCTCCTCGGGGGTCAGAACTACTTCCTTACTCTGTTTTCTCTCTCTGTTTGCACTCTTCCTTCCCTCAATTCTCCAACCCTTGTCTTCCCAAAGCTTCTGGTATTTATAGCTCACGATGTAGTGGAGAGGTCATAACTACTCGCCAGTAAGTGCAACCGGCGGTCCAGTGTTATCGATCGTAAGTGGGTGGTTAGGTGGGCATGGAAAGCGGTGAGGGTGGCGTTGGAACTTGGTTCCCACTTCCAGGTCAGTTCCCGGCAGCGGGGCCTCTCCGAGGGACTGCCGGGTAGGTACAGGCGGGGTGCTCCGCGAGCCGTGTGTTCATCACTTCTCGGTAAGGGGCTTGCCGAGAAACGATGTAAAGGCAAAGCTTGGGCCTGCAGCCTACGTGGCTCGGGGTGGGCCGCTAGGTCGAGGTGGACCGGCCTCATGGGCCATATACCCAGGCCAGGGCCCAAGGCCCACTATGGGTCATGGTGCGGGGGCCGTACAATTCAATATAAGACTTTACTCACACTTGTATACCCAACAATCTCCCATTCACATGTGAATATTTACCTTTCGTACGCCATTCATGAAAACCACGTGTGAACCAAGCACACTCATCCATGGGAATTAGCCTGCATATCCATGTCCATGGAAACCTCACGCTACATTGTGAACTAGCACCATTAGCAACACTCCTTTGTTGGGTCTTTTCCAAGATTGCTTGTATGGGCCTTTAGGCTTGATTTGTCCCCACTCTAACTAAGAAAGGGACTTTAAACACCTCACCACCTTGCCACACACCACCATAGGCTTTAAAACCACTTGTTGGGGAGATAAAACCTTGGGAAGTCTCTAATAGAGTAGTTAATATAATATATAGGGACACCATTTAACTCAAAAGTGAAGCGTCAGATTAAATAAAAATGACACAAAGGGAGTGGTTAATATAACATAGTTCAGCCGAAACTCATAGGCTTAAGCTTTTGGGTCAAGTTGTGTTCCTATATGTTATATTGACTACTCCATTGAAGTCTCCCCAAGGTTTTATCTCTCCAACAAGAGGTATCTCATAGTTGTGCGCGGCAAAGGTGGTAAGGCGTTTAGGGTTTCTTTCGCAGTTGAAGTGTGGACATAACAAACTTAAGGAGCCCAAATAAAAGATCATGAAAAAAGGCCCAATAAAGGCATATAGCCATTGAATGCTAAATCATGGTGTGGCACAAGGTTCCCATAGACATGGAAATGAAGGCTAGGTTCCCATGGATGATCATGTAGGATTGACACATGGTGCCTATGGATAGCATATGCGTGGACCAAGATGACATGTTGGCGATAGAAAAAGCTCATAGGCAAGGGGGGAGTGAGTAGGATTTGTTTGTGGCTCAAATAGGGGTTCGTCAGCCACAAATAGGCAAAGACTCACACGTGATGGATATACACATTTGAGTGAAGTCCCACATTGAATAAGAATGACAAGAGGGAGTGGTTAATGTAACATAGTTTGGCCTAAACTCATAATCTAAAAATTTTGTATTAAGTGGTGTTCTTATATGTTATATTAATTACTTTAATGGAAGCTCCCCAAGTTGCTATCTCCCTAACAAGTTGGGTATATAAGTGTGGGTGAAGTTCTATATTGAATAATAATGAGAAAAATGAGTGGTTAATATAACATAGTTGAGTCCAAACTCATAGGCTTTAAGCCTTTTAGGTCAAATGGTGTCCCTATATATTATATTAATTAACTATTCAATTTAAGGCTCCCCAATGTGCTATCTCCCAAACAAATACAAACAACAACAATCTGTAGTGCATAAAATAGAAGAAATAGATGGAGAGAGAGGCAGTACTTATAGAAATCGCAGAGCTTTAGTAGGATGAGAAAAAAAATTTAGAGAGGAATGGAAACTAAGGAGAGAGAGAGAGAGAGAGAGAGAGAGAGAGAGAGAGAGAGAGAGAGAGAGGCAATACTTGTAGAAATATAGCAATGGGAGAAGAAATTTTTTGAGAAGGAGCAGGAAATTTTTTTAAAGAATAGGGATTACAATGTTTTTTCATAAAGAATCTTTATTCCTCATTTTAAAGAAGGAAAAAGCTTGACTTCAAACTAGTTTGGAGTTATAAGAAGTGATCATTCATCTGTAGATTTAGTAACATGACATTTTTAATGAGTCTTCTTATAAATTGTCACGTAATGAATTGGAAAAGATAACTACAAACAAGTTTGTAACCAAATTTTGTCTAAGAAGAATAGTTATTCATAAGGAATAACTATTCCCTGCAATAAAAATATAACTAAACAACAGAATAGCTATATAATAGAAATATAGCCATTATATGTTTACATTATAATGTCTTTTTTTTCTTTTATTGGTATGGAAAAAAGAAAAAGCGTAGGAGGGGAGGGTGGCAACCCCTTCGCGCTAGGAAAATAAGGAGGGAGATAGCTACCAATGCGCTCACTAGTATTAGAGGACTTAGACCCAAAACCCTAGTTGACGGTGTATATTACAATCTACAAAACATGCCTTAATTTATAATGCCAAGCTCCTGTTTTTGTACATATTCCTAGGGAAGCAAAATCATGGTACATGGTTTACCCCCAAAAAAAAAAAAAAAAAAAATCATGGCACATAACTTGGCCCGGTGGGCTTTTGATTGTAATACTGATGGGCCAATAACCATGTTTACTATCCAAATTGATGGATGTGATGATCTTGGCCAACCAATATTTTGCATTCTTAATTTTGTCCTCCTTTACTCATAAAATAAGAAAATTAAAAAGAAACAAAGTTCGAATTTTTGTGTTACAAGATTTATTCACTATAGCAGGAAAACTTTAAATATGACAGTGTTAAATTATCGATTATACTAAAAATTTAAGCTATTAAAATATAATAAAGTTAATCATTTAATCACATAATTTTAATAGATAGATTTATTTGTGAGAATGTATTAAACTGCTTAATTAGCTGCATTGGTTTATATAATCGGGTTAGGATTGATAAATTTGTTCGTGCTTATAATCAACTAGCCATGAGTTATTTCATGGCATTTTGGTTTTAGTTATATGGAATTCTTTCAAGATTTGAAATATCCTTTTTGCTGGCAGGATTGGATTGGATCTGTCATGTGTGAGTTTGTGGACTTATAACTTAGAAGGCCCCAATGTACTTGCTAGGGAGCCCAACGCCATGTGATGAAGCGCGCAATGTCTTGTAGGCAGTCCACTTATCATTTTGAGTTCAGATCTAGTAAGACAAAACACAAACAATGCATTCCTACAACGAAGAACATTATAACTTAACTGGTTGACACATATTTGTGTTTTTAATAGAAATATTTAATATTCGAATCATCTCTCCCTCGTTATAATGATCAAATTATCAAAAAAGAAGTGCATCCCCACATGGAGTAATACAAAATTTATTAGAAATTATTATTAGGGTTTGGCTCAAAGCATGTCTACATCATGTCTTGTCTAGTGCACATCGTGTCTTGTCTAGTGCATTTGAATATTGAACGGAAGCTTTTCCCTAATTATTAAATAGAAGACAAGAAAAAATTTCCTTGAGCAAAACTACTAGTGAAGGTTAGATCTGCAAGCCTTATCGTGGTCCTGCCATCTCTTACGCCTAGAGCTCAGCTTCGTAAAAGTCTGTTCATTTGCTTATAATTAACAAAGATCAATACCAACAAATAATGCAACAGAAGAAATTCGATATAAATTGTAAAGTTATTATTTACAACTATATGTTTTGTTGGCTTATATTTCGTGTCAAATTTGATTGTAATTATATTAAATCTGTTGTACCCTGTATTTGTTGTGGGATTTCATTGTAAGGGTTGTGTGTTAGAGAGAAAGAGTGTGAAGACTCAAGCATTTGAAGATTGAAGATTTCTCGCGGGTATCTCGCGACTTAACTTCCCGCGAAGTGACACATGTGCCCTGCACATGCTGGAATGCGAAGAGTCAGGCCAGATGGAGACAGCTGTGTCTCGCGAGTATCTCGCGAGTAAGGCCTTCCCGCGAGACACCCGCGAGGCATTCTGTTCTGCCAGCCTGTCCAGTCTGATTTACACTTTCTGTACCGACTTTACCGACAATTGAAAGGAGAGCCTCTGAGAGAAAACCCTAGCCAAACACCTTGAGAGTTAGAGATTGTTATACCCACAATCCTCTACACATTTGTTTTGGGAATTTCCTCATCTCCTACCTCTTCATTTCCATACTATTGAGAGGTTGATAGTCCAAACACTTATCACACCATTTGAGAGTGTCAAGTGACGTTTTGGTGCTGCTGGGAAGTATTGGAAAGAGCCAAGGATGGTAGATGCAACATGGAGCTTGTTGTGGGATCCGGAGAACTAAGACAAGACATGGTTCCGAGAAGCCTTGTTGGAGTAGGAGCTTGGAGGGCTTAGGTACATTGGGTAGATTAGGCTTGGAGTGTCTCTTGCTAACCCATGTATCCCAATTGATTGTCTAGTGGATCGATTTCCGCTTGGAGAGCGGTAGAGAGGTTTTTCGCCGAGTTCTTCGGTTTTCTCTTCAATAACACATCTCGGTGTTATCTGTGTTTGCATCTCTCTTCCCTACTCTTGTTCATTTCATTTTTACTGCTGTGTTGCTTTAAATATGGATTAGAGTAGTTGTCTTGCTTATACGTTTGTGTTTACACTATTCCACACTTAGTATTAAGTTAGTGTAAAATCAACCAAGCCGTAACTTTAATTTGGAGGTCTAAACTGCTCGTGTGTTTTCGACACATTTCCAAGTTTTCATAAATAGATATGAAATGTTTACCTTAGCAAAAAAAAAAAAAAAAAAAAAGATATAGGATGTTTGCTTAATCAGTTGTCTGTTTTGTTTTTGTTTTTTTTTTTTTTTTTTTAATTTATAATTATAATAATAATAATAATAATTATTATTATTTAGAAGAAAAAGATTTGCTTTCTATATCAAGATTCCCCATATAGTAAGTTAAGCAAAGCCGCAAAGGTGCTTGGAGTGCTAATACTTAACACTTATTGTAATTGGTAACACTGGTTTGTAAAACATAAAAACAAAAGGATATTTTTTACGTACATAATTGTGAATCAGACAGTTTTCCTATTATACTGGTTTTAAAGCCCATGGACTATTGGGCTTGAGCTGATAATTAATGGATCTAAACTGAAAATATTATTTATATAGCAGTAAAAATAGTGGCATATTTGGAATTCTACTGCCTTCCACAAAACTTATTTCCAATTCCCTCTTCCAATGAATCATTTCAAAATTTATCTTCTCACTAAAATATATATATATATATATATATATATATATATATATACATATATATGTATTTTTTTTTTAAAGCCCAAAAGAAGACCAGCCAAGTGCAGGACTAGTTATTTTGGGCTGGTGTAATGTAACATAAGACATAATCAAACCAGCCCACAGTTTATTAACTTATATGTACCAATACAAGAAACCTAAATTCCAAAGTTAGTATTACCATAAAAGAAGGAAAATATTAAAAGGACTACAAGTTTTACTATTTATGATTAATAAGTTTTAATCACCTCATAATTGAATATTATAATTATCTCTCTTTAATTGATGAAACATCAATTTGTAAATTCGATGTAGTAAAATTTATAGTACTTATAACACTACTTAGAAATCAGAATATAAACATGTAGGCCATCTATCAAAAATTGTCCATGATTTTTGTGAATAATCCCATCTCAACCGTACAAACATATATATTATACATCAACATGATATGAATAAACCTTTAGTCCTTGTTCTCCATTTTATAAGCTTTGTGGTACACTGCGTCACTGCTCTCAGGAGAGAGCACAGTAATAATATGGAAGCATAAACAATGATAAAATAGATGATAAAGAAGATAATAGCAAAATAGATATATTCAAAATAAGTTAAAACAGCAAATGGAATATGAAAACAGAAACTAGTAAAATCTTACTTGAATAAAAACTTCTGTCTTTGATAAAACTTGAAAACAAACTGTTGTCTTTGTTACAAGCTTTGAAAATAATCTGTTTGAAGAGTTACAAGATTACAAAGTAAAAACTATCTTTGAAACTGAAAGGTTACAAGATTCTGTCTAAAGGGAAGGGTTACAGGATTACAAGAGGGGAAGGATTACAAGAGTCTTTTTGGAGGGAGAGGGAGAGCTATCTTCTTTCTAGAGTTGCAATTTTAGAGAATCGAACCTCAGAGAATTTGGAATCTGTCTCCTGTCTTCAGAGTCTGTCTATTTATAGATGAAGTGAATCATGGTAAGTCTTTAAAGGTAACCTGAGTTAGTAAAGTTAACTCAAGTTAATCTATTGGTGGAAACTTGTGGAATATTACTATTGATAAGCAGTAGTCTATCTAGGAATCTATCAGGTCTCTTTTTACACATGCTAATAAACTAAAGACGCATGCTAGCAAACAGTAGTGTAGTGTCTTATAATCATTTGTCTGTATCTGTCTGGAATGTCCTGGATCTGTCTTGAAGCTATTCACGCGTGTTGGTGAATAGTGATCTGTTGCAGTGAATAGTGATCTATCGTGGATGAATAGTGATCTATTGTCGTAGTTGTCTGTCCTTTCTGGATCTGTCTGTTAGTAGCTATAGTAGCTATTCTTGTATTCTGAAGGGATGTTGCCTCAATTGAGATGCCTTCATGCTCTGTCTGAAATCTTTAATAAAGATTCCTGTTTTGGCAAAATTCGTTCTAAGATTTTAGCCTTAGGATGACTATCTTGCTTGCCAGGTAATTGACCATTAATTTTAAAATTAACTAATTAATATAGTGCAAGTACGCCTTAGCTAAAGGCCTTCATGCAACTGATGATCAAATCTGGGCATTGTAGTTTCAAATACTTCTGAAGGGGTATATCTAAAGAGTTCAATTAGAAGGCTGTCTATTTTTAAGAGGGATTCAAATATTTATGAGAAGGACTTTGTTAAATTGAGTAAAATCTTAGCAACAAACTTTAAATAAACTTTTTGAAAACAATCTTTAAATAATCTTTCTGAAAACAAGTTTTAAATAAACTATATATACATATATATATATATTTCAAATAACATGCTTAAGTGCTACTGGGTAGAACTTATAGTATCATCTACCTTTGGATTTGTAGTAATCTCATCATTGTCTGTTATTGGCTCATCAGTATTTATGTCCTTAAAAATTGAGATTTCTTTCAGCAAATGTATATCCTTAGGGATTAGAGGTAGATGAACTTAAAAAAATACTTCCGTTACCAAAATATTAGTACATATTCCATTGTTTGTCGTGGAAAAAGGATAAAGTAAAGCCAAAAAAGGATTCCCTAAAATAACTTTAGAGGACAACTTTTCTGCTAAGAAGAAAGGTGTTCTGAAATTGATTCTATTATTATATATGTATGTCTTTGTCAATTTATTACTTATTTTAAGTCTATCACCATTAGCCTGAGTTAATCTATCTGTTGTTGATTCAAAATATTTGGAAGGTATTAATCCTTCCTATATACAATTCATATTAGCACCAAAATCAACAAGTGAAACGACTATTAACGAGAATTCTTTATGAACAACCAGAGTTATTTCAGTATACCAATTCAGGAATATCATTCTGTCAATTATATTTAAAAATTTATCTTTATATTCATCTTTATGAAAACCTGTATCCGTATAATTATTTTGGTCAGTAAGAGAGGAGTCTGTCAAGGGTTCATTACCCAATCTAATTCTATCCTTTACACTAATTACTTGTGTGGCTATCTGCTCAATCATGTCTTTTAAAATGAAATTTTTTTATTTTAATTCTTTTAATTCTTTTCTTATATTATTAATATCTATCTGTAAATATGTTACTGTTACAGGTTTACTAAGTTTAAATCTATCAGTAATTTCTGCAAAATTATAGCTTGACTTATAATCTTTCAAATCTATTTCAAATCTATCAGTTTAAGTTAAAGATTCTTTTAGTTTAGACAAATAATCCTTCTTAGACTGTAAATCCGGAAGTTTGTCTATTAAATCCATTATTATTTCTTCTTGTTTTGTTAAAACACTTATTTTTATTTTCTTTTACAATAACAGTTATCAGGATTATTGCAATTACATAATTTAACTTTTCCATTATCTGAAGAAATATCTGTTGATGATGAGGTGATATCACTGATAGGCCACAAACTGAATGACCCATTGTGATTAAACCAATTAATTAATTAGCCAAGTTATTAATTAATCAATTTAACATGCAAATACGTGGAAGCACAAACAAATCACCAAATAACTCAATATGCAGCGAAAATTAAATGACACGTTGATTTGTTTACGAATGGGGAAAACCCTTACGGCAAAAACCCCACCGGGTGATTTTCAGGTCACCACTCCCGAAACTCCACTATTATCAAATCAAGCGGTTACAAGTAAAGGAATCCCAAGTACCTTACCAACCTACAATTGAACCCTTACCCCAATACCCAATTGGACTTGATCTATAGTGACAGTTCCCCCTTTTGATGCATGGCTCCCAAGTACATGACTAACCAATGCGCGGATCCTAGTACGCGACTTCAAACACCAACTTAGAAGGAGAGGTTGGTTGCAAAGTTCTTCAGTTCATCCTACACGATGAAGATCAGGAAGATGCTTGGTCACAAAACCCTTTGGTGCAAATACACAGCAACTTCTTCAGAGAAGATGAACTAGGTCAAGAACTTCGTCTTTGATCACAAATTGCTTGAACATAGTTTTCTCAATGCTTGTGCAACTTGTGTACTATTTGACGGCTCTTAAAATAATCCTTTTATATGTCTAGGGTTAGGAGAAAAGAAGGCCCAAAGACACATTCACGGATCCCAAGAAATCAGATCAGAAAATATGATTTTATAAATCTCGACAGATAGCAGGTGTCGAGGAGCTATCGAGCAAGTGTCGAGATTTAATGATTTTGCACTTCAGCTTGTTTTTCTTGGACAGACTTGATGACTTCAACACTTGATCTTGAAACCTTGTTTCTTGAAGTATTAAAAACACCTAGAACTACCCAATTACAAGTAGAGTGTGTTTTGTCAAAGGATTAGCCAATTTACATAAATAAGTGACATATGTTCTTAACAAGTGAAAACACATATGTTCTAACAATCACAATTATCTATCTGGTGAATTTCATTATCTATTTCATCACTATCTGTCTATTCTAGTATACTCATTAATTTATCTTTTAACTTTCCTGATATATCAAGTTTATTTATCTTTCTTTGAAAGTTACAGTATCTACTAGTGTGTCCCTTTTTACCACATTTGAAGCAAATAATGTCATTATCTCTATATCTATTGGACTCTTCTTTCTTTTCTTTAGACCTACTTCTATTATATCTTCTATTATTGGTTTTATATCTGTTAACATCTTTCATTTCTTTCTTTCTTTTCCTAGAGGGAGCAATCAACGGATCAAAGCCATATTGCTCACAAAAAGTTCCTAGCTCCTTTTTAGCATATCTTTTTTCTTTCTCTATTTGATTTTTTAGCCTTAAATCATTACATAGCCATAGACCTGTTTTATTGATTGAAGATATTATATCACCATATGTTAAGCTAGGATAGTTTATACTTCCATCATTATTGGCTATATCAAGTCTAACTTTTTGAGCAAAGAAATAAGGTAGACCAGCAATAAATTTTTATTTCCAATAGGATTGTTGACAGTCACTTCTACTTACAACTTTTGAAATAAAAACATCCTTATACCATCTAAAGTCTGAAAGTTGTGGACATCTTAAATTAATTAAAAAATCTGAAGCTCTTTCTTTATATTGATTAGGATCTCCAACAAAATGTTTAGTTATGGTAAAAATTAAAGTATTAACTGCATCTTGTGAAGGCTGTCTATCTGCCATTATAACACTTCCATCTGTTTCTCTTTTAACAGCTGTAAATATTTGATTTCTATCATCATTATTTAAATAGTGATCCCACCAGCCTTTCAATTGGCCAGTAAAACTGGTGACAATTAAATGGGCTATCTAGTCGTCTTGTTTTCCATGATTCTTATAAACATTAGTGAGCAAAGTCATTTCATGTAAAAGATTTATTATTTCATATTCTGACATTCCATCAATATTCCATTCATAAATTAAATCTGGCAAATAAGATGAATTAACAAAAGTATGTCTTTCTTCAAACTGTAAATTAGGAGGAGTAGGTTTAGGATACCGATTCTTTTTGGGGTATACTTACTCAATTCTTCCTTTTTTATGATCTTGTGATGAAAATGATAAAGTGAATTTATTAATCTGTAATTTATCAGTAAATTGTGATTCTAAATTGTCTATATCTGACGAATCCGTCAAATCTGTTAATTGATTATCTTCTAATTCTTCATCCTCTGAAGACTCAATTCTTCCTATTGTATTTAACGTCATATTTTTGTTTTTTAGTGGGTCTATGTCTTTTTGGGATTCCAATTTCATTAAATCTAACTTCTTATTTATTTCATCAAGTAGATTATCCATTTTCTCTATCATGGGTCTCTTTAAAGGTGATCTAAGGTGAGGAGGTATTTCATGAGGGATAAACAAAGGGGTATTAGACGCATTTTCTTTTTTTTATGGAAGTAGAAGGGGGTGTAATTCTATCTTCTATGTCTTGTAGCTTTTGACTGATTGATTTTAGATATATATATATATTAGTATAATTATTCTGTTGAATTATACTATCTAGGTTCTTATTGTCATCACTTAAACTAGGTCTTTTTATAGGAGTAGCCAGCACTTGAACTCCATTACTTTAATTCAATATAACTGATTCAAAGGGTGGATAAGTTTGGTACACTTTTTCATGATTTTCTGTCTTCGTCCATGACAATGTTTTTTCTATCACACTTATCTTTTTGTTATGATAGTCCAAAAAGTCAAAGAAATTAAAGTGTGTCTGCAAGTCTGTCACCATTTCATAATATTTAGTTCTTAAATTATTCATTTCTTGTTCATTATATTCTTCAAAAAACTGGTTTTTCCTATTAGTATTTTCAGGTTTTAAATAGTCATGTTTTAGTAATTCCTTATCTAAAACAAATTCCTTAGATAAAGCATTAATTCGTCTGTCATGATCTGTGAATCCTAAAATGTCTATTTGAGTAGGAGAATCAGGTTGAGGTTGGGGCTTGTAAAGGGCTTGATGAACATTAGGGGTTGGTTGTGTGGTTTCTGTCGGATAATAAGTTGTTTCTATTTGGGCTGAGGTTCTTTTGGTGTTTATGGGAGGAAGGTGTATAACTAGAGGAAGATTTTGAGGAGGTAAAGGTCTGGAATCAGAGAAAGATGTCCTGGAGGAGAAGGAGCTCTTGGGTTAAACATCATAGGGATCTTTTTGCCTGAAGAACTATTGGGTTTAATAAGGCTGTCGGTTTGTCTGTCATTATTATTGAAAGAAATAATAATTGGACCGTCTGTCTTTTGTGCTATGAAGTCTGGCTCTGTGCTTTCTATCTTTGGTGTGGGAGCAATGGCCTGTAGTTGCCATTGTTCAGGAAGTTTTATGTCTTTCCATTGTATTTGTTGGGGTACATGAAGTCTACTATTTGGGGTTGAGGCTTGAAGAAGGAGAGTATGTCCTTTAGGGGATGGTTCTACCATGGATTGAGGATCAAGGGTGGTTTTCATAAGTTTATAATAAATCCTATAAATAATAGCTAAAGGTTTTTGAGCCTTCTTTCATATAATAACCATCTGTTTTTACATTCAAAGTTAAAGCATCCATAATATTTCTATCAGATAAACTTAAAGCAAAATTAGGATAACAATTAAAATATACTGGTCCATTATGTAAACTTGTTTCCATCATTCCTAAAAGTGAGTCATTAAATCTCAAATGTTTGTCATCTCTTAAACAAAGTAAAACACTTGTATTTAAAGCTTCTCTTGTTAATTGTTTTACAGCTACCTGAACCAAACCAACATGTAAAAAGACATATTTTTCTCTATGTCGTTTAATTGAGTCTATTGAAAATAACTGAATTGTTTCATATTCATTAAATAAAGAGTAAGTTCTTTCAACAGTTTTTATAGTGTAGTCTGTCATGAAGGATAATTTAGAAAAAGAAGTCTGTCTGTAGATTTTATTAGTTCTTTCTATCAGTATATTCCATTTATTCCATTCTAAAAAATTCCTTTCTATATCTTTCATGCTATATTCCTCAGAATTAACTATTCTATCATTTTCGATGTCCAGATTAGTGTGTGACCTAAATGTGTCCTAGCAACTGATGATGCCGAAAATCTCACCAGTGAGTTGCACAATGCTTGTACGCTCGGAACTACACCTGCACAACAAAAAGGAGAAGACCTAACAGAGAGCACCGGTGTGGTGCCGGCCAAATACCCTCCGAAGGTCAAGTTAGGGTTTGTTTCAACTCTAGAGTGCTAGAGAGGGGTTAATTGTGCGTACCTCGATTTGTGAGGGCATTGGGGCTTTTATAGTAGTAGAGGGTTGACCTTTCTTCCTTGGAGCAGAAGTCTTTTCCATATAGGAATCTATGTGAACGTAGATTGCGGAGTCCTTTCCTTATAGGACTCTATAATTGGGCGTGGTGGCCAAGTAAAAGATTTTATGTACCCGTCGGCCTCTCAACCGTCGGCTTTCCTTTTATAATAATGAAGGGCCGTCAGCTTTTTGGACAATTAGCCCTTCAAGCACGACCAAGGATGTCATCTCCGTCGACCCGCATAGTATCCGTCAGTTAACCTACCCGTCACTATTGGTACCGTCAGCCTGAGTATAGGCTGACGGGTACTGCTACGATTTATTCCTTATCAGCAACAGATGATGAGCGACTAAAGATATTCATTCTATTTCCAAGCAATTAATAATTATTGGCGGAACTATTACTAACCACTAGTATCCTTGCTATCAGGACCACCTCCTTTGGAAACTCCATTGCGGGACCACCCAAACAACACCTGTCCGTCGGCTAACAAAAACGGGTTGACCAATGTGAAACTATGGTTTGCCAACGAGTCTTGAGGCTAACCAACGCTAACAAGGAGCAAGTAGTGGCTATATAGAATGAATTAGACAAAGGCTTCCACTTATATGGCTACAACAACAGGATAGCCGTATATGGTCCAAGACCTTCAGCAAGAAGGCTTTTTGGAAAAAGAAAGATTGCTAAGGATCCTAGAATAATGACGGCAAAGGATCGTGCCCCTATTTATCTTCCTATTTCATACTGTGTTCTATGTAGTAATTATGGAGTAATCCATGAGCATGAGTAGTATGAGGATAATTTTGATTCGCTAGATTATGATAACTACACAAATACAGATTGATAGACAGACAGATATGCCAAGATAGAATGCTCTCCCGGATAGACAACAACGATAGATCACTAGTCACTAGCGACAGATCACTATTCACTAGTGACATATCACTATTCATTGGCAACAGATCACTATTCACCTGCGACAGATCACTATTGGCCATACATATCCAAGATAGTCCAGATAGATACAGATAGATGTTCATAGGTCAGCACTGTTTACTAGCATGCGTGAAAAGAGACCTGATAGATTCCCAGACAGATTACTGCTCATCAATAGTAATATTCTACAAGTTTCCACCGACAGATTAACTTGAGTTAACTTTACTAACTCAGGTTACTTTTGAAGACTTACTATGATTCACTTCATCTATAAATAGACAGACTCTAAAGATAGAAGACAGGTTCAAATTTGAGGTTCCAAATTCTCTAAGGTTCTAGTTCTTAAGTTCCAACTCCAGAAATAAGATAGCTCTCTCCCTCTCCCTCAGAAAGACTTTTGTAGTCCTTCCCCTCTTGTAATCATGTAACCCTTCCTTTCAGACAAATATAATCTTGTAACCTTTCAGTTTCCAAGAAGTAGAGAAAGAAAGAAATTCTATAGAAATAATACAAAAGAAGAAGGTAGGTATAATTGATGAAGACAAAGAAAAAGGAATGGAAAGACAACAAAGCAATAGTACTCTTACCAACTCAAAAGAAGCTCTACGTAAAGAAATAGATATAGAAAAAGACATAGGAAAAGAAAGAAACATGATAAGGAAAGAGAAAGAAGATGATAGTCTAGTAAACAAAGAAAGGACAAATAATAGTCCTAGGAATAATGATAGTTTAAAAGAAAAAAAATTGATGAGAGACTAAAATCAATTAAAAGATCCATGATATATACCCAAGATAATGGTTTAGTAGAATTAGCTAAAAAGATAGAAATTATAAATTCACCTTTAGATATAGACTAAGAGAAAGACATAACAGTTTTAAATACTACCAAGTCATCAGATAATGAGAAAAATGACAGACACATTAGAAATATTATTTGTCATAAATGTAAACAATATGGACATACTGAGAAACAATGTGATAGACATAATAAAATTGTTAAACAAATCAGTAAATTAGAGTTTGAGAAAAATGTAATAAATGAATTAATGGAAATGTTTGACATTAAACAGAAAGAGATAGACCAAGTAAAGAAAAAGAAAAAACTAAAATCAACCAACCCACTTAAAGTCAATAAAAGAAAAAGAAAACAAAAAGACATAATAATGAAATTGATAGATAATCTACCCAATCACCTAAAAGATAAAAAAGACTATTTACTAAATTTGAAAGATTCTATAGATATACCTATTGCTTGTATTAAGTGTAGGAAATATAGACACCATGCTACAGAATGTGAAAAAGGAGAAAAAGCTAAGAAAGGAAAAGATAAGAAAGAAAAGACAAAAAAGAAACAAGATGGCGTAGATATAAAACCAGTAACTCTACAAGACTTAATGACAGAAGCAAAAATAGTAAAACAAGAAATAAAAGAAATTTAAGAAGATAATTCCATAGACATAGATGAACAAAATATTGCAGAAATAATAAATTTAAAAGAATTTTCTAATCCCATGATAGGCCCCCTTTCATTAGAAAAAGATGCTCACAACAGACAGAATTTCTTGAGCTTAATTGACAGAGTAATTTTTCAAAAATGGCATACAGAAATCACTCTAGTAATTAATAAAGAGTTTTCTGTGACAAAAATTGCTTTAATAGACTTAGATACTGACATGAATAGTATACAAGAAAGATTAATACCTTTCAAATATTATGGAAAATCTTCTGAAAGATTAATTCAGGCCAATGGAGAAGAGTTAATTAATCATAAATTACCTAATGATTACATTTGTAATAAAGGTATATGTTTTGAAGTTATTAAAGACCTTTCTTCCAAAGTTGTTTTAAGAAATTCTTTTATGACAGACGAAGGAATTAAAACTAACGTACCTTTTAATTTCATCTTACCCTTGATCCCAAAAGAAATTGATTCCCTCAATAATGTCGCTATCTTAAAAGATACTAATAAAGAAAGAATCTATAGAACTAAAAGAAGTCTGATAGAAATATTACTTGATGATCAATTGACAGAAAATGACAAAAAGAAATTTAAACAAGATAAAGAGATAGAGATTTGTTCTTATTCCCCCATTGCTTTTTTGCGTAGGCACCGACATATAGTCCAAACACCTTGTGAAAAAGAATCTAGTGGAAAAGATATGAAAGATGGAACTATGCTCACAATTTCTTTTAGTTAATATGAAAGGACTGATAGTTTACCAAACAAAATTATAATAAATGACATACATATACCCTTTTTAGTATCCTTAAATACTCATATAACAAATGTTTTAATAAAAGAATCCTTGACAAATTTTCCTTTATTGATCATTAAAGAAAACATTAATTGTGGTAATTTCTTGAAAAAAGACAGATTTAATTCCTTAACAGACAGAGTTAATCATAAGTCTCTGATAGATTTTCCTATCATAATCATTGATGAAAGACTTTATGGAGAAGCTTTATTGCACATATTCTCGCAGAATGAGATATATAGTTATGCATACATGGATAGAATCATGGCAGATTTTGAAATTGTTTTGAATTCCACTCACTCTGACAGATTTCATCATGACTACTTTAATACCACTACTCAGCAAGAACACAAAGGTGCACAGGAAAAAAGTTTGTTTTATTATATACACTTTAAATTTTAAAAATGATTTTCTTACAAAGCATTTTGAAGAAATTTCACAGAAAGACATTGGTAAAAGGATTTTAAAAATAAATTTGAAAGAAGCTTTGCGTGAAAATGTTTATTCTCAAAATAATATTTCAAGACATAATACTTTTCCCAAAACCCAATTGCAGACTACTATGAGTAAAAGAACTTCCCAGGCAGACATGAAAGGAAAGGGCAAAGCACCAGTGGTGCAACCCAAACAATTCCGAAAGCCTTCAGTAAGGATTTCGGATAAGCATAAAGGCGTCTCGATAGAGACAATATCTCTTCAGGATACGTTGCTAGCAGAGGCAATGTATTCAAGTGGTGGAAACTTGTAGAATATTACTATTGATGAGCAGTAGTCTATTTGGGAATCTATCAGGTCTCATTTCACGCATGCTAGTGAACAGTAGTGACCTATGAACATCTGTCTGTATCTGTATGGACTCATACATCTACCATCCATGGCTTTGATACCATAACGTACCCAGGAGAGAGCACAACAATAATATGGAAGCATAAACAATGATAAAATAGATGAGAAAGAAGATAATAGCAAAATAGATATATTCAAAATAAGTTAAAATGGAATATGGAATATGAAAACTGAAACAAGTAAAATCTTACTTGAATAAAAACTCATGTCTTTGATAAAACTTGAAAAAAAACTTCTGTCTTTGATACAAGCTTTGAAAATAAAACTGACAAATCCATGACATTCCAGACAGATATAGACAGATGATTATAAGACACTACACTACTGTTTACTAGCATGCGTCTACTGTTTATTAGCATGTGTAAAAAGAGACCTGATAGATTCCTAAATAGACTACTGCTCATCAATAGTAATATTCCACAAGTTTCCACCGACAAATTAACTTGAGTTAACTTTACTAACTCAGGTTACCTTTGAAGACTTACCATGGTTCACTTCATCTATAAATAGACAGACTCTGAAGACAGGCGACAGGTTCCGAATTCTCTGAGGTTCAATTCTCTAAAGTTCCAACTCCAGAAAAAAGACGGCTCTCCCTCTCCCTCAAGAAGACTCTTGTAATCCTTCCCCTTTTGTAATCCTGTAACCCTTCCCTTCAGACAGAATCTTGTAACCTTTCAGTTTCAAAGACAGTTTTTTACTTTGTAATCTTGTAACTCTTCAGACAGTTTATTTTCAAAGCTTGTAACAAAGATAGTGGTTTGTTTTCAAGTTTTATCAAAGACAAAAGTTTTTATTCAAGTAAGATTTTAGTAGTTTCTATTTTCATATTCCATACTCTGTTTTAACTTATTTTCAATACTTTAAAGATATAAAAGATGGAACTATGAAATCCTTACTTTAATGACATTTAGATATATTTGTTAAAGTAATTAAACATAATGGATTTGTTGTATTAGCCACTAAGATAAATTTGTTCAAAGATAAAATCTGACTTTTAGGTCATAATATTTACATGGGAACCTTAAGCCCCATTGACAGAGCTATTCAATTTGCAGATAAATTCCCAGATGAAATAAAAGATAAAAACTAGTTACAAAGATTTCTTGGCAACCTAAATTATGTTTCAGATTACTTTCAAGGATTAAGAAAGATATGCAGACCCTTGTATAAAAGGCTAGAGAAGAATCCTCCTCCATGGACAGAAAAACATACTATGATAATTAGACAGATAAAAAAATATGTTAAGCAACTTCCTTGTATTGTTATTCCTTCCCCCAATACTTTTAATTTGTTGAGACAGATGCTTCTAACATAGGTTATGGTGGAATTCTAAAACATGTAGCAAAAAATGATACTGAACAGTTTTAGACCCCTAAAAACACAACCAGATTGAGTAGCCTAGTTAATTAGCCAAGTTGTTACTTAGTCAAATTAAGCAATTCTAGGTTAAAACAATCAAATAATCATATCAAAAGAATAAAGCAGCGGAATAATAAATAACACAAGATATGATCACCCAGGAAACCACACGGTAAAAACCTGGGGAGGATTTGACCCATCGATCCTCAAGGCAAACCTGAATCCACTATGAAAGAATCGAAGTTCATACAAAAGGACTATAAGCTCCCCGCTCGACTTCCTAATGCTACCCACCAATAGAACTTACTGACACGACCACGTGCAAGCTCCGAATCCACGGACTCCTTCTTTCTTGGACTCTTCAATCAGCTACAAGCACCCACGCTTGATATTCTTTAAGCTTCAATGATAGCAACCGAGTTGATCATCAAGATGTTGAAGTAATCTCTACCTTGAAAACCCTAAGTTTTGTGTAAAGGAAAGCTCCTTTAGATCTCACAAGAGATTTACACAAAACAGCAATGTATGAGCAACAACTCAACTGGAGCAACAACTAAAAACGTGGCTAGGGTTTTACTTTATATACCTAGGGTAAAAACAGAAAACCCAAAACGTTTAATGAGCTAGGGCCAAGTTGGAAAAACTGCAGAAAACGCATTTGGGCCGTGATTCGATCGATCGAAGGAAAGGCTCGATCGATCGAGCCAGACCGAAATGCCCCAATGCATCTACAGTCACTCGATTCCAACTTTACAATATTTTATCAACTTTGAGCAAGCCTAAACAAGACTAAACACATTGTTTTGATCATGGTTTGCCAACATTACACATTAGAGTTCTAAATACATAAAATCATAAATCTTTATAACCTAACAAACTCCCCCTTTGGCAATCCGTGACAAAACACAAACAATAAGCTCAAAGTTTACAATTAAAAAGCCCTTTACAAAACAAATGCTCATAAAGACTAAAATTCAATCCTAACTACTATCCATCAGTTGCAAGTGTAGACAGCAGCTTAATTGAATCAACCTGTATATTCCTGAAATACTCAACAAACGCATAAACGCATGTGTGACAGAAAATAGTATATAAACAGGTATAACATTCTTGTAAGATTCACACAACACAAAATAAAGACATATATCAATGAACAACTCATGAATATAAATCAATAAGCAGTGAATCACAAAGCAACAAGAATCAAATATAAATCATGTATATCAATATATCAATCAATGTTACTCCCCCTAACATGAATATCCCCAAAAATGATATACAAAGTGAAGCACCTAGATACAATCTATAAAACTCCACAAACTCCTCAAAAACAAAAAAGATCTCCCCCTAACTACAAAAACCCCTCTACAAGTCAAAACTCTACTCCCCCTTTTTGTGACGGAATGCCAAAGGGTAATCAAAAGTCATCATCAAAGGGAGGTGGTGAAGGCGAACGCAGATGCGCCAGATCAGCACGCAAAGCACGGATCTCGTCAAATAAGTCCACCAAAAGCTGACCATGAGCCGCCTGAACGGTCATGACAGTCTCCAAGGTACGACGAACATCAAAGTCGGTCGAAGGAGGTGGAGGAACATCAGCAGCAATAGCATCAGGATCAGGAACAGCCTCACTAGCAGGACCTGTAGAAGAAGAGGGAGGAGGTGCGGACCCAGAAGGCTCAGACCTAGGGTGTTTAGAGCCAGCTCGAAGATGAGCAGCCCTTTGTCTAAGAAAAGACGCACCTATAGGAGCAATCACATGAACAGGCTCAGAGGAAAGGAAGCCACCAAGATCAAGATAAAGGAGAATCCTATGAATGAAAATAGGATGTACAAAAGCATGAGCAGAAAATGAACTCCTATAAACATCGTTCAAAGAACGAAGAAAAAGATGGGGAAAACTAATAGGAGCATCAGTAACAAGAGTGTACAGAAAAACACACCTCTCGAGAGGAATTGTGTGAACATGAGATATGGGCTAGATAGAATGACAAGCTATCCTAAAGAAAAGATAGTGCAACCCAGAAAGCTCAGCAGAGGTGATCGTAGGATCAGAACCCCACTGGACAGAAGTCCCAGTGATGTAAGACAAGACATCACTCAACTCGGGAGACACATCATAAGGATAGACAGGATTTTGGACCAAAGGTACCCCTAGAGCATCAGCCACTACCTTGGGAGTAATGGAGTACTCTACGCCTCGTATCCAACTCTTGACTAAAGTGTTGGAATCATAGATGCGGATAGAGATGTTCGAAAAGAACTCTCTAATCAAGGCAGAAGGTGGAGGAGGATCAGAAATATCCACCAAGGGTAACCAGCCCCTACGCTCAAAGTTTGCCCTAATGACAGGATCAAGTTCATCTAAGTGAACAGAACGCTCAGCCTAAATCTTTCTCCTAACGTTTAGCTTCTCATAAATCTCTTGGTTTTTCTCACTCGGAAACTTCTCATGGTCAAAGGAGGGAGGGGGTGATGGAGAAGGTGAGGAAACATTCCTACGGGCTCTAGTCTTCCTAGGCATATTGCTAAGGAAAGGACAGAGACATAAAGTGAAAACCAAAAAAATAAGAAAACAAAACCAAGGGCAGACTACAAGTTAGCAAAAAAAATATAGAACAAAAATCTATATGATGCATGAACAATAACAATGTTGTGATGCATGATCTAATGCAGTTAACATAGTTCAAATTAAGTTCAATTACACAAAATTGGCTCGAACATAGAGTTTCTAACAAAAACCCTAAAAATTTGAAAACCACTTGAAAAATTTTGCAACAAATTGATGAATTGATCATTACACAAGGTTGAAAACAGATTAGAATAACCAATTTCATCAATACAACAAGCCAATTTCATCAATTAAACCTTAATTGAACAAAATCCCCAATTCGGATCAATTAGAAACCCTAGAATTTGAAATTTTTCACAAAACCCAAAATTGATCAAATTAAACTATTAAGATCATGTTTATAGCATGTCCCCACAAAAACCCATTGATCAATTTCACAAAATTAGGTTTGAATCATCACAAATCCCAAAAAGAAAAAGTTCCGAAAATTTGAGCAAAAATGCATGAAAAATGCATGAAATATGTAAATAAACTCAAAAAGGAAGGACAAACAGACTTACCGGCTTGAGGAAAGAGAAATTTTGCAAAAATTTCGGAGGAAAACGACAAAAATTTGACTTGTGGAGCCTGCCTCGTCGGAGAGAGAAAGAAAAGTTTAAAGAAAACTTTTGAAAAAGTGTTTGAAATAGTCAAGAACACTGTTTTTAAAAAACCTAATTCGCGAATTTCGATTGATCGAAAATCACATTCGATCAATCGAATCAATCAGTCATTTTGAGACAAATTAAAGCACTTTTTCGATCGATCGAAAATCAGAATGGATCGATTGAACTGGGCAGAGGCTCACAAAATTTTTGAGAAAAATCATAGTTTTGAAAATCACAAACCATATTTTGAAAATAACTCCTCAAAGCATTAAACTTATTGAAACAAAATGCATGAGTATGAGATGGAATGTTTTTCAAAAACCCAAGTTTTAATCCCAATTTCTCCAAAGGAAATTTCAGCCATTCTTCCTTTAAATTCTCAGGCAAAAAAAATGTTTTGCATAATACTCAAAGTATTTTCAAACTTGGTTGGTCAGACCAAAAACACACACAATAACATGTACAAAGTTTAGCAAAGAGTAACTTGTGTAGTGTGTGCAACTAGCAAAAGCTTGAGATACATGTGAGGTGATATGTGAATAGCAATCAATCACAAAGTCTACAAAATTCATTACATAGAATTTCAAAGAGACTATCACTTAAAGAGTTACATCCTATAACTCTCACATCTCCTAGAACATAAGCTTGCAATCATGTAAGTTTCTTGAATTTTGCCCCATTATTTAGGTGAAATTTGGCATCAAGCCTAATAGTACACACCAATTTTAAGCATTAAGCATTTAACAGAGGCTACACCTTATGTTCTTTTTGTGCATGTGCTACACTTTCTCGAGCACAAAATCTTATGATATGCATTAAGGTGTTCATGATTGGCTAGTGAACAGTGGTGAGATGGTTATTTATGCCTTTCTCAAAAAGATCAAGTCCGACAGTCAAATAACATATGACTTCAAGATTAAGACAAAGTGATAAACAATATAAACATCTTTCCCACACAACATGCACTACAAAGTTTCAACTAGTCAAGTGCAGTATATAAGCTCATCAAAGCTAAACAAGGTACATAAGACATGTTATGTGTAAATAAATTGACCAACCTTGTTTTCAAAAACCAAGAAACATAATGACAAACATATTTTTGCTTTCTCCTTTTTTTTTTTTTTTTTTTTTTTTATTATTATTATTAATAAAAGAGAAAACAAATAAATCCTAGAATGAAATGCATGAATGTAATGCAATGCAAATCCTAGAAAAAAAACAAAAACACAAATACCAAAGAACAATGGTCACAGAGGATAGAGCAATGAAGCACAAGGACCACGTCAGAAAGACTCAATTAGGACGAGTCTTTTGCATCCAAAACCTTTTAGATGCACCACGAGCATTGGAGTTCTTATTCACATTCGAGTGATTTCCAACTCCAGGTTTGGAATAAAGGTTCAACACCTTTACCAATTCACCAATAAGTGCCATAGGATCTTGTGCTTGAGGCACAGACACTTTTGGTTTGTTTGCTCTTAGCAGCTTGAAGCTTGTAACAGTTAGGACGAATGTGTCCAGACTTACCACAATAATGACAAACCCAAGCAGGTTTACCATGCATCTTGTCCTTAGAAGGGGTAGAATCCTTAGGTTTAGACTCTCTCACATCAACCCTAATCTTCCTAGGAGGTGAAACTTCTACAGGTTTGACAACCTCACTCACAGGGGGTTTGACAATTTCACTCACAACCTCACTCACAGAAGGTTCAGAAGAAGAAGCAGGAAAAAAATTCGTGGAGTGTGGTGCAGAATCAAAGATGCTTTCAATATATCCTAACCCAGATTTATCAGAAGGATACTTTTGAACATTCAGCATGTGATCAAGTTTAGAACTAGCAGATCTAGCAACAGATAAATCATGTTCCAAAGTTTTAACTTTATCAAGCAAAAGCATGTTCTCAGATTTAACATTGTTCAAAAGATCATTAGCATCAAACAGTTTAACAAGCAAAATTTTCTTTTCAAGCTCAAGAGATTCAATTTTTTTCAAGCCAAGTTCAACATTCATAGCATCCCTTGCAGCAATTTTGCAAAGTTTATTGTAGGCCTCTTGAAGATCTGCATCCTCAGAGAGTTCCCCATCAGAAGGGTTCTCTTCAACAGATATGCTTTCATTGACTACAGCTGTAGCAGTGAAAGCAATGAAGTTTCCATCCTCATCACATCCGGACTCATCATCAGAAACCTCATTATCGCTAAGGGTTATAGCCATAGCTTTACCCTTAGTCCTTAAGAATGTAGGACATTCAGATTTCACATGACCATACCCTTGACAGCCAAAACACTGAGGACCCAAGGAATTATTTGAAGATTGACCTACTTTTTCTCTAGGTTTTTCAAAGTTATTAACCTTAGTGGGATCATTCTTCCTAAAATTTCTAGGTTCAGCAGTGTATGTACCTCTTGCCTTTCTGTTGGTATTTCTAAGAAAGTTTTTAAAGTTTTTGGCAAGATACGCAATCTCTGTAGCAGAGAGCTCATCATCAAATCCACCACCAACATCATCAACTGACTTAAGAGCCATTGATTTGGATTTGTTCACTTTAGGTAGGTCAGACTCATAGGACTGAAGAGATCCTACAAGCTCATCAACAGGGATGGAGTCCACATCCTTGCTTTCAGTGATGGCAGTCACTTTGGGTCTAAAGTCTTCAGTTAAAGATCTAAGTATCTTCCTAACAATTTTAGGTTGATCATAGATTTCACCCAAATTAAAAGCAGAATTAACAATATCATTCAGTTCGGCATAAAATTCATCAAAAGATTCATCATCAGACATCCTAATGCTTTCAAACCTAGAAGTTAATTGCTGCAGTTTGTTTATCTTAACTGCCTTTGTGCCTTCATGCACAGTTTGGAGGATTTTCCAAGCAGTATGAGCAACCTCAACATTTGAGATCCTCTTAAATTCCTCCATTGAAACAGCATTGAAGATGGCATTCATAGCTTTGCTATTGAAGCCTGCTGCTTCTTTTTCAGAAGTTTGCCACTCACTCACAGGAGTAGTGGGCTTCTGCCATTCGTATTCAACGGAATTCCAAACCCTCTCATCAATTGATTTCAGGAATGCTTTCATCCTTACTTTCCAATAAGCATAGTTGTTCCCATCAAAGTGAGGAGGAACAACAAGAGAGTGTCCATGCTCCATGACAACAGGGGTCAAGGATCAGCTCAGAGATACAAAATCTCTAACAAGAGAGCTACCCGCTCTGATACCACTTGAACAGTTTTAGACCCCTAAAAACACAACCAGATTGAGTAGCCTAGTTAATTAGCCAAGTTGTTACTTAGTCAAATTAAGCAATTCTAGGTTAAAACAATCAAATAATCATATCAAAAGAATAAAACAGCGGAATAATAAATAACACAAGATATGATCACCCAGGAAACCACACGGTAAAAACCTGGGGAGGATTTGACCCACCGATCCTCAAGGCAAACCTGAATCCACTAAGAAAGAATCGAAGTTCATACAAAAGGACTACAAGCTTCCCGCTCGACTTCCTAATGCTACCCACCAGTAGAACTTACTGACACGACCACGTGCAATCTCCGAATCCACGGACTCCTTCTTTCTTGGACTCTTCAATCAGCTACAAGCACCCACGCTTGATATTCTTTAAGCTTCAATGATAGCAATCGAGTTGATCATCAAGATGTTGAAGTAATCTCTACCTTGAAAACCCTAAGTTTTGTGTAAAGGAAAGCTCCTTTAGATCTCACAAGAGATTTACACAAAACAGCAATGTATGAGCAACAACTCAACTGGAGCAACAACTAAAAACGTGGCTAGGGTTTTACTTTATATACCTAGGGTAAAAACAGAAAACCCAAAACGTTTAATGAGCTAGGGCTGAGTTGGAAAAATTGCAGAAAACGCATCTGGGCCGTGATTTGATCGATCGAAGGAAAGGCTCGATCGATCGAGCCAGACCGAAATGCCCCAATGCATCTACAGTCACTCGATTCCAACTTTACAATATTTTATCAACTTTGAGCAAGCCTAAACAAGACTAAACACATTGTTTTGATCATGGTTTGCCAACATTACACATTAGAGTTTTAAATACATAAAATCCTAAATCTTTAGAACCTAACAGATACCGAAGAACAGATTGTCAGATTCCATTTTGGCTCTTGGTTAGCTACCCGGTAGTAAATAAAGATTTCAAATAGAGCATGAACATGAATCTTTATTAAAGATTTCAGATAGAGCATGAAGGCATCTCAATTGAGGCAACATCCCTTCAGAATACAAGAATAGGTACTATAGCTACTAATAGACAGATCCAGAAAGGACAGACAACTACGACAAAAAATCACTATTCATCCATGACAGATCACTATTCACTGCAACAGATCACTATTCACTAGCACGCATTAATAGCTTCAAGACAGATCCAGGACATTCCAGACAGATACAGATAGATGATTATAAGACACTACACTACTGTTTACTAGCATGCGTCTACTGTTTATTAGCATGTGTAAAAAGAGATCTGATAGATTCCCAAACAGACTACTGCTCATCAATAGTAATATTCCACAAGTTTCCATCGACATATTAACTTAAGTTAACTTTACTAACTCAGGTTACTTTTGATATAGCCAATAATGATGGAACTATAGACTATCCTAACTTAACATATGGTGACATAATATCTTCAATCAATAAAACAGGTCTATGGCTGTGTAATGATTTAAGGCTAAAAAATCAAATAGAGAAAGAAAAAAAATATGCTAAAAAGGAGCTAGGAACTTTTTGTGAGCAATATGGCTTTGATCCGTTGATTGCTTCCTCTAGGAAAAGAAAGAAAGAAAGGAAAGATGTTGACATATATAAAACCAACAATAGAAGATATAATAGAAGTAGGTCTAAAGAAAAGAAAGAAGAGTCCAAAAGAAAGAAACGGATTGTCAGATTCCATCATTAGTTTTAATTCCCTCATCAGTCCCTAAAAAGGGGTAAATCAAGACTATAAAGGGATTTCTTAAAACAACTTTGGAAGAAAGGTCTATGCCATCTTGTACTATATGGGAACAAACACTAGAGTAGAAAAGAAAAGTGTCTGGACACATTAGAAATACTATTTGTCATAAATGTAAACAATATGGACATACTAAGAAACAATGTGATAGACATAATAAAATTGTTAAACAAATCAGTAAATTAGAGTTTGAGAAAGATGTAATAAATGAATTAATGGAAATGTTTGACGTTAAACAGAAAGAGATAGACCAAGTAAAGAAAAAGAAAGAATTAAAATCAACCAACCCACTTAAAGTCAATAAAAGAAAAGGAAAATAAAAAGACATAATAATGAAATTGATAGATAATCTACCCAATCACCTAAAAGATAAAAAAGACTATTTACTAAATTTGAAAGATTCTATAGATATACCTATTGCTTTGTATTAAGTGTAGGAAATATGGACACCATGCTACGGAATGTGAAAAAGGAGAAAAAGCTAAGAAAAGAAAAGATAAGAGAGAAAAGACAAAAAAGAAACAAGATGGCGTAGATATAAAACCAGTAACTCTAAAAGACTTAATGACGGAAGTAAAAATAGTAAAACAAGAAATTAAAGAAATTAAAGAAGGTAATTCCACAGAGATAAATAAACAAAATATTTTAGAAATAGCAAACTTGAAATATTTTTCTAGACCATTAACAAATTCTCTCATAACAGGTATAATAATGACAGAACCCCCTGATCCTCCTACAGATAAAGAGATTCCTCCTACAGATAAAGAGGTTACAGAAATTAATGTTTCAAATAATAATAAAATTGATTGCAATAGACAGAATTCTTTAAGTTTAATTAGGGATACAAAAATTATTTTAATAATTAATAAAGAGTTTTCTTTGACAGAAGTCACATTGACAGACTCAGGTGATGATAACATGAATTGTATACAAGAAAGATTAATACCTTTAAAGTATTATGAAAGATCATTTGAAAGATTAACTCAGATATTTAATTATAAATTACCTAATGTTCACATATGTAATGATGGAATATGTTTTGAAATTGTCCTTGTTAAAGACCTTTCTTCCAAAGTTGTTTTAAGAAATCCCTTTATAGTCTTGATTTACCCCTATTTAGGGACAGATGAGGGAATTAAAACTAATGTACCTTTTAATTTCATCTTACCCTTGATCCCAAAAGAAATTGATTCCCTTAATAATGTCACTATCTTAAAAGATACTAACAAAGAGAGAATCTATAGAACTGAAAGAAGTTCGTCATTTTTAAAGACAAAAATATCACTTGATGACCAATTGACTAATAATGACATAAATAAATTTAAACAAGATAAAGAGAAAAAGAATATACTTATTCCCCCATTGTTTTTTTTTGCAAAGGCATCAACATATAGTCCAAACACCTTGTGAAAAAGAATTTAGTAGAAAAGACATAAAAGATGGAACTGTGCTTATAATTTCTTTTAGTCAATATGAATGGACTAACAACTTGACAGATGTACCAAACAAAATTATAATAAATAACATACTTACACCCTTTATAGTATCCTTAAATGCTCACATAATAGATGTTTTAATAAAAGAATTATTGACAGATTCTCCTTTACTAATCATTAAAGAAAACATTAATTGTGGTAATTTCTTGAACAAAGATAGATTTAATTTTTTAACAAAAAGAGTTAATTATGAGTCCCTGACAGATTTTCCTATCATAATCATTGATGAAAGACTTTATGGAGAAGCTTTATTTCTCATATTCTCGCAGAATGAGATATATAATAATGCATACATGGATAGAATCATGGCAGATTTTGAAATTTTTTTGAATTCCACTCACTTTGACAGACTTCATCATGACTACTCTAATACCACTACTACTCAGCAAGAGCACTGTACGACCCCCACACCATGGCCCGTAGTGGGCCTTGGGCCCTGGCCTGGGTATATGGCCCATGAGGCCGGTCTCCCTCTACCTAACGGCCCACCCCCAAGCCATGCATGCTGCAGGCCCAAGCTTTGCCTTTTCGTCGTTTCTCGGTCAACCCCTTCCCGAGCAGTGATTAACATAGGGCTCGCGGGACACCCCGCCCTGTACCTACTCGGCGGTTCCTCGGAGGGGCACCGCTGCCGAGAACTATCGTGGAGGTAGGAACCAAGTTCCAACGCCACCCTCACCGCTTCCCATGCCCACCTAACTACCCACTTACGATCGATGATACTGGACCGCCGGTTGCACTTGCTGACAAATAATTATGACCTCTCCACTATTCTGCGAGCTATAAATACCAGAAGTTTTGAGAAGACGGGTTGGAGAATGGAGGGAAGGAATAGTGAAAACAGAGAGAAAACAGAGTAAGGAAGTAGTTCTGACCCCCGAGGAGAGGAAAGTGATTCAGTTGAGCCTTGGTGTTTAGAACGACCCAGTGTAGGAAATCCAAACCCACTATACAAGTAAGTTGTGAGCCTAAGTGAGGCCCAGCCCAACGGGTTTCAGCTTTGGGTGCGCACAATTGGCGCCGTCTGTGGGAAATCCTACTAAGCAGTGGTTCCGCTGAGACTCGAATACAGGAAAGATGTCCGGAGGCAATGCCGAGAGTGGCTCGGCAGGGTCTTCCAGGGGCTCCACCTGGCGGGAACAGAGGCAGAAGAGACGCGAGGATCCGTTTTACGAGCAACTGGAAGAGCGGTCCGGCCTTGGAGAAGGGTCGTATCAAACGGGGAGAACGCTATCCCATGCTTCCCGGCATAGGCAGCCCGACGTCAGGGATGAAGAGCTTGAGCGGCTGCGGAGGTTAGTACAAAACCTGGAGTTGGAAGCACGAAACGAGCGCCGCCGAGCCGGTAGAGACGACCGAGAGAGAAGGCCAGACGTCGAGGAAGAAAGACGCGGGATGGAATCGAATCCATCAGGATCCCGCCACCACAGGGAGCGCTCGCACTCGAAGGAGTCCCGTCGCCGCCGAGACCGCTCCCATTCAGCAGAATCGCGCCGGCGGCAAAATCGCTCTCGGTCGAGGGAATACGGGAATCGGGGCTCGGAGTCTCCAGAGGGATGGCCGAGGAATGCGGCCATGGATGCTATGAGCCGTGCATTGCGCAGGGCGGCTCGGTCACCATTCTCAGCAGATATTGAGCGAGCACCGATGCCGGACAGATTTACGCGCCCGCCGTTCAATTCGTATGGTGGGAAAACGGACCCCGTAGAGCACGTTAGCCACTATATCCAGATGATGTCTTTGCATACCCGCAATGACGCTCTGATGTGTAAGGTTTTTCCCTCCAGCCTCGGTCCCACAGCCTTAAGGTGGTTCAACGGGTTGCGCAAGGGCTCCATTCACAGTTTCGCTGAGCTAATACAGGAGTTCGGTTCCCGTTTCGTAACGTGCAGCCGGGAGCAGCAACCGGTGGACGCGCTGCTGTCTATGAAGATGAGGGCAGGGGAAACCCTCCGTGATTACGCTAGCCGATACTGGGAGCTCTACAACGAGATTGGCGGAGGGAACGAGAAGATTGCAGCGAACACTTTCAGAATGGGATTGCCTGACGACTCGGGGTTGAGAGAATCATTAACTAAGAAGCCTCCCGAGGATATGAGGCAGCTGATGAGGCGCATCGAGGAGTACAAGCGGTTGGAAGATGATAAGATACAGAGCAAAGGCAAAGCACAGGTGACAGATCGTCCTCGGCTGAGCGGTTTTCAACAGAGGGCACGGGGAAATTTGAGGATTCAAGAGCCAGTAGCACCAGCAGGGGAGGTGAACGTGACGTTCAAGGAGCTCGTGCATAAAATCGTGGATAAGATCAAGCACGAGCCATACTTCAGATGGCCGAACCGGATGGCTGGCGACCCCTCTAGGAGGAATCAGAACCTATACTGCACCTACCACAAAGACCGGGGGCATACTATCGAGCAGTGCCGAGTGTTAAGGGACCATCTCGGGCAGTTGGCTAAGGCAGGACACCTCAAGGATTTTGTGATGGACGCCGAGGATAGAGGAACAGGGCATGGCGCCCCACACAGAGGGAATCCCCTTCCGCCCCCTCTTGGGATAATTGATGTTATCCACGTCGCCCCGAGAGGCATTGCGACGGCAAAGGGGAAGGAGGTGCTGACGATGATATCGGTGGAGGGGAGTACGGGCGTGCCGCCTGCTGCGAAGAGGATCAGACCTACCCGAGAGCCGATCTCTTTCGACGACAGTGATTTAGAAGGGACCATTCAGCCGCACGACGACGCATTGATAGTCACGGCAAGGGTTGGCGGCTTCGTTGTGAAGAGAATAATGATAGACCAGGGAAGCGGAGCGGATGTTATGTACCCGGACCTATTCAGGGGGCTCGGGTTGAGGAATGAGGATCTGTCGAGGTACAACACTCCCCTGGTTGGGTTCGATGGGAAGATGGTGGCGCCCGAGGGGCAAATCTCTCTGCCCGTGAACATGGGGGGCAAGGAGGTGATGGTAAGCTTCTTCATAGTTACCTCGTACTCCCCTTACACGGCAATTCTAGGGAGGCCATGGATACATGCAATGGGGGCTGTCCCGTCCACCCTGCACATGAGGGTCAAGTTTCATACTGAGTATGGTGTCACGGTGATACAAGGAAGTCAGCAGGCGGCTAGGCAATGTTTGATCGCCATGGTCGATTGGAAGAAGGAGCAAACCGGCCAGAAGGATCAGGCCGATCCCAAATGTTCGTCGTCGGGGACGCCTTTATAGCAATTACAGGGCCCGCCAGAGAAGGTCGCGCGCGCCGAGCAACTCGGGAACTACAGGGATCAATGTCACGGCAATCGCAGCCCCTGCCGCGTGCTGGATCGACCCGATTATCGATTTTCTGACCGACTGCCGAGTGACGAAAAGGAGGGCATCAGGATCCGTAGGATGGCTCCTCGGTATTGGTTGGCAAAAGACCGGACTTTGTATCGAAGGTCCTTCGGGGGGCCGTACCTCTTGTGCTTGCGCCTGGAGAAGGTGGGCGAACTCTTGGCGGAGCTCCACTCGGGGGTGTGCGGCGGCCATGTTGGAGGACGTTCATTGGCGTACCGAGCAATGACTCAGGGGTTTTGGTGGCCTCAGATGCAGAAAGACGCCTCCGAGTATGTGCTTAAGTGTGAGCAGTGTCAAAAGCACGCCCCTCTGATCCATCAGCCCGCGGGCCACCTGAACCCGATCAGCAGTCCTTGGCCTTTTGCACAATGGGGGCTGGACATCATCGGCCCGTTCCCTCGGGCGACTGGCGGCCGAAAGTTCGTTTTGGTGGCCGTCGACTATTTTACCAAGTGGGCGGAGGCGGAAGCGTTGGCCAACATACGGGATGTGGAAGTGAAGAAATTCATATGGAAAAATGTCGTCACCAGGTTCGGGGTGCCGAACACTATCATATCTGACAACGGGCTACAGTTTGACAGCCGGGCGTTCCGAGAATTTTGCAGTGGTCTCGGCATCAAGAACAGGTACTCGACTCCTGCTTACCCACAGGGCAACGGTCAGGCCGAGGCCGTGAATAAGGTGATTGTGAGTGGGCTGAAGAAAAGGCTGGAGGGAGCGAAGGGAAACTGGGCCGAGGAACTTCCCAAAGTCTTGTGGGCATACCGCACCACTCCTAGACGGTCCACTGGGGAGACCCCTTTCTCTCTCACGTACGGAGCGGAAGCCGTGATCCCTACCGAGGTGAATCTGTGCAGCGCGCGAGTAACGGGTTTCGATCACGCCCAAAACAACGAAATGATGGCAGGATATTTGGACAAGGTGGAAGAGTACCGCGAGATGGTGACAATACGGCTCGCAGAATATCAGCAGAAGCTCGCCCAGAGATACAACCGAGGCATGAGAACGAGGGAGTTCGTCTCCGGGGATTTGGTTCTCAGAAGAGCCGTGGGCAACATGCGAGACACTAGTGCCGGGAAATTGGCACAGACATGGGAGGGACCCTACAAGGTCACAGCTGTGGCTGGCACCGGGGCTTATTTCTTGGAAGACTTGGACAAGAGACAACTTCCCCGACCATGGAACGTCCATAACCTGAAGAAGTACTATCATTGATGGGCAATTCTCCGAGCATAGAATTAACCGCGACATGGTGTATATGTTTTGTTAGTTATACTAATGATGTTTTTTATGCAGATCCGCACTGTTCAGACCAAAATTCTTGGTTCGATCCCATTCACCGAGCAATGTTTATTCTTAGCCGATGCATTCTAAGGACGGAAGCCTGATCCTCGGTTCGATTTATCGCCGAGCATGCGGAAACCTTAACAGCCCGTTCTAAGGACAGAAGCCTGACTCTCGGTTCGATCACCATCACCGAGCAGGTGGAAACCTTCGTCTTTTTGTTCTAAGGACAGAAACCTGATTCTCGGTTCGATCCCTATCACCGAGCAGGTGGAAACCTTAGCCTTTTCGTTTCAAGGACAGAAGCCTGATCCTCGGTTCGATCATATCACCGAGCAGGTGGAAACCTAAACGATTCACTCTGAGGACAGAAACCTGACTCTCGGTTCGATCCCTATCACCGAGCAGGTGGAAACCTTAGCCTTTTCGTTTCAAGGATAGAAGCCTGACCCTTGGTTCGATCCTCTCGCCGAGCAGGTGGAAACCTGAACGATTCACTCTAAGGACAGAAGCCTGACCCTCGGTTCGATCCTATCACCGAGCAGGTGGAAACCTGAACGATTAGTTCTAAGGACAGAAATCTGACTCTCGGTTCAACCCTAATCACCGAGCACGTGAAAACCTGGACGATTAACTCGTAAGGACAGAAGCCTGACCCTCGGTTCGATCCTATCACCGAGCACGTGAAAACCTTAGTCACTTCGTCCTAAGAGAAAAACCTGACCCTCGGTTAGATCACTATCGCCGAGAATGGGGAGGCCTTACCATGGTCGGACACATCACAATAAAAAGGCAACCAACAAGAATTCATTACTCGGTCAATACGAAAGAGCAACACGGTAAAGCATTCATATTAAAACGTGAAGCTTAAATTAACGTTTTGTGGCCGAAACCCGGCAACTCGAAATAAAGAAAAGACGACATAAACAAGTTATCCTGTCACCACAACCCGGTGACTTAGGCAATTCCGTTCATATAAATTCTCGAAAGAAGGAAAAATAATGAAGGGCTGGCTTTCAACTTTAGATATCCGCCGCATGAGCGAAGGATGCGTCCTCTTGTGAGTGCTGGTCGGCGTGAGGAGTTGGCGGCTGGATGTCCTCTCCGGTTCGGCCCCCGGCATGGGGGTGGCTGGTCCCCTCCATGTCGGTCGGCACTGCATGAGAATCAATGGCGTTCACTAGTTCCCTCATGCTGGAGGTCTCTTCCTCGTCAATGACAAGGGGCGCAGGATTCTCGGTGTGGGGGATGCTCGGGAAGGGGATCTTGCTGCGATCCCTCAACGGAGAATCCTCGGGAATCCCAAGGGCTTAGAGAGCGGCGAACCAACCCTCCTCATATCCGAGCCTGTGGGCCTGGCGAATGATAGGTTCCGCCGAATTCTCGGCGTCCGCGAACCCCTCGTTATACCACTTGTTTTCACAAGCCTCCAGCGCCGCCTTCGAGCCAGCCAACTGCCCTTCCAGCATGGTATTCAAGCTCTGAGCCTCCGCCAATTTAAGCTCGGTGCCTCCCAATTGGAGTTCCAGTTCCTCGCACTTCGTCTCGACAAGAGCCTGGGCCTTTGCGGCCGTAGCAATTTTGTCCTTTGCCTCCTCGGCAATTTTCGACTGCTCCTTCGCCGTGGCCTCGGCAACGTCCTTCAGAGCTTTTTCCCACTCAACGTCCTCGGCCAGCTCCTTCATCCTCCCGTCCACAACGTACGACATTTGCGTGGCCTGACCACACAATATTCACTTTGTAAGGTAAAATGGAAAGTACACGTACATAAGCAAATGGGAAACCGAGAATCATAAAGAAAAGTGAAACAGTTACCGCTATGGTGTGCCACTGCAAACGCCTCCCCAAGGACTCATCCGTCGACTCCGTGAAGGCGTGCAAGTCCTCGGGCAAGAGGATGCCGCGCGCCAGACTCTGCGCCACACGGCCACCATGGCCTTTGTCCCATACGCGGGCACTGGCCGTCGCTGGAAGGGGCTCGCCGCCGAGTTGGAAGGAGGGTCGCCATGCCGCCGAAGCCCGAGAAGTAGACGCCAGGTCTATCCCGGTTTGCGCTACCAGTTCCCGGATGACTATACCGGCCGAAGGTCGGGTGGGCACATTGCCCGAGCCCGTCTGAGTCTGATCGGTTGTGCGCGGCCTTTTTCGAACTCGGGTTGACGGGACGACGGGAGGCGAAGCATCTTGGCCGGGTGCTTGTTGTTGCTGCACGGCAGGCCGGGCATTTGGGACAAAGCGATCTATCGTCATCTTCCTCCTAGCCACCATGGCGTTGCCTTGATCGGATCCTGTATCAGAAGAGTCTGTCGGTTCTGCGGCTGCACCCTCCCCTTCCCGAACAGGAGCCCCGGGCTCTACGGTTCTCTCGGGCTGAGCAGGAGCTTCTTGCTGGATTTGCTCGTGGGCGCGTCTCCTACGCTCGGTAGATACGCGCTCGGCTGATTCGTCACGGATGGGCGGTCGCTCGTCTGAACAAATGTACCGGGGACCGAGATCACGTGCCTCGCCTACAGTTAGCCTTGGGGGGAAGAAGTTTGCATGCCGGACGTCGATATATGAAAGAAGAGGGCTGTCAACTAGCAAAGCTTGGCTGAACGCCTGCCAAGTTGAGTAGACGGGATTGACACGGAGGATGAGGTAGGACGCTCGGAGTTGTCCGTCCGTATGTACGAAGATCTCCGACCTGAGAACAAAGTTCAGGTCCCGAACATGCACCACTCTGATGTCCGGCTTGAATCTTTTGCCCTCTGCACAAAGGAAATAAGGGTTAACAATTACATAACCAGACCGAAATCAAAATAGACAATAGTAAGTAAAGGTTAGTCACCGACCAACGTCGCGCGGCGAAAACGCACAGGGGATCTCCTCGGCAAACCAATTGCCGCTCACCCGAACGAAATCTTTAGCCGAGTTACGATTTGAATCTGGTAGGCATGAAATAAGCCGTACCCTCACATCCCTAGTCTTTATATAATAGTCAGACTCAATATTGCCGCACAGACTATACATCTGATTAATGTCGTAGTGGTTTAGTTGCAACCCGTACAACTGATTAAGCCTACTCACGCAACTCACTACCTGGTAAAAGTTGGGAGGGAGTTGGGAGGGACAGAGACCGTAAAATCTAAGGGTACTAAGAATTAGAGGGTCAACCGGGAACCTAACCCCACCCTCTAAAATGGCCATCAAAGGGAAGAACACCGTGTTTTCACCACGGCGCCTCTGGATGTCGATATCGCCTATATTGCAGTAGGCAATATCTACGTCACTAGGAACGTTATATGCTTCCCTAAATCTAGCCAAAGCATGCTCGGAGGAAAGGAGGTAAGAGTAACTCATGTTCTATTCAAAACGAGTATTTTTTTTAAGGGAAAAGAAATGCTGTGATTCTCAAAGAATAGATTGAAATGGCTGAACTGAAAAAGCAAGAAGAGGGAAGGGAACTTACTGTGGGCTCTAAGGAGGAAGTGTGTTCTGGGCAAGTAGACGAACCACGAAAGAGGGATGCTCGACAGAGTAAGATACTGAAAGGTGATGAATGCGAAAGTGAGAGTCAGTGGTTAGAAGGATTATTTATAGGCGTGGGAAGTAGAGAAACATTTAATGATCCACTGGAATGAAACCACGCGCGACGCCTCGGTTCACGAACCGTCAGACAATGATGGCGGTTAGGCCGTCAATCAATTCGAAACGCGTCTTTTGAGACGCGCATTAATGTGCCCCTCAATGGCCGGGCACTGACCCTTCGACTTCCCAGACGGGCGTTTACCCCTCGTGATCCTTGATTCACCCCCGGGAATGGGAAGCGAATCAAGGGGGGGCTATTGTACGGCCCCCGCACCATGGCCCGTAGTGGGCCTTGGGCCCTGGCCTGGGTATATGGCCCATGAGGCCGGTCTCCCTCTACCTAACGGCCCACCCCCAAGCCACGCATGCTGCAGGCCCAAGCTTTGCCTTTTCGTCGTTTCTCGGTCAACCCCTTCCCGAGCAGTGATTAACATAGGGCTCGCGGGACACCCCGCCCTGTACCTACTCGGCGGTTCCTCGGAGGGGCACCGCTGCCGAGAACTATCGTGGAGGTAGGAACCAAGTTCCAACGCCACCCTCACCGCTTCCCATGCCCACCTAACTACCCACTTACGATCGATGATACTGGACCGCCGGTTGCACTTGCTGACAAATAATTATGACCTCTCCACTATTCTGCGAGCTATAAATACCAGAAGTTTTGAGAAGACGGGTTGGAGAATGGAGGGAAGGAAGAGTGAAAACAGAGAGAAAACAGAGTAAGGAAGTAGTTTTGACCCCCGAGGAGAGGAAAGTGATTCAGTTGAGCCTTGGTATTTAGAACGACCCAGTGTAGGAAATCCAAACCCACTATACAAGTAAGTTGTGAGCCCAAGTGAGGCCCAGCCCAACGGGTTTCAGCTTTGGGTGCGCACAAGCACAAAGGTGCACAGGAAAAAGTTTGTTTTACTATATACACTTTAAATTTTAAAAATGATTTTCTTCTAAAGCATTTTAAAGAAATTTCACAGAAAGACATTGGTAAAAGGATTTTAAAAATGAATTTGAAAGAAGCTTTGCATGAAAATATTTATTTTCAAAATAATATTTCAAGACATAATTCTTTTCCCAAAACCCAATTGCAGACTACTATGAGTAAAAGAACCTCCCAGGCAGACATGAAAGGAAAGGGCAAAGCACCAGCGGTGCAACCCAAAAAATTCTGAAAGCCTTCAGTAAGGATTTCGGATAAGCATGAAGGCGTCTCGATAGAGACAATATCCCTTCAGGATACGTTGCTAGCAGAGGCAATGTATTCATGTGGTGGAAAAAGTGAAATTCTGCAAGAAGTGCTTTGCACTGACCTTATTTTTCAAGACGGAGAATTTACAGACCTTCCTCTTTATATTAAATGACTTCTTGATAATTTACAAGCAGCCTTCACCCTCAGATAGAAACCTTTATTCCAAAAGACCATTAAGGCTTATCTTGTTAGCACCAGTGCATTTGTTGAAGCACTTGGTTTTCAACTCCCTAGCAAGGAGGATGGAGATTCAAGCTCCACAAAGACAGAATCACAGTCTCCAAAAAGCTATCTTATGGGAACAAGCTTTTCAAAGCTCCACCCCAAGATTCAGCAAAAAACGAGACTTGCCATTAGAACCTTACCCCCTGAAATCCAACAGAATATACTAACCCATAAAGCCATAACAAGTTCTTATGACAGATGGATGTATCTTTTCAAAGTATTAGTCTCTACAGCATTTATCAGAACAGAAGACATGACAGACGACATATGGCTATCTCATAAAGCTACATGGTATGAAAGTTTTGGAGAAGCAGACAGAGTTTATGAAGGAACTTTTGACAGATATAATCCCTATCCGGGATTACTTATCAACACGGAGACAAAAGATCCAATAATTTGTGATCCTTTATGGTTATCTGAAATGCTAGAAGCAGGATTTATTAGCAAATTAATCATAACTTCAGATTAATTTATTTCCCAAAGTCATCCAAGAAGTAGCCGCACAGATTGGAGGACTTAATTATATGAAGATCACTATCTGGAGCACTTTTCCAGCTTGGGACATTAGCTATTATATGGAAGCTCGGCCAGCACATATTTTGGTCCTTATCCATGATTGGGGTTGTATCCCTAAATACAACTGGTATACAGGAGATACTTATTTATCACTTGATGATTCGGATGCTCTGGCTCAAGAATGGTCTAATTTCATGAGTAACAAGATTTACGAAGTACAGAAAGAATTAGATAGAGGCTTCCATTTATATGGCTATACCAACAGGATAGCCGTGTATGGTCTAAGACCTTCGGCTAGAAGGCTAATTGGAAAAAGAAAGATTGTTTAGGATCCTAGATTAATGATAACAAAGGATCGTGTTCCTATTTATCTTCCTATTTCATACTGTGTTCTATGTAATAATTATGGAGTAATCCATGAGCATGAGCAGTATGAGGATAACTCCGATCTGCTAGATTATGATAACTACGCGGATACAGATTGATAGATAGATAGATATGCTAAGCAAGACAGACAGATATGCTAAGCAAGATAGAATGCTCTCCCGGACATACAACTAGACAATGGCGACATATCACTATTCATTGGCGACAGATCACTATTCACCAGCGTGCGTGAATAGCTTCCAGATAAATCCAAGATAGTCCAGTTAGATATAGACAGATGTTCATAGGTTACTACTGTTCACTAGCACGCGTGAAAAGAGACCTAATAGATTCCCAAACAGACTACTGCTTATCAATAGTAATATTCTACAAGTTTCCACCGACATATTAACTTGAGTTAACTTTACTAACTCAGGTTACTTTTGAAAACTTACTATGGTTCATTTCATCTATAAATAGATAGACTCTGAAGACAGAAGACAGGTTCAAATTTGAGGTTCCAAATTCTCTAAGGTTCAATTCTCTAAAGTTCCAACTCCAGAAAGAAGATAGCTCTCCCTCTCCCTCTAGAAAGACTCTTGTAATCCTTCCCCTCTTATAATCCTGTAACCCTTCCCTTCAAGCAGAATCTTGTAACCTTCAGTTTCAAAGGTAGTTTTTACTTTGTAATCTTGTAACTCTTTAGACAGTTTATTTTCAAAGCTTGTAACAAAGACAACAGTTTGTTTTCAAGTTTTATCAAAGACAGAAGTTTTTATTTAAGTAAGATTTTACTAGTTTCTGTTTTCATATTTCATACTCTATTCTTACTTATTTTGAATATATCTATTTTGCTATTATCTTCTTTATCATCTATTTTATCATTGATTATGCTTCCATATTATTGTCGTGCTCTCTCCTGGGTATGTTATGGTATCAGAGGATCACAAATTATTGGATCCTCTGTCTCCGTGTTGATAAGTAATCCCGGATAGGGGTTGTATCTGTCACCATTTCCTTCATAAACTCTTTCTGTTTCTCCAAAGCTTTCATACCATGTAGCTTTATGAGATAGCCATGTATCATCTGTCATGTCTTTTGTTTTGATAAATGCTGTAGAGACTAATACTTTAAAAAGATACATCCATCTGTCATAAGAATTTGTTATGGCTTGACAGATTCTCCTTTACTAATCATTAAAGAAAACATTAATTGTGGTAATTTCTTGAACAAAGATAGATTTAATTTTTTAACAAAAAGAGTTAATTATGAGTCCTTGACAGATTTTCCTATCATAATCATTGATGAAAGACTTTATGGAGAAGCTTTATTTCACATATTCTCGCAATATGAGATATATAGTAATGCATACATGGATAGAATCATGGCAAATTTTGAAATTTTTTTGAATTCCACTCACTCTGACAGACTTCATCATGACTACTCTAATACCACTACTACTCAGCAGTGTAGTGTCTTATAATCATTTGTCTGTATCTGTTTGGAATGTATTCTTGTGGTGGAATTCTAAAATAGGTAGCAAAAAATGATACCAAATAACAGATTGTCAGATTCCATTCTGGCTCTTGGTCAGCTACCCAGCAGAATTATAGCACTATTAAGAAAGAAATTTTATCTATTATATTATGTGTTTCAAAATTTCAAAATGACCTTTTTAATCAAAAGTTTTTAATAAGAGTTTTTTTTTTTTTTTTTTTGAGAAACCTGCTTTTATATTAAAAAACTGAAATCAGCCAAAATCGGCTAAAAGTACATCAATGACTTGTGGTGGAACATCCTCCATCCACACAGAAAAACCATCAATAAGTCTCGCATGTTTTGCTAAAAAATGAGCAACAGAGTTACCCGACCTACGAGTGTGCGAAAAGGAAACACAACTACAAAAGGGTAAATAATGCTTAATAGAAGAAATTAAATGGCCAAAAGATGAGAAAGACTCCTCTTCCTTTCTTAAGGCAGAGATAACCACCTCTGAATCTCCCTCGACAATAAAAGAGGGTAGATTGAGGTCCATAGCCAAAGTGATGGCTCGAACTGCTGCTAAGGCTTCAACTTCATCTGATGAGGATGGGAGCTTGATTTTCTCTGCCAAGGAAGCAAACACCTTTCCTTGAGAGTCACGGATTACAACTCCCACCCCTGCCTCCTTCGTATCGGCAAATACTGCCCCATCGAAATTAACCTTCAGAAGTTGTGGAGGAGGGGGCTCCCACTTGGTTCTTGATCTTTGGGTTGGAGACACTTTTAACTGAGCTACTAGTTGCACCTGAGTAAATTCGTGGAGCATTTGTTTTGCTGAAGAAAGGACCTGAGATAGCGGGTAGGCCTTGCTGCTAGTTCGAAGTAGATTGGAGTTGATTGTAAAAGTGCTAAAGAAGTTTTACATAAAGGAGTTGTAAAAGGATATTTTTTACGTATATAATTGTGAATCAGACAATTTTCCTATTTTACTGGTTTCAAAGCCCATGGACTGTTGGGCTTGAGCTGATAATTAATGGATCTAAACTGAAAACATTATTTATATAGTAGTAAAAATAGTGGCATATTTGGGATTCTACTACCTTCCACAAAACTTATTTCCAATTCCCTCTTCCAATGAATCATTTCAAAATATATCTTCTCACTAATATATATATATATATATTTTAAAGCCCAAAAGAAGACCAGCCAAGTGCAGGACTAGTTATTTTGGGCTGGTGTAATGTAACATAGGACATAATCAAACCAGCCACAGTTTATTAACTTATATGTACCAATACAAGAAACAAAACCAACGTATGACTGAATGCCCAAATTCCAAAGTTAATATTATCATAAAAGAAGGAAAACACTAAAAGTACTACAAGTTTTACTATTTATGATTAATAGATTTTAATCACCCTCATAATTTTTTTTTGAGAAAGAATCACCCTCATAATTGAATATTATAATTATCTCTCTTTAATTGATGAAACATCAATTTGTAAATTCGATGTAGTAAAATTTATAGTACTTATAACACTACTTAGAAATAAGAATAGAAACATGTAGGACATCTATCAAAATTTGTCCATGATTTTTGTGAATAATCCCCTCTCAACCGTACAAGCATATATATTATACATCAACATGATATGAATAAACCTTTAGTCCTTGTTCTCCATTTTATAAGCTTTGTGGTACACTGCGTCACTGCCCTATTGAGGGCAGCCAATGAGCCAACCCCATAGGAATATGTTCCTTCTTTGTTTTCATTAAAGGCTTCATGGACTAGTAAAATGCATATGTCCCATTCCTCTCCCAACCTTTTTGACTGATTCAGTCAACAAATCCATTCTTTTTCTCTCACAAATGTAAATGGAGAAGAAATGTGTACTTAATCATTAGCAGTCACCCTTTCCGCCAAAGATGACCAGTTTTTTAATATTTGTTTTTACTGCATCTATATCTTGAATTCATATAACTTTTGCTTTTAAGAAAGTAACCTTTTGTCCAGTTTACTATAATTTTGGATAGTTTTTACGCACCGACTCACCAATAAACACTGTCCGATTAGCACAATAATATTGCATAAAGATCGAACATATCCAAAGTCAATCAATACGTTTCAGATTCTTAACAAACCGATTCTAATTAACTACCCCCTTATCAGAATTAGCAAGTCTTGTTTTATTATATTAGAGCAAAGTCATCGTTTCTGGTTAATTCTTAATGCAAAGTTTTATGTTGTTTTAGCTTTCGGTTGGGTTCTTCGTATGATTCTTGATCCACTTGGGTGAATATAGAAGACTTAGGTGCTTTGGATAGCATTGTCAAAGAAATTAAATGGACAGCTTCTAGTAGCTCCTAAATTGAGTCATTTATTCAAATTATCATTGATATGCATGTACCATGTCTTAAGCAATGTACGTAAAAAATAAGGAAATGTTCAATGTTCAATTGTTATTCTGTATGCAATAAGTTTTCACTTTTCAACCATTGTGTTGGTTCTATATGCTGTAATATACAATCTTATGTGTTAATTGTTAATCAATATTCTTCATCTTTAACGTAATTTTATGTGCTGCTAATCTCAAAATTGCTGCGTGATACAGAAAATAGAATTTTAGAAAACTAGTATAATTTATTATTGTAAAATCAATTGGAATATCACTAAAGACATTAATATAAAACGACAGCACAAACTTTTCTTAAGCACAAAGACCGTCATAAGTCAACATGCAAGAAATTCAGGAAGTAGAAAAGTACTATTAGAAATCATCAAAAGCTAATGACAAAATTACATGAAAATTGGTGACTTGAAGGGAATTGTTGCAAGGATCAAAACTTGTTGCTGTCAATCACGACTTACGTCTCTTTTTGAACAAATTCCTTTGTTTAGGCTTTTACAATAATGTTTGTTATTCATAATAATTTTTCTTTTCATTATCACTTTAAAATTAAAAGTCAAAATAATATCCCGTCTATTTTAGGACTTTTTTTTTAGAGACTGTAGGATTTAATTTTGCAATTTTATCATTTTTTTAATTTTTTTTGGTAATTATTCCTAATTTCATGTCTAACTCGAATTAGGGTTTTTAGGTGTTTCTTAGTTTCCTTAAAAGTGCAGTTGGTAGCCTTAGGGTTCTTTTATCTATTTAAGAGTATTGTAGCCTACAAGACAATTCAATTTTCAGATTAATAAAATTGTAGAGAATTTTCTATTTTATTTTCCACTGAATTATGGAGTTGTGTGTGTGTGTGTGTGTGTGTAGATTCAAGGGTTATTGTCTTAAGGCAGACATGATCTATTTCTTGTGGCTTAAATTTTATATTTTTTTAGTTGCGGTAATTTGGCAGATTTAGTTTGCTAATATACGTTCAAATCAACAAAACAAGTATTACTTTCTTTGTGTTCATTAAATTTTAAACAAATTTGACAAACTTTTATTTGCATCAACATATGCTTTTGTAGATGTATTTTACTACTCTAGCATGTGTACGTTTATATAAGTAATTGTTATATAAGTCTATATAAGAGATCTCATAAGTCATAACTATTAAAAAAAGAAGAAGAAAGTTTGATGAAACTTGCCATTTTCCTTGAGGTTACTTGCTTACCGTGATTCTGTGAAGTGCATGCATAATGTATTAATTTGTGGTTTAGACTAACATAAATACAAAGGTTAGCTATATAGCCTATATCTTGCTTGGAATTCGTTAACTAATTTTGCAAGACTAAAATACTCTTAGGCCTCCTTCAAAAATAAAATAAAATTAGGCAATTCATGTTCATTCTTCTCTGTATTTGTTATTACACTTTTTACTATTGGCCTACAATTGTAGGAACAAGGGGTTCAGTTAGAGAAAAAATTTATCACACAATTGTGGCATGTCTGCAAAAACAGCCATGAAATTAATAGTCCGTTTGAATTGAGAGTGAATGAGGGGAAGTAGAGTAAAGTAGAGTAAATTTAGTCTAAAATTAATTTAATTTTAGTTAACTCTACTCCCCTCCACTCTTCCTCATTCTCCTCTCCATCTAAACGGGCCTAAGAATTAGACAACATTAAATACTTTAACTATAACCGTAGAGGATCCTTCGATGTAAAACTAAAACATGCATTTCATATCCATGCACAATGAAAAGCGTATGTGGATACAAAAAAGTCAAAAGGCATCCCTTCCCTTTTGTTCTATTTGAATTTTGACCCAAGACCAAAAACCTCACATGCAGGTGGCCTTTTGCGGATTCCAAATAGCTAAAGCGACAAAGATCTACCGTACGATTTGGGCCTTTCAATTTCAAATCCAAAATTGATGGCCAAAATTTGGATATAGTCTTCAATTTCAGTCAACTTTTTGTTCATATTAATTACACATGGTTAAATTTAATTGTTTGTAACGAAAATTCTTGCTGCAATGAGTAATTAATACAAACACATGATTGAATATTATTAGAAAACTTAAAGTATAATATTTAAAATTTTGTATTTAAGTTTTATCCAAATTGATAAGTGTGTGTATTTATGTTTGTGTTAGTTTATTTGTTTGTTTGTTTGTTTTTTTTTTTTTTTCAAACGATCGATTTTAAGTCTAACTACAATGATGGTAACTTATTACTAAGGGCTCCTTGTCATGGTCTTTTCTATCATCTTACTTGGTTTATTTAATTTATGAATAACGTTTTAAAGTTCTAGCTAACTTTCTTTGAATATAACTGTATTTTTACTTAACTTATTTGTTAAGTTCAATAAACTAATGAAAATAAATTCTTTGTAAACGAGCACTAACTCAAAGTGCCTTTTGATGGCAAATCAAAATTTGATCTAAGCAATGTCTTCTTACTTCATAGCATATTGTCTTGACTAAAAGTTCTTTTTCCATGAAAAAAAAATGTTATTTTTTCCATAATCTTTACCTTTACACAGTTGTGCCTGTTTGCTAGACCATTGTCACCCCAACAACTACTAAATCAAACCACCTTTCGATGGCTAATGGAAAACATGAATACACCGAATACATGTGTAAGCGGAAAGCGTAATTCTTTTACCAAAAAAAGTAAAGCGTAATTGGATTTCTATTTGCCTCATGATGAATCCAACAAAAAAAAAAAAAAAAAGACCTTTATGTGATTATTTCACGTTATTTCAAGCTCTAAAGAAATGTCCATGGCACACCTTTGATTACATTATCACCAGCTCAATCAATTACTAGATCAAGAAGCAAAATCACTAAGGCCAAAACACCCTTCTAAGAGAGAGCAGCAACCAAGTGAAGGGAGAGAGCGAGAATTTTCTATGATCAACTATGAAAAAATGTGTTTCAGAACCTAGCACAGTTTACCACTGATTTTAACCAATTCAAACTTAACCCAATAGTTCATTAGTCCTTTCTCCAAAAAAAAAAAAAAAAAATGAAAAAAAAAAATGAAAAATGAAAAAAAAAGAATAGTTCATTAGTCATGATTTAGTACGGTAAACATCATTGGTAAACAATACAGCAAATAAATCACCAACACACGCATATAGAGACCATCATATGTTCATGAAGTGAAAACCCAACATGGAAAAACTCTCTGAGGCCACACCTAGTAAACTGATTCCAATATGAAAATAGTTGCGATACATAACAAGTTACAAAACCACCAGCGTAAGTAATTGTTTGTATATTCGAGTTCCCAGCTCTTACTAGCAACATGTTGCACCAACTACTTCTCTTCAATAACTTCTCGGCATGCAATTAAGTTGATTGTTGACAACAAATTTGATCTCTTGGAAACTTCAAGATCACTTGAAGTTGATTATGGTCATTGTAGTTTCTAGCAATCCAAAGTGGTTAATCACTAAATTATATAAATTGTGTCTCCATCGAATTTTTTTGTCCACATTTTAATGAAGATCAAAATAAATATAGGTTGAGTCATTTGATTGCTATAATAATTTCTAGGAAATCATTTCATTTTTGAAAGGCCAGTGAGTGTAACGGTGACATTGAGTATATTCTCAAAAGTTTATGAACTAAATTCGACACGTTGTCAATTTGTGGACAAAATCAAATTCTTTTTTTTTTTTTGTCAGTAAAATCATACCACCACTAATGCACCGGATCCTATCAAAATCAAACTCTAAAACATAGCCCATAAAGCAAACTTATAATTTATCTAACTTTAGAAAATGTGCCGCACTTTCTACACCTGCAGCTTTTATCCGGCCAAAAAAAGGTGGCTCTAACGTCAAAAGGCATGATTGATTAGCATTGACAGTTCAAAAAAGAAACCCGATCCGACAGAGGTTAGTGAATGTGGGACTGTACACATCTCCAACCGTCAAGGTTTAAAGAGAACAGGCTGGGAGCAATAGCTAAAATAAATATTTATTGGTTCCTCAAAAAAAAAAAAAAAAAATTATTATTATTGCACTCTTTTTAATAAATTATAAATATTATGAAAAATATTTGCAAGTAAGAAACTGTTTTTATTTTATTTTTTATTTATAGAAACACACAAACAAAAAAGAGAAAGAATAAAGTTATATAACAAAAACACGTTACAAAATCTACTCAAAAGCCTTAAACGGACTTTTACAAAGAAGAAGTGGTGACCTTTCGTTAGGGATTTGGGATGGTGAATTTAGCTACACCAAGTCGGGGTGGAATTAGAAATTTTGGTTTGGGGGATCAAATTATATTATTGATATAATAATAATAATAATAATAATAATAATAATAAATATTTAAAATACATACACACATAGAGAACTTATTATCTTTATAAAATTTTTGAGTATTCAAAATTTGCCAAGTTTGCCATAAACATGTACCCCAAAAAAAAAAAAAATATATATATATATATATATATAAAATAAAAATAATCACCAATATTTTATTGTGTTTTTTAAAATTTTGTCTTATTTTTTTAGTATTATCATTCCAAACATTAAATAACTCCATGGAGTGATTTAAATTCAAAATTCAAAATTTTAAATGAAAATGAAAATTATGATTTTCATTTAAAATTTTGAATTTAAATCAAGTATTGACAAATACTTAGAAATTTAACAACATCAATAGCCATAATTTTCATTTAAAATTTTGAATTTAAATCAAATATTGACAAATACTTAGAAATTTAATAACATCAATAACAACGAAAGACTTAGTCCCGAATTAAAAAAAAAAAAAGATCTCAAACATAAAATTATTTTGAATAAAAATCCAGTACTTGAACTCAATGACCAAAATTAATCAAATTAGAGAGGAAAAAAGTGAAAAACTAAAAAAGGAGAAACATTATTCTATCAATACTTTGTTTTAGTTTAAAAAATAGAAAAATTGTTTTTAATAAAAACTCTTTCTTTCTTTTTTAAGGGATCATTTGGACAACTATTTTTTTGGAGGCCATTGGGTTAGCTTATCATTTTTTTTTTGGGGGGGGGGGGGGGGGAGCTCTTATTTTTTGGGAGGTCAACCCTTCAAATTTAGTGTCTAATATTAACAAAATTTTAATATTATATATATTAGTGAAATTTTTTAAAAATTTGGGGTGGGAGAGGGGGGAAACTAAAGGGTAGTTCAGCGCCCTTACACCAAGAAAAATAAAGAATATATAAACTTTGAAGAATTTCATTAGATAGAGAATTTCATATGGTGAGAGAAATTAGAATTATAAACAGTGGTTGAGAGAAAATTTTGATAAGAAAAAGAAATAAACTAAAACAAATTGTGACACTTAAACGTAAAGTTAAAAAAAAAAAAAAAAAAAAAAAAAAAAGAAGAAGATAAAACCCTTTATTAGGTGAATGAAGAAAAAAAAAGTTGATAGGCTTTATTATCTATCCAAAAAATTGATAAAGTAGTAGACGAAAATATTGTCTCTATCTAAAAAATTGATAAAGTAGTTGAGAAAAAGTTGATAAAAAATAAAATGAAAGTGATATTTCTATAAATAAAAAGAAGAAAAAAAAAACTAAAAATTTATTGTGACACTTCAACTTAAAATTAATTAATTAATTAATTAAAAAGGCAGAAATTGAAAAATTGTGAGACAAATTTTAGGATAGGGAAAGAAAAAGAAAAATTGATGACAACAATTAGGCTTTTATATTTATCCAAAAAATTGATAAAGTGGTAAGAACAGTTAAGTTGTTGTTTGATCCAAAAAAATTCCTGCTATTTGGTGCAATCATGTGGCAATTAAATAGTTTATCCACTTTGCGCAACAATGATTTCTAGACCCAACTTTTATTATATAGTATAGTATATGATATAATCTCTAATTGAATTTAACTTTTACTCTGCATTTACACATTCCGTTAAAATATTGGCACATAATGTTTTTCTTAAATAGTAGAATCTATAGTTCCATATACAAACAAAATCATAATAAATCTTTATTAACAATTATCAAATTTTATATTTTGATAAAAGAAAAGATAAAATCATATTATATAAAACACTCTCATTAATTATACAAATTATTGATTACATAGTTATTAAATCTGTTGGTGCAAACACAAGAATAATGGAAATAACACAAAGAGAAATTGAATAATACTTTTGAATATTATTAATTTAAAGAGAAAAATTATACAACACTATTTGGACTAAGGCGTGACACTCGCTCTCTTTAAAGAGATTTAAGCCCTTGGTTGGCTAAACATTGTAATCGGTGCAGACATTCTCTGAGTTTTCTCCCTCAAGATACAATAGCTCAACAAGTAACGTATGGCTAGAACAACCTCTGCACAAAGTGTTTAAGCCCAAAACTCCACCAGAAAGAACACCCTTCCTTACCAAGAACCTCTCTATTTTTTTAGTGTATATTATTGCAGTCATTTTGATTGGGTTTGAATGAGTCTATTTATAGGCTCAATGGGCCTCACGAAAAGTACTACCCAAATTAGTCTGATTAATTATGTTCGTTATTCTGATATAGTTGGTGTTACAAGATTAATTGCTGGATATTAATTTGATGGGCTGGAGTTACACAATTAATGGTGAGATAAGGAGGTTATGAAGAATGATAAGGCTCAAACGGATAGTCCATTAAGTGAGTTAAGTGGAGTATTAATTCAGGTCATTTACTCACCAACGGATATGGTAATTATTCTGAATGAGCTGTCAAGTAGGAGGATCCAAGAGGGTGATTCATTTCCATGTTTGACACCTTCACCCTTCACCTCCTCCTTGCGCATGTATCTAGCCCAATATCTGAGTTAATTCATATTAGCCCATTAATCATCACAATTAAAAAGAATAAAATAATCTCTCTCATTTCCAATGTGGGATTAAATAATTTCACTAATTCTTTATCTTCTATATTTACACCCACATTTTTACATTTATGTTGTAATATTTATTCATTTTAATTAATTAATATTAAAATATTCCAACAAAATCTAAACAGGACATTGACTTGGTCTAGGAGTCGAGTCACTGGTTCAAACAATAAGTCATTAGTCAAACTGTAGAGTTAAATTAAAAAAATTAATATAAAAGTAAGTTAAAATAAATATATAAATTGAAAAAGGCATGTCTAAATTACAAACTAAAATTAATTCTAAAAAACTAGTTACATTTCAAAAGTAGCACTAGAAAACATAAAATAAAAATAATGTCATAAAATTGCAACCATGTTTTTAATAAATAAAATCCTATCACATTACTTAAAAAATTATTTTAACAAAAGCATATCTCAAACTCCAAAATCACATTTTATGCATATTGCATATCTCACTATATTTCTACTTCCATTAATTACGAGAGATAAAACTTAAAGCTCTATCTTCATTGAAATGCCCACCATCAACTTCATTATAAAATCCTTAGTTCTCATTACACGAGAAAGTATACCATATTTCGGTAATACCAACCCAGCATCTGTTTTGGTATTTCCTACTCAATAAATGAGTGACACATGTTTCAAAAAACCACATCAGACTACTCCACTAAATGATTAATTTATCTTCCCGATAATATAGAAGATTGTGATTAATTTATTGGAGTAGTCTGATGTGGTTTTTTGAAACAGGTGTCACTCATTTATTGGATAAGAAATACCAAAATAGATGCTAAGTTGGTATTACCGAAACATGATATACTTTCTCCTCATTACACTCCTTATTCAATTAATGATAATGTAATGGACCTATACTGGATTTTACTAGATTTTATTGATTCATGGTCTAACTAAACAATTGAACCAACTTAATGGGTATGTACTCAATTAAGCTATATTGACTACTCATTCTTCTCATCATTATTTAATGTGAGACTTCACTCACACGTGTAATTCAACAATCTCACCCTCACGTGTGGTCTTTGCCTTTCTATGGGCTTCAAGACCTCTCTGTGAACCATGAACAAGTCCTACTTGCTTCCCCTTGCCTAATAAGCCTTTCCCTTCACTTAGTGCATCATCCATGGGCCTCCACGTGTCAACTCCGCATGTCTTTTATCCTCCATGGGAACCTCGCACTTCATTGTTGTCTAGTACCAATGGCAATAATACTCTTTTGTTGGGCTTTTTCCAAGATCGTTTTTGTGGGCTTTATGGGCTCACTTGGTTTAATATACTGTCCCCGCTCCAACTGCGAAAAGGACCAGCCCTGCTCCATTTGTGAAAAGGGCTTTAAGTATACACACCATGTTCTTGCTCCAACTGCGAAAGGAACCTCGATAACCTTGCCACATTTGCCCCACACTACCACAGGCTCTAATACCACTTGTTGGGGAGATAAAAATCTTAGGAAGCTTCCTTGAATACTTGATATAATATGACACATTTTAACCCAAAATGCCTAAGCTCAATGGGTATGTGCTCAATTATGTTATATTAACTACTCATTCTTCTTATCATTATTTAATGTGAGATTTCACTTACACGTGTAACCTAACACTTATATATCGGTTTACTAGGTTAATGGTCTACCCTAAGAAATTTGCCCATTTTTAATAACTATGACTGACATGTTAAACGAAAATAAAATAATATTGTTAAAAATCTTAAAATACACATAGGGCACATTTGGTATATTGAATAGAGATTACATTAGATTAGAATTAGTAAACTTTATTATTAGGAATAGAAGACATTGTAATGGAATAACTATTACTATTCATAAATTTGATTGTTACATAGGGAAAGTTTCTAAAAGATGAGGCATAAGGAAAAATTTATATTTTTGAAAATATATTAATTTTAAAACCTATTGCATGCACTAAGGAATTGTTATTATAACTATTTTAAGGAGGAATAACTATTCGGATTTAGATCTTCTAGAGTTCCTAAGATAATCTACCACATAGAGTTCTCTTAATCTGAACCATTCATTTTAAAATAAATGGTTTAGAATATACCATGTCATTAATCCATTGATAAAAATCTTAAAATAAAAATAATGCTAGAGATATAAATTATTTTACAAAATTTTTTACAAACTGCTGATGTGGTGAGTAATTATTGGTAAATAAAAAAGTGATATTAATGGAGGGCCTAGATGAAAACCAATAAAAGGTTGGCCATATCAACATTTTGTAAAAATGTTGTAAAATAGTTTGTGCCTGTAGCATTACTCATTAAAATAAATGCCATGTCAATTACAAAAATGGACACTTCAGAGGGATTAATGACATGTGGTAGAGTACTCTAAGAACTTTAGAAGATTTGAATCCTAATTATTACACCTGAACTGTTTTTTGAGAAACAAAAATAATAACTATTCAATTAAATGAGTTATTATAGCATACCAAATATGTCCATAGCAATGTTGCCAAATAGCATAACAATTTATGATGGGAATCCTTACTTAGTTACCTGCCAAAACAAGGTGGATTCTATTTTCCAAAGCAAAATAAATAGGCAACCTACCAAGATCTGCATTAATCCAGCCCCTTAATTAACACTCCACACGTTGTGTACTCTTAAAGGGTAAAATTTTGAGAACCAAGTCTGGATGTCAGATTAATTTAAAAGAATATAATTTTTATTATTATTTATAACTCAAATAGTTGAAGTAAGTGGCAGAGCAGTAATAATATTATCTTTTATGATGCTCTGTTATAGTATGTATTTATTTATTTTTTGATTGATGCTCTATAGTATGTATTAATTAGTCTTCTACCGATTTTGGTAAGAATAGTATTCTAAAATTTAAAATTTTGTTTCTTCCAACTTAATTTAATAGGACCATAAAACTTAGAAAATTCTGTACTACAAAAAATAAAATAAAATAAAATAATGCTAGTTCTGTCTATTAGCTTTATAAATTAGCCTTCTAGATCTCGGTTCACTAACCCAAACAACCCCCGGTTTTGCTCTCTATCTCTCTCTCTTTCTCTCTCTCTCTTTCTCTCTCTGCGCAGCAGGACTGTGTGAGATACTATCTAATTAGCTAGACTGATTTGATACTGCAAGCTTTTGTCTTTGATTACCACGATGGCCATGGTAGTGCTCACAACTCTCTTGGCCATATTCCTATCGTTGTTCATTAAAATTGCGTATGACACTCTCTCATGCTACTTTCTAAATCCAAGACGCATCAAAAAAATCATGGAGAAGCAAGGAGTGCGTGGCCCCAAACCTCGGCCTCTCATAGGCAACGTCTTGGACATGGCCTCCTTTGTAGCCAAAACTACCTCCCATGACATGAACTCCATCAACCATGACATCGTGGGTCGCCTTTTACCACATTACGTCGCGTGGTCCAAACAATATGGTATTGCTAGCTAGCTACTTTCATTTTCCCCTCATTAAACTTTGCATATATATATATATATATATATATATATATATTTATAGTTTGTACTTAACCATCTGAGCTCTAGTCGCGATGGTACTTCGGGGTCCACATCCCCTATGGGAGAGGAATAGACTATAAGAGTAAATAATTTTTTTTTCTCTTCACGTGGGTATGTTTGGCTTCAATATCCGTGGACACTAGTCCCGATGTATATATGTGTATATCTTCCTCTTTCTATTGTTATTTTTTAATGAATACTTGTTCATCTTTTCCTCATACTAGCTTGTTTGCAATATTAGGAAAGAGATTCATATTTTGGAATGGGGTGGAGCCAAGGATGTGCCTGACGGAGACTGAGTTAATAAAAGAGCTATTGTCCAAGTACAGCACCATGTCCGGTAGGTCATGGCAGCAACAACAAGGATCCAAACATTTCATTGGGAGAGGTGTATTAATGGCTAACGGCAAAGATTGGTACCATCAGCGTCACATCGTTGCTCCGGCCTTCATGGGAGACAGGCTTAAGGTATGATAATATATGATAAGATTGAAAATTGTTCTCAATGATATTGCAATATTGCCACAACCCCACTTTTCACTTCAAAATCAAATTTATTATTTTATTTTTAAATGTTCGAGTTAAGAATGTGATAAATTGATGGTTGGTTTTCATTTTTCTAAAGAGTTATGCGGGGTACATGGTGAAATGCACTAAGGAATTAGTCCAATCACTACAAAATGCTGTAGAATCAAGCCAAACAGAGGTGGAAATTGGTGAATACATTACTAGACTCACTGCAGATATAATATCTAGAACGGAGTTTGATACTAGCTATGAGAAAGGAAAACAAATATTCCACCTTTTGACAGATTTGCAACGGCGTTGTGCCCAAGCAACTCGCAACTTATACCTTCCCGGAAGTCGGTAAGTTACATATATGGATTAATAGTCATGCACACAAGTCTTTGATATCTATACCATGTGTTTTTTTTTTATTTTTTTTTTTAACCGGACGGTTCTACCTTTGATAGATAGGGGATATGTCTTTTGCGCGATCTGATTTTCTTGTTTCTACTTTTGTAGATTCCATCTTTTTACTTTAAGCTTCTGTAGTCTTTATTTTCTGTCCATCACTTTTAAGAGAGTCACAGTATCTAAGATATTTCTTAAGATTTTTCAATTAAATTAAACATCATTTATCACGTAATCATTATAAATGCGTGAGCAAAACCAACCCCCTAAATAATAAAAAAAAACAAAAAGTCATCTAGCATAGCATACAAAAATTCAAAATCCTTAAAATATTTATGATTTTTTTCAGGTATTTTCCTAGTAAATATAATAGAGAAATAAAATTATTGAAGATGGAGGTGGAGAGGTTATTGATGGAAATAATTCAAAGCCGAAAAGACTGTGTAGAGATTGGTCGGAGCAGCTCATATGGGAATGATTTGCTGGGTATGCTCCTTAATGAAATGCAAAAAAATAAAGATGGTGGATTCAGCTTAAATTTACAGCTGATCATGGATGAATGCAAAACATTCTTCTTTGCTGGACATGAAACCACTGCCCTCTTACTCACATGGGTCATCATGTTACTAGCCAGCAACAATTCTTGGCAGGAAAAAGTTCGAGCTGAGGTGAAGGAGGTTTGCAATGGTGAAACTCCCTCTGTTGATCACCTTTCCAAGCTCACCTTGGTAAGCAAGAAATGATTATTATTATTATTATTATTATTATTATTATGGGTGGAGTTCCGAGAAATTGAGTTATGCTATGATTACAATTATTTTTATATGTGAAGTGATAAATTTTGATTATGATAACATTACTTTTTCATAGTATCATCATTAATACTATTTTTATTATGTACTAATCAAAATAAAATATACATGAGATTGGGACAAAACATGTAAAATATACTCCAAAAAACATCAGGAAGTAGTGACAATTGGCAATTTGCCATTGCCCCTAATAAACAGTGCTTCCCTATACATTAACCAAAAATAGCTCTTTCGCAAAAACAAGTAGTACCTAACAGATTTTACTTCTAGCACTACTGCACTAGTAGCAAGTAGCAATTACTATTTTCCTTTTAGTCATAAACTCAGGGATATTCACTTTTGATTTGTATGTAATATCAACCATGGGTTTAACTTCTTAAAATAATCAAAATGGTATTGAAGAAGTCCAGAATCCTCATTATGTGCCGTCAGTTGGTAGGTATATGTATATAGTTTTTTTTTTTTTTTTTTGAGAAACTGGTATATGTATATAGTTAATTGTGAAAATGATGGTTTTTTATTTTTTATTTTTATCACACAGGTCCAGGTTTATGTAACTTTCTCTACCTTTTGGCTAACATCAAATTCAAGTCTTAGTTCTTCAGTAGTAGTAAAAAAAATAAAAATGTGCGATGGACATAGCGCCGCTTTTCTTCCCCTCACTGGCTAGTGCACTCAATTACTTACTCCCCACTTCAGAGTCTGAGAGGACAAACCTAATATAAAATTTTGAGAGTCAGAAATGATTGTTTTAGTGGCTTAGTTGGTATTGAAAGGAGACCAAAAAAGATCAAAGGATCTGGCATTGCCTTTGTAGGCAGAGTTTTAAAAGTTTTATTAGTGACATAACGTCATAAAATGTTTGATTAAAATATATATATATTTTTAAATTGTTACGAGTCAGAAGGAAGGATTTCAATCCTAATTCTTCTCGTAAAATAGATCCATCAATGCCATTGAACTAAATCCTATCTTTGAATCTATTTCTCAATTCTCATATTATCTGATTAGAAATATTCTTGCTTTCATTAAAGGGTTTTTATTTTTTATTTTTACACAAATTTTAAAACTTGTCTTTGCAGTTGAATATGGTAATAAATGAAACTCTTAGACTCTATCCACCAGCTACTGTTCTACCTCGAATGGCATTAGAAGATCTTAAGCTAGGTGACCTGCATATCCCAAAGGGTCTATCAATATGGATTCCAGTGCTTGCAATTCATCATAGCAAAGAATTATGGGGTGAAGATGCAAATGAGTTCAACCCAGAAAGGTTTGCTTCCAAGTCATTCACACCTGGCCGGTTCATTCCTTTTGCCTCAGGCCCCAGAAATTGTGTTGGCCAAGCTTTTGCCATGATGGAAGCTAAGATCATATTAGCCATGTTGATCTCGCGGTTTAGCTTCACTATTTCAGAGAATTATCGTCATGCTCCTGTTACTGTTCTCACAATAAAGCCCAAGTATGGAGTTCAAGTATGTTTGAAGCCCATAAGCACCTGAAACATACTGATTTTGAAGTCGTATAGAGAGCTTGTGTTTTGATGAGGGAGTTTGGAATGAGTGTTTTGATATAGATTTTAAATGCTTGAAGTCTTTTTCAATTTAACCAAAGTTAGAGGTAATAGATTCAGGGAAGAAAATATGCTATTGTAAGAATTACAAATGAAATGAAAGAACCATTATGATTTTGGTTTTGGTCATCTGGTGTTATATAATCCAAGGGCCATAAAGTTATTTAGGGGTCAAAACAAGCACTTAATTAAAGTTAGGGGCTGTTTAGACGTGATTAAAGTCCCATTAAAAAAAAAAAAAAAAAAAAAAATCAAAGAAGCCAAAACATAAGGTGATGGGTTAATAAGGCAAAATTTGCCAAACAGTACAATTTCAGAAAATTTTCAGTTGGGTAGCACGCGTTCAAACTTATTTGGCAAGTTAGACTCTTTTTGGAAGTCGATTTTAATAAACTCGACTTCCAAGCAAATTCAGGAGCTCAGTATTGGCGACTTTCAATGGAAGTCGAGTTCAGTAAACTCGACTTCCACTTCAGACTTATTTACTTGCTGGAATTTGCCTGGAAGTCGAGTTTATTAAAATCGACTTCCAAAAAAGAGTCTAACTTACTATATAAGTTTGAACGTGTGCTATCCAGCTGAAAAATTTCTGAAATTATACTGTTTGGCAAATTTTGCCGGTTAATAGTGTTTCTTCTTCAGCTTGGATGCTCCCCTAGACACTTATAATGGTAATGTGATTCTTCTATCTTTTTCTTCAAATCAACTGATTTAACAAATGCTCAACTTTTAACATTTAAAAATAGACAAAGGTAAGTTATTATTATTATTATTTTAGAAATGGGTAGGGTCAAGTTGTTTTGCTACAAGTATGATGTGCTAAATTGTGAGTAGCAATCTATCACTTTCATATGAATTAACTATTTTTTTTTTCCCAACACTCACAATTTACTACATTAAAATTGTGCCCAAAAAAAAAAAAAATTTGTATTCTTACATTTTCTTTATATATTTTAGGTTCAAGTCTCAAAGGGTGCTAACTCAGCCAACCTATCAAATGCTAACAGCAATCTGGGATTCCGCTCCCCCCCACTACTAATTTCTTTTTTGTTTCAACTTCCATGTTCTTTATTTCTCCTCTGTCCCTGCCTAACATGCTTCCTACGAGATATTCCTACCTCACGCTCCTCTATTGGGCGTGTCATTAGCCACAACACAACACAATTAAACCCCACCCCCACCCTCCCGCCGGCTTCCCCTTCTATTGTTTTTTAAAAAATTATTTTTAATAAGTACTTTGTACACTCATGACAAGATTTGATCATATGACATTTGCTTTGTAATAATTACTCTTTACAATTAAACTAAAATATTAATTGGTTTTAGTATAGGGGGATTTGAATACATATCTTTTATTTTAAAATAAGAAATTTTATGAAGGTTAAAAAAAAAAAAATTCACCAATAACTAAAACCTACTTTTAATTAAGAGTTATGTTAGGCACCTGCTTAGAAATATTTATATGGAGTAGGTTTAAACTGTTATCTTATTTTGTGGCCTAAAGATAATGTATTATTCTAATCTAGGTTCACTGAATTATTCTTCTAAAAATAGGTTCATTGAATTATCCTAGAAACCATATTTCTACTCTCTCTCTCTCTCTCTCTCTCTCTCTCTCTCTCTCTCTCTCTCTCTCTCTCTCTCTCTATATATATATATATATATATATGTGTGTGTGTGTGTGTGTGTGTATGCGCGCGTGTGTATAGCGAAAATACAATTTTGATTATTATATTTTAGGATCACAGTCAATTTGGTTTTCAACTTGCAATCAATTTTTGTTAATGAGTTGACAATAGGAACCAATTGATTGTACCAAAATTTAATATTCAAATTAACAGTGACCCAAAATGATATTTTTGCCTATATTTTTAATAAGTTTATTGTAACACAAAAATGCTAATGAAACGGCCTTTATTTATTTTTTAGAGATTTTTATAAAACACCCTACTGAGTATGCCTAATTTTTTATTTTATTTTATTTTTTTGTAGCTTAGAGATATCACAATCTAAACTCTTTGTATTATTCTAATCAAGGTTTATTGTATTATCTAAGAAATCATAATTCTACCTATGGACGTTACTTACTCCTAAGGTTAGCTCATGATTATATATATATATATATATATATATATATATATATGTATGTATGTATGTATGTGTATGTGTGTACGTGCAAACACTCATGAGAGAGACCGTATCCCCGGCCCTCCAATTTTCTAATTGGGCCAAACTCGTGTGAACGAAAGTACTCATATTGGTGCGTTTCAAAATGAACATTCTACTATTTATATTTTTTCGCCCTAAATTGAGGGCTTACAATAGAGACATCACTTATTTTAATTAAAGAATGTGAGAGAACTTTTTTTCTTAGCACACAGGCCCAAGTAGAGACAAGGATCCCGTGCCCAAATACTTGTTGTTTTGGTGGACTGGGCTTGGTTCACCGCAGCTAAATGGGGCTGATTACGAACCAAGTTGTGCGCAAGTCACATAAAGCTCCTCAAGATGAAAAATGCAATTCCTCCTAAGCAATAAAATACCATTATAAGTGTTTTAGTCTCGTAAAATGACCATTTACTCTTACGAGATAAGTAAAATAAGTGTTCTTAATATTCACAATGAGAAGGAGATTGAAATAGAGTATTTAAGACTTATCTTTTATTGTATAAACATTTAAAAGAGTTCCTTCACTTGGTACCCTGGGGCGTACTGTCGTGGGATCTCGGGCATACTGTCGTGGGATCCCGGGGCGTACTAGGCCTGTAAGAACCCAGAATACTGGTTCTCTGGACTATATGATCTTTTTCCATGTTTATTATGCAATAGAGCTTTGTCCTTTCCCTTTACCTCTATGGGTGCTACATAAAAACACACTATACAATACACATATCTTCAAATAATTGTTAGTTTCTTAGATTGGGATATACACTTTAATGCATATACATATATGTAAACGAGTTTCATGAGAATGATTCAGCCACGAGGATCCTGACCCCAATTCTCACAGACTTAGTGCTTTTGCACAAGACTTGTGGGATTTGGAACTCAAATCCGAGTGGCTTTGCTTGGGCTTTTCCTTCCAAGATAGTTAGGTGAGAAGGATTTTAGCAAGAAATAGTAAAGGAAGACAACGTAATAAAGAAATACACGAAATAATTGTTAGAGATCCTCAAATCAATATGAGGTATTTCATTATTTTCTTGATTGTGAATTACAATATGCTCACTAAGACGTGATACAAGGTTCAACTAAGTTCAAAAATTACAGACTTTGATAGCCATTCAAGCTTCCAAGACTTGCAAAGTTTGAATTTGTTGAATCCGAGTATGTGCTATAGTGGCTGTCTCTGGGATACCGGGAGCGGTTCCTCTATTTTCTTTGAGTTTTACAGAGTTATCTTAATGATTTTTCTGTGATTTTCTATTGCTGCCTCATGCCCCTTAATGTTGGCTACTTCCCCCTTTTTATAGTGTCATTTTAGGGTTTGAATACCATTGATTCTTCCCCCTTGGCTCCTTGGGTACCAGAGCCTCTGTCATGCCAACCATTTCTGACCGTTGATTCTTTCTCTGTTTCTCATAGTTTTTCATTTTTTAGTCCTGTTTTCCTAAAAGCCACTTACTGACTTTCCATTTTGGATAGCTGACGTTTACCCTCTCTTCTTTCAAGTCCTTTTACCTCTTGGACTTAGCTTTTTGGCTGTCCATCTTGCTGTCATTTTTCCCAAGTGAGTAGAATCCATTCCTGCTGGGTTGAAGGTTTTTCCAGCTACTTCCTTTTATAGTTCTTCATTCTGGGTTTCCCGGGGTACCAGCCTTTTGTTCATGAATTGTTACTCTCCAAGCTTTCTGATTCTTTGCTGCACCACTGGGTGCTTGAGAGAGACATATCTGTTCTTCATTTCTTGTATTTCATGGTACTCATTTTGAGCTGTCTCAATCCCACTTTAGCTACACACGTCCTGAGGATCCCGAGCCTCTGGCAGCCTCTGGGGATCCCGGCCCAGTTTTTTTTCACTGGATTTTGCTGGATTTTTAATGGCATTTTTTGCTGGAAATCTGAACATACATAGGGCCTCAATGTCGATTCTTCTTGCTGCATGAATTGGGCCTTCTTTTGTTAAAGCCCATGGTCTTTCTTTACTTTTCATAGAATGGACTTTCTTGTGAAATTTTGGCCTTCATCAAAGAAAAAATTAAAAAAAATACCCAAAACATATATCATTTTTATTGATATATTTGAATGTACATCATTTGAAAAATATATAGAATATTACATGGCTTTGATCTTAGATACAATCTAAGAAGAAGTACATTGCTTGGATTCTAGTTACAATCTAGAAATTGGAAAGTAAATGGAAAATCTTTAATCTACAAATCATTGATATAAGTTTAGAGGTTATGTTATAAGATAAGAATATGTTAGGCACTCACCTTACTCAGTGAAATTGGTCTTCTAGATTATGGTGGCCAATAGTTATATTATATCATCCAAATAACATATCATAACATTCAAGAGAACATCATCCAGAATTTAAATAAGCATTCATGTAAGCATGGTGAAAAACCTTAATTAAAACATACAATCAAATTTGAAAAAATTGGAAATTGAATCATGGTGATTATGTGTGTGTGTGTGAGGTCAAAATCCTAATTTAAACATGTGATTCTACTATTATAAATCAAAAGCATGGAAACGTGTTTACTATTAGGTGAAACCCCTAATTCTAAACATATGACCACATTATTTGAATTAAAAGCATGGAAACATGTTTATTACCAAAATAATTAACATCCTAATATCTAGCATGCTAGCATAAAAGAACATGGGAAAAATATTCAAGAACTTAAGCATAGATATTCAACAATATTTAATATAAAATCATACTTGAATCTAAATTGCTAGGATTTAATTAAAAGAGAGGTTTAAGAGACCATGCTGCATGCATTAGCACCCCAAAAGAGGAGGAGGTTCCTCTTAGAGGTTGTTAAGGAATGAGATAACAATGTGAAGGTTTGTAAACTCAAAACCAATAGGATTTGATGTTTATCCCAAGAGGGTACCTTACTTTGTTTCTTCCTCTAAAATCCTAAAAATAATGGAGGTACTCCAAGAGAGTCTTTAGAGGAGTGAGGCAACAATTTGAAGTTGTAAACTCAAGACAAGAGGACTCATGCTTACCCTTCTATTGATTTGAGGACAAGAGGACCAAAACACCAAAGGAACTTTCCTTATTACTTCCTCTAGATTTCTAGGGGATTCAGAATGGTATTGGAGGAGTCCATTTATATTGAATGTTAGAGGATTTTAGAATAAGATTTGATCAATGTGGGACTTGAAAATTTCTGAATTTGGACTAAATTTCGAAGTTATGAAGGTTTTACCTGAAAGGGGAGCAAGCGAAAAACCGAAGTGTGCATTTGACTCCAAATTAAAAAGCCAGGTTATTTTACTATTCAGTTTATTTCTGCTACTATTCATGAGCTCCACTGCACTTTTTGATACTATTCATGGGTTTCACTGTACTATTTTAGCTAACTTTTACTTTTATCTACAGTACTTTCAACAAAAAATTTTCAGTTTCAGCAAAATAAACAAATCCCAAACAAACCCGAAAAGTAATAAAATTGAGTGCTATTTGGACCATCTGTTGATTGACAAATGGGCCCAGTAACAACTTACCCACTTGCTTTTTACACGACTTTTTCATCAAATGCATTTATTCCTCCAAATCTCAACCATATCAACCCCTCCTTGGACCTCAAGTTTAGCTAATTAACTCCTAACTTCCTTAATTCAATCCATTAATAATTAAACTAGTGTATAACCCGTGCATATCCATGAGTACATTTAAAAACAATTACAATTACATATATATATATATATATATATATGAGTTCAAATTATACCTAGTGTAAGAGTTGCAACTTACAGCTTTTCTAAGCCATGAATTTCTAAAATATGTAATGATTTCTCATTATATATATGATTTAGAATTTGATTAGATTTGGACAAGTCACTGAATTTAAATTGGACCAATTAAAAGCAAGTGTTTGTAATCACGTGTGATTGAGACTCAATTCATGCAAATGCATACTAATCATTAAAACTTGATCTCATGATATCTTTCAATCTAGTGATTCAATTGAGGCCCATAACTTGTCATTTTGATTGTTGTGACTTCAAGATTTATTTAATGTAATACATTTGGAAATCAAATAGTCAAAATTACAATCTTACCTTTGGGATGTGAAATGACCATTATGTCCTTAGATGAGGTTAAATGTGAGTTGCAAAATAAGGTATCTATAATGAGAGACAGAATCAAGTTACACTTAATGTAACTTTAAGCCATATTATACCACTTGGTAGAACCAAGCCAAATTAATTCATTACATTCTCTCTTAATTTTTTTTTTTTCAAATTTTAATATAGAATTCTGTATTTTTTTAACCTTTTAAAATTACATAAAAAATTAGGGAAACAAGAATATTATAGCATAGTAAAAATAATTTAAAATTAAAAAAAAAAAAATAATGATTTTTTCCCCATGGTTGATCTAAACCAATTAATAGGCGACAAGGCAACAAAATCATTAACTAGTCGAAGAAAGCCAAGTACTTATCATTTTGCCTCATGACAAATATTATATGTGAATGTCATAGGGATAGTGCAGTCTACCTTGATGGTTAGGAACCGCAAAACCAATCAAGCACGGGTCGCCTGGTGGAGCATTTTGAGTAAATTGGGACAGGACAGAAGCAATAAAGAATAGTGTTCTATCACAAAGCAACTTGCATATTTTTGTGGAACATTATAGACGGTGGTTTTAATCGTACCGAGTTGCACTCAGTTGCATTGTTCAATGAATACAGATAGAAAAAAAAAAAAAAAAAAACTAAATAAACTGCATTGTCCAAGACGAATATTTTGAAGAGGAATTAATTTGGCTAGCATTCTATCTAATTCATATTTATTAGCTAATTTTTTTCTCTATCAAAAGATTCAAAACAAGCCAATCAATTTTACTAATTCTAAATTTAGAACAAAATTTTAGCAAAGACCCTTTAAAACTATGATAGTTTGGATGGTATCTCTCCATGCACTAAGTGCATGCATGACAATATGGGGGGAATTGGTTTGGATCCTAGAGGGTTGGGGAGGAGTATGCGTAGTAACTATATATTTATAAACCAATTCAAAACTATTATCGAGAAACCCTCGATTATATAGTTTAAAGTTAAAAGATCTCAATATCATTATTAGAGTCAAACCTATATGATCTATAACAAACGAGATTTATATGAGTTTGATACATCAATTAGAAAACTTCTTGATAAAAAATTGACAAAAGAGATGAATGTTCCTCACTCTTGTCCCACTTATTTATGGTAAGAAAGCATAGAGAACCAAAAGAGGAAATGTCCATATATATATATATATATATATATATCAACTGTAAGAGTCTTAATAAACAATTAACATTTAATGGATAATCTATTTCTCAAAAAGATATATTGGTTACCAAACCAAAAAATTAAAACATTTTACTATTTTAGTATAGAGTTAACAGAGGAATCTTGACCTTTTAACAGCATTTAGCACTCTTATAGGATATTATCATTGGAATGTAATGCCCTTTGAACTTAATATTATTGTTATTATTATTATTATTATTATTATTATTATAGCTCTCAAACCTTTCAAACATGGACTGACAAAATCTCTAAAAGATCTTAAAGACTTTTGTGCAGTTCATATAAATTATATTCTTCTATTCTCTAAAATATCTTAAAATTGTTTGTACAAAAATCCAAAAGAATGGAATATTCCTTTCCCCAAAGAAAATTGAGATAGAAAAGGAATCCCTAGAATTTGTAGGCATAGGTTTCTATTTTTATTTTTTTTATACAAGATAGAAATTCTACTCTAGCTTAATGTAAGTGTATATATGTGTGAAACTTCCTCCTGAAGACTTAAACCTCGGTCCTTACCCCTCACACCCCACAAGTACTTAATACTTGTGGAGTGATCATTGTGCCAAGGGTACGCAGTAGTGTAGGCATAGTTTTAAATCAATTATATTTAGACTACAAGAACATATAGTTTTTAAAATAAGAGAATTTTTTGAAAAAAATGAAGATAAACACAATTGCTAAGTTTTTTAGGAATTCTTAACTATGGAAGAAATAAGGGGAAATTACACTTTACTATCTTAAACTATACCCTCAATTACACTTTGCACCCTAAATTTTTTGAATACACGTTTTCATTTTAAACTATGATTATTGTTACATTTTGCACCTCGACATCAAGTTTGCTATTAACTTTGATAGAAAAATATGGCATAATGTGAAAAGATCTAATTGCCCATCTTGTTAATCCCTTACAAGCAAGTGAGAAAATTACACTTACCACCCTAAACTATGTTCCTAATTACACTTTGCACCCTAAAATTTAAATTTCCATCCAAGCTAACGGCAAACTTAATGTTGGGGTGCAAAGTGTAACAATGTTCATAGTTTAAGGTGCAAAATGTGTGTTCAAAAAGTTTATAGTGCAAAGTGTACTATGAGGAATAGTTTAGGTTGGTAAAGTGTAGTTTTTCCAAGAAATTATATAAAAACCTCTCTAAAAAAAAATCCCTCTTTTTGATTATTATTATTATTATTATTTTTGAAAACTTAAGAAGAAAAAATATTTTTTGGACCCAAAAAGGCCCAGAATTTGTGAAACAAATAAAAAAAAGATTTAAACTATACCTAAGGGAAACTTGGAGATGATACCCAATAAAATAAGGTAGAAATTAATTAATATTATGAATGTATAATTGTAGTTTCCTTATATGGAAGAGGACACGTAGATAGTACAATATAATACACTAATAAAACTCCATACAAGGAAATATATGAACAGGCCCAAAACTACATTTTTTTTTTTGAAGCCCCAAAACTACAAATTGATTTGTGACAAATAATATTACATTAAAATTTAATCTTTAGGCATAGTATAGCATAACAATTTTGTTTTTTATTTTAGGATTGATAGTAGCATAACAGCTAAGAACAAACAATAACATGTAATTTAGTAATAGTTCTATATCTTTTATGAGGATAATCAATGTGCAAATCTTCATTCCCTTATTTGTTGTAACCATCTCATCATCAAATACCACCGCGCACCCTTGGTGTGGTGGTCACTCCACAAGTATAAGTGCTTATGAGATGCGGGAGGCAAGGGCCGGGGTTCAAGTCTCCAAGAGGGAGCTTCATACACATATACACTTAGATTAGACTAGAGTAAAAATTCTATCTTGTAAAAAAAAAAAAAAAAAAAAAAAAAAAAAAAATCTCATCATCAAATAGCAACCACGCGTTAAGAAGAGAAAAGTTACCGATACTACTCTCCCTCTTTCCTTTTAAGTCACCATCACTTGATTCAAAAAAGAAAAGAAAAGCAAAGCACTTCTATATCTGCACCCATGAGCCGTGAAGTAAAAAGTCAATTAAGCAAAAGTCCTCCAAAGTCAAAAGCTAAATGTGCTGCACATGATAATAATTTAGGTATCAAAAAAAGATATCTACAATTTCCATTGAAAGTAGAAAAAGAAAAAGGTGAAAATCATATTGGACATTGCTTTCACAAATGTGAACATATATACCAGCAGGGTGAGAATACTTGGTTACAATCTTCTTGATGGAGACCCTTTTCCTACCATGCCACTCACAAGGATTTTGACTTACAAACATTAGCAAACGATCTTAAGTCAACGGGGTAAAAAGCCAAATCCAAATCTAACCCAAAGTGCCAATTGTGGAATTTTTTAGACTGATTTGGGAAACTTGAGGCAGAGTAGACTTGGCAGAAATATATCATCTCTGATGCGTTTTTAATTGCGCCATATGCATCTATACTTGTCTTCCACGACTTGCATGCATATCATGGACAAGCATCTAAGTTACTTCTCAACCAACCATGTAACTATATATACATAATCATAGTGGGATGGCCCTTTAAAGACAAAATGGAAGTCATATCAAAGTATATGCCCTCATAAAATAAAACAAATCAATCATTACATTATAAATAGGTCAAATGTGTCAAACATTAACAATTTATTTAAAGCTTTTGTCATGTCAAACCAATTTGTATTGGCAAAAGGGAAACTTAAAAATTATAAAAAAAAATAAAAAAAAATCCACGTTTCTTGATTTGGGGATGATATATTGATTTATTTTCTTAAGAACGGGGTGATATATAGATTTGAAGTATTTTTTCTTCTATGATAGATTTGAAGTATCTGTTTAGGCACAAATATGAATAAAATTGAAAATGGACAAAATTTAGATACAGTATTTTAGGTGTTATTTTTTAGATTTTCATCTTAAGATTCAACTATGTGGCTATTTAATTAAAAAATAAACTTTCATCCCATAAGAAAAAATCCACATGAAAAAATTTTAAGAAGAGAAATTTAAGAAACACCTAAGTATTATACCTAAATCTTGTCCGATGAAAATTTGCCCTTTAGCTTGCAAGCGAACAAATTTTATGCGTTGGTATCTATAAACCATATTGAAATAGGTTGTTGAATCCCATACGTGCAACGAATATTTTGTATTATGTGCAGCATACAATTCAATAATCTACTATGTTTTTTATTAAATGGAACAAGTATGAGGAGTTTTAGTATCCATTTGGATCTGCATTTGCGGATCCACGTTTGCGTTTCTTTCCTTTTTTTTTTTTTCCCAGTCGCATGTTTTGACTTTTCAGCAGTGAATAGTGCACCCGTGCACTGTTCACGGGTCCCACAAACTTCACTTTTCAGCAACTTTTTCATTAAAAATAGGTCTCACAGTACTATTCACACATTTAAAAATTATTTTACTACAGTTTTTTCAGTTTTCAATTTCAGCAAAATAAGTTCTATCCAAACGAACTCTTAATATATAACACCAACTCTTTGTTTTTTTTTTCTTTTTTTCTTTTTTTCTTTTTTGGAGGAGTAATACCAAGTGATTCAGGTCTTTCATTTCTTTTTTCTTTTATTTGCGTTAAAGGTTTGATTTTAAAAACTAGATCAGACATAAAATCAAAGAAGATAGTTGTTTTCGGATTATTTGTTTGATTAGTGGTCAGACCAATGACATCATAAATAATACAAATAATACAAATAAACATAATAAATTTTTTAAAAATATCTACACATATTTCTACTCTTTTAGCATTTTATTTTACTCTTTTATCTATAATACCAATTACATGATGAAAATTAGAAAATATATTAGCAAGAAATACATTAAAAGCAATTAGAAAAGAATACACCATTAAAACTAAAAATACAAAAACTTCAGATTTACTGCATAAAAGCCCTAGCATGAAACAAGTGTCACCCTCGATGTTATTTACGAGCTCATTGTGCATGAGGTAGAAATATTTTAGTGACTCAACAATCACCACAATGTTACATTAGCAATTGATGTAGAACAGATAACTCATGCTTTAATGGATCAGAGAGTGTCAGAAGTCAACTCACAAGAAATCTAGGAAGTAGGAATTTGGAAAACAACACTAGGAACAAAATTCATAATTGTATTGACAATGGCAATGCCACTTTTTAGACAAATTCCTTCATTTAGGTATCAAAATCCTCAAATTTTTCCCTTTTTAGTAATTTTCATTTCCATTATAACTTTTAAATTAAAAGTCAGAATAAGGTCTCAATTATTTTGAGACATCTCCTAGAGACAATAGGATTTGGTTTTATAATTATCCCAATTTTGCAATTCTTAGTAAATTTTCCTATCTTGTCATCTAATTACGTGATTAGTGAGAATTATGATTTTTATTGCATTTTTCTAGCCGCTCTAGGGAAATTTAGTTTTCAGATTTTAAAAAATAAGGACTTTTGTCTCTCTTTCCTAGTGGATTCCAAACCCTATCACCTTATGGATTGAAGAAACCTTCGTGGATTCAAGATTATTTTCTTAAAGTAGACATATTTTGCTTCTTGTGGTTTTTGGCCACTTCAATTTGTATTAGAGCCTTAAGCTTATCCTGGTTTAATAGCAAATGAACTTGACGTTAACCATTCCAGTGATGATGAAGTTAAAAACTCAATCCTTACCAGGGTTGAGTTCCACCAATTTTGTGAGGAGAACCAGCAAGTAGTTGCTGTCTTGCTTGCAAGGAACCCTAACCATGATGGCAACAGTCAATGCAATAACACTGTGACCCTTCCACTCGTGGCCCTAACCATCAGAATTGGCCCCCCAGTCTATGACGAAGACAATAGATAAGACGATGATTATGCCGAAGATGTTCTTGGAAGATGTCGTGGTCTTATTAGGGATTGTGCTCTTGATAATCTAGAGTAGAGATATTATTGTATGAAGATGAAGCTACCATCTTTCAATGGTGATATTTCGATAGAAGAGTTTTTGGATTGGGTCACCGAAATAGAGTGATTCTTCACATACATGGAGATTCCAAAACATAAGTAGGTGAAACTACTAGCTTACAAGCTGAAGAGAGCAGCATCAGCCTAGTGGGATCACTTGCAACTAAGTCGCACCCATCAAGTCTCCAATACATTTGTGGCAATGAATAAGGACACTAATGGAAGAGCAAATGTTACTACTGAATTCTTAACAGGCTCTATTCAAACAGTACTAAGAATGAAAGCAAGGTTCCTAGAACGTTAATACCTATATGGAGGAGATAAAGAGACAAAGAAAAATACATAATAAAATAAAAATATTACTTGCCCACATTGCTAACTCATACAATAACTAACAGTTTTAAATTAGATAAATTTATAATTGAAAACTAGTAAATCTATAAATTGAAAAATATTAGATTTATAATTAATACAATTAGTCCTTTTGTGAGAGATAATATATGTAATTTTTATTTGTTTTGTAGATCATGAGAAAATCAAATACTTAGTAACCGAATTTTTTTTCACTTATACTCCGCCCCCCTAACTAAAAATCCTGGGTCTGTCCCTATATGTTAGTACCAACCAAGGTTAAGAGCTTTGTTCAGCGATGGGTGATTAAGTCTTCATTAAAGTTTGAGTATCTTCCCTTATATAAACTTAAATGATTTTTGTTCATCATGAATGATTTTCCATGTTTTAAGGATCAACTTGAATCTTGATTAATTGAGAAAGGATTGATTTGACTTTTATGTTTCCATTTAAGTTCAACTAAATTACCTCAATTACTTTGAAGCTTTTGAGATATCTTCTTCTAGTTAAGCTTTAATTGAATTATTGCTTAAATCTTGAAATCAAGCTTATTGAATGCTATTTTCCTCTATATTTAAATAATTAATTAACTTCCAAAAGTAATTGGAATTTAATTAATCATTGACTTGAGGTTTTTAGAAAGTATTTAGCATTATGAGTCAAAAGTCTTCCTTAATTATCTCTAATTCTTTTAATTACCTTGCGGGGTTCAAATCATAATTAAAGAGTGGATAGGAGAGAAGGAGAATATGCTTTAGTGTTTTAGATTCAAGAGAAGAAAGAAAAGAGAGGTTCTTTTAAGTATTTTGGGTTTTATTACATGTGATACAAAATGAAACTGTAGGGGCTCGTTTCGTCGTTGATCCCCCGACAATAAATTTGTTTAGAGAGTGGGACGTAGGGTTTGGCGCCAACAGGCTTGCCACCGGCTCGCCGGAGACTTTCTTCTTCGAGGGGGTTTGGCCCCGTTCTTTTTGGCTTGGGGGTTGCTCCTCGGATGGCCGAGGAGCCCCTTACTCTGAAGGGCCCCTTGCATTATATACCCTCTTTGGCCAATCCTGACCTTCCAACTGTCAATCATCTAGACCATTGCATAAGGACCTGTCCCATCAGCCACGTTTCCCATCCTTCTGTGGGTCGCAACACCCAAGGTTCCGCCGTCCAGGAGTCCTTTCAGCATTAAGATTGCCAGGGGAGTTAGGTAGGTGCATTAAGTGTGGATGTGACCGCCTACACTGGGCTTGTCCCCCCGCCTGGGAATAGGATAGGTACGCCGAGGATAGGATCGTCCTCGGCGTGGCCCAGAGGGCTAAAAAGCCCCTAGACAAATGTCTGGGACAGCTGTCGATCCTCGGCATGGGCCTTGGGCCAGCCTAGAGATGGGCCGAGACGTCCAGGCCCACGGGCCCCACAATAGCCCCTCAAAATCCTGCTGCACGTTCCCTTGGACGGGGAGGAGGGTTTTGGTATCCATAGCCCTCATACCCCAGAAGGCTTTCAACTGGTTGGTTCTTCCCCAAATGGTCAGCCCGGCGCTTCAATCCTTCGGCAAGTAGTTAGCCTCTCGTAGAAGACTCTGTTGCTGCTTTAAACATAGTGGCAAGCTCTCCGTAGGCTTGGGTCCGAGGATCATGCAAGACCTAGGCACAGGTGCTGCCTTCATAAGTAGTGGCTAGCTCTCCGTAGGCTTGGGTCCGAGGACCGTGCAAGACCTAGGCACAGGTGCTGCCTTCATAAGTAGTGGCTAGCTCTCCGTAGGCTTGGGTCCGAGGACCGTGCAAGACCTAGGCACAGGTGCTGCCTTCATAAGTAGTGGCTAGCTCTCCGTAGGCTTGGGTCCGAGGACCTTGCAAGACCTAGGCACAGGTGCTGCCTTCATAAGTAGTGGCTAGCTCTCCGTAGGCTTGGGTCCGAGGACCTTGCAAGACCTAGGCACAGGTGCTGCCTTCATAAGTAGTGGCTAGCTCTCCGTAGGCTTGGGTCCGAGGACCTTGCAAGACCTAGGCACAGGTGCTGCCTTCATAAGTAGTGGCTAGCTCTCCGTAGGCTTGGGTCCGAGGACCGTGCAAGACCTAGGCACAGGTGCTGCCTTCATAAGTAGTGGCTAGCTCTCCGTAGGCTTGGGTCCGAGGACCGTGCAAGACCTAGGCACAGGTGCTGCCTTCATAAGTAGTGGCTAGCTCTCCGTAGGCTTGGGTCCGGGGACCTTGCAAGACCTAGGCACAGGTGCTGCCTTCATAAGTAGTGGCTAGCTCTCCGTAGGCTTGGGTCCGGGGACCTTGCAAGACCTAGGCACAGGTGCTGCCTTCATAAGTAGTGGCTAGCTCTCCGTAGGCTTGGGTCCGAGGACCGTGCAAGACCTAGGCACAGGTGCTGCCTTCATAAGTAGTGGCTAGCTCTCCGTAGGCTTGGGTCCGAGGACCGTGCAAGACCTAGGCACAGGTGCTGCCTTCATAAGTAGTGGCTAGCTCTCCGTAGGCTTGGGTCCGAGGACCGTGCAAGACCTAGGCACAGGTGCTGCCTTCATAAGTAGTGGCTAGCTCTCCGTAGGCTTGGGTCCGAGGACCGTGCAAGACCTAGGCACAGGTGCTGCCTTCATAAGTAGTGGCTAGCTCTCCGTAGGCTTGGGTCCGAGGACCGTGCAAGACCTAGGCACAGGTGCTGCCTTCAAGATAAGTGGCTAGTTTCCCCATAGGCCTGAGTCCGAGGACCATGCAGAGCCTTGGTTCTGTCTAACACTTGGTCTTCTGAAGTAATTAGTTTCCCCATAGGCCTGAGTCCGAGGACCATGCAGAGCCTTGGTTCTGTCTAACACTTGGTCTTCTGAAGTAATTAGTTTCCCCATAGGCCTGAGTCCAAGGACCATGCAGAGCCTTGGTTCTGTCTAACACTTGGTCTTCTGAAGTAATTAGTTTCCCCATCTTCTATCGGGGAAGCGTTTCTTGGCCGTTCGTGTTCTGCGCCTGACGCTTCGGTGCGCGAGACGCGCCTTCATTAATGGTCTCGTAAATCAACAGAAGTACAACGGTCTGCAGCCCCCTTGGAATTTGGTGGCTTCATTATTGCCCGCCGCCTCGGTAACTCGCTCTTCGAATTCTGCGTGAATTAATTGTCACCAACTCTCCCCCTCTATATAAGGCTTTCTGGGGGGATGGTTTCTTCATACCCCATGAGCTTCCCAACTCGAACAGAAAGAAAACCATCTTTCCACTCCCCATGCCCCTTTAATAACCCCGTCGGAATTGTGACCGGAGTTAGGAGATATGGAGTTAAGGGCTGCCGTGGCCGCAGCCCCCACTAGGTTTCTGGCGCGGCAGAGTTTAGACGTGACACCGGCAGTGTCGTACGTGGTGGCCAAGTGGAACGTTGTTGAAGCACCTAACGTCTCTCCCCGGAACGCACCTCCGGTGGAGGAGACACGCGAACTCATGTCATGGCTGGCGCCTGAGTGTTGCCGTCTCCAACGGCCGGCGCTCGGGAGGACTGGAGAGCATCAAGGGAACATCACGGGGGAGGACATTCCGGTGCCCCTGCATCTGCTCCTCACTTTGTTCAAGCTTCCGCCCTGAAGTGAGCCAGCCTCAGCCCCCCTTCCCCGCTTTTATTGTCAAGCTCTCCCGTTCTGCTGATGCCAATAAAAGCACGGGTTGACACTTCCCCCCCCCCCCCTCTAGCTAGTTGTAGAATCGGACCGCCTGAGCCTCCGATTGTAGGATTAGCTTGTAATAAAGCTTGTAAAACAAGCCTGCCTGAGCCTCTGATTGTATTTGTAACTCTTTTCTATGAAATAATAAAGAATTCTTCTTTCCGTTTGCTGTTGAGTCTTCTCTTTTTTTTTTTGCAGAATTTCTTCTTTCTTCTTCTTTCTTTTGCACCGCCACCTTTTTGCGTAGCATCTGCTTCGAAACGACCGCCGGTTGCGCTGGTCAACGCACTAACCCTCCCCACAGACGGCGCCAATTGTAGGGGCTCGTTTCGTCGTTGATCCCCCGACAATAAATTTGTTTAGAGAGTGGGACGTAGGGTTTGGCGCCAACAGGCTTGCCACCGGCTCGCCGGAGACTTTCTTCTTCGAGGGGGTTTGGCCCCGTTCTTTTTGGCTTGGGGGTTGCTCCTCGGATGGCCGAGGAGCCCCTTACTCTGAAGGGCCCCTTGCATTATATACCCTCTTTGGCCAATCCTGACCTTCCAACTGTCAATCATCTAGACCATTGCATAAGGACCTGTCCCATCAGCCACGTTTCCCATCCTTCTGTGGGTCGCAACACCCAAGGTTCCGCCGTCCAGGAGTCCTTTCAGCATTAAGATTGCCAGGGGAGTTAGGTAGGTGCATTAAGTGTGGATGTGACCGCCTACACTGGGCTTGTCCCCCCGCCTGGGAATAGGATAGGTACGCCGAGGATAGGATCGTCCTCGGCGTGGCCCAGAGGGCTAAAAAGCCCCTAGACAAATGTCTGGGACAGCTGTCGATCCTCGGCATGGGCCTTGGGCCAGCCTAGAGATGGGCCGAGACGTCCAGGCCCACGGGCCCCACAGAAACAAACAAGACAGCAAACATACATTTAAAGCAAATGAAATAGTTAAGGAAAGATAATAAAACATGGCATTAAGAAAAACAAATGAAACAGGAAAAACAAGAAATCTGAATTCTACCTATATTGGCATACGCCGCAAGAAAGGTGCATACGCATCCTTCTACTGGTGTACACATTTGGGCTTTAGACATATTCTCAAAAAATAGATCAAAACATGAACGCTAGCCATCTAAAACATGTGTACGTAGATATGATGATGCATACAAACATCATTTCATGCAGACACATCCTAAGGTAGATTCTTGGGTTTTTGACAAATTTGCAGAAGCTCAAGGAAAATGAAGTAGGCAACAAGCATAGAACATGCTATGGTATAGGAACAACATATTAGAAAATTAAAATAACATAAAAACACAAAATAAACAGGAATTGAGGAGGAGAATATGGATCATGGGAAATACCCACATCTCCTCCTCGTAGCACTTATAGTGTTGTTGATGACCGACCTCTCGACTAAAACCGCCTATAGCAGCTATGTATGTGGAGCAAAACAACTTGGAACTACTTGGCTAGGGGTTTTTGAATGGCCTTAGGTGGTTTGATAACAATTTTAAATGCAACTCCAACTAAAGTTTAGAACCTTAGTGAGTAGAAGCTTATATTTTAACCAATACTCACTATTTCTACCCTTCTAGCCTTCAACTCTTTAGTTTAGGGATTGGGACGATATTTCAGCAAAGTTTTGGCTGATGGAAGAGTCTGGACACTTTGGATGGTGAAAATGATGGTATTTTTATTGGGGAACTAGTGTTATAGGGTTTGGTGGGACGTTTGGGCAGCTAGTTGATCGTGCTAGTTGCCTTAGGATCTCACCAAAATGGAAATAGAGTGATTTGAGACTTTTGTCTAGAAGGTGTGTACGCCATAGATTGGGTGCGTATGCATTATATACCCAGCGTACACACCTTTTGTAAGCCTCGGCCAAATTAGATCATAAATGGGCTTTTGGGCTTGATTTGTGGGTCATAATTGGGCTTGGATTGTATTGGGCCACTTTTGGGTTCATTTGCTCATTGGGCTCCACACATGATACTTATCATTTTGGTAACAGATAGATTTCTCGTCGTTGGGACCGGGGAGTTCAGGTATAGGTTGGAACGAGATAGGGTGTCTACACCATCTAGCACTACTTGTTCAGCCCCCTTGGAGACAAACGATCCATGGAGACTGGCAACTCTTGACACTTAGCTCCCTAGTCTTTGCATGTCCTCCACTCCATCATGGAAAGAGTTGCACACCATGTCTAAAGATCCTCCTACAACTCTGTATCCACCAAGTATGGGAAGTTGAACCTAAAGATCTCAGAGCCATTAATTCCATTCCCTCTATTACCCTATAAGGGAAGTGTCTAAATTCCTGGAAACTTGATCAGCTCTAGACCACTATATAAGTACCAAGCCTCCTCCCATGTGCATAATTTCCTAACTCTCACACTTTTAAAGTTTTGTGAAGCCTATTGTGAGTTTTTGACTTAAACATCGAAAGTTATTGGTAGGCACCACACTGTTGCACTCTGTAAGTTTTTCATTCTTCAGGTATTTTGACACTATGAGTTTGAAATATTGGCTTACTGATAGTTATGCGGATCATCAATCAAGAAGCGAACCCTACACATTTAAATTCTATTGTATCTAAAAATAAAAATAAAAACTCATAATATAATGAAGGTGAAAACTTTTAATGCTTAAGTTGAAATCTTTGGGAAAGCTTATCAATGCAATAAAGGTATATATAGTTAGAAAAAGATGAAATGGCCCAAATATTGATCTTGAAATCTTTTCTTTCTTTTTGTTTTTTGAAAGCAAAAAACTTGAATCAAAAGCTGCTCTCAATTCAAAATCAGAACTATAATAAGCTTTTATATATATATATATATATATATATATATATATATATATATGTATGTATGTATGTATGTATGTATATTTATAATTAGATAATGGGCAAAAGGGAGGTGATGTTCAAACTGCAAACATGGAACATCACAAAATATCTCATTACCATTGTGCTATAACTTGAACCTATAACTATAATAAAATTAATATCACATAAGACAACACAATTCTTTGGGTCTTGAATTAAAGTCACTCGACTAAGAGACTTGTAACTCAAATATCACTTTATAATGTTTCCATTAAAACGTTCAGGGTTCAAATTATTCCACCGTCAGCTATAGAATTTAAGAATAAAAGAAATTGAAGTCACCTATTAAGAGCTTTTTTTTTTTTGTTCAGATTATGATAAATAAACCCAATAAAAGTCTCTTAATTAGCTCCATGGCTAAGAACAAAGTCCCCTAGGACGGATTTAACACTTCATAGCTTTGCGAACTCTTTAATGTATGTTCGCTACCATTTTGTCAAAAAGTAAAGAGACACATTTCTGCACACTTTTCTACAACTAATACACATGTCGAGTAATGATTTGATTAATTTTCATAATTATCGGTGGTAATCTCATGTGTAATTAATGGAATCTAAATACACGTTGAAAAACAATAAAAATTGTGTCAAAATCTGTCTATAGAAGAATTTCAAATAGTAAGTGTGCATTTGGGTTATAATTAAAAATGAAAATTATTTCACTATTCAGCTTATTTTTGCTACTATTCATGGGCCTCACTGCACTTTTTGACACTATTCATAGGCCCCACTGTACTATTTCAACTAACTTTTACCTTTATTTACAATACTTTTAGCAATAATTTTTCAGTTTCAACAAAATAAGCAGTATCGAAACACACGTATTACTAGTCTAAGCCAAACATGGATAAACATAAAAATATTGTGACATGTATACAAATCTTTCCGCACGCACGCACACAAACAAATAAAAGAGATTATCCTATGATAATGATTAGATTTAAACCCCTTCCGTCTTCTGCTCACATGAGTGGGTCTTAGTGGCTAAAAAGCGGTGGCCTTTTTTCGCTCCCTCTCTCTCTCCATAAGTGATGGTATATTCTTCTTTTAAAAAAAAAAGTTGAAAAAAGGTGGTGGTATATGAAGTCCATAGTCCTAAAAGATTTTAAGAGAGTCAAAATAAGATAACAATGACTTCTAGTACTAAATCTTATGTATTAGTTTTTTTATTAACATGAAAACAACTGCAAATTATGCTCCACCATTACTCTCACCCCCACCACCTTCCCCTCTCCACCACTCTCTTCGCTTCATGGTACATAATGAAACCTACTTAATGTATTTTCTATTTGTTATCTAATCAAGAAGTGCTTCATAATTTAAAAAATTGTACTTGGCTAAAGACGGTTTTTCCTTCTCAAAAAATGTGACTAGCTTGGTTTTCATATTAATTAAATTGTCCTTTGTAAAATACCGGTTCAAGTGGCTAACCATTATTACATACTTTATATTATGCCTCGTGTGACCATTATAATATATAAAATCAGAAGCCCCTACCTCACAATTTTTTAAACAGCTAGTGACTTCGTATCATGAGTTAGGCTGCGCTTAACATATATAATACCTCGGAAAAAGTAGTTGAAATTATTCCTTATCGTTCCAATAGTTATGATGCCCTTTACAGTGATGTGATTTGTATGTTATCGCAATGGTGGGGTTGTAGCCAGCTTATGCTATCGAAAGACTGCAATAGCATGTCTAACCTTACCTCCTTTGACGTATTATTCACTAATTTCATCATTTACTTTCATTATTCTTTTTGAATATGGTGTGAGTTTGGCCTAAGGGACAAGAAGCGAGAGATTGGAATTAGTGAGCTCTCATCTATCCCTTCTGTTTCATGAATTATGGTTTCCCATCGAATTTTTTTTTTTAAAAATAAAAAATAAAAAAAAGTAATAATAATTTTATTCAAATAAAAGGAAAGAATTTACACTATCAAATTTGAAGTATCTGTGTGTGTTTCTGGAGGAAAAAAAATCCAATATTGCTTAAAAGAGTATGTTATGTATAATATAGGGGATTCTAGCCTTTTACCTCTATTTTTTAAAATATTTGGCAATATGCCCCTATTTTGAAACTATTTAGGTCCGTGCCCCTGTTTCAAAACTCGATTTTATTAAAATCGAGTTTCAATTAAAAACTCGATTGGTAGAAAATCGAGTATGGGGCGATCAAAAAAAAAAAAAAAATTGCATAGAACTCGACCTCCATGAACTCAAGTTCCATGCAGATTTTTTTTATTTTTTTTATTTCAAAGTTTGATCACCCCAAACCTATAGCTGCGTTTAGATAGACCTATAGTGGCATTTTAAAGAGAACTCGAGCTTCATGAACTCAAGTTCCATGCTTTTTTTTTTTTTTTTTTTTTTTTTTCTTTTTTTTAAAGTTTGATCGGGCATAACTCAATTTTAAACCAATCGAGTTTCAAAACAGGGGCATGGACCTAAATAGTTTGGAAACAAAGGCATATTGCCAAATATTTTTAAAAATAGGGGTAAAAGGCTAGAATCCCCGTATAATATAACTTACCACACCCTCCCTTAAAAGTTACCATGACTTTTAAAAAGAGTTTGTAATATGTCTTTGTCTTAAAACCCCACCCACTCTAGGGTACTGCATTCCAAGCTTGAGAACGTTGATGGCGATGAAATCTCTTTTCCCAACAACATAGCAATGAAGCCATTGTATATGGCATGATTGCAAAGATTGCCTACTGTTAATGTACTTCCTAATAATTTTGTTTATGTGATGAAGGCATCCTTTCTAAATATGACATGACATTGTGGAGTGTTCGCCATACTTTCAAGTTTCAACAATATCATACACATTAAAAAAAGTGGTGTCTCAATATGTTATATTAAGACTTCACTTGGAATTTTCCCTAATGTTGTCCCCTCAACAAGAGGTCTTGTAGCCCACAAAAGGGTTAATGACTCAAAAGTGAGGCAGATATTGTGAACACATAATGGTAAATGTCAATACTGTATTTTATTCACCCTAGTTTCATGTGTAAAATCTCAATTTTTGTTTTAAACTCCAAAGATCGTATTTTTTTTTTCACATTAGGGCAATAGGAATGGCAAAATGTCCATTTCATCCCAATCGAATGTTGGTTAGCCAATTTTATGACGCAAATTTCAAAGTGACCAAAATGCCCTTGGACCACTAGACTTTGACCTGACCAATTGAAGATCAAATAGCTTCAAAATTTCACCCAAATACCAAAATTCAACATTTTAAATTATAATTAATATTTTCAATCACTTTTTCCAAGTTTGACCTAGTTTGACTATGGTCAACCCAGCTTTGATCAAGGTTTGACCAAAATCCAACCATTCGATTGGGTTGAACTTGAACTCAAACAGTAGATAATTGAACTCCCTTTAAAATGATTGCTTCGTCAATTTTAATTATAAGTGTCCATAAGCTTGGTGCTAATTCAATTTGATTGAATTATAATCAAACAATCACCGATTGGCCTAAATGAGGAGTCGTTGGAAATGTCTTAACATAAATTTTAGTTTGGCATGATCAGATTGTACAAAATTCCACTAAGACAGAATTTTAGCGAGTCATAAAGTGGAAAATTGAGGAACAAAATTGAATCTGACACCACTTTCCAAAGCTTCCCACTTATTAAATATGGAAATTCGAGCTGAAAATTGGGAATCTTTAGAAAGTGGATGTCCAAAACTTTCCAACGGTACCTCACTTGAGCCAAACGAAGGTTCGAACAGTTGGAAAGAAAAGATAAAAAAAAAAAAAAAAAAAGGGACAAATCATATGAAATCCATAAAAACTGGGTTGTGGTGCTCTCTTCGGACTCGAATTTCACAATAATCATGAAGATTGGAAGCAAAAAGTTGGTATTTTCTTGAAGTAGAAGTAATTATCTACAATCCATAACAAAAGACACCCTAAGATCATGTCTAGTTTGGAAGTTATTGTCCACACAAGATTGATAAAAATCATCATACAAAACCCACTTTGTTTGGACCACCCAACTTCCAAGGCAAGTGATTTTTGGCACAGTGCACGAAAGAACTCAAACACAAAATTGTGTTCTTTGGAAAATAAGCCGTGAGAGATTTCAGACAACATTAAGAACACAAAAAATAGAGATCGTTAAGGCCTCCAGACAGATCTCGAAATTCAATGCATCAAAATTAGAAAACAAGGTTGAATGAGACTTAGGAAAGTGTCAGAAACTGCTAGAATCTAGACATAGAGAACCTTGCACAAACTTAGTCCGTGTCAAGAACTCTATGCATGGACTAACTCTGTGTGAGGTTGTTATAGATTTCTCCTTATATCCACACATCATTCTACATGTAAGAGCCATAATTTCATCTAGAGGCTTGCCAAACAGCACAAAATAGCCTGCATTTCAATTTTATCTCATCAAATTTTGGTCTTCAAGAGTATAATTCATTACTTTCTTTTAATTTTCTTTACCTACCTTGATTTGTTTAATTTGAATAATTTCTTGTAGTTGATGAATAACATGATTTAACTTCTTTAATTACTTTGAATTTCAATAACTATGCTTGTTTGGATGATATTTTGATTTCCAAATTCTTAGAATATGTTTATTCTCATATTTATGTTTATACAATCTCCATGACTAGGTATCTATTGTATGTTTACATGCTACTTGATTTAAATGTCTTACCCATTTTTAATATGTAGCATACCCATTTTAATTCACTTTGTTGCTAGTTGAATCACATTATAAATTTTTGGATTGCATGAATATAACATGGTACTAGTCATAAACTCACGCAATGCGTGAGAATAGATAATTATTTTTAGTTATGGTATAATATATAATTTTTTCCCTGAATTTTTGTGAACGATTTGTTTTCCTAAAAAATTAAACATTTCCCTTGTCGTGTTCCTATATTAAGTGGTGATAATTATAATGACTGGAAAGAAAGAATTATCTTTTCCTTGGGATACATGGATCTTGATTTGGCGCTCCGTGTAGATGAACCATCCATCCCCATGGGATCAAATGCACCAAATGAGAAAATAGAATATGAATGGTGGGAGCGATGTAATCGCTTAAGTTTTATGTTCATTAAATCTCATATAAATAACAGCATTAGGGGTTCAATCCCAGAATGTTCTAACATTAAGGACTTCATGAAAGCAATTGAAGAACAATTTGTAAGATTTGATAAGGCTTCAATGAGCATCCTAATGAAAAGGTTTTCAAGTAAAACATTTGACTATTCTAAAAGTGTGTGTGAGCACATCATGGAGATGAGGGACATGGTTGCGCAACTTAAGTCCCTAGAAATTGAGATTTTTGAGTCATTCCTAGTTCATTTCATACTTAATTATCTTCCTTTTGAATATAGAGCTTTCAAAATATCTTATAACACAGATAAAGAAAAAATGGCCAGTAAATGAACTTTTGACTATGTGTGTTCAAGAGGAAGAGAGATTAAAACATGAGAAGGTGGAAAGTACTTGTCGATACCTCACGGTGGTCGACCCCATTGTGGCGATGCTCGCCACCTTTCAAAAATGGCATTGAGCTCAAGTGCTGTGAAATGAGGGTGAACCTTTGGTGTGTGACTGAATTGAGTTGATTTTAACCTATATATACCAAAGGTAGTGAAGTCACCACCAATCATTGGGTTTTTTCTAAGGTGTGATTGGTCACTTGACTTTATTTGATTTTATTACCAATCCTAGATTAAGAAAAATGTCGTTTTTCCTAATCTAATATAGACGGGTAAAATATCTTGATTCATGAGTTCGGAAGTCTGGTTACATGCCGGGAAGGTGTTAAGTACCCTGCAACGCCTATCTAGAGACAGTCCTTTGTTTTGATAAAATCTTAATTTTTGGATATTGGCAATTAAAAACAAGTTATTGGCATTATCTTTTGGAGCTTTAAAAGAATTGAGATTTGAGGTTTGATTTTTGGAAGGGGTGTGGTCTTAATCAATGCTTTGCTAGCGCATTTTAGAATTGTTGCCGAATTTCTCAATGAAAATCTGGCAGCATTTTGCCCTAGGTGCGTCATAGCACATAAAACACTATTTTCACCAAGATTTTGCTGTGAGAATATGGCAATAGAGGTGCCCCCTTTTCACAGCGAAAATCCTACAGAGTTTTACGTTTGGTGCGCTATGGCGCACCGACAGGTTTTCATGCTTGTGTATGCGACGTGCATCAAAATGTTCATACTAGGGTGAGCCAAAGCTCCCCAAAGCATCAAACATGTTGATGCTTGTCACATACACGAGGAAACCCATGTCACTAGCTGACATGGATCGAGACAATCACACCACAATGATCATGCACACAATGTAGCATGAATATGCACCTACAGTAGTAGCCTTGAGTGCATACCCACACTCTAAGGTCAAAAGCACTCATGATCATGAGAGGGTTGCTCTCCTAACCATGTGAGTCCATCATACAAAGTGCATGACCACTCGTAAACAAGCATATATATATATATATATATATATATGCATACATCAAGCACAATGAAAGCATATAGATCAGGAAAATAAAGCATACATCACCTACACCTAAAGGTTATGGCCCAACAAGGCACAAGAAAAGTAAGACAGACATTGCCATACCCTAGGGACACGGCTCAAGCAAGATACAAAGGAAAAGAGACCCTAGCCTAGATACATGGTTCTAGAGAAGAGGCTAAGAGAGAAAGAGATAACCACATGGGGAGATTAAACCTTCTAATCTACTGAACATTTCACTTTTTGAGCTTGCATCTTTTTGCTTGCATTCTTGCCCTTTTTAGCTTTTGTTTTGGAAGTTGCACCCTTGTTCCAAGCGTATACATGCAATGACAAAGAAAACACCAAGCCAACAGACAAGCAAAAGAGATAACAAAGAAACAAAAAAAGCACACAAAGGGGCAAGCAAGCATGTTATCAAACAAACATGTTATCAAGCAAAAGAAGGTGTCCAAGAAGGACAAATGTAGGTTTGGATTTTATGTCCGTAATTCCATTATATTGGAGTATGGATAACACGTGTGCCATCAAGCAAAGTTCCTAAAAGGGACTCATGATCTCGTGTACAAAAGACGGGTGTGAGCTCAAATGAGATTATAAGTAGAAACTACACTTGATAACACGAACAAGCATATAAAGACACATGTGTGAGCATATAAGCAAGGATGCAAAAAAATAAAGGAAAACCAAACAAGATGGCACAAAGCAAGCATGTTATCACACAGAGGGGAAGGGCAAGCATGTTATAAGGAATATAAAGAGGATAACACGAGAAACCCTAACATGCGAAGCTAAGCAAAGGAGAGAAAGGCTAGTGACAAGCGAACCAAACATCACTAGGATGTACTCTCAAACATGGTTGCATCCAAACAAGCCACGAAAGGGGACAGATGCAACCAAAGAAGCAAGTGGCCCCAAAGACCAATGAGCCACAAACCCACAAAGGGGGGGGGGGGGGAAAAACAAGAACATGGCAAAGAACCAGATCTAAGCAAACAAGCATGGATCCAAACATAACACGTGAAAAAGGGCAAACAAAGCACAAACATGCATAAAGGAACTAATCCAAACCCTTTATTGAAAAACTTGGGTGTATGGATGTAAGCCTAGACAACTAGATCTAGATCTACACCCTAACCAAATGCCAAACACAATAAAGATGCATAAACAAGGGATATAAGGCTATAAAAGCACTAAACATAGCTTCCAAACAAAAATTTAAGTACTTGAACATGTAGATCCAAGAACAAGCATGGCAAAGAGCACATAAACAAGAAAAACTAGGCAAAAACAAGGTATTTAGACATCCTAGCCTAAGAAGGCTAGGCCAACAACATCAAAGCAATAAAATATGTTATAAAACAAGTAGACATGCTAGGAGAGCTATGAAACAAGCTAGAAAGCAAGATAAAGCAATAAATATGCTAGGAAATTAAATGGGTGTAGATAGTAGCTAAAATGCTACATCTACACCCCTAAACCTCAAATCCAAGGTACCAAGACCAAGGAGAGGAAGATGAAACAAGAACACTACCTCTTGATTGTTGGGAAATGTGAGAAATCAAAAGTTTTTGTGTGTATGTTTTAGAGAGAGAGAGAGAGAGAGAGAGAGAGAGAGAGAGAGAGAACCTGCCTAAAAAATGCCCAAAATTCGTTTTTTTTTTCCTTCCCATTTATGGGTGGTCAAGGGGTATTTATGCTAATTTTGTGACCTTTCAGATTTCGGTGGCCCTTTAGGGTGTGCCGAGCTAGTTGTTGACGTTAGCAATCCTATCTTTTTTCGGTTCTGATTTCGATCACGTATTTTAAAATCTTCTTGGACTCCGACTAAGCTGATCTTAGTGTCCTCGGAAAGGTATAGATATTTAGTTTCCAGAACACTTGATAAAATTAAAATCCAATGGACAGATCAAAAGTTATAGCCTCAGGAAGTGAGTTGACGCACGCAACACAGTTTTCAAGATGTCTCAACTGTTTTAACTCTGATTTTGACCCATGAATATTCATTCAAAAGGGAATTCAATAATCTCCACAATGGCATTGGTTTCAATCCGTTCTGACAGTCAGATCAAAATTTATGCTTTTTGGTGCCCTCGGGAGTCAATTTCGGGTCAAATTTGGTCAAAGTTGATAAAAATATCCAAATAGCTCAAGTTTGATGTAAAAATATGAAAAAAAAAATAGTTTTGGAGTGATTTTGACCAACTTTGGCCTAAAAAGGCACTTTGAGTGCTCCGATTTCTAAACGAGTTGTGTCATGTCAATCTAGATGTTCTTGTGGCCCCATGGTAAAAAGTTAATATTTTTGAAATTTTAGGGGTCCAACACGAAAATCAAGAGATGACAAAATATGGTATCTACAATACTCATTTAGCTTCTCATGTTAAGGGAAATGCTAGAAAGGGTAAGGATGCCTATCAAGTGAAGAAGAAACACATAAATACAATTAAGTGTTTTTTCTGCAAAAAAGATGGGCATATGAAGAATGATTGCTCAAAATACAAGAAATGGCTCGAAAATAAAGGTAATCACATATCTTTAGCGTGTCATTAATCATTTTTTGTTGAAGCTCCAAATATTACATGGTGGATTGACTCCGGCTCTACAATTAATATTGTCAACTCCATACAAAGTTTTCTAAATCTAAGGAAGCCAAAAGGAAATGAACAATGCATCTATTTAGGTAACTAGATTCTCAAGTTGAAGAAGTGGGGACTTTTCATTTGATTTTAAAAACTGGATTTGTATTAGAACTTCATTTTTTTTTTCTAGAAACTTAATTTCTATTTTTCAAAACTTATTGTAGTTGGATATGGATTTTTAATTGTAAACTCAACTTTAAGTATTTTTAAAAATAAAGTTCATATTAGTGGTGGAACGTTAGTTGATGGTTTATTTAAAATTGATTTAGACCCCACATTTGAGTATAATTATTTAAATATGCATGTTGATGTTGGCATTAAGCGGAGCTTCATTAATGATAAATCCTCTATGTTATGGCATAGGAGACTGGGGCATATCTCCATAGAGCGAATGAAAAGATTAGTGAAAGATGGAGTTTTAGAAACTCTTGATTTTACTGATTTTGGTACTTGTGTGGACTACATTAAGGGTAAGCAGACCAATAAGACCACTAAGGGTGCCAAAAGGAGATCTGAAATTCTTGAAATCATACACACTAATATCTATGGACCATTTGCTACCCCTTGCCTAAATCGCCAGAGATATTTTATCTCATTTACAGATGACCATACAAGATATATGTATCTCTATCTTCTATAAGGCAGAAGTAGAAACAAAAGGAAAATAAAATCAAAATTGTTAGATCAAATAGAGGAGGGGAGTATTATGGTAGATACATTGAGAAGGGGCAAATGCTAGGTCCATTTGCTAAGTTAAAGGGAAAAATGTTAGGTCCATTTGCTAAGTTCCTTAAGAAAGAGGGCTTCATTGCTCAATATACAATGCCTAGCACACCACCACAAAATGGTGTTACTAAAAGGAGGAACTGCACACTTATGGATGTGGTTAGGAGTATGATAAGTAACTCTGATCTTCCTTTATCCCTATGGAGTGATGCATTAAAAAATGCTATGTATATCTTAAATAGGGTTTCATCTAAGATTGTTTCCAAGACACCTTTTGAATTATGGTATGGATGGAAACCAAGTTTAAAGCATTTGCACATATGGGGTTGCCCTGTTGAAGTACGGATTTATAATCCACATATAAAGAAATTAGATCCAAGGACAACTTGCGGTTATTTTATAGGCTATGCAATGAACTCTAAGGAGTTTAGGTTTTATTGTCCTTCTCACACTCCAAGAATAGTTGAGGCTAGAAATGCTAAATTTCTTGAGGACTATAGACTTAGTGGGAATGCTTTTCTTAAAAGGATAGAATTTGAGCAAGCACAAAATTCAATCAAGTTGCCTTCATATGAAGAACCCTTGGTGATTTTTCAAGGAAATCAAACTAATATCCTTAAAGAGTAACCAATTCAAGAACAACCAGCCCATCAAGAACAAGTTCACATTGAACCAATTGCTTAGGCAAAAGGTATACAGAGATCCTCAAGAATAGGGAAACCAGCAATTTTTAGTGATTATATTGTATATCTCCTAGAGTCTGATTTTGACACCGGACCTAAAGATGATCCAACTCTATTTTCTCAAGCCATAAGTGAAGATAATTCGACACTTTGGTATGATACCATAAAGGAAGAAATGGAATATATGGCTAAGAATCAAGTTTGGGATCTTGTTGAGTTACTAAAAGAAGTTGTAGCTATTGGCTGCAAATGGGTTAAAAAAACCAAAAGAGATGCTTCGGGTAATATTGAATGATATAAAGCTAGACTTGTAGCCAAGAGCTTCACTAAAAAAAAGGCACTAATTACCATGAAACCTTCTCTTTAGTTTCTAAGAAGGATTCATTTAGAATAATCACGACTTTAGTAACTCATTTTGATTTAGAGTTGCATCAAATGGATGTGAAAACAACATTTTTAAATGGGGATCTAAAGGAAGAGGTATACATGGTTCAATCTAAAGGATTTTATGATAATCAAAACAGTCATTTGGTTTGCAAATTAAAGAAATCATTATATGGACTAAAACAGGCCTCCCAACAATGGTATATAAAGTTTCACAATGTTATTACCTTATATGGATTTATTGAGAACATTGTTGTTCAATGTGTATGGATTTATTAATAGGATAAAATACATCTTTCTAGTCCTATATGCGGATGAAATTCACTTGCAAGTAGTGATTTGGGTTTGCTATATGATACAAAATAGTTTCTCTCACAAAACTTTGAGATGAAGGATTTAGGTGAAGCCTCATATGTCATTGGCATAGACATTCATAGAGATAGATCACAAAAGGTGTTAGGACTATCTCAAAAGGCTTGTATCAAAAAGGTTTTGAAGAGATTCAAAATGAAAGACTGTACACCAATAGTAGCACCCATTTTGAAAGGAGACAAACTTAGCTAGAATTAATGTCCTTAAAATGCATTAGAGCAAGAGAAAATCAAGGAAATTCCATATGCATCTGCGATAGATAGCTTGATGTATGCATTGGTCTACACAAGGCCAGACATCAAGTATGTAGTGGGTTTATTAGATCGCTATCAAAGCAACCCTAGTTTGGTGCATTGGAAAGCTGTGAAAAATGTTATGAAGTGCTTGCAAGGAACCAAGGAATACAAGTTTATGTATAGGCATATTGATCAATTGGAGGTGATTGGTTATTTAGATTCTGATTTTGCTAGATGTGTAGGCACAAGGAAATCAACCTCAGGATATATATATATATATATATATATTATTTTTTTTTTCTTTCTAGAGGTTCTATATCTTGGAGAAGTACTAACCAAACACTTGTTGCATGCTATAAAGCTACAACACATGCATTATGGTTAAGGAATTTTATCATAGGTCTTAAGATTGTTGATTCTATATCAAGAACTTTGAATATTTTTTGTGATAGAGCTGTAGTTTTCTTCTCTAAGAATAATAAAAGTGGAAGCCAAAGTAAGCATATCGACATAAAGTACCTCAGTGTTAGTGAGAATGTTAAGAAACAAAATGTGTCCATAGGGCCGCGAAAATGTGTCAGTGTCCATGTGTTGCATATTGCAACCAAGCTGTAGATGCAGTATTTTGTTTGCTCTCAATTTGCATGCCGGACCCCTAAAATTCCAAAAATATTAACTTTCTTCTAGGGGGTTGCGAAAACATCTAGATTGATATGGCACAACCTGTTTGGGCATCAGAGTAATCAAAATTCCATTTCAGGTCAAATTGACCAAAATGCCCCTAATCAACCCTAGGTTGATTGAAAGTCAATAGGTTAAAATCATCCCAAAACAAAATTTTTCATGTTTCTACATCAAACCTAAGCTACTTGGTGATTTTCTTCAACTTTGACCAACTTTGACTAAATTTGACCCGAGGTTGATTCCTAGGGGCTCCAAAAACCCTAATTATGATTCAACCATTGGAACAGTTTAGGACCAGGGTCATTGTGAATATTATTGAATTCCTTTTCCAATGACTATTCATGGGTTGAAATTGGAGTTACAACGGTTCAGAGGCCATAACTTTTGATCTGACTGTTAGAATTAAAATTTCTTTAGTGTTTAGGAAACTAGATATCTAGAGCTTTCCAGGGACATCAAGATCAGCTCTATTGGAGGTCAAAAAGACCTTCAAGTATGCATCCAAAGTCAAACCAAGTAAAAAGCCGGGATAACTGATGTTAGCATTGGATTCGGGGGTGACTAAAGGGCCGTTGGCCCCAAATGGCGGCCACTTAGTGGCGGCCAGAAGCCGAAATGTTAGTTTTTCATTATAAAGACCCCCAAACCCCCTACAGACCTAAAAAAATGATTCTGGGAATTTGGAGCATTTTTCTAGGTAGATTCTCTCTAAATTCTCTCCCAAACACATCCAAAAACCTTTGATTCCTCTCTTTTCTCAACAATCAAGAGGTAGTGTTCTTACACTTTTTTTCCCTCTGCTTTATCCTAGGAACTTGGATTTGAGGTTCTAAGGGTGTAGATGTGACTTTTTAGCTACAATCTACACCCTTTGCTTTATCTTTCTTCATAACATGTTTATTTGCTTTCCATAGTATATCTTTGCTTTATCTTGCTTCCTAGCATGTTTTATACCTTTTCTAGCATGTCTCCTTACTTTCTATCATGTTTTACCACTTTGATGATGTTGGCCTAGCGTTCTTGGGCTAGGATATTCCTAAATATCGTGTTTGTGCTTAGATCCATGTGCCTAGGTGCCTTTTATCATGCTTATGCTTAGATCTATATCTTTGTGTGCTCCGTGCCATGTTCATGTGTCTTGATCTACATGTTGTTTGCTATGCCATGTGCTTCTAAAGCCTTTTCATCTCTTGTTATGCCTTTTTCTTATGTTTTGGCCCTTTAGGTAGGGTGTAGATCTAGATCTTATGGTCTAAGCCTACATCCATACACCTAGGCCTATATCAAAGGATTTGGATCATTCTTTTATGCATGTGTGTGCTTGTTTGCTTCTATGCATTATATCCATGTTTGCCTGTCCAGATCTAGGTGTAAACATGCTTTTGCCCTCCATGGGTTTGTACTTGTCGGTCTTTGGGGCCACTTGCTTGCATGGTTGCCTTCGTCCCTCTTGTGGCTTGTTTGGATGTGATTGTTTGCAAGACACATCTCTGTGATGTTGGTGTGCTTGATGTATACCTTTCTCCGCTCCATGCGGTGATGTTATGCTTGCCTTGCTTGCTTTGTGCCACCCGTTTGGCTTTCTTTACTTCTTTGCATATTTTCATGCTTGTATACATGCTCATGCATGAGTCTGTGTGTCGTCCATACCCCAATCCAATGGAACTATGGACATCCGATCCAAACCTACATCCGTCCATACTTCTAGCATGCTTTCCTTCTAGCTGTTTATTTGCTTGTCTGTTGGCTTGTTTCCTTTGTCTTTGCATGTACACGCTTGAAGCAAGGACGCTTAGAGTGAGGGCCCGACCTCTTAGGCACAAGCAATAAGGGCAAGGATGCAAGCAAGAAGATGCAAGCCCACAAAGGGCAATGTTCAGTAGATTAGGAGGCGTAGCCTCCCCGAGTGGTTACATCTTTCTCCCTCTCTCTTAGCCTCCTCTCTAGAGGAAAGTATTTGGGTTTCCCCTCTCCATGTACCCTTTATCTTTTCCTGCACCTTGCTTAGGCCACGTTCCCTGGGTATGGCAATGTCTGTTTTACATTTCCTGTACCTTACTGGGCCATATCCTTAGGACGTCAGCAATGTTTGTTTTACTTTCCTGCTCTGTGTGATAGCATTGTGCATGATGTATGTATATCTATATATGCTTGTATATAGGTGATTGTGCACTTTGTATGATGGACCCTTGTGGCTACGTGAGCGGCCCTCTCTAGCCATTTGTGCTCTTGACCTTGTAGTGTGTGTATGTGCCCAAGGCAATTGCTGTAGGTGCATATTCACGCTATATTGTGTGCACAATCATCATGGTGTGACCGTCCCGATCCATGTCACCAAGTGACATTGGTTTCCCTGTGTATGCGACTTGCATCAATATGCTTGATGCTTTGAGGGGCTCTGGCTTGTCCTAGCATAAGCATGTTGGCACGCGTCATATACACAGTTATGAAATCTTGCTGGTGAGCCATAGCGCACCAAATACAAAACTTTGCCGAATTTTCGCCGTGAAAATGGGGCATCCCCATAGCCATATTCTCATAGCAAAAGCTTGGTGAGGATAGTGTTTTGTGTGCTATAACGCACCCAAGGCGAAGCACTACCGAATTTTGCCATGAAAATAAGGTGAAATGCTGCCAGATTTTCGCCGTGGAAATTTGGCAATGATTCCAAACACACTAAGGAAGCTTCAATCAAGACCACACCCTTTCCGAAACCAAACCTCAAAGCCGAATTCAATTAAAACCTCGAAAGCTAATGCCAATAGCTTGATTTTTAATTGCCAATGTCCTTAAGTTAAGATTTTACCAAAACAAAGGACTGTCCTTGGATAGGTGTTGTGGGGTGCCTAACATCTTCCCCACACGTAACCAAACTTTCGAACTCAGGAATTAAGAATTTTTATCCATCCATATTAAATTAGGAAAAAATGAACTTTTTCCTTGCCTAGGATTGGTAATAAAATAAAATAAAGTCAGGTGAGCAATCACACCTTAGAAAAAAACCCAATGATTGGTGGCGACTTCACTTACCTTTGGTAGCTCAATTAAAATTGACTCACTTTCCAGTCACACATCAGAGGTGTACCCTTCTTCACAGCACCTGAGCTCTGAGCTTGTATGTTCAAGCGCGTAAGCGTCGCCACGATGGGTGGTCCAACCGCCGTGAGGCATCGACAGATTGGCGACTCCACTGGGGACACTTGTAGAGTTTAGCCTTTAGAGCTTTTGATAAGATCTTAATCTTTGGACATTGGCTTTCAAAAACGTTGAAATTGGTGTTAGGACATATGTGATTCATGTTAGAAACATATGTCAATATAAAATTAGCTAATCCTTTGACAAAACGCACTTTACTTGTAATTGGGTAGATCTAAGACATGTTTAATACTTCAAGAAATAAGGTTTCAAGTCCAAGTGTTAAAGCCATGCAAATCTGTCCAAGAATCAAGTGATGAAGTGCTGGATTTTAAAGTTTGACAGATAACATCTATCGAGGTTTAAAAGGCAGCTTTTGCCCGATGCTCGATAGCTGCTTGATAGATACCTTATCTATCAAGATTTATAAAAATCAAATTTTCAGTTATGATTTTCATCCAATCCGTGTATACATGTTTGGGCTTTCTTTTCTCACAGCCCTAAACATATATAAGGATTATTTTAAGGGCCGTTACAGTTGATGCGAGTGAGTGCAACTTGATGCAAAGGTTTTTCACAAGCATATTGTGACCGGAGACAATTTGCCCTACTTCATCTTTCTCTTCAAGAAGCTGCTGTGTTTGTATACCGTAGGGTTTTGTAACCAAGGAGCTTCGTGATTTTCATCGTGTTGATGAACTGAAGAACTTTACAGCCAACATCTTTCTCAAGTTAGTGGTTAGTCACGTACTTAGATTCATGCATCGATTGGTTAGTCACGTACTGGGAGCCGTGCATTGAAAATGAGAGATTGTCACTACAGAACAAGTCTAATTGGGTATTGGGATAAGGGTTCAACTGTAGGTTGGTATAAGGTACTAGGAGTCCTTTACTTGTAATTGCTTGTTGTGATAATAGTGGATTCTCGGGAGTGGTGAACTTAAAATCACCCGGTGGGGTTTTTGCCTTGGAGGTTTTCCCCATTCGTAAACAAATCACCGTGTCAACTTTTATTTTTCGCTGCATATTAACTTAGTTGGTGATTTGTTTGTACTACCACACATATTGCATGTTAATCGGATTAATTAATTAACTTGGCTAATTAATTAGTTAATTCATCACAAGGGGTCAATACATTCTTGGCCTATCAAGTGGTATCAGAGCAGGCATACTCTAATTAGGGTTAATCTTTGTTGTGTGATCCATTGACCCATGTTGTCATAGATAGAGGACAATCTTTAATTATACCTCCTTTATTTGATGACACTAATTATGCATACTGGAAAGTAAGCATGAGAGCTTTCTTGCAGTCATTAGATGAAAAAGTGTGACAAGTTGTGGAGATAGGCTGGACCAAGCCAAAGGAAGCGCTAGCTGATTGGGATGATGCTAAGATCAAGGCGGCAAATTTCAACAGTAGGGCATTGAATGCCTTATTAAGTGTAGTCACAAATGAGGAGTTCAAGAAGATATCTTCCACTGAAACTACAAAGGAAGCATGGACCATCTTCCAGACAACCAATGAAGGAACCAAGGCTGTCATGAATTCAAAGCTTCAGAGGCTTACCACAAGCTTTGAAGAAATCAAGATGAAGGAGGATGAGTCATTTGATGAGTTCTATGAGCTCAAGGACATAGTGAACTCAACCTTTAATCTTGGGGAAACCATTCCTAAACCCAAGATTGTTAGAAAGGTGATTAGATCTCTACCCGAGAGATTTTATGCCAAGATCACCGCAATTGAGGAATCAAAGGATATTGACAAATTCCTTTGACAGAGTTAGTTGGCAATTTGCAAACCTATGAGTTGGGTTTGACAAGGATTGGAAAATCTAGTAAGGACAAGAGCATGGCATTGAAGGCTAAGAGCAGTGACACTGATGAGTCTTCAGAAGATGAAGATTCCAAAATGAAATCCTACATTACAAGGCAATTCAAAAAGTTTGTGAAGAATGCCAATGCCAAAGGATTTGACAAAGACCGCAAGTAGTCCAGTTCGTCTCAGTTTAAGAACCAAGACAAAGGAAAGAAGGATGCTAGGGATGGCGGTCAGTACACTATTCCCTCAAGACCAAAGTGTTTTGGGTATCAAGGCTTCGATCACATGAAACAAGAGTGCCCTACGTATCTCAAGACCATTGGGAAGAGTAAGGCAATTGTTGCTACTTTGAGCGACACCAAGCCTAAGAATGATTCTGATAATGACGATGATGGAATCTTAAATGCCTTCACTGCCACTATAAATCCTACTGAGGAGATTTTTAAAGATGTGGATGAAGAAGAGGACTTGATGGAGTCTAAATTTGAGAAGATGGATGAATAAGATGACATCCACACAACCTATGCAAAATTATACAAGGTCTTAGAAAAGCATGAGAAGTTGTATAGGTTAGTCACCAAGAAGCTCAGTGATATGGAGCTTGAATGAAAAGAAATCTCCACGAAATTTGATGAAGCCAATCAGACCATTGGAGCACTGAGATTTGAGAATAATTTCTTGGCTGAGAAGACCAAGAAACTTCAGGCAAAGCTGTTCCAAGTCAGAGCTCAATTGGAAAGGACTTCAAGTGCAAAGCTTGATGAGATGCTAAACATTCAAAAATCTGCTTTCAATCGAACTAGTTTAGGGTATGATTTCTCTTCTCCTAGTATTTACTAGTACTTCTGTTTTTATTTCTCCTACTAATAATGTTGAATCTGATAGCAATAATGTCAAAACTGTGTTAGTTAGTGAGAACATAGACAAGGGTAAATCTATCTTAGGAGCACCCCCTAAGCTTGATAAGAAAGAAATTAAAAACCCTAGGGCTAAGAAGGTCAATACTCAAAAGTCTAAACAGAAGAAGCAACATCTTTGTCATCACTGTGGAGCAGCTGGACATACTTGACCAAATTGCTATAAGTGGTTAGCCACTCAACAGAGCAACAGTATGATCTCATCGGGAAACCAGAATCAGTTTCCATCCACCTTTGCTTCTCTTGGAGATCTACTCAAAGCCCTCATGTTCCTTTCGAACTTGAACGATTTCAATTCTTCCCCCTCATCGCCAGATCAAGGGTTTGCTAAACGGAAAGGTTCTTCCAAGGTGTGGAAAGAAAAAGGTTCCAAGTGATTTAGTCATTTTTTCTCTCTCTCTTCCTTTTCTTGTTTTTGAGTATGCATTACTTGTGTGTTTTGCTTTCTTGTTTTCTAGTCAGTCTAGTTTTATGCTTTGCTTTGTTTAACATGTTTTTGTTTGTTTATTTTCAATTTTAGTTTATTTTGCTTTTCATAAAAATAATTTTTTTTTGAAAAATTAGAAAAATACAAAAATAGTGTGTGTTTTGTGTACATTGGTACTTGTGTACCTTGGATGGCCATTGAAACAAATTTTTCTAAACTTTGTGTCTTTTTTAGCTTAAATGAGCATTTCTATGCACAACTATGCAAGTGAGCTTTGCGGCTCATGTTTGTGATGAGTAAGATTAAGTAATCTCTTGTACTTAACACTCGTATCACTCTTTTTAACAAGAAGGACTAGAAAATCCTAAGAGAAAGACATAAATAACCATCTCACCACTGTTGCCCGCCAATCATGAAATGACATCTGTATGCTTCGGCATAGCAAAAATGCAATGTCAAAAGCTTAACATAATTGGGTATTTCTTTTCTTTCTCTTATATGCCCATGCATAGTTTGCTTAAAAGAAAAATATGCAAAGAAAATAAAAGCAAAAAGAATCTAAATGCTTTATATATAATTGCAAGCGTGTTTTCTAGGAGATGTGGGAGTTATATGATGTACCTCGAAAGTAGTAGTCCACATCAAACAGTTATGATTGTGTCTGAGTTAAAGTGTTTTTCTCATATCTCAAATCGTTACACTTATGCAATCTTGTAATGCTTTTCACACACAACACGCAATATTCTTTGCTACTTTTGATACATGTGCAGGTACAATGTGATCTGGCCATCACAAGGAATACATGTGTTAATATATGCTCACTAAACTGTCTTGACTTGTTTTTGAAATATAGAATTGGTTAGACTTGTTTAGTGTGTGTGTGTGTGTGTGTGTGTGTGTGTGTGTTTGGATCTAAATGCTTGACATTTTCTCGTTGAGAGATGTTTTTGAGAGCTTAAAATGTTTTTTTGATCTTTGGTTGAGTAGCATGTTTGATTGCATTCATGTCTGTGTTTTTCTCTTCTTTGAAAGACTGCTTTTGAGCAATCTCGACACCTCTCGATAGCTAGGCTATCTATTGAGCCTCTTAAGCTTCTTTTCTCGTTAGCTATTATCTCAATTTCGATCCATTGAAGTTTTTTAGAATCAGGCTCGATAGCTGCTCGACAGCTTCTCAATCCATTGAGGAGGTTTCTGTATGCTCGATAGATGCTTGATCCATTGAGGTCAGTTTGCTGTGGACACCTCTCAACACCTGCCGATCCATCGCGCTGTGAATTTGTCTTTATATATAGGGTTAGAACGTTTTTCTCTCATTTCTCCCCGATCTCTCTCAACAGAACTTGTCTCCTCACCTTCCCAAACTCATCTTTCTCTCTCTAAGCCTCAAACCCATAAGCTTTTTAGCCTAAAGATCTTCTTCTTCCTCTGGTATGATCTCATTTTCACTCATATTATCATGCATTTCATCTTTTTGACCTAACTATTGGGATTTTTTGAAAAATTTGGGGCTTTTCAAAATTGATGAGTTTTTCACAAAATTTTTGGGTTGGTTTTTGTTTAAATTAGTTTAAATCATCATGCACTGCATCACATTTGTATTTTAGCAATGATTCATGCATTTTAGATGTGTGCTGGTAGGATTGGATTGGGCTGAGCCCATGATGTTTTTACTTTTGCATGTCATATGTTCATGCATTTTTCATGCATACGTACCAATTTTGTTTCTATCATATTGATATTAAACTGTTTGGTGCTTTTTTGTTTCTCTCTCTCTCTCTCTCTCTCGTTAGTTGCTCTATAGCACCTAAACGGAAATCTACTCTGTCCCGGAACCCTCTTTGTTCCAAGGTATCTTCTTCTTCTTCCCCCATTGATTCTACTCCATCTCACATCCAGTTTCGTGATGATAAAGCCCATAAGGACTTTTTGAAGAACTTCTCACGACGCAACATTCATTCAGAACGCCAAGTCGTTCTATCGGATTTTTCCGATACTAACCTTCCCATTGTCATCTACAGTAGGGTTGGGAGTCACTGTGTGGCATCCCGGTCACCTGTCCTTCCGAGATGATACAGGAGTTTTACTCCAATATGCACGGATTTGACTATTCTGTACCTCATTTTGTCACTCGCGTTTGAGGTATGCGTATGATAGTCACTCTGGATCTTATATCCGAGGTGCTATACATACTGAGGGTAGAGTTTACTGACTACCCCAGTTGTGAGCGTCTTAGGACTGTGTCCAAAGACAAACTCTCGTCTCGCTTTTGTGAGACACCTTCTTTTTAAGGTGACCGACAAAACACCCATTGCTCGGGCTTTGCAAAAGGTTTGAGGTTCCTTAGATCCATTTTCTCACTATAACTCCATTACAGAGCTTAATTTTTGTTATCCTTTCTTGAGGGACTCACTATAGATTTTCCCTTTCACTTCATTCTCTCCCTCATAGATGTATATAAGGATACGGCGGGCCGTGACAAGCTCATTTTCCCTTCGGCTATCACGCAGATTCTCCGCCACTTTTCTGTCTCTTGTCTTGAGTCTACACACTTCTCCCCTATGTGTGCCATAGACGCTGCTACTGTTAGACGGAGCGAAGCCCAGCTTTGACTGAAGCGGCCACGAACCGAGACAGCGACTCCTCCAGCCTCTTTCGCTCCTTCTACATCTGCTCCTTCTTCATCGGCGGGTGGTGTGACCCTCGAGGTGGTCATAGCGCAGCTTCAGCACATGGATGCTTGTTGAATACATTGTACTTATCTTTTGATATATATATATATGTTGATTTATGTTATTCACCTATCTTTTCATGTGTTGTTTCTTTTCTCTCTTTATGCACATGCTTCTTATTATTTGTATGCAATCTTTTATTTTTGTTTCACACTAAGATGTCGTGATGAGTTTTGTTTAAAGTGTTTCAGAAATACAGGTTGTCAAAGTCTTTCTTGCCATGAACTCTCTTCATGCAAAGTTTTTTAAGAGTTTGTGTTAGGATAGATTTTATTGTATTCAACAAGTGAATATGAGTTGAGTGATTTATGACTTCTCTCATATGTTCATTTGTTTGTTGTGGTTTTGTCACAGATTGCCAAAGGGGGAGATTGTTAGGACATATGTGAATCATGTTAGAAACATATGTCAATATAGAATTGACTAATCCTTTGACGAAACACACTTTACTTGTAATTGGGTAGATCAAGGATGTGTTTAATACTTCAAGGAACAAGGTTTCAAGTCCAAGTGTTAACACCATGCAAATTTGTCCAAGAATCAAGTGAAGAAGTGTTGGATTTTAAAGCTCAACAGATAGCATCTATCAAGGTTTAAAAGGCAGCTTTTGCCCGATGCTCGACAGCTACTCGATAGATACCCTATCTATTGAGATTTATGAAAATCAAATTTTCAGTTATGATTTTCATCCAATCTGTGTATACATGTTTGGAATTTCTTTTCTCATAACCCTAAACATATACAAGGATTATTTTAAGGGCCGTCACAGCTGATGCAAGTGAGTGCAACTTGATGCAAAGGTTTTTTACAAGCATATTATGACCAGAAACAATTTGCCCTACTTCATCTTTCTCTTCAAGAAGCTGCTGTGTTTGTACACCGTAGGGTTTTGTAACCAAGGAGTTTCGTGATCTTCATCATGTTGATGAACTGAAGAACTTTGCAGCCAACATCCTTCTCAAGTTGGTGGTTAGTCATGTACTTGGATTCGTCCATCGATTGGTTAGTCACGTACTGGGAGCTGTGCATTGAAAATGAGAGATTGTCACTACAGAACAAGTCCAATTGGGTATTGGGGTAAGGGTTCAACTGTAGGTTAGTATAAGGTACTGGGATTCCTTTACTTGTAACCGCTTGTTGTGATAATTGTGGATTCTCGAGAGTGGTAACCTTAAAATCACCTGGTGGGGTTTTTGCCTTGGGGGTTTTCCCCATTCGTAAACAAATCACTGTGTCAACTTTTATTTTCCACTGCATATTAACTTAGTTGGTGATTTGTTTGTGCTACCATGTGTATTGCATGTTAATCGGATTAATTAATTAACTTGGTTAATTAATTGGTTAATTCTTTCTTGGCCTATCAATTGGCATTAGCCTCTGGGGCTTTCCTTTTGAAAAATGCTTTTACTATATCCTAGTAAACTATTTTCTAAACTCAAAATTATTTTCCAAATTTTTTTCAAATGGTTTTCCAAAAACTGGTTTGAGGTATTTTTGAATGTGTCTTTCCTGCTTTCCTAAGCATGCTTTACAACTTTCCTTCACATGTGCGAACCTAGGGTAGTAAGACTTAATTTTTGCTACACCTTTATTTTTTTATATATCTGTTGTGCTTGGAAAGTCTTCCCCTTTCATTTCAAGATGCATGACATCACCCCTCATATTGGGTCTAACCCGGACTTAGCATTGAAGGTGAATGCTGGATGCGTATAACTTAGATAGTTACTGGATGTTGAATTGTAGGATTTTCCTTGGTCCATGGATGGACAGGATTTTGCTGAAAAGGCCCCCTTGATCCGCTCTATCCCACAACTTCTATGAAGGGATGGATTAGATGATCGAGGACCCCCCTAAGAACAGGACCAACTTACCAGTTAAGCCGGGTTTCATATAGTTGGCCTAGACTAAGTCAAAATCCGTGAGGACTAGGAAAAGCCAAAGCCGAGTGAACATCCAAGCCTAGGGTAGGATATCCTTCTTAGGATTGTTTTCAAAATGACTCAAGGGGAAAGTGTCTATTTTTCGTTTACAGGTTTGCCCTTTTGCTTGTGTCAAAGAGTTGTGCTCTACTCTAGGTTCTATCCATCCTGTTTACATAACATCTATGATTAACCCCTAGGGAAAAGCAACCTCGTTGCTTACACATTAGATCATACCCAATCCCTGAGGGTTTCCAACCAACCCTACAAGGGCATGCATGCATACACTAATGGCTCCATCATGTAAATGCGTATAGATAAAATTTGTAGCAAGTAGACAAAACTCTACACCAAGAAGGACATCGCCAAGAGTTCAAGATCTTCTCCGAGAAGGCAAGACCATCCAAAATGAAGCCTTTTCATTATAAATTTGAATTTTCTTGTAATGTAAAAGGCCCACTGTTGGAGCCATTGTATATAGCCCATGTTTTGGAGGCATTGTAAAAGGCCAAGTTTTGTAAAAGCATTGCTTTCTTTGTAATAAAAAAGAAGGGTCCATCCCGCAATTTTAAGCATGATATGAAAGTTCTGGTTATTTGCCAAGCTTGAGCATTAATTCTGTATCACTGTAGAAACTCACCATGATAAAAACCCACTCAAGGGTCCAAGCCAATATTTTCGAAAATGATATGTGCATTTTAAATAAGCAAGAACCTAAACCAACTTTGTGTTTGTTTTGTGTTTCCACATTATCAAATTTTCAAATGTACCCTATTTCGTTTCCATCCCATTCTTTTCCTTTCCAGGATTATAAAGAGAAAAGATTGCTCAAAGGAAACAATCCAAGTTACTATCACATTTTGATCCTATCATCACTAGGACTCGTGCTAAAGAGATGTCTACTAGTGGTCCTTCCCCCATTGAGGAAAACACTTATAAGATCGCTTTCTTGAAAGAGCAAATGGTCGAAATGATGCGTATGATGCAACAGTTGGTTGTAGGATGGAGCCGAGATTCGTCTGGTCCCACTCTAGAGGGCTCTGCACCCCAGTCTGAAAATAAGGCCTAGCCACCGCCAGATCCAAATCAAGGCCGAGCCACACCGCCATTCGTCCCACAAAGGGGTGACCAAGAATTGAATCCTCCTAAGGATAAGACTCAGAGTCTGGTTACGGTCAAGTCAAAAGTCAAGTGGAGACCTTAATTGAGAAAATCTATATCATAGAGGGCTGTGGTGTCGAGGAAGTGTCGATTTGGATAGCTTGACCAATTTCTCTCAAGTCATTATACCTCCCAAGTTCAAGACACCTAAGTTTGTCAAGTATGATAGCACTAGAGATCCTTGCACCCATCTGCGCATATTCTGTAAGCAGATGGCACCCTATGGAGACAATCATCCTTTGCTCTGCTAGATTTTCCCTGATAGCTTGACTGGCCTTGCGGCCACATGGTATGTGAGATTGGAAAAGACCTTCAGCTGAAGAGAGAAGGCCAATGCATTCTTAGAGTATTACCAGTTCAATATGAAGAGGACAAAAAAGAAAAGTAGGGAATCTTTCCGTGAGTGTGCCCAAAGGTGACATGAGTTAGCTGTACAAGGGCTTCCTCCCTTGATGGAAGATGAAATGATCAAGTGGTTCATCGATAACCTTAAACCTTCTTACTAGGAGAAGACGATCAATGCCTAAGTTGTCCACTTTGCAAGCCTGATTCCTATTAATGAGTGTATTGATGAGGGTATCAAGAGCAAGAAAATAGTCGATCTCAAGGCTTTGAATTCTATGACAGAACAGTATGTGAAAAAGGCAACTGGCTGTAAAGGAAAGGAAGCCAATGTTCACATGAATGACAAAACGCCTGAAGAACCAAAGGGTATCTTTTCTGCTTATACAGCCCTGAATGCCCAGCCTTATCAGCAACAGGTTAAGCCAGCCCAAGCACCTTACCGAGCATTCAATCAAAGAGGAAGGCCCGATCAACCCCGATATCCTAAGGGGTAACCATAGAAATTCTCTTCGTTGCCGATGCCTATGGCAGAACTTTATGCCTATCTATTGGGAAAGAAGCTAGTGACTCCACTATTTGCGAAACCTAGAGACGGTCCTCCTCTGCCCGGTTTTGACCCATCCAAGAAATGTGAGCACCATTTTGGGGCCAAAGGGCACACCTTGGAATAATGTGTGCATTTAAGACATTGCATCCAAGATCTCATCGACAACAAGCTAATACATTTCAACAACACGGTCGGGCCGAATGTCATCACCAATCCCTTGCCTACTCATTCGAAAGGGAACGTGAACGCTATCTCTACAGTGGAAGAAAGGATCCTAAATTTCTCATCCCCCTCATTCCCTTGGAAAGCCATATTGCGAGCTCTAGCCCAAAAAAGTCACATTGTTTTGGAGAACATAGGAGCCCCAGAATTTGACTGGGAAATTTGCTCATTGTGACAATAGGGACGGGCATACTCTATTCGATTGTAAAGTGCTCAGGGCACAAGTCCAAATTTTAGCCGACCGTGGCATTATCTGGATCGAAAGAAAGGTCGTGCAAAGGAATGATTGCATGGCAACTAGCTTATGCCCTCCAAGTACACATGCAGGAATTAGCCATAGTGCTATGTCAATAGGATCAAGGAAATACTGGGACAAGTACTTACAAGAGCACCTTTGTAAGGTTCCTCCAAGGATGAGGACACCAACTCCACTGACTTCGGTCGTTATTGAAGAGATTATAGAGTCGCCTATGGATTTAGGAGTGCCAGGTCTAAAGAAGGGACAAGTCATACCAACCATTGAGGGTTTTGCTCCTTTAATCTTATCTTTGCTTGGGATTGCCGAGCCATCTCCAGGATTTGTCATGAAGGGAACCCCTAAAGTCCTTGCCATTGGAGGTTTTGATCCTTTAGTTCTTCCAAAGCCCATCTGAAAGTTCAAATAGTGTGTAAAACACTAATGAATGTTTAGACCCCCAATTTCAAATTTATCCAACACAAGCTTATACCCAAATAATAGATGTGCAAAATAATAGGTACAAGCAAAAACCCAAAAAAATAAACAACTTTACACCATAATTAATCACAGCACAACAGCAATTAAAGGTGGAGAGTAAGGGTTAGAAAGATGCAAACACAAGGATAACACCAGCACGTGTTATCGAAGAGAAAACCGAAGAACTTGGCGAAAAACCTCTCCGCTGCCCTCCAAGCAGTAAAATGATCCACTAAAGAATAAAGTTGGGATACAAGAATAGCAATAGATCCTCAAAGCCTAATCTACCCAATGCACCTAAGCCCTCCAAGCTTCTTGCTCCAACAAGGTTAAGTCTAATCGTGTCTTCTTTAGCTTTCCGGATCCCGCAATAAGCCCATTGCATCAACCAAGTAAATTGGTCATCTCTGAACTGCTTCCCAAGTACCAAAATACCTCCTCACTGATATGGGTATGGTGAGATAAGGATTTGGCTAATAAACCTCTCAAAGGTATGTCAATAGAGAGGGTGTGAGTAGAGGAATTTGGAGAATCAAATGTCTAAGATTATGGATGAGTAAATCTTGGTTTTCTTTAGGGTTTCTCTCTCAAAATTCTCTCTAGAAGCTCTCAACATTTCATGGGTATAAGAGTATTTAGAGTAGAGTACGTGAGGGATGTGAAAAGTCATTTCTCTGCAAAACAGGGCATTCTGGCGACTCAGTCTCGCGAGTGGGATGAATCGCGAGTTTGAATCGCGAGTTAACTACCAGGCTAGACTGTCAATTTTTGTCCTGTAGTGCTCCAGCTGTTATGACCCTTCAACTATCTGCATGCTTCAGATGTGTGGCATTTTGGCGAGTTGCCAGTCGCGAGTCACTCGCAAGATCCAGTCGTGAGAAACCTCTAAATACACACACTTGAATTTTTTCACACTCTCTCACACACAGCCCTTACATAATTCCCACCTAAATACAGGGTATCTAAATGCTAAAATACAAGCAAATTTGGCACGAATTAAAGCCAACACATGATTGAATAATTTCAACCTTACACTATCTAAGAAATCTCTAGGGCTCCTCTCCTAAAGGCTTTAGAAGCTGCTCTACCCAGTCCAGTCATCATCAGTTCGAAGATGTTCTCCTTGATGCCAAATATGCAAACTTAAGAAGGCTTGGTCATCCATATGCCAAAACCCTTCCCTTACAAAGACAGCCATCATGTCCCATGGAAGTAAGATGTGACTTTGATCTCCACTTGAACTGGAATGGAAGAGGTTTGCTCTAATATCTCTTCAAGTCTATTCAGGCTTACTAGGAGTGGCAAATGTTATACTCCTGTGGAACTAGAAAAGAGGAGGAAAGAGATTGGCAAGGGCACTGCCTAGCCAGTCAAGAATAGGGTCACTACTGAAGAAGCCGAGGAATTCTTGAAAACCATCTGGAAGGCCAATTATAGTGTGATTTAGCAGTTGAACAAATCTCCAGCTTAGATTTCTATCTTAGTCCCATTGTTAGATTCCGAGGTTCACCGTGAGGCTCTATTGAAGGTATTGAAGGAAACGCATGTTCCTACAGGTATTACAGACTCCTCCTTCAATGGTATGGTATCATTGGTATTGGCCACCAACCAAGTCTCCTTTTTAGATGATAAGTTACCTCCAAAAGGAAGAGATCATACCTTGGCCATGTATATCATAGTCAAGTGTGAGGACATGATTGTCGCAAGGGCATTAATTGACAACGGATCAACCTTGAATGTCTGCCTGATGGCCACTCTTAAGCGCCTGAAAGTGGATATGTCTCTTATTTGGCGTAGCACCATGATCATTAAAGCCTTTGACGACACGTGTCGCGAAGTGTAAGGCAAAATCGAGCTAATGATTGAGATTGGCCCAAGATCCCTTCATGGTCAACTTCCAAGTGATTAAAGTGGACTCTTCGTACACTTTTAGGGCGGCCTTGGTTACATACAGCAAGTGCAGTCGCGTCTACCCTCCATCGGAGACTCAAGTTCATATCTAAGAATCAGTCAATCACCATTATGGCTGAAGAGCCCATGACTATCTTCTAGGAGACATCGATTCCCTACATCGAAGTTAATGCTTTTCCATAAGCATCATTCCACAGTATTAAACTAGTCTCCATGATTCATAATGCTTCAGAGCCTGAGTCCATCTAGCCCGTAGCAGTTTGGGTACAAATTAGGCCAAGGTCTTGGAACCGTAGGACATGGGAGCCCTGCTTTAATTGAACTCTTAGATAACAAAGGAAGATTCGGTTTAGGGTATGAACCTACTCATGAAGAACTCTTTCAGGCTTCCAGAGGAAAGAAGAGGAAGTGTACTGCTCTAGGGATGTCTATTCCCCATATCAGGACCACTTTTCCGGCTCCAGCCGAGGTCATTATGCTAGAACCTTTCAAGGAATTGGAAGACGAGGAGCCTGATCTAGCTTGTATTATTCAGCTTTGTCCCAAAGAGTTCTCCGTGAACACAATCACATATTCTGAAGATGATATGACTTCTGCAATCCGTCTAGGGATACTAGGTGAGACGGCAGGCCTTTGGACCATTGAGCCTTGCTTTGTGGTTGCACCGGCTGAGTAAAGAGTATTCCATCATTGAGTGATTGGGCCTTCCAATCACTTGAGAGGGTTGGAATAGCATATTTAGTTTGTTTTGCATGCTTATGCCATTTCCTGCTTTATTTGTATTCCCTGTTCATTTCCCCAGTTTGTTTTCCCAGAAACAACAAAAAAGAGTATTTCCCTTTGATCATTATTAGGCATGAACTTTGTTTTCCCCTACCTATAATTCATTAATGAAATATTCAGCGTACTATTCAGGAAAATTCTTGCATCTCTCTTTGTTTGCTTTCCTATGAATATGTGTGTGCAAATTATCTTATGTTTATTTGTATATGTTTTGCTCTATAGGATCTATTCTGATTCCCAAGTGAGTACATTGTCCCTTTGCCATAACGAGGGCGTGGATGATGTGAATAAGACAATAGATTTGGATCATGATGTTGAAGGATTGGAAGAGGTCCCAAACTTACCTCGAGACATCCTTGAAGCTTTGAACAGAGAGAGTGAAGGGTTCAAGCCTAATATAGAAGAGATAGATGTGATAAACCTAACCGAGGAAGGCGAGAAGGAAACACCCGTCAAGATCGGGGTAAACTTTCCCAAGGACATGAAAGATGAGCTCATAGCTCTGTTGAAGTGATTCAAGGAAATATTTGCTTGGTCTTATCAAGATATGCCAGGATTGGATACAAAGATTGTTGTCCATAATATTTCGATTAAATCCGAAAGCCCCCTAGTGCGGTAGGCTCTCTGAAGGATGAAATCTAAGACTATCCTGAAAATCAAAGAAGAAGTAGAAAAGCAGCTGAATGCTAGTTTTCTTACCGCTATAGCCTACTCTAATTAGGTTGCAAACATTGTTCCCGTGCCAAAGAAGGATGGGAAGGTATGCATGTACGTTGATTATAGAGATTTGAAAGGATAATTTTTCCCTTGCCACATATTGATACCTTGAATCCCTAATTGATAACACCGCGACCAGCATGTTCTTTTCCTTTATGGATGGGTTCTTGGGTTATAATCATATCAAAATGGCTGAAGAGGACAAAGCCAAGACAGAATTCACCACCCATTAGGGGACTTACGCCTACGATGTCATGCCATTCGGTTTGAAGAATGCCGGTGCAACTTACCAGTGAGCCATGGTAAACTTGTTCCATGATATGGTGCATAAGGAGATCAAAGTCTATGTGGATGATATGATTGCCAAGTCACGCACTCCTAGAGATCATTTGATAGATTTGAGAAAGCTATTCAAGCACCTTGTCAAGTACAGGTTGAGGCTTAACCCTAACAAGTGCGTCTTCGGGGCTAGTTTAGGGAAATTACTCGAATTCATAGTTAGCCAAAGAGGAATTGAAGTGGACCCAACAAACCGAGAAACAAGTTTGAAGCTTCTTGGGAAGGATCAATTACATAGCTTGCTTCATAGCGTAGTTGACCGCTACGTACGATCCCTTGTTCAAGCTCTTGAAGAAGGATACAAAGATAGAATGGATAGATGAGTGTCAAGCATCCTTTGATAGGATTAAGCGGTATTGTAGACACCACATTTTGTACCCTTTACAACTTGGGCGCTTGTTCCCCAATGATGTTGAAATTCTAAAACCCAAGGTTGGTTTAGGGCCCAATCAAATGTTAAATTGACTTAAGAAATGTTAAAATAAAAAATATAACTTTAACGAGCAAATAAATATATTTTTGGAAAATTAAAGCCAAGGAAGCCCTCGGCATGCGCACGCAGGAATCAACCTGCGTGCGTAACCATTATGCATGCGCACGCAGGCCCGATCCTACACTAGCATGTAGGGTTCCAGAAGCATAAAAAAGGCAAGTTTTATGCATTAATGCTAAGGTTTGGAACGAATCCCATATCGTCTGGGAGCCATTCCAAACCCTTATTTTCTCAATATAAATAGCCATACATGAAAGAGACGAAAATCCTAAGGGAAAACACTAAGATTCACTAGAAATAATAAATCAAAGAAGTAGTTTTCCACAAAACATCCTTAAGTCAATTTTCTTTTGATTAGGACCTCTTCTAGCCTTGATCTTTGAGTTTAAGTTTACTAATCACGTTTTTTTATTGATTGTGAATAGATTTGACTGAGGGAAATGGTAAAAAATCAAGCTTGGAAAGCTTTGTGTTTGAGGTATTAGTCGAAACTTTCTTTTAGTCGAAACTTTCTTTTTCTTTTCTTTTTCTTTTATGTTTTAATCTTTCTGTTTGCATTAGTTTTTGTTATTATATGTTTTAATATGTCTATGTAGTTTAGGTTTATGTAGTTTTTATGTTTTAAAGCATGTTAGGTTGTTAGAATTTTTGCTTGGAAGTTCTGCTGCGTTTTTTGTGTTGCTAGGGTTTTTGGGGTAGATTCCATGTGCGCATAATCTTGCCTGTGCACGTAGGTTATATTCTGTGCACGCAGGCTTGTTCATGTGTGTGCATGATCCGGCCCAAAAACCTTAACCCTAGTTTTTCTGATTCTGTTTCTTATTTCACATGTAATGCTTCGGTTTTAGATCTGTTTTTCATATATATATATATATATATATATATATATAGTTTTGAGTCTTCGTTCCATCATTTGTTTCTTTGTTTGTCTTTCACATGTTAAATTAGGATTTATCTTGTGTTTCCTTGTTTTGATGCCATGAACACACATTCACATGTTCACGCATTTATGCCATAAGTGCTAAGATGCAGCAAAGTAAGTGAGGTAAGTCATGAACTCGCATACATCTTTGAATATGATCTGGCTTTGATGATGAGTATGAACATGTTTGTTTGGGTGAAATATTCTTAATGTATAGAAGCAATCATATGTTATTTAAATCTTTCCATGCTTATGTTTCTGCCTTGATTTATTGTTTATGCCTTGGATTGGATATGGTGACATGATGATAGATGGATGTTAGAGTTGATGTGAGATGCCATGTATGCTAGGTTTGGGTTGTGATATGCCATGCTAGATGTATGTTAGGGTATGCCATGCTAGATGAATGATTAGGTTTTTTTGGGATGATTGATGCCATGCTATAAGCTTAGATGTATGTTAGTGTGTGTGTGTGTGTGTGAGTTAGAATGCAATATTGAGTGTGCGTTTAATATGGTTAAGACATAAGACACAATGAGAGGAAGCCAACCATAAGGTTGGGCAGTTTTGGGTACCTAACACCTTTCCAAAACCGTACCTAAACTCCGAACTCATATCTCTAGCAGTAAGTGTTAGGACATATGTGATTTAATGTTAGGAACATATGTCAAATTAGAATTGGCCAATCCTTTGACAAAATGCACTTTACTTGTAATTGGGTAGATCTAGGATGTGTTTAATGCTTCAAGAAACAAGGTTTCAAGAATAAGTGTTAAAGCCATGCAAATCTGTCCAAAAAACAAGTGAAGAAGTGCTGGATTTTAAAGCTCGACAACTAGTATTTATTGAGGTTTAAAAGCTGCTGAAGCCCGATGCTCGACAACTATCTCGACAAATAAGCTATCTATCGAGGTTTATGAAAAACAGATTTTCAGCTCTGATTGTCGTCCAATCCGTGTGTACATGTTTGGGCTTTCTTTTCTCACAACTCTAAACATATATAAGGATTATTTTAAGGGCCGTCAAAGGTTGCGCGAGTGTGAAGCAAAGTTGTGTTCATGCAAATTGTGACCGGAGAAAGAATTTTCCCTAGTTCATCTTTCTCTTGAAGAAGCTGTTGTGTTTGTACACCATAGGGTTTTGTGATCAAGGAGCTTCGTGATCTTCATCATGTGATGAACTGAAGAACTTTACAGCCAACATTTTACTCAAGTTGGTGAGTAAGCCACGTACTAGGATCCACGCATCAAATTGGTTAGTCACGTATTAAGAGCCGTGCATTGAAAATGAGAGATTGTCACTGCAGAACAAGTCCAATTGGATATTAGGGTAAGGGTTCAACTGTAGGTCGGTATAAAGTACTGGGATTCCTTTACTTGTAACCGCTTGTTGTGATAATAGTGAATTCTCGAGAATGGTGACCTTAAAATCACCCGGTAGGGTTTTTGCCGTGTAGGTTTTCCCCATTCGTAAACAAATCACCGTGTCAATTTAATTTTCATTGCATTTTAGTTAATTGGTGATTTGTTTGTGCTACCACGCGTATTGCATGCTAATTGAATTAATTAATTAACTTGGCTAATTAATTTGTTAATTCATCACAAGGGGTCAATACATTCTTGGCCTATCAAGTGGTATCAGAGTAGACACACTCTGATTAGGGTTAATCTTTGCTGTGTGATCCATTGACCCCTGTTGTCATGGCTACAACCAGCTTGAAGAGATCTTTGTTTTCAAATACATCTTGTTTTTCTAATCTCTACTTGTTTAAGTGTATCAGAACATACGAGTCTAAAAGTTATTTGAATTCTATTATGATGACTATTGGAAAAGATCTCAGCTTGACTGTCTCAGAATGAAAATGTGTAAACGAGTTCGTCTGAGAAGAGTGAAAGTTAAATGTTTTGTTCATAAAAGGCAGATGAGAGAAAACACCATTCCCACTGATCTATCATCTAAGCACGAAGTGTGCTTCTTGATGAAGTCCGCATTTAAGGTTATGGACATGTGTTTGTGGTACCTTGACAATGGCTGCTCAAGACACATGACTGGAGACCGATCTCTCTTCAAGGTTTTCGAGTATAAGAAAGGTGGTAATGTCAGTTTTGGTGATGGGAGCAAATCACAGATTAAAGAAAAGGGAATCATCTCTCTACCTGGACTACTAGATATTACAAATGTTCTATATGTAGATGGTCTGAAAGTGAACTTGTTGAGCATAAGTTAGATATGTGATCAAGACTGCATGGTACTATTCTCAAAGGAAAAATGCCTTGTCATGGATGAGTCTGGAAAGAAACTCATAAGTGGTGTCCGCACTCTAGACAATTGTTATGGCTTGGTTCCGGATGCTGATATTGTACGCAATAGCATTCGTTTACCAAATGAAGATCTATGGCACCAAAGGATGGGACATGCTAGTTACAAACATCTTTCAATTGTATCTAAGCATGAGTCAGTTTTGGGGATACCAAAGCTCAATAGAGTGAGCAATGTGGTGTGTGGACCATGTCAGCTTGGAAAACAAACGAAAGCTAAACATCCGAGCACTCAGACATCCGTTACATCCAGACCATTAGAGCTACTACATCTGGATCTCATGGGTCTAACCAGAACCGAGTCTCTTGGTGGACAGAGATACATCACGGTTGTGGTAGACGACTTCACTAGGTACACTCGGGTCATACTCCTACGATCTAAGTCTGATGCTCCATAGCACATTGAAGCCTTGTGCACAAGATTGCAGAATGAGAAGAGCCTGAAGATTGATCAAATTCGAAGTGATCATGGTAAAGAATTTGAGAACTCATATATGGAGTCCTTTTGCACGAGATCAGGTATATCTCAAGAATTCTCTGCTCCTATTACTCCTCAACAGAATGGTGTAGTAGAAAGAAAGAACAGGGTTATTCAAGAGATGACTAGACCCATTTTGCACAACAAGGATGTGGCTAGAAAGTTGTGGGGAGAAGCCGTTAACACTACATGTCATACGGTTAATAGGGTGTATTTTAGACCCGGTGCCAAGAAGACTCCATATGAGTTATGGAAGGGAAGGAAGCCAAATGTGAAGTATTTCAGAATTTTTGGAAGTACTTGTTTCATTCTCAAGGATAGAAAGAATGTGGGAAAATTTGACTCCCGAAGCGATGAAGGAATATTTCTGGGATACTCCTCTACAAGCAAGGCTTATCGGGTACACAACAAAAGAACCATGAAGGTAATGGAAATGGTGAATATTGTTATTGATGAATCTTCAGACTCTAGTTCTGAGAAGTTTAGTAAGGAAATCCCCAAAGGTTTCTTCCTCCTAAGCCCAGGGAAGTTCAAGAAATTGTTGAACAAGAGCCCGCATCTCCAAGTACTCCCGGTACTCTAAGTGTTGTAGAAGATTCAGCAGATATATCTACTTCACCTGATTCTGAATCCCACGAAGAGAAAGGACCTTCCTCCAGGATCAAATTGAATCATCCTCTTGAAGTAATTGTGGGAAACATGAATGAACTTACACTAAGGAAGTGTACAGTTGATAAATGCGTTGCTAACTTTGTGTCTTATTCTTTTTACTTGTCACAGGTTGAACCCACTAAAGTTGAGGAAGCTCTTCAGGATGAAAGCTGGGTTGAAGCTATGCATGATGAACTGCTTCAGTTTCAGAGGAATGATGTCTGGACTCTAGTACCTAGACTGAATGGTGAGCACATCATCAGCACAAAGTGGATATTCTGCAATAAGACTAATGAGGAGGGTAATGTGATTCGCAACAAGGCTTGTCTTGTAGCTCAAAGATATTCTCAAATGGAAGGAGTAGACTATGATGTGACATTTGCTCCAGTAGCCCGTATGGAGTCCATCAGAATTCTCCTAGCCCTAGCATGTCACTTGAAGTTCAAGCTTTACCAAATGGACGTAAAGACTGCTTTCTTGAATGGGTTCCTTAAAGAAGATGTCTATGTGGCTCAACCAAAAGGATTCATTGATCCACACTTTCTGAATCATGTGTTGTACCTCAAGAAGGCACTTTATGGTTTAAAGCAAGCCTCTAGAGCTTGGTATGATCGGCTCACACAATACTTGGTGTCACATGGGTCCATAAGAGGAAAAGCTGATCAAACTCTCTTTTCTGATTGTCTCTATCTCTCCCTCTCTCTCTTTCTTACGTTAGTCTGCACTATGGCACCCAAACGCAAATCCACCCCATCCTAGAACCCTCTTCGTTCTGGGGCATCCACTTCTTCTTCTGACCCTACACCTTCTCATGTACAGTTTCGTGATGATAAAGCCCGCAAGGACCTTTCGGAGAAATTTTGTCGACGAGTCATTCATTCAGAATGCCAAGTTATCTTATTAGATTTCTTCGATACTGACCTACCTACTGTCATCTACAGTAAGGGTTAGGGGTCACTGTGTGACATCCTGGTCACTTGTCCCTTCGTGATCATACAGGAGTTTTACTCCAATATGCACGGATTCGATACTTTTGTACCTCATTTCTTCTCTCGTGTTCAAGATATGTGCATAATAGTTACTCCAAATATTGTATCCGAGGTACTACACATTCCTAGGGTAGCGCATCCTAACTACCCTAGCTGCGATCGTCTGAGGACTATGTCCAAAGATGAACTCTCGTCTCTCTTCTTCGAGACACCTTCTTCTTAGGGTGATCGCCAAAACACCCCTTACTCGGGCTTTGTAAAAGGCCCGAGGTTACTGAACATGGTAATGACATTTATTCTTCATCCTTTGTCTCACTATAACTCCATTACAGAGCCTCGTGCTCGATTTTTGTTATCCCTCTTAGAGGTTATCTTTATCGACTTCCCTTCTCACTTCATTCTATCCCTTATAGATGTCTATAGGGATACTGCGACCCATGATAAGCTCATTTTTCCTTCGGCTATCATGTGGATCCTTCACCATTTTTCTGTTTCCTTTCCCAAGTCTCCTCACTTCACGATTATGAGTGCTATAGATGCAGCTACCGTCAGACAGAGCGAGGCACAACTCAGACCGAGGTGGCCACAGACAGAGACAACGACTCCCCCAGCTTCTACTGCTCCATCTACCTCCACTCCTTCGTCTTCTATGGGTAAAGTGACTCTTGAGGCCATCATGGCACAGCTTGTGCGCATGGATGCTCGCCTTGACACACTCAGTGATGAGTTGTGTCAAGTGAACACTCGTGTTGGTCGTATCGCACAACGACAGGCTGTCATAGGTGTTTTCACTGTCATAGACTTTATTGTAATTTAACAAGTGAGTATGAGTTGAGTGATTTATGACTTCTCCCATATGTTAATTTGTTTGTTGTGGTTTTGTCACAGATTGCCAAAGAGGGAGATTGTTAGGACATATGTGATTTCATGTTAGGAACATATGTCAAATTAGAATTGGCTAATCCTTTGACAAAATGCACTTTACTTGTAATTGGGTAGATCTAGGATGTGTTTAATCCTTCAAGAAACAAGGTTCCAAGAATAAGTGTTAAAGCCATGCAAATCTGTCCAAGAAACAAGTGAAGAAGTGCTGGATTTTAAAGCTTGACAGCTAGTATCTATCGAGGTTTAAAAGCTACTGAAGCTCAATGCTCGACAGCTATCTCGGCAGATAAGCTATCTATCGAGGTTTATTGATGAGAATGCAATATGTCATATTTTTCTCCCTTAATGTTTAGTCTTTTATACTTATTTGGTGCCTAAATGTACTCATTATTCTTGTATTTTGATTTAGGATGCAAATGGAGGCATAAAGTGCAAAACGTAGTTAATTGGGTGATTCTGGACAGCTTTGACATCGCTTCATAATCTGGGCATAACTCTCTCATCCAAGCTGCGATTGAGATGATTCAAGATTCTATGGAACGCCAAGACAAAGCTCTACAACTTTCATGTTTTGATTTTTGAGAGATACGGGCCGCATCAAGGTCAAAATCGGGCTTGAAGTTTCTGCACCTGCACTGTTGACGTTCTGGAATGTTCCTTTGCTTGAAATTCTAATATGCAGATCTGATGTGGTTTATTTTTGGAAGCTTCCAGATCTGATGCACGAAATTTCCAGTTGAAAAACACCACTTTCCTAGTTATATTAGGACTTTGTTTTATTTTTAATATTTTTTCCTTAATTAGTCAGATTTGGATGTTATTATTTAGAATATTTTTAGGAGATTTTGTAGGCTTGGGAAAGGGGGAATTAACGTGTAAAAGGGGGAGGAGAAATCAGATTGGACACACACACGCGCCTCTCTCTCCCCTCTTCTCTAATTTTCTCCTTTGAGTTTTCTGTCATGGTCCTGCGTGGCTAAAACTTTTATACTTGGTCGAAAGAAACTGAAGCCTCGGAATCAATAAAACTATGAGATTTAATTTGTTTCTATTGTTCAATTTATGCTTTGAATATCGAATGTTCTTTTGTGTCTATTTTCATGATTGTCTTGTTTAATTACTAGGAGGCCTACTAGTTTATTATTCGTTGCAATCTACTGCTAGGTTAGATATCAAATCCGTAATTGTTTGATCTCTCTAATTTGTGAAGCAACCAAGATTTAATGATTTGTTGCGTCAAAAATTATTAGATCTTAGGAAGAACGCTCGACTAAATTAAATGCAACCACTTGTATTTGTGTTGTTTAGCTTCATCGATCTCTCTAGTTCTTAAGGCTGCTACTAAATTAAACCTTTAGTGCTTGTCTTGGGTTGTTTAGTAGTTAGGGTTAATTAGATCGCTTGTTTTCTAATTAACTGCGACTAAGGAGAGATAGGAAAATAATTCCAACGGTGAATATTCAAAGTGTGAATTGATATATACTTACATAGATGATCAGTTGTAAAATTCTGATGGTGGATGTTGACTTGGACCAAGGTTTGTTCTCTTGATTGATTTTGATACTTTAATTTGAATTGTTCCTTAGTTGTTTTTTCTTAAAATTGTTTTCATTATACTCAAACCCCCCCCCCCTCCTTGTTCACGTAGCATAAAACTAGGCTAGATACTCTCCGTGGGAACGATCCTTACTCGCACTACTACATATATTTTTAGGAGTATAGGTTTTATTTTTGGTTGCCTGCGACAGCACACCATTTATGAAAACAGACTTTCAGCTCTGATTTTCATCCAATCCGTGTGTATATGTTTGGGCTTTCTTTTTTCACAACCCTAAACATATATAAGGATTATTTTAAGGGTCGTCAAAGGTTGCGCAAGTGTAAAGCAAAGTTGTGTTCATGCAAATTGTGACCAGAGACAGAATTTTCCCCAGTTCATCTTTCTCTTGAAGAAGCTGCTGTGTTTGGACACCGTAGGGTTTTGTGACCAAGGAGCTTTGTGATCTTCATCGTGTGATGAACTGAAGAACTTTGCAGCCAACATCTTTCTCAAGTTGATGAGTAAGCCGCGTACTGGGATCCGCGCATCGAATTGGTTAGTCACGTATTGGGAGCCGTGCATTGAAAAGGAGAGATTGTCACTACAGAACAAGTCCAATTGGGTATTAAGGTAAGGGTTCAACTGTAGGTTGGTATAAGGTATTGAGATTCCTTTACTTGTAACCACTTGTTGTGATAATAGTGAATTCTCGGGAGTGGTGACCTTAAAATTACTCTTGGGGTTTTAGTCGTATAGGTTTTCCCCATTTGTAAACAAATTACCATGTCAATTTAATTTCCGCTGCATTTCAGTTAACTGGTGATTTTTTTGTGCTACCACGCGTATTGCGTGCTAATTGAATTAATTAATTAACTTGGCTAATTAATTTGTTAATTCATCACAAGGGGTCAATACATTCTTGGCCTATCAGTAAGATAAAAAAGGCCCTTCCTCGAGAGGACGCTATATATATGATTCCTAGATCATTGCAAAAACTAGGTGGTGACTCCCCATTGTGTCCACAAGTAATTGTTGAACCCCCCTATTCTGTTTCCCCCAACGTCAGGATATCCATTGATTATCTGCCTAACGATGCAAGAGACATCCATGGGTTGCATGTTAGGCTAGCTAAATGAACCCGATCAAAAAGAGAAGGCGATTTACTACTTGAGTAAGAAGTTCACCAGTTGTGAGATCAATTACATCACCATTGAAAAGACATGTAGCATGGGCCTCATGTAAGTTGCGACAGTACATGCTTTACTTCACCACGCGGTTGATTTCCTGCATGGACCCCATCAAGTACATCTTTGAAGAGCCTGCTCTCATAGGGAAGATCTCTCGTTGGCAGATGTTGCTATCCAAGTTCAATATTGTGTTTATGGCGTAAAACACCATCAAGGGCCAAGCCATAGCTGATTACCTAGCAGATCAGCCATTGAACGATCTAGATTTCTCAAAATCCCTTTTCCTAGATGAGGATGACTTGGCAATAGAGCTAGAACCCAGCAATGTGGAACCATGATGTTGGAAACATTTTTTTGATGTGGCTGCCAATAACACTAGAAATGGAGTGGGAGCAGTTCTAGTATACCTGAAGGGCCAGCGAATCCCTGTTTCAGTCAAACTGAATTTTGATTACACGAACAATGTCATAGAGTATGAGGCGTGCATAGTAGGCCTACAAGTCGCCTTGGAGTTCAACGCATATGATCTAAGCGTCTTTAGAGATTCCCTATTAATCATCTCCTAAAAAGAGGGAAAGTGACAAGCCCGAGACATGAAGTTGATTCCGTATCAGAAATGCGTTAGCCGCTTAATCCCAAAGTTCTAGAACATTACCTTTTCTTATTTGCCCCAAGCACACAACCAGTTCGTAGATGCTTTAGCCACCCTGGCTAGCATGGTTAAGTTGGCAAGAGGAGATGAGATGCGACAATTGCGCATAAAAGTCCGCAGTTTGCCAGCCTACTTCATGAATATCGAAGAATGCATGAACATCGAAGTCAAAATCGATGGGAAGCCATGGTGCCATGATATCAAGGCTTATATCAAAGATGGTGAATACCAGCCTAAGACCACAGACAGTGAGAAGAAATTCATCAGGCGCATGGCTCACAACAAAAGGTAGAGAAAGAAGTGAAGAAGATAAGAGGAGTGAGTCACCCGGAGAAGTTTGAGGCAAGAGCCCCGGATGGACACCACAGAGACCATATCTTTTTGTTGTTTGTTGGGTTAGCTTGAAGAGCGCCCTTGTTTTTTTTTTTTTTTTTTTTTTTTTTTTTTTTAAGTGACTTTAGGATAGTGAGTCACTCGTTATTTTCTTGCAAGTGGCAAAATGGGTTTTGGGATAGAGAACTTGACATTGCTCGTTTTTCGAGTAACAAAGGTAGGACTCTGGACATACTAATCCCACGCAACTCTCTGGAGTTGCACCCCACCCCTTACAACTCGGGCCCCTATTCCCCAATAATGCCCAAACTCTAAGGCCCAAGGCCAGTTTAGAGCCCAATCAAATATCAAATTGACTTGAGGAGTGTTAAAATGGAAAATATAATTTTTTAAATGAGCAAAAATATATTTTTTGAAATAAATGACTAAGGAGGCCCTCGGTCCACGTACGTGGGCCAAAGCATGCGTATGCAAGCACACTCCTGCGTACGCAGCTAGGGTTTCAAAAGCATAAAAAATGCAAGTTTTCTACAATAATGGCTAAGGTTTGGAATGAATTCCACATCATCTGGGAGCCGTTCCAAACCCCCATTTTTCCCACTATATAAAGCCCTACTTGGTACATTTTCAAAACAAATAGAAATCCCACAGGAAAAATACAAGATTCACTAGAAAATAGTGAATCAAAAGAGAGTTTTTTACAAAACACCCTCAAGTCGATTTTGTTTTATTGGGACCTTTTCTAGCCCCAATCCTTTTAGTTTAATGTTGCTAATCACTTTCTTATTGGTTTGTGAATAGATTTGACTGAGGGGAACGGTCAAAATCAAGTTTGGAAAGCTCTTGTGTGAGGTATCTAGTCTAAACTTTGGGATAATTACAGTAAACCCACCTGTGGTTAGGGCCGTTTTTACTTTGCCTACCCATGGTTTAATCATTTACACTTTGCCCACCTGAACTTCAATCTGTTACCTATCCGTTACCCACCTCACCCTCAGACGTTAGAAAAACACCATTTTATTAAAAATCAGAACATAACACGAATCAAAAACACGAACTATTGAATCTTCTCCTCACGAGCCCTAGAAACACAAAAATCCCTTGTATTGAGCTGGGGTTTTGATTTTTCTGATCGTGCTTTCATGTGAGGGTGAGGTTCTGACTTTGGGATGTCTCTCTCCTCCCAAAACAAAAAATTCATACAAAATCAAAAGAAAACAAGATCAAAAAATGTCATTATGTAAAAATGGTAAAAAGTTGCTTAAGAACTTCAAAAATGCAGAAACTTCAAGAACTGTTCAGCAAGAGGCAATGTAATCGTAGGCACACCATAACAAACTCCCTCCAACATATGAAGGTTTTTCCAACAACCCGAATGAATGAACAGTTGGAAGCCTCAATAGCATGAACAATCTCAAAACTGGTTTTTTTTTCTCTCTCTCTCTCTCCCATCCACCAACAGTCACCACAACCACTTTTGAAACCCATAACAAAATCAGATCAACCCACAACCCAAAAAACCACCCAAAAAAAAAAAAAAAAAAAACGAGACCCATGAAGTAGAGCAATGTCATCGTGGTGGCTACTCCACCTTTGAAACCCATAACCAATCGCAAACCACAACACACAACCACTGCCAAAATCAAATCAACCACCGGCGTTCTTCCTAGTGATTCAAAACCCCCACAAAACCCAGAAAGTAAGATAAAGAAAAAGAAGAAGAAGAAGAATAAGCAAAGGAACAAGGACAAAGCCGAAGAACCTAAAGCTAATAATCCCAAGCGAAAGCATGAAGAAATCGAGGCCAAAGAGAAGAAGAGTAAGAATAAGAAACCGAAAAAGGATGACAAGGAAAGCAAAACCCACCAAGGAAAAGAAGAGGATGAAACAGTGAAAGATGGCCTGGTTGTGGTGAGTGGGCATAATGTGAAATTGGGTAAGTATGCTCCTTTGAAGTCCTTCGCAGAGTCGGGTTTGCCCCAAGAGGTTTTAGAGTGTTGCAAGAACTTCCAGAGCCCCTCTTCCATTCAGTCCCATGCCTAGACTTTCTTATTGGATGCTTGTGACTTTATCGGCATCCAAGTCATCCTTGCTCCATGTACTTTGTTCTTGTAGAAGTTCTTAAGCAATCAAAACCCTAACTTTTTTATTTTTGTTATGTTTGTTTTTCTCCAAAAATGTGTTTTTCTAACATCTGTGGGTGAGGTGGGTAATGGATGGGTAACGGATTGAAGTTCAGGTGGGTAAAGTGTAAATGATTGAACCACAGGTAGGCAAAGTGAAAACGGGCCTAACCACAGGTGGGTTTACTGTAATATTCTTTTTTCCTTTCTTTCATTTTCAACTTTTAAATCTTTCTATTTTCTTTATTCGTTTGTTATAATATGTTTTAATATGCTTTTCTAGTTTAGATTTGTATGTTTAAAATGCATGTTAAGGTTTCAGATTTAGTGTTTTAGGCTTGGTTATGTCTTTAGGGTTTCTGGGCAAGAACTTGCATATGCATAATCTTGCTTGCACATGCGGGCTTGATTATGCGCACGCAGGCTTGTTCTTGCATGCACAAACCGCTACCCAAAAACCCTAATTTTTGTTTTTGTTTGTTTTGCTTTTGTTTTCACATGTTTGTTTTGTTTAGCTTCTTTTCCATGTTTTAAAGCTTCCAAAGTCTCTGTTTCATATGTTTAGTTGATTGGTTTGCTATCATATGTTAGAATTAGGGGTTGTTTAGTATTTTCCTTGTTTTGATGACATGAACATGCATTCACATGCGCACGCATAAATATGTCATTGGTGCTAAGTTGCTACAAGGTAAGTAAAAGGTAAGTCATGCATTAGAAATGCCCACACATCTATGATATGGTCTTGCTTTGATGATAGAGATGAATATGCTTGTTCGATGTGCGATTTCATGTCTAAGAATTTGATATAAATGTGATGATCTATGTTTGCTCACCATGTCTACTTTGCTGCCTTGTTTTGCTATTGCCTTGGTATAATATGATGGATTTTGTGATGGAGCATGCTTAGATGTATGATTAGGGATTGTAATGTGATGAATGCCTTGATGCCATGATTAGATGAATGCTAGGGTTTTATATGTGTGGTTGGGTTCCTTATGCTTTATGGATGGATATGTATGTGTTTTGGGATGAATGATGCCACATTGTATACTTAGATGTATGCTACTATGTGTGTGAGAGTATAAAATTTTTATCGAGGTTAAGACGTAAGACATAATGATGGGAGGCCAACCTTAGGGTTGGGCGGTCTTGGTTGCTTAACACCTTCCTAAGAACATACCTAAACTCCGAACCCATATCTCTGGTAGTAAGATCAATAGTCCTTCCTTGAGAGGACGCTATATATACGATTCCTAAACCATTGCAAAAACTAGGTGACAACTCCAACACTTTCCATTGTGTCCACAGGTGCCTAACACCTTCTCCATACATAACCAGACTTTCGAACTCAAGAATCAAGATTTTTTATCCATCCATATTAGATTAGGAAAAATGACATTTTTCCTAGCCTAGGATTGGTAATAAAAATAAAATAGAGTCAGGTGACCAATTACACCTTAAAAAAAAAAAAAAAAAAAAAAAAAACCAATGATTGGTGGCGACTTCACTTACCTTTGGTAACTCAATTAAAATTGACTCACTTTCCAATCACACACCAGAGGTATACCCTTCTTCACAACACCCGAGCTCTAAGCTTGTATGTTCAAGCACGCGAGCATCACTGTGATGGGTGGCCAAACCGCCGCGAGGTATCAATAAAAGCTTATGATTGTTGATCCCATGACTAAAGGTTTGCCGACCAAACAATATAAAGATCTCGTGGGACACATGGGACTTGGTAGTTTAGTAAATGTTTAATTTCTCTCTAATTGTTTTGTTTTTGTTTTCTGGACATGTATTTGGATATTCTTAGAGAATAAAAGACATCATGTTTATTTTGTGCATATAAAGTATACGCATAAAGTTTGTTTTATCCGTGGAGATATGTAAATGATGTTTTATCCATGGTGATATGTAAGGTTTATTTATGCATGAGGATATATTAAGATGTATATCCGTTGGAATACATAAAGAATATCTCCGTGGGGATATATAGAGGACTCGAATGGCTAGTAGGTAGTCCATTCATACAATATTAATGGCTCATAAAGTGCATACGTAGGGAGTACATACATTGTGATACATGGAAGGAGGTAGTCATCGTTATAAGGGTATTACCGCCATGATTCATGTATAAGATTCTTTATATGAGTGGGTGCATTTCAGAATTAGAAGGTATGGGTAAAATTATGGCCATATTATAGTGACTATCACTCATTAAGTTCTTAAAATGTCATGTGGGCCAAGTGGGAAAATGTAAAATTATCTCCATAAGGAGACTTAAAGTGGCCCACATACATTTTATTTTAATTATTTATTTGGATTTATTATTTATTTGATAATAAGAGTGATAGATAAAGATCCATCCAATTAGGAGTCTTTTTTTTGAACAACCACTTATTACGCTTCGTTAAATAGACGTCATTTGATAAATAGACATACTCTTTGATGGGAGAAGTATAAATAGATAACCAACGTTAAATTGAAAGGGTCCCTAGGCTAGAACATGTGCATGTGTGTCTAACGTTTCTATCTAATAAGTAATAGAACGTACACATTCATAGTATTACATACAAGCCTAATAAATTCAAACTAATTCTCTTCATATTTACTATTTGTTTTTTTTTTTTTTTGGAGAAACAAACACACACACAAACGAGAGGGAAAGGGATTCTAACACAAAGACACATCACAACTCCACTCAAAAGTCATGGTAACTTTTAAAGGAGGGTGGAGCATGTTATATTTATATTTGCTAAATTAGTTACATGATTTTGCTTATAAATATAGTTGACACAAAATTGCAGTATAACTAGGACACTTGGCATGGAACTGGAATACGTTTAAAATCTAAAGACACTTAACATCAAATAATAAGATAATTAGAAGGATGCTTGGCACAAAATTGGAGTGCAATTAGAATCAAATTTGGATTCTTGATTGAACTTCCATTTATTATTCTAATATCTTATATTAAGGTTTCAATCAAATTAACTAATAAAGTTACCTGCTTTTGAGTAAAGGATTTGAGATAGAATCTCGCCTACACCCAAAACAAAATCCATTTTAGAATGAATATTATAAATTTAAATTATATATACATAAAAACAAAAACAAAAAATATCCATTAAAATCTAACCAAGATATTGTCTCCCCCAGCAAATCAGCATTTAAAAAGTAAAATATTGCTTATAAATAAAAGAAAATAAAAACAAAGTAAAATCTTGCAACTAGAATAATGAACTTAACAGAAATTCTTTTACATTGTGCAGTTGACTTCCAAATTCCTCGATGTCGTGTTTGTTCAATGGAAGCCATTTACCATACAAAACAAGGAAAACTCATGGTCTACAATAATAATTGTCTTCCGCATTAGTTGCTCTTAAGATTGATTAAAGGAGACTATCTAGAGAATTTGCTTCAGAAACACTAGCTTTCCATATAATTAAACTCTTTGCTTCATATACCTTCACATGACTTTTTCTTTTTTCTCAAAATATTGAGTGCAGTTTGTACATGTTATTAGTTTAAGAAAGTTCAAACATAGCACCCCAGTTGTGTCACCCTTTTCTTTTCTTTTCTTTATTCTTTTTTTTATCTGCTCTCTTTTTCTCCTTCGTTTATACTTTATATAGACAGAGTTTAGTTACAAACATTGGCTAGACAATGGTTATAACTCTACTCAATATCTTTTTTATGGGATGTAAATTTTGACAATCCACCATTACATTTTCTTCTTAACCTTCATATTTGCAAAATTTTCAGAAAATCAAAGATAAATAGTTATGTCATCAATCAAATGTTTAAATTTCAAATTTTTGTAGTCTAAAATTATGCATAAAAAAAATTTATGAATTGAATAATAAATAATATCTGATTAATTGAGACGAAATTTGACATGTGTTTTAAGAAGATAAAGAATACATAATTCAACTATTAGATTTCCAAAATATGTAACTATGTTAATTTTTTTAATACGAGTTGTAGCTATCAGTTACAATCAAGTTTGTAGTCAAATTTTATCTATTTATATCTAAGTCTAAAAGATAAACAAAAAACATCAATGATTTCTTGTGGCACTAGTCACAAATACCTAGGGGTGTCCAAGCGGCCCGCCCACCCGCCCAGGTCCGACCCGTCATCATCCGATCCGACAACTCCGGCGGTCAAACGTGGGTTCCAAACTCTCTAACCCAACCCCGACAGGTCGATGGTAGGTTTTTCCTTTCAAAACCCGTTAAACCCAACCCGTGGACATTCAAAGAAGAATATCCTAATAAAATAGAAAAAATCTCTCCATTTTTTTTGGCTTATTGTCTTATTCACTAAATATGCAAATATTTGGAGTATCCCAAATCCAAAAACAAAAGATACTGATCATGCATGCTTGATAGCTTCTTTGACTAAGGCAATACAAGATCTCACCAAATCTCTCCCACCAATCAACTTGAGTTGCAAGATTTTGTTTTGGAAAAGTCATGATTACCTTTAGATTAGAGAATGTTTTGTACAGATCTTAAGATTAGTCTCGGCGTATATATAATAAGAGAAATAGGATTGCACGAAAGATAGGCAAACATAAGTATGGTGTATCGCTGCCGGTTTTTTTTTTTTTTTTTTTTTTTTGAATGTGTATCACTGCCGTTGTAATAATAAATATTTAAAAAAAAATTAAAAGTAGGGTGTATGGGTTCCCATATCTATTAGATTTTTTTTTTTTTAGTGAACCGTATCTATTAGATTTACGTACTGTTATATAATAAATATTAGGAATTTGATTCTCACAAAAAAAAAAAAAAAAAAGTAGTAGGAAATTTAGGAATACATGATGCCTTGTTATCAAAGAATGCTTGGCCCTACTAAGCATACTCCCCATTAAAATAAATAATCCTTAATCCTACTTACTCTGATCATGACAAATATTCTATATTCCTAGTTTTGAAATTTGAAAGGAATACTACTACATTTGGTTAATAATCCATAACCTGCAATCACAATATAATTGAAATGAAACTACATTTCATTTTATTGATGTTTTACAAGAGAAAGGAAAAACAAAGAAGTGAAAACATAAGAACAATGAATTATATCTATGTTAAGTTTTGACTTCTCTAAAATGGATATAGACCATTTCAAGATCAAAATTTATTCAATAGATCTAACAGTCATGTCATTTAAATTTTTAATGTAGCACTAAATACATCTTTAAATTTGTAATATTTGATTTGAACTATAAAGTAGATCTATTCTAAATAAAAAATATATTTTTCCCCAATCTTTTGATATTGCCTATTTTTCTCGTTACTTTTGACAATGTCTTGAAATGTGTAAATTGTACTTTTATTCGTGCACTAAAAAAAATCTGTATAGGGCAAAAATGGGCTAGGTTTGGGAGGGATTGAGTTGGAAATATGTACAAAAGTGGTGTTTAGTAATGAGAGTGCTAAAAGATAGGGAAAAATAAGTGTTTTGGAGATGGTAATATACAATATGTAAAATAAATAAATTATAAATAAAATATGTATATGGAAAAGACTAAATTATATATATATATATACACACACACTAGCCTCTGAATATGAGCGTGAGGCTTTTCTATTTTTGAAACAACATTCATATCAATTTTCTAACCAAAAAACAAAACAAAAAACATATCTCTTCTCCTTTTTCTTTTTCTTTTTTTTTTCTTTTTGTTTCTCTTTTACCGTTTTCTTTTTTCTTTTTTCTTTTTTTTTTCTTTTTGTTTCTCTTTTACCGTTTTCTTTTTTCTTTTTTCTTTTTTCTTTTTTCTTTTTTTATTTTTTTGTACATGTTCAACTCTATCAAAAATAAACCCAAGTTGATATAATCTCAAAAAAAAAAAAAAAAAAATGATAGAAAATGTAAGGAGAGGTAGTGCCTATTTTTATGTGATATGGAGAAACATGGTGAAAAAAAACACCAATTTTTTAAATTTACCTAAAATTCAGGAGTTTTATTTAGAGTTCAAGGCTTAAATGGCTTGGAAACCCCTTAAATAATAATATAGATAACTAATTTAATTAAATATATATTAAAACACAGTTAGAGTGGGGCGGTGAGAGATAGGATGGAACAAAGAAAACAAATTCCCGCTCCATCACCTCATCATTGCGAGGGAAAAAAAAAATCACGGGAAGGATAGAGAATTTTTTACATCCCTAATAAAAACTCTATCTTAGCCTAGCAAGCACAGCTGTTTAGCTCTAGCCCGGTTTAGATATAATCCAATGAGCAACCCTAGATGATAAGATGCAAATGTCAACGTGAAGCTGAAACGCATTATTAACTGTAATCTATAAAATGAAAGCCTTCTTAATTAAAGGTTTCCTTTATAGACTTATTTTGTCAACTGGCCCTCCACCAAAGTTGATTCGTATAGGAGGATGAGTGCATGGTGACCTCTTTGAGCAATTAGTATAGTTTCCATTTGACATTAGAGATTGAATAATATTTCACAAAGGCTTTCACATCATGTCAAACCCTTCACTCAATATCCCAAGTTTTCAGCTTACGAACATTTTTACCACTTTCCTTATTTGAACCACTTTCCATCAATCTGCATTATAAATTTTCACACAAGCACCCAATGACTTGTTATTTGCATTACAAAAATTCTATTTACTTTCAGAGTCAGAACAACTAAAACAATTTTCGGCCCATTGATATAGCTATTGATAAGACTAGTAATGAAGATAAAAGTTTTGGATAAAAGATGTCGAAAAAAGGGGTAGACATGAGCTTGTACTGCTCAGGTTAGCATGAGCACGTACTGTAAAGTATGCTAGCTAGGAATGGAGCAGTCGTTTTCTTCTCCAAAGTGAAATGCTGACGCACAATAAGTAGTTTCTAAGTGAGCAATGAAGCGTAGTAGTTTTTGGAGACCAATAGATGTTAATATGGATCCTAGCACATCTGCCAGTGAAAAGTTAAATTCCCTTCTTTTTTTATAATGGTACAAAGCTTATCCCTTTATTTTATGTCATTAAGCCAAGTAAATAAGGTGCAGAAGTAAAAAATTAGAGAACAAAGTTTAACTACAAAATTAGTTATAGTCTTACGCTACAATCTTACTTAATAAAATAAATATTACTACATATTTTCGAAATCTAACTATTAAATTGTATATTCTTTATGCTCTTAATACACATATCAAATTTTGTGTCAATTAAATATTATTTACAATATGATCTATAAGTTTATATTTTATGCATAATTTTAAACTACAAATACTTGCAATTTAAACAATTTATTGATGACAAAACTATTAATCTTTAATTTTCTAGAAATTTTGTAAGTACGAAGAATATAAGAAGAAGATGTAATTCAATAGTGGATTGTTAAAATTTACATTTAATAAAAAGATGTTGAGTAAGTTTGTAGCCTTAGGCCACAAGTAATTTTGTAGATAAACTTTGTCCAAAATTAAAACTAGAATACACACACACACACACACACACATATATATATATATATGTATATTCCAATTTTTGCCCTATTTTTGAGAGAGTTAGAAATCCATTTAAAAACATAGTCAGGTTTGGATTTGAAAATTTAAAATCAAGGGATTTGAAATATATAGGTTGAAACTATCTCAAAATATATATATATATATAGACACACACGTACACACTAGTCTCTAAGAATGCGCGTTGCGCGTGCTTAGAGGTTCTTTAATTTTTTTTTATAAAAGTTAATAATTTGCATCTATTATTAAAAATAAAAATTAAATTTTAAGGAATAAAAAGATGAACGTGAAGGGAAAAAAATCCTAAATTTTAGGAGTTTTCTTTTTGAATTCAAAACAAAATTTGTTATTTGACATTTATAACCATATTTCTAAAAGAAGTTACCCTTCATTAACCAGAGTATTTTTGAACTATATAAAAGTTCAATTGAAAGAAGGGAATCTTCTTATATATAATATAAATATAAACATAAACGTCAATACATAATAATGTAAACTACATAGAGTTTACTTTAGCTAAAATATTTGTGATATTACAAATTTGAAATAACATCTTACACGTATTCATTTGAAATCCACATTTAAGAAAACCCAAATCTTGACATAAATTTCATCCAAAAAAAAAAAAAATTCTGATTTAGTGTCATATTCAAGTCATCTATATATATATATATATATATATATAATAATAATAATAGGTAAAGCAGAGAAAAAATCTAATTAAATTTCAATTTGAAATTCAATTAGAGTCTAATTTTGCACCACGTGTCTTATCTAATCAAAATTTTAGAATTTTATGCCAAGTGAGTTAATTTAGTATAAAAATTGAATTTCAATTAGAGTTTAATTTTATGTCACGTGTCTCATCTAATCTAATTTTTAAACTTTTGTGCCAAATTAGTTAATTTAGTGTAAAAAATTATGAGTCCAATATAATAAACCATAAAAAACATAATCATATAACTAAAAAAAATTCAAATTTATAAGTCATCTACATATATATATATATATATATATATATATATATTAATAGGTAAAACTTAGAGAAAGTTGAATTAGAATTTGAAATTATAATCCAATTTTGCATATGTCTAAATTTATGTGGGGACTACACCATAATTATCCACTTAAGCATGTGTCATGTGTCTACTTAAATTTTTTAATCTTTGTATCAAATGATTTAATGAGTGCAAAATACTAAAAATCTAATATTAATGAACTATAAAATTTAAAAAAAAAATTACATATACTCAATAAAAATCACCACATGTTCTATCTTATTAAAAATTTAAAAAAAAAATGATCATAAGTAGTATTAAATCTAGGTAAGGATTTTAATATGTGACTAATTATATTTACTTTAAAAAAATAATTTGACTAATTATCTATATTTTATGATAAAAATTTTGTTTAATTTTAAATGTATATACACGAATGCGTAAATGCATGTGTTACATGTTTTTTTTTTTTAAATAATAATAATTTGACTAATTATTTATATTTTTATAATAAATTTTGTTTAATTTTAAATACATCCATGCATTTGCATGGAGTTACATGCTAGTATAAACTAAAGATCAAAATTCAAATCTCTCTCTTTAAATCCTACATTCAAACAAACCAGAAGAGTAATGTCTTAAATGCACAGAATCATCCATGCACACACCAAGGTAGAAATTGGTGGAATCCTAACTCCTGAAAAAATCGAGCAATATATTTTTATTACTACGCCAGTCTCAACAAACTCTACTATTACATGCTTATTAAAAAAAAAGACATGTTTTCCTTTATAGGAAACTCAGAAGACATCTACGTCCCAACAGGAACTTTTGCTAATCTTTTGAGTAGGTAAGTAGACAATTTTGATTGCATGGTATAGTTGGAGCACTCAAATTGTCAAGTGCTTAATAAACATAGTGCTGCTCTCTGTGGTGACGTAAGAGTTATACATATACATATCAATGAAATGACAACCATAAGCCAGTGCTTCAAATAGAAACCTTTATGGATAAAATGGAAAGTGCCCTCCTGGAAATCCATGGAATTGATACTGGGGATGATAAGGCAAACAACAATAGATTTCAACAGGGCACACCACCAATATCAGTTCTCTCATAATTGGCGAAGTGGAAGGAGCACTTCCTTTATAGAGGATTTGAAATGACCATCTATCAGAAACTCTTCTGTGCTTCATTATGAGTTGCTTTAAGTACCATGCGCGCGTTTTATCCTTTTGTATACTGCATGTGTAAAACGGTCTCAATTCCTCGACAGGCATTGTCATAACACACATTATAGAAGTAGTACTTTTGCATACCAATTAGAAGACCACTTCATATAAGCCAACCATGGATACGCATAGTGCTCTTCCATGGTTGTCGTGGTTCTTCAAAGTTGCATATATAGTGGACGCAAGTTGTCACTAAAGCTTTGTTGAAAGAGTATATATTATAGTGCACTGGACGCGATATGATGTGGACACGTGTCTAAAACTTATCACATATCCACATTGAGTGCACTAGAGCACTAACAATTTTCGTTATGCACATAAGTTTTTTAACGTCGAATCACATTAATCATTTTTGTTCTTTCTCTCTTTAATCTTCTCCATATTTTTCTTTTTAATAGTTTTCATTTATTTGAATAGGTTTAACTTCTATCGAGTTGGCCCTTTTTTGGAATCACACTAGGTTCGTGAAGCAAATTTTGAAGAAGTTGGATGTTCTTTTAGGAGGTTCAGCTAAAAGACTAAAATTCAAGGGGAAATTTTCAGAAGAAAAGGCAATTCTAATATCAAAATAAATAAATATATATATATATATATATATATATATATATAAAAGCAGAGATCTCATGTGGGAAAACATGAGATTCTGCCAAGTGGCGCATTCTATGCAAAAAAAATTGAAATGTTCTCAAGATAAGAACAAATTAAATATTGACTTTTTGTTTCATTTGGTTCAATGTTTCAATACTTTTCTAATTAAAAAATAAATATTATTTGTATCCTTTGGTTCAATATTTCAAGAATTTTCATCCCTCACACATACCACAAACCTCTTTGCATTTTAATTCACCATTTTCACCTCTTGCATTTTTATTCCTTTATATATAATTACCCGGAACCCTTCATACCATTCTATGTCAAACACACAAACCAAAAACGATGTCATTTACCTTCAATTTTTCGAGCCCTAACATTGTTGTTTTATCTAATCCTACCCCATATGAATTGACTACAACCAAAGAAGGGGGGCTTGTATTTTATATTGAATGACAACGACAATTACTATTTTGATGTTAAGGTCGGATGTTGTGGATTTATGGGTTTTGTAAACAATGTGATTGACTGTGGGTGTTTAGAATGTGTATTTTGTTCTAGAATTAAGGAAAAAGAGAAAGACAAATTTTATATCAACTTTTATTCTATAATATTCCTCCAAAGTTTTTTATTTTTATTTTTTAGGGTAAAATATCATATTCGTCCCTAAACTATTACAAAAGTTCGTTTTTCGTCCCTAAACTTTCAAAAGTTCTATTTACGTCCCTAAACTATCACAAAAGTTCGTTTTTCGTCCTTAAACTTTCAAAAGTTCTATTTTCGTCCCTAAACTTTTCCAAACGTATTGATTTTCGTCCCTCCCACATCAACACTCTGTCAAGCCACGTCAGCACTCCGTCAGAACTTTTGGAAGTTTAGAGACGAAAATAGAACTTTTGAAAGTTTAAGGACGAAAAACGAACTTTTGTGATAGTTTAGGGACGAAAATGATATTTTACCCTATTTTTTATTTCTCATCACTTCAATTGAATGATTATAATGGATATGAGTGTACAATTTATAATTGTTGTTTTTTATGATGAACTCATTACAAATAAAGTTCTATGACAATTATGCTATAATACTTAATACAACATTGTCCAAAATCATCTTACATAAAACATTACAACATTAGGAAAAAGATAAAACCTTGTATTTCTGCTGAAAGTAAATTCTAGTTTAGATATAGGGTTGCAAATTTACAACTGTGACTGTCTCGAAAAGAAAAATGTACTACTTTTTTGGGAATTTTAGCTTTTTACCCATATTTTTAAAAATATTTGGCAATATGCCTCTGTTTCCAAACTATTTAGATCTATGCCCCTGTTTTGAAACTCGATTTTCTCACAATTGAGTTTCGATGAAAAACTCGATTGGTTTAAAATCAAGTTATGCCCAATCAAACTAAAAAATAAATAATAAAATAAAATTTGCATGGAACTCGAGTTCATGGGACTCGAGTTCCATTTAAAACGCCATTATAGGCCTTCCTAAATGCAACTATAGGTTTGGAGTGATCAAACTTAAAAATAAAAATAATAAATAAATAAATAATTGCATGGAACTCGAGTTCATGGAGCTCAAACTCCATTTAAAACGCTACTATAGGTCTTCTTGAACGCAGCTATAGGTTTGGGGTGATCAAACTTTAAAAGAAAAAAAAAATTTGCATGAAACTCGAGCTCCATGAACTCGAGTTCCATGCAAGTTTTTTTTTTTTTTTTTTTTTTATCGCCCCATACTCGATTTTCTACCGATCGAGTTTTTTGATTGAAACTCGATTTTAATAAAATTAAGTTTCGAACCAAGAGCACAGACCTAAATAGTTTCAAAACATGGGCATATTGCCAAATATTTTTAAAAATAGGGGTAAAAGGCTAGAATTCCCCCACCCCCCCTTACGCGGCGTGGGGGGAAAAAAAATTGTTGGAACTCTTTATCTCATTAGAGTCCAATGTTTTCAACAAAGGCAGCCTTTCGAATTTAGGCTTTGAGGTGGGCTCCTCATTCCTCAAAATCGGGCTTTAGAATTGGACTGTTCAAATAGAGACTGAAGGGTTTTTGCTTTAAAACGAAAACAGCAATGGAAATTTTTAAGAGGCAATTGTTAGAAAATAGTGGATTGAATTTACACCAAAATATTGAAACAAACCCTTTTATAATTTGCAGGTTCGTAAACCATGTTTATTGTTACATCAACTTGGAGTTTGCAAGTTTGGTTTCGTGAGCTTCAACTTAATTCAAATGCAGAATCAGTAGTTCACTTACCAAAAAGATAAATCAGTGGTTAGGTAAGTTATCTAAAAAGAAGGGGATGATTTGAAAGGGATAAAATTGTCAAGAAATTCTCACACTAAAAAAATAAATATCGACAGAGGGCTGTCATTGCTTGCGTGACAATGTTAATGTGCCAGGTAGATATCCATACAAATTCATATTGAAGCAATTCAAACATTAAAAATTGTAGGCCTAAGTGCATAAGCCATAACATGCAAGTGATTCCTAGAAATTACTTTCGATTCAACTGGGGGTATCCACATGATGTTACAACCTTACAACACATTTTGAGCAAATATTTAAGATTTGAACTCCAACATTTGAATTGTCTATACAGCAATCCTCATAAATAACAATTTGTAAATTTTCTTGTATTTTGTGAGGATGCTTACAACTCCCTTCAGCACAGTAGAGCAGAATGTTTTTTCTAGTTCACGCCTAATTAACCCTCGTAAGTCATGAGATAACTAGACCTCTAATCCCCCTGTCAGTATGCTAATTTGAGCAATTAAATTAAGAAATTTAAACACAAGAATTAATTATGGTACAAAATCGGCAAAATCAGAGTTAGTACTGGTAGCTTTGCTGGGCACTGATGTTGTGGTAAGCACCCTGCGGTACATTGATGTTGGGGTACGATCCTTGCTGGCCACTTGATTGATAGGGGCTTTGCTGAGCATTCATGTTCTGATAGGAGCCTTGGTAGCTTTGCTGAGCGTTCATGTTCTGGTAGGAGCCTTGTTGAGCATTCATATTCTGGTAGTTCTGAGAATTCACATTTTGTCCACCAGAAGCCATGAAGGCCTGAAGGATACTCTGTGCTGCATTCAAGTGCTCAGAAGAACCCCGGATGTCAACAACACATCCGGAGCCACCAGCATGAGAGTCTTGAAGCTTCACTCTTGCCCCAACAACCTGAACAAGAAATTAATTTTTACGAATTTTGAATATAGAAGTCCTGAATATGATATTGCATCATGCTTAACAAGTTGAAAGCCCATAGAAGTTGAAAACCTAGATCCCTAACAAGCTGATAATTCAAAATTTTTGAAAATATATGATGGCCAAATTTGGCATTCTACAAAAAGGAAAATGCTTGTTTTTCAATTTTATAGCATTTGATATTTTGATGTTACTAGACTGACACCTTTACATGGAATGGAACTGAAACTAGAGTTATCCAGGGTACAAGATACATTGAAAGTGTAAAGAGCCTAGATACAAAGCACAAACCAAGGCTTGAGCCTGACATTTTTTAAGATAAAAAAAAACTAAAGAAACTTGTAAGTTGTAACTATGAATACAACATTCCTATATGAAATGATGCAATAAGCTTACTCTCTTTTTTCATTTTTCTCTTTTTTTAAATGATAAGGAACACCCACATCCCACTTAGTAGGACAGGATAAACTCTGAATACCTGGGATAACCCACAAACCACAGGTATCAGGTTAAAAAGCAAGGACACAACAAAAAGCCATCAGACACGAGCACGCCTGGGACACAATTGCATGCATGTCCATGAAAGAGTGATGGAAAATTTGAAAAAGAAAAAAAGGGTGATAAATTACTACTAGTCTCAAAAGCTTAAATTGTTAGAAAATAGTGAATTTAATCATTTAACTATTATTCTAACATACCCTCACCTGTAAACCAAGACTATCCCTTAATAAGGGAGGCCCAACATGTGGGATTTATAACTTTTTAAATGAGAGGTAAAGTGGAAATAGGGTTCGAACTTAGAATCACCTACTATGATATCATGATAAATTATCGCATGTCAAAAAGCTTAAGTGATGCAAGACAATATCAAACAATATCAATAGGAAATAAAAATAACAAAAATTAAAAGATAACCCTAACAATTAGAGCTTAGGGGTTGCCTAGAATCAGGACGAAGCAAGAAAACTTAGGAATCGATGTCCAAGCTATTAGGAATCAACATCCAACAATTTGGAAAATCTCCAATTTCAATTTTATTCATCAAAACATCAATCTTCAATAAAACCACGTAGAATTCTTTTATAGAAGAACAAAGTTTAGCTACAAAATTGGATGTAGCCTTAGGCTATAACCTTACTCAATAAAATAAACATTACATATTTTGAATATCTAACCATTGAATTACATGTTCTTTATGCTCTTAATACACATGTCAAATTTTGTGTCAATCGAATATTATTTACTATATGATCTATAAGCTTATATTTTATGCATAATTTTAAACTACAAAAACTTGCAATTTTAATAATTTATTGATGTGTAACCTTATGCTACAACCAATTTTATATCTAAAACTATTTCCTTTATAGAACTTCCAAGAATAAAAAATAATCCTATCTAAAAACAAAAGCTAATCTAAAAACTAATACAACAATGAGTATCTGTAGTGGATCTATTCATAAAAGTGTTACTATATTTTACGTTGGCCATCAACAACCCTCCTTTTCCCAAGCTTGGGACCAGCTATGAATAGAATATATGACACTAAGCACAAACACAAGCAGAATAAAAATAAAATTTTTTAAATAATCCAATTTCCGATGAGATAAAGAAATTCAGAAATAATAAATTCCAAAAAAAAAAAAATAGTTGTCCCCACATCATACTCCCCTGGTTTGAAAAAGCTCGACCTCAAGTTTTGAAACATTGAAGGATTAGGATTCCAACACATAATACTTGCTTCTGTTCACAATCATCTTTGGGAGCATTGAGAATATATAAACCTTGTACTCCAGCTCACTAAACTCTTCAGGAATCACAAAATTAATGCGTGGGTTTGGCGTATCAACCTTTTTGACTTCATAAAGCTATAGATCTTTTTGTACCATGGAGGATTCTTCAAGTATATAGGGTTCTTGCCGAACTTCATTGATGCTCTCGCCTCAAGTGCCCTACAATCTGTTTAAGGCGCACAGCCACCAGACTAGATTCTAAACATGATCGTGCCTAAGCAGTGTGGCATAGGACAATTTGAGGAATTTCTTTACGTGTAGTTGTGGTGGATTTAGGACTTTGATAGGTAAGAGGAAGGGCATGGTTTGAGGTAGTAAGAAAGAAGGAAAGAAGAAAATTTTCAAGGGTTGTATAAACAATATTAGGAAAGAGAAGAAGAGAAGAGAGAAAAGAAAAGGAGAAAAAAACACATGAAGGCCAACATACCTCAAATACTCAAAACAACACAATATTTTTATCAATCAACTCTATCTCTCCTTCGAGTACATTAAACATATATAGTGTCTCCTGTATTAGTAGTGTTAAGACTTCTAGTTTGACTAGTAAACTAAAAAATTAGTAAGGTAATAACCAATAAAAGTAAAAACACCCAAAGCATTTGTCCACTCTAGCAAATGCCCCTAATAAAAATTTACCAAAACATGTTACATAAAACCCAAATTAAGGGATGCTTTTAGCCCAAGGACAAATAACTAGACCTCTAAAATCACATAACTTCTATTTCAATTGGACTTCACAAATGAGCCCCACAAAATAAATTGGTGAAAATACCACTTTGGTCCCTACATTTTGGGGTCATAGTCAATTTGGTCCCTATATTTTAGTAGCAATCAATTTGGTCCCTCTTATTTTCAACTTAAAGTCAATTTGGTCTTTACCGTTAACTCACTAACAAAAAATGTCTACGTGGCTAACACCGTACACAGTTGGTACATTTAAAGCTTATGTGGCTATCAAAGTAATAATTGAAAACTTAAATTAATTTTAAAAAATTACACATCACCATATGAATGAGTTTTTTTTTAATTTCTTAATTTCAAAGAAAGAAAATATAATCCTTATTCTGGACAACCAACCATGAACCACCCCAAAATTGGGATTTTTTTATTTCTCCCTCACCAAAATCACACTAGCTCAACAAATCAAAGCCCAAAAAAAAAAAAATCAAACCCACCTGATATAAACCCAGATCAAAGAGAGATTCCAAGTATTTGCTCTCTCCCTATGTCTCATCGAAGAGGATGAGAGAGTGCCCAGTCAGGATTACAACTTGCTCCTTGCCGTTCACTGCCATGAGCCACCATTTGCTTGCTCTCTCCCTCTATCTCTAATTTTCTTGGACTCATCCCCGTAATGGAAGCCTCTGTCATTTCGCATAAGGATGTAGTCATGGCTTAGAGCCAAGATGAAGCCGATGGCTGAGGCGTAGCCCAAGATGGCTACGATAGTGGGCATTGAGAGAGAGATGAGATCGGCTACCAGAGATGGAATTGCGTTTGCCTTATGTGGCGGTGTGGTGAGATCGTAGTAGTTGGAGAAGAATTTACCTTGAGCAGTGGTAATGAATCTGGGTTTGTTTGTGTTTTTTTTTAGGGTGGTTTGGGTGGATCTGGGTTTGGTAGTAGTGGATTTGGGTTTGGTGGTAGTGCTGGACTGTTGGGTTGCTGGTAGTCAGTGGTACTGCTGAACTGTTGTGTGTGTGTGTGTGTATAGATAAATGCTGATGTGACTTTTTTTGCCATCTAAGTGTTGATGTGGATCCCTGAAATTTAGACATGTCAACATTGGCATGCTAACATTGCACACCGTTAGCCACGTAGGTATTTTTAGTTAGTGAGTTACAGGTAGGGACTAAATTGACTGCAAGTTGAAAATAACATGGACCAAATTGATTATTATCAAAATGTAGGGACCAAATTGACTGTGTACCCAAAATGTAGGGATCAAAATGGTATTTTCAGCTTTTCGCCAAATAAATTTTGAATAGACAAATTTGTGTAGTAAAAAATTAATCTTCCATGGCTGCATCATTCTTCCCTGGATGGAAACAACTCAGCCTAGAGTTTCAAAATATTTGAAGAATAAGAATCATTGAATCTGAAACTTGCAGACTCTTCAATTACCTACGGAAGCATTAAGGATAATCCCACAATATCATCGAATTCTTTTGGAATGATAAAATCGATCCTTCAAAAGATTTCGGCTTAAAATCATTCTTGAAACTATCCATAGAATAACATCAATATAATCCTTGTTCTTGACTTTTCCACGATCAGCCTTATGCTCACCTTGCTCCATTGTCCTTATATTGCATTTTTTGTGTTGTTCTTGAAATTGGACATGTGGTGAACTGTAAGGCTGGATTTCTCTTTAATGTAACACCTTGATGCACTAAACCAACACGTGACAGCAAATTGGGCATCCATCAAATTTTGAAGGGATAACAAGTGCAATGTATGCCAACAAGGATGGGGATAAATTTGAGGGTCTAACTTAGAATATTAAGACCTTGATCAGCTACCATTCTAGCAGGATGTCAGCTTTACCAAAATAGCAACTGTCAGCTTACCAAAGTTTCTTGCATGGTAGACAAATCTTCTAACTTCGCTTATACTGAACACACCCTTTCTTCAATTGTTGCAAATTTTCTTGGATTCTACAAAATCTTGAAAAAAAAAAAGACCAAAACAGGGTTTTGATAGGAGAGAGGAAGGCTTTGGTTTGGGGTTGTAACAAAGAAGGAGAAAAGAGAAGTATATGGTGTTTAAGACATATGAATAAGTACCCTAAACATTAGCACAAGAAAGTGAAGCAGAAAAGAGAGAAAAGAAAACAAGAAAAGAACATTCAAAAACCAAAATGCCTTTTGATACTCAAAAAGAGAAAACAAGAAATGAACATTTAAAAACCAAAAATGCATTAATACTCAAAACACTCAATGTGTTTATTAATCAACTATAACTATTTCTTGTACTAGTAGCATTAGGACTCCTAATTTGATTAGTAAACTAAAAGCATAATTAGGTAATAACTAATAAAAGACTAACTTGGACTTTATAAAAATAAAAAATAAAAAAAACCTAAGATACTTAGGGCCCGTCTGGTTTTAGCCTCACTCATATCTCATAATTCATATCTCAGTTTTCTTTGCTTATAACTCAATCTCATGTCTCAGTTCTAATTTCCTATCTTCTCATTCCAGATCATGTTTGGCACTCTATACTCACTCTAAAATCCCCTTGGTTTTTGGTTTGAAAATGCAACTTCTATCCCAATTGGTAGAACCCACTAGTCAGAATAGGTAATTGCCCTTCATTCACAACCAGTGTGAAACGACTGCTTTGCCTATCTCCCCACAAAAATCCAACCCACAGACCACAGTTGAGACAAACCCACTAAGGAACCAAAGAAGCCAAACCCAACCACCACTGTATAGAACAATTTAGCTACAAAAAACACAACAACCACCACCCTCTCTCTCCAATCGACCCAGCTGCCCAGCCTCCTACCACCACCAATCAACCCAGCCGCTACACAAACTCACTACCATTAAATGCAGAAACCAACTACCGCAACCCACAAAAACTTAACAACCACTGATCTCAACGCCAACATAAACAACCCACAAACCCAACACCATAAACAACCCATAAACCCACCAATCTCAACCCATAAACCCACCAATCTTAACCCAAAAACCCAATTCCCTACCTTGCTTCTTCATTGATTGGTCCTGTGGCAAATCTAGCAAATGATACGAGCTGGAGAGGTGGATATGTACAGGCTTGGGAGTGGTGGAGGTGTTTAGTGGAAACTACAAGAGATGAGAGAAAGAGACCAGAAATTTCTGGTTTGTGTGTGTGTGTGTGTGTGAGAGAGAGAGAGAGAGAGAGAGAGTTGACAAAGTGAATACAAAACATTGCATGTGGTTCTGACTTAAGGTAGACAGGTCATAAGTGTGGGTCCCAGCACCTTTATTTTTTTACAATTTGCCATTGAACTCAGTTTTCATAATTTATTTTGAAAAGCTGTTTATTTTAAACATGAATTGTTAAAAAATAGGCCTAAGCATTCATAATTTATGCTAATTACATTGATACTTTGGCTTCAGCCTTTTCACACTTATGAATGTTTCTCATATGTGTCTATAATTTTGAATATATGTTTTTAACTCTACTGTAACCAAACTATCTTGGCATGTACTTTGTTATTTGATATCTAAAAATTTTTACTCATTCCAGAATGCCTCAACCATTCATCTTTCAATTCATTGGCATGCAATTATGTAAAGGTCTTAATTGTTTCCTTAAAACTCACAAAAAACAGTTAAACCAATATTATCTTAATTTTATTACTTTTTTTACCAAAAAAAAAAAAAGTTTTAAAAAATGGTTCGGGTCACAACTCAGGTCACGAGTCAACCTTTTTTGCTTCGGGTAAAAAATTCGGGTTCAAGTTGTGTATTTTCTGGGTCGGGTCGAGTCGAGTCAGGAAATTTTGACCCGTTTTGCCATGTCTAGCTACTATAAGCAGCCAGCCACTCAGACATAGTACGTAAAAGATTCAGTTTTAACGCTACAGATGAACACTCAGCCCCATAAAAAATATGGAGGTTATGTTCTCTCCAAAATAGTTTACATCACACAATGAAGCTAGATTATAGATTAAATGACTTCCCTAAGTGAGATGAGAGTAAAAAATTAAATAAAACAAATGATGTTCATTAAACTAGACAACTTTCTAGGTTTAATTTCTTTTTTCCTATTGCTTGTGAATTATTCCGGCTGTGATCTGTAAGCTGGACATAAAGAAAGTCTATGATCATGTGAATTGGGATACATTGCTTTATTTGTTGGATAGGATGGGTTTTTAGGAGAGATGGAGGAGGTGGATGATGGCTTGTGTATCTACCATACGCTTCTCAGTGCTAGTCAATGGTTCCCCCAGTTTTTCAGCAGTTCTCAAGATTTAAGATAAGGAGATCCCTTGTCACCTCTTTTATTTATTCTGGTCATATGTGCTGAGTTGGATGATGAAGAAAAACATAGAGAGAGGTGTCATTCATGGTTTTCATGTGGGGCTTAACACATCTAAGAAGGTAAGTATTCACATCTTTTATTTGCTGACGATACCATTCTATTTTGAGATGCCTCTAGGAAGCATTTGTTATACATCAGGATGGTTTTGATATGTTTTGAAGTTGTTACTGGCTTGAAAGTCAATGTGGGAAAAAGTGACAAAGTCCCAATTGGGTAGGTGAGTAACTTAGCTACATTGGCTAATATTATCCGTTACATAATTGGTAGTTTGTCAATGACATATTTGGGAACACCTTTGGGTGCACACCTTATGGTAATTTTAGTTTGGAATACTATTTTGGAGAAGATGGAATGGAAACTTTTGGGCTAGAAGAGACTTTATTTATCCAAGGGTGGCAGACTTACTTAGGGTGGCAAACTTACTTTATTGAAGAGTATTCTCTCAAGCCTTCCAACATTCTATTTATCCTTATTCACTATGCCTAAGTTTGTGGCAGATTGAGAGGATTCATAGGAATTCTCATGGGGGGCATCGGGGGAGGAGTTTAAATACTCTTGGTGGCATGGGATACACCTATTGAGGCGGGGGGACTGGAGGAAAGGAGGATTGTGAGTTTTAATCAAGCACTACTAGGGAAGTGGTTATGGTGATTTGGGCATGAAGTTACTTATTTATGGCGTCGGGTGATTGTCTCCAAATATGGAGAAGATAGAGGTGGGTGATGTACATAGTGAGTAGAGGGATGCGTGGGTGTAGTTTATGGAGGAGTATCGGAGCAAGGTGGGATGGATTCTTCCAGCATGTATGGCATTCAAAGTTGGAGAGGGCAATCAAATAAGATTTTGGCATGATCTTTGGGCTGGAAACCTTCCTCTAAAACTATTATACCCTGATCTATTTGAATGTTCAGTGGATAAGGAAGATATTTACTCCTCCACTGTCAATATGCACATAGTTTATGGTCGTTTGGTTTTTTTTTTGATTGGAGTTTCCTGGGTGATGCCTAAGTGAGTAGTGGAGGTGTTGGCTTGTTGGAGGGGAGGATTTGGACGTCATCGAGCTGCTTGTATATGGGGGCTGCTCCGTTGTGTCACATGTGGACTATTTAGAGAGGGCAGAATATGCGTACCTTTGAGGGGGAAGAGCACTCAGTTTTGGAGCTGAAAAGTTTATTCTTGCATTCTTTGTATGACTGGATGTTGGCAATGAGAGGTCTTTCCTTTTCTTCTTTTATAGAATTTATTGACCTTTGACCTCCCTTAGGAAGATTTTTTTTTTTTTTATGTACTGGACTCTCAATTAGATGGGGGTGGTTAGGAGTTGGAATTTGAGGTTTCATAGGGATTTTCACGATTGTGAGATGAAGGCTCTCTTTCCTTGATTTTACTTATTCTTAGATACCCAAGGGGGAGGGGGATGACAGGATGACATGGAGACTTAGTGGGAGTGGCAGCACTGGGTAAAATTATTACCATTGACAAACTTATCAAGAGGGGTGTGTCATTGTTAAATTGGTGTTGTATGTGTTGAAGAAACAGGGAAACGGTAAACCATCTTTTAATCCATTTTGATGTTGCTTCTGCTTTGTAAGGTGAAGTGTTTAGGATGTTTGGGAATCATTGAATAATGTCAGGGACAGTTGCAACTTTATTCTTTTGTTAGAGAAATTGGTTTGGGAAACATGACTCAGGTGTATAGAACTTGGTGCCATCATGTCTGATGTAGATTGTGTGGAACGGAATAGTCATAAACTTGCAGATATTGAGAGATCCTTGGATCAATTGAAATCCTTGCTAGTTCTTCTCACATTGATTTGTCTCGGGTTTGGGGTTTTACACACTATTCTTCCATTTTAGAGTTCCAAAATTCTTTTAGTTCTTCCATTTGACATTCTTGTATTTTTTATGATACTTTGTGTTCATCATCGTGAACATAAAGTATTTCTTCATTATCAATAAAACTTGCATTACTTATCCAAAAAAAAATGTGCCCATTATGATGAGGCAAGTTCTCTTCTGATAAAGTTAAAGTTTTAGTTTTCATTAACAATATTTTTTTTATGGATAAAAAAAGAGATAAATGAGATGTTTACAGAGAGCAAAGAAGAAGAAGAAGAAATGAGAGATTAGCTTGTCCCAATGAGCTCCAGCTGTAATAGCTCCTCCTCACCTTATAGGTTCTAAGTGGAGGGTGAGGTTGAGTTCAAGATCTATTAGATGAGAGCGAGAGAAAGAGCAATTTTTTTTTTCAAGTGTTGACTTGTTCCAGACCAAAATGCAAATATCAGCCACAATGCACCAAAAGACACTAAAATATGAGCTAAGGTGGAACATTGGGATTTTTTTTTTTTTTTTTTTTGATAGGTAAGGTGGAACATGGGGATTAAGTGTAAGGTTTTATAACTAGTACAAAATATTGAAACAAAATTAACATCATCGATTCCAACATCTTACTCTGTAAAGAGGTAAATATACACCAAAAGAGAAGCTAACATCTAACAAATAACACGTTAAAAATGGCAAAGTGCAGCCAAAAAACAATCAACTTACAAAAAAGATGGGACAGTGAAACTGCAGAATGTGGGAAGGAGAAATGCTAGTAAATCAATATTCAATAGGACACTGACTACAGGGTGTGTGAAGGAGAAAGATCAAGTAAACTGATAACCACACCAAATTTCAGCCTCTTCAGACTCAGTTCCAAAAAGTCTCTTCAAACCTAGAACCAAAACTAGGGTAATCTACTTTCATTTTTAGTTTTTGGTTAAGTCAAAAACTGCTCTAAGGGTAGACAATACAACCCAGGAAAGTAATCCCCAGACAGTCATAGCCATTTACCAAATTTCTTCCCCTATGGGAAGGCCATAAGGTTGCAGTAACATACCTCACCAACATTGGAAATGTTGCTCCCTCCTGATCCAATAACAGAACTAACTGCACTAATTGGAATCTTGACATCTGAAGCACTATTGACATTTGGGTATCTGGAACAAAAAGATAGCCACCATCTCAATTATGTTAATCAATCATGAAATTTACATAAAACAATGATTGGAATGGCACACTACCCAGTAGCAGCTCTTGGAACTGGATAGCTCTGTGGTTCATATTCATATCCCTCAACCTTCAAGAGCATCAAGTATAATTGAGTTATCAAGGCAAGGAATCATAGAATTAACATAATTAGTAATACGAAGAAATTTGCTCTTTTTTTTTTTTTTTTTTTTTTTTGAGAAGTACAAATTTGCTAATGACTTATAAACAGAGTTTGAACACAACAAATCAATTGTTACTACAACAAAATAACTATCGCAACCATGTCTCTCAGGAAAGCTGATATTACAAGACTTGTGCCATGCACGACTTAACTTGCCCAAAAAAAACAAAGGATTTAATTTAATAAATTAAAAAATACATTGCATAACATCATCAAAATTGTTTTCCTTCAAAAAAATAATAATAATAGTTTTCATTAATATTTTTTTATACAGGTGGCAGCCATTGAGTCCTGGCACAAATACTGTCAGGTCTGCCTAGAAAAATCCATTATGAAAACCCAACACCCGCTCATATCCCACTGGGTATTATTTAATAAAACTCATTACCAACCGTTTCTAGCCAGGTAGGACTGCTTTGGGCAGGTCGGGGTTGGTTTGAGCAGTCATATTGGTTACAACAGAATGAAAAGTGGTAGTAAGAAGGAATCGCCTATGCGTTTTATTTAAGACTGTTATGCCCTTAAACATTTATAAGAGGGTGCCACTGAGTAGGAGCATTATTTACAAATACATTAAAGATCAGAAGATATTTATTTAAATACAGTGTTTTCATATTAAAAATAAATGAAATGGATTTAAAAATATTCAGAGACAAGCATGCAACAGACTAATAGAGTACCTTTAGAGGATCATATCTACCAGAGCTACCGGCTCCCATTGTGCCAGATTGTGGGAGCCCTCCACCAGGTATGCTTCCTGCAGGACGAAGTCCCTGGGAAGGACCAACAGGAGCACTTTCTGCAGCGGCATTTGCATCTCGCAGAGTTCTCACTCTGAGTCTTGATGCAATCTCTGCCAATGCATCTTTAGCAACACCAAAATTTCCAGATACCTGAATGACCAAAGGCATAGGACTTAGTGTGGAAAATTGCATATCACAAAAATTATAATAATCAGAACACCATAAAAACTCAGGATAGAAGAAGTTGGTAACAGTAGCATATTATAAAACAGATTATAAAAATGCATGTCACAACTCATCACCTGCACAAGCTCTTCATCTTCAGCTGCACACTTAGGCTTGTCATCTTTAGAGAAAACACGAATGTCTGCTTGGGTTCTCTTTCGCATCTCATTGATAACATGACCTCCTTGTCCAAGAATGCAACCAACCTTACTTGACGGGACAAGAAGCCTAGTAATGATATTACCTTTTTCAGAGTATTCACTAACTTTATTCTGAAGCTGAAGAATTGCTTCAATGGTTTGTGATCTCTGGTTCCAGATAGCCTGAAACAACATAAGGGCAATGATCCACCACTATTATAACAGCAGCAATGCAGCACCATTGACATCAACAGTTCATATACAACAGGATGCCTATATTAATAATGATTACATACTATGCGAAGAGCTGTAAAAGAGGGAATTGTAATGGGTCACAGAAAAGGCAGACCTCGAAAGCAGAGACCCGAATCACACGTTCATCTGAATCGGTTGCCTCTTGAACATAGATACCGGCTCCTGTTTCCTGCTGTAACTGTCTTACATTAAAACCTCCCTTGCCAATCACCCCACCAATTTTCCCAGCTGAACAAAGAATTTTCATAAAGAACTCAGCTGAAGCTTCAGCAACAGGTCCAGGAGGAACGCCATTGAAACCCCCTGGTACAAACTCAGAAGGCTGGTTTCCATATCCCCCCATCCATGGCATTGGCGGCATACCGTGGGAATCAGAGTTCCGATGGGACCACATTGGATTTCCAGGTGGAAGCATATTAGGCAAGGGAGCTCCAGGGGGATGAAATCCTTGGCCTCCAAAAGGCATAGGGAAAGTCAGAGGAGGTTTATCCTTGCGTGGATTCTGATGCAACAGAGTTGATACATCATAAAGTGCTTTCTTTGCCACATCTCGTTTTCCAGATATCTGCAACATACCTTCAAAAATTACAAATTGTAGGGAGTTCCAAGAAAAATTAGGATTATCCAAACAATTTTCCAAATAAGAGCATGTTCTTAAAATATAAATAAATGAAAAAAAAATGGGGTGAAGAAATAAAAATCACAGAGAGACTTGCAAGAACATGGACAAGGAAAAGCACCCAAAAAAATAGTTAAAATCAAGAGACATGCAAAGTAAGAGATCATAATCCCAATAACAGCATTTCATATCAAAAAGACATTTTTGCAACAGCAAACCTCACTTCATATATGTGCATGTGTATATATATAAATACATCATACATGTTCAGAGGCAGTAGCAATGACTCTTACAAAAGACAAAAATCTAGAGTGAACAAATAAAGGGAAAAGGGTCCTACCATCTTCCTTCTTAGTTAGATGCCCAGAATGTTCTATACTTCTCAAACCTTCATTTCAGGGTAATCCTTCATATATTACTGCCAGTGAACCTACTGCCAAGACGTCTCTATTAGAAACACAAGGAGGTTCCAATTGACCTAGAAGGTTCTTGACAAAGTTATTTATATTCAACGCAACTAAATGAGTCCCAAAAAAAAAAAAAAAAAAAAAAAAAAAAAAAAACCCAATACATTTACTGCATTGAACGCTCAGAATGGACAAAATATCACAAACTGGGGTGAAACATAATGTCACCACACCACATAATTCAGTCACTGGAGATAAAACGTTCCAAAGTCAACAACCAATCAAGTAACATAGCCAACTCACTAAGACTCCACCAAAACCTTTAAATCTTATCATGCAGGATGAACCAGCATGAAAAACTCAACAACCATAAAATGGCTTGAGAAAAGTTTACCGCAAAGGAGCTCAGAAGGCTTTGAATCTGACCCCAATTGAGAGATTCAATCAGATTAAGAGGCTATTTTGGTCCTGGGTTAAGTGTCCATACTTTAGCCCTAAGTAATTAAATTAAGTATTTGCAGCTTATAATTAGGGCTAAGCTTTATAAAAATAAGTGTTATTATCTTTCTTATCTAGTGCATATTGGATTGAGATTTACAGCTTGAGGTTACTTATCATGTGCTATTGTAAGTTCCCTTCTTCTCTATAACTTTATTGTCCTTTTCTAATTTTCTGCACCCTTTCATTATGTAACTACAAGCTCACATAGGAATCCACTCCCTATTGCCATAGAAATTATACAAAGCCCAATACTGTTCCAATCAAGGAACATATCCTGCAACAAAGGCCAAGCTACAAAATAAAAATGTTTCTGTTACTGCTCTTGTCACCGTTGCGTGCCCAATTGCCAGTAACCCAATTTCTACATTCCTTGCTTCATGTCATCCCCACTCAATCCACAAATTATAATTCTACATGTTATCCCAGCCTTCCCACACCAAATTAACATCTCAAACCCACCACCACAAGCCTTTTTTTTTTTGGTTACTGATGTCCAAAATTTCCAGCACCTTATTTCCACAATACCTGCATAACAAGATCTATGAAACCCTTCCACTGTTCCGAAAGCCCTCACAATAATAATCCACCAACTTTCTTACATAAGATACTCCTTAGGCTCAACAATACTGAGGAGCTCCTCCATCAAACCACCTACTTAACAATGCTGAAATGAAAGTATGAAACCCCTTGCAAATGGAGAATTCCTCAATATCGCATAGGTGGTCAGGGTGACGTAGGACAAATTGAGGAATTTGTCTACATGTGCCTGTGGTGGGTTTAGAGTATGGAGAATTTGAGGATCTAAGATTTAGAAAGTGTTATGTGGTTGTGTTTGGAATTATAAGGTGGTTTGATGAGTTATTTAATTGCTATTTGGTAGGAGAAAATATGTATGGATTTAGGGGTTTGATAGCTAAAAGAAGGAATTTTTTTTTTTTTTTGGATAAGTAATACGTTTTATTGATATCAAAAAGGAACACCCTAGTACACAAGGAGTGTACAAGGGGTCAACAAATCAAATACAAAAATTGCAAGAATCTAGGAAATCAATAAAAGAAGGGAATGATTGTTTTTGCAAAGCAAACAACCAATCCAATAAAGTTCTAAAAAAGAAAAGCTTGCGATCCGAAATAGATCTCTCAATATCTTCAAAACATCTACTATTTCTCTCCCTCTAAAGACACCACATTAAGCAATGAGGAACGATGGACCATATATAACCATTTCGATGACGACCAAAGCCACCTTGCCAACACCCTAACAGCCCTAAAACAGTATGCGGCATAACCCAAGTTACTCCAAATAAACCCAAAACCATAGACCATAGATCCATAGCAACGGGATAGTGAAGGAAGAGATGGTCTACCGATTCACCATTACTCTTGCACATGTAGTACCAATCCAAAATCCACACCTTCCTTTTTCGTAAATTATCAATCGTCAAGCATTTCCCTAAGGCAACAGTCCAAACAAAGAAAACTACTCTAGAGGGAATCTTTTGCTTCCAAATACTTTTCCAATGAAAACCGTAGATGGTAGGGCCAACTAAAATTCTATAATAAGCATTAACCATGAACCCCTTATCTTTGCTAGGTAACCAACACATCTTATCCTCACCAAACCCCCTTATTGAAGAACCATATATGGTTTCCATGAAGCCTGACATAGCCTCTAATTCCCATGCATGCACACCCCTAAAGAAGCTCACATCCCAAAAGAGGACTCCATTGTAGGACTTCATAAGCTCAGCCACACTAACCTCCTTATTCCTGCAAAATCTGAACAAGTCAGGATAGCTAACAGCAAGAGATGTCTCTCCACACCAACGGTCTTGCCAAAACTTCACCCTAGACCCATCACCAATATCATACAGAATATGGCATGAGAAAGAAGGCCATCTCTGACTGATACTTTTCCATAAACCAACACCATAAGGACCATTCACAAATCTAGTACACCAGCCCCCCCACACACATCCATATTTCATCTCTATCACTTGTCTCCAAAGGGCATCCTTCTCAATCTCAAATCTCCATAGCCACTTCCCAAGTAAAGCTTCATTGAAAAGCCTTATCTTCCTTATCCCTAAGCCACCCGAAGAAATAGGAGCACAAACAGTAGCCTATTTAACCAAATGAATTTTAAGTTCATCACCGAAACCGCCCCATAAGAAATTCCGCTAAAACCTCTCAATTTGGTTAGCCACACTAGCAGGTGTAGGAAATAAAGATAGAAAATAAGTGGGTAAATTAGATAGGGTGCTTTTGATTAGAGTGACTCTACCTCCCTTGGATAAATACAAGCGTTTCCAACCCGCCAATCACCTCTCCATTTTCTCCATAATCGGATTCCATATAGTCTTATCCTTGAATTTAACACCCAAAGGAAGACCCAGATATTTCATTGGAAGAGTACCCTGCTTGCAGCCAAGAACATTCAGCAATAAGTCAATATTATGCACTACTCCAACCGAAACCAATTCTGACTTGCCCAGATTTATCTTTAGACCCGACACTGCCTCAAACCAAATAAGAATCATATGGAGAATCAAAATCTGTTCTAGATCAACTTCACAAAACATTAGAGTGTCATCCGCAAAAAGGAGATGAGACACCACCAAGGATCTTCCCTCCAAGTTACCCACACTAAATCCTGACATGCGTCCTTCATGAACTGCTTTATCCAACATTCTTCCAAGAGCTTCCATCACCAAAACAAACAACAAGGGAGACAACGGATCACCTTGTCTCAAACCTCTGGAGCTACCAAAAAATCCACAAGGAGGGCCATTAATCAATATAGAGAAACGGACTGTAGATAGACAAAAGAAAATCCATGGTCTCCACTTGGCAGAGAACCCACTTCTTTCTAACATCTACAAAAGAAAACTCCAATTTTCATGGTCAAAAGCCTTCTCAACATCCAGTTTTCAAATCAGCCCGGCACCCCAGACTTCAATCTACTGTCAAGACATTCATTAGCAATAAGAACAAGGTCAAGGATCTGTCTATTCCTCCGAAAGCATTCTAAGATGTTGAGATTATATCCCCCATAACCATGCGGAGTCAATTAGCCAAGACTTTAGCAATAATTTTATAAACCCCCCAACAAGACTAATGGGCCGAAAATCCCTAATCTCACTTGCTGTATGTTTTTTAGGGATGAGAGTAATAAAAGTTGCGTTTAAACTTTTCTCAAACTGACCTTTAGCAAAAAAATGATGAAATACGGCCATAAGATTAGGTTTCACAATCCCCAGCAAGCTTGAAAAAAGACATTGGGAAGCCATCTGGTCCAGGAGATTCATCACCATGAAAACTTTGAACGACATCAAAAATTTTTGCCTCTTCAAAAGGTCTCTCTAACCAATCCGCATTATCGCCGAATATCGTTGGAAAAACCAACACATCAGGAAATGGTCGATCAACCTACTGCTTAGAATACAAATTCATGAAGAATTGAGTAATGCAATCTGCAATCATACCCTGATCCGAAGACAAGGTACCATTAACCATTAGGCTTTCAATACCATTATTTTTTCTATTAGAATTAGCCATTCTATGAAAGAATCTGGTATTGGCGTCCCCTTCCTTCAACTGCAACACCCTAGACTTTTGTCTCCAACTAATCTCTTCTAAAAGAGTCAACTTTTCAATATCTATACGAAGATTAACTTGTTCTAACTTCTCCTCAGCTGTTAATCTATGTGTCTCCTCTTTAACATCCAAAACATTCAACTTGCTCCAAAGGTCCTATTTCTTATATGTGACATTGCCAAACTCCGTCTCGTTCCACTTTTTTAAATCCAACTTCAAGGCAACCAACTTCTTAACTAGTATAAAGCTTGGGGTTCCTTGGAACAAATGGGATGCCCACCACGTCTTCACTTTGTCGACAAAATTTTCCACCCTCAACCACATATTTTCAAAATGGAAAGGAATTCTACCTCTTCACTGACTCCCACCCTCCAACAAAATAGGAAAATGGTCTGAAAGTACTCTAGACATCCTTTTTTGTGTAAACTGTGTGAAGTGATCTGCCAAAAGCGAAGAGAAAAGGAACCGATCTAGTCGAGAAGCTAAGAATGTATTGGACCAGGTGTAAAGGTCCCCTTCCATAGGTATATCCATCAACCCATGAAGAGAGATAAAGTCAAAAAATCCATACATAACCCGAGAGTAGCTAGCAGCCCCCAGTCGCTCTGATGGGAAACGGATTATATTAAAGTCACCTCCTACACACCATGGCAAATCCCACCAACTGATCAGCCCAGTTAATTCCTCCCACATCAACCCAGTGTAGTCAAAGGCGTTCCAGGCGCTCGCCTAGGCGCCCAGGCGAGGCGAGGCGCCAGAAAAGCGCCTCAAAGGCATTGAGGCAAGGCGCCTTTAGTGAGGCGCTCGCCTCTAGAGCCTAGGCGCTCGCCCAAATATATTTTGTTAGGCGAGAGGCGAGAGGCAAGCGCCTGAGTAAATTTTGCAATTTAGAGCCACTAATGGCATGTTTTGTAAATTTAAAGGGGTGCATGGTTGGTTTTAAAACTGTTACCTCAGTGGAGATGAGTTGTCACCCACTATATTAAATAAATTAATATAAAAAAATAAAAAATAAAAAAAGCATAAAACAAAAGACCCAATAAGAAATTTCGGAAACCACTCCTCTTCATCAACTTTTAGAGCAAAGCAATGGGTATTTCATCTTGCTGCCGGCAGACAACCAACATCAGGTAATATTTTCCTATTCTTTTAGTTTTTTTTTTACACTTTTTTTTTCTTGAGTTCTCTCTCACTACCTTGGTAATTTTGTCCACACTTTCAGAGCATGCAACTCTTTCCTCTCTATTTCTTCTTTGCTTTTTTTCCCCCCTTTTCTCTTCTCTCTTGGACTCTCTCTCTTGGACTCTCTGTCTCCAGCAACTCTTTCCTCTCTGTTTTTTTTTCCCCCTTTTCTCTTCTCTGTTGGACTCCCTATCTCCAACAACTCTCTCCTCTCTGTTTTTTCTCTGTTTTTTTTTTTCCCTTACCCTTCTCTCTTGGACTCTCTATCTCCAGCAACTCTTCCCTCTCTATTTTTTCTCTGTTTTTTTTTTTTTTTCCTTTACCCTTCACTAGTCTGACTGTCTTACAGCAACTCTCCCCTATCTTTTTCTTTATTTTCTTTTCCTGTATTTTTCCCTTTTCTCAAACTCATTACTTCACTCAATTTTTAGAGCTTAAACCCTAGTAAATGATACATAGCTAGCTTAATATAGAATCCTATTAAATATATTGTATTGGGTTTTATTTTTTTATATGTAGAATGGCTTCAGATAATGGGAGGAGAAAAGATCCGGGATGGAAATATAATTATTTAGCTAATGTTGAAGACAAAAATGTAGTGACTTGCCTCTTTTGTAATAAAGTCACAAAGAGAGGGATACATAGAGCAAAGTAGCATCAAATAGGGAATTTTAAAAACAGTAAAAAGTGTTTAAAATGTCCTGATCATGTTAGAGAAGAGCTTGCGCAGTATATGGCAGAGAAGAAGAGTGAGAAGGAGAACTATGACAAGATGCCTGATTTTGATGATATAGATAATATGATTGAAATTGAGGATGTAGATGATGATGAGGTAGAGGAAGTAGAAGTTATCCAAAAAGGGAAAAAATCATGTTTTAGTAAGAGAGGGATTGGCAGTAGCACCCAAGTGAAAACTATGAAATTAATGCCAAAGTCTAAAAAATTGAAAGGTCCCATGGATTCTTTTGTAACATTAAAGACAGAAAAAGTGGTTGCGCTTAGGAAACATGGTAAGATGAAGCAAACTAACATCAATGATAAACTTGGCAAACAAAAAAGAGCACAAGCTTGTCAGTATATTGGCCGGATATTTTATCTAGCTGGTATACCATTCAATGTTGCTCACTTAGATGAATTTAAATGGGCAATTGAAGTTATTGGGCAGTATGGTCCAAATATCAAGCCTCCTAGTTACCAAGAGTTAAGAGTTCCAATTCTCAAAAAGGAGGTGGCTTACAAAAATGAGTTATTGAGTGATCACAAGGAATCTTGGAGGAAATATGGCTGTTCTATTATGTCTGATGGGTGGACTAGTAGAACCAATAGGACCTTGATGAACTTTTTGGTGAATTGCCCATCTAAAACCATGTTTGTGAAGTCAATTAATGCATCATCTTTTATGAAAAGTGGGGAAAAAACTTTCAAATTACTTAATGCATTTGTAGAACAGATTGGGGAGGCTAATGTAGTCCAAGTAGTATCAGATAATGGATCTAATTATGTGTTGGCTGGGAAGTTGTTGGAAGCAAAAAGGCCAAATTTGTATTGGACTCCATGTGCTGCACACTGCATTGACCTTATATTGGAGGACATTGGGAAAATTCTTAGAATTGCAAAAACTTTGGAAAGGGCCATTCAATTGACTAGATATATCTACAACCATGAGGGTGTGTTAAATATAATGAGAGAATACACGAACCAAAGAGTGCTGGTTAGGGCTGGGAAAACTAGGTTTTGCACTTCATATCATACAATAAAATCCATTTATAAGCAAAAGCATAACCTAAGGGCCATGTTTACTTCTGAGTGGGTTCGTAGTAGATGGGCAAGGGAAGCAAATGCTAAACAAGTAGTAGAAATGATTTTGATGCCTTCTTTTTGGAATACTATAGTTTACATTCTTAAAGTTATGGGCCCTCTTGTTCGAGTTCTTCACCTTGTTGATAATGAGAGAAAACCAGTTATGGGTTACATATATGAGGCAATGGATAGGGCCAAAGAAGCTATTATAAAAGCTTTTAATGAGAATGAAGAAAGGTATTCAGATATTTTTAAAATCATTGATGAGAGATGGGAATGTCAATTACATTGGCCTTTGCATGCAGCAGGTCATTTCTTGAATCTAAAGTATTTCTATTTCGATCCTGAAATAGCAACAAAGTATGCTTGTATACAAAGACTAGTTCCTAGTACTGAAATTCAGGACAAGATCATGGTTGAGCTACCCATGTATACGAAAGCTGAAGGACTCTTTGGCATTCAATTGGCTTTAAGATCAAGAAAGACAAGGGCTCCAATCAAGAAAGCATTTATATCTAACTTATATTGACTAGAACAGTAACACTTTTTACAAATAAAAAATCTGACTTCTATCATATATCATACATCATTACTCATACTTATTTTTTTAACATAGCTGAATGATGGAGTTTGTATGGGAGCTCTACTCCGAATTTGCAAAAGTTAGCTATAAAAATCTTGAGCTTGACTTGTAGTGCATGTGGTTGTGAGTGCAATTGAGTGTGTTTGAGGAGGTGAGTTTTTAAGTATAATAAGTAGATTTTATCCTTTGATGAGCTACTTTATTTCATAGAAAATTCCAATGGTTTAATTATTTACTATAGTCTAATACTTCGTTTTCATAAATGCTTGTAGATTCACACAAAAAGAAAGAATAGACTTGCACAAAAACGACTAAATGATCTGGTCTTTGTGAAGTATAATCAAAAGATGATGGCACGATATGATAAGCGTGATGTTATTGATCCCATCTCCTTAAGATGATATAGATGAAAGTAATGAATGGTGTCAGTTATTGTTGTTTGATATAAGTAGATTTGATCCGTTGTCTCCATTGTTGTTTGTTTTGGTGATGGAAGCTCTTGGAAGGATGTTGGATAAAGCAATTCATGAAGGACACATGTCAGGATTTAGTGTGGGGAACTTGGAGGGAAGATCCATGGCAATGTCTCATCTCCTTTTTGCGGATGACATGCTAATTTTTTGTAAGGCTGATTTAGAACAGATTTTGATTCTTCGTATGATTCTCATCTAATTTTTACCTGGGCAAGTCTGAATTGGTTCCGGTTGGGGTAGTCCATAATTTTGACCTTTTCCTGGTCGTTCTTGGCTGCAAGAAGGGTTCTCTCCCAATGAAATATCTGGGTCTTCCTTTGGGTGCTAAATTTAAGGATAAGACTATATGGAATCCAATTCTGGAGAAAATGGAGAGGAGATTGGCAGGTTGGAACTGCTTATATTTATCCAAGGGAGGTAGAGTCACCCTAATCAAAAGCACCGTATCTAATTTACCCACTTATTTTTTATCTTTATTTCCTATTCCTGCTAGTGTGGCTAACCAAATTGAGAGGCTCCAGTGGAATTTCTTATGGGGCAGTTTTGGAGATGATCCTAAAATTCATTTGGTTAAATGGGCTACTGTTTGTGCTCCTATTTCTTCAGGTGGCTTAGGGATAAGGAAGATAAGACTTTTCAATGAAACTTTACTTGGGAAGTGGCTTTGGAGATTTGGGATTAAGAAAGATGCCCTTTGGAGACAAGTGATAGAGATGAAGTATGGATGTGTGTGGAGGGGCTGGTGTATCAGATCTGTGATTGGCCCTTATGGTGTTGGTTTATGGAAAAATATCAGTCAGGGATGGCCTTCTTTCTCGCGCCATGTTCTGTATGATATTGGTGATGGGTCTAGAGTGAAGTTTTGGCAAGACCGGTGGTGTGGAGACTTCTCTTGCTGTTAGATATCCTGACTTGTTCAGATTTTGCAGGAATAAGGATGCCAGTGTGGCTGAGCTTATGAAGTCCACCAATGGTGTCCTCTTTTGGGATGTGAGATTCTTTAGGGGGTTGCATGATCGGGATCTAGAGGCTATGTCAGACTTCATGGAAACCATATATGGTTCTCCTTTAAGGGGGCTAGGTGAGGATAAAATATGTTGGATACCTAGCAAAGATAAGGGCTTCATGGTTAGAGATTATTATAGAATTTTAGTTGGCAACACTTTCTTTGGTTTTCCTTAGAAAAGTATTTGGAAGCAGAAGATTCCCTCTAGAGTAGCTTTCTTTGTTTGGACTGCTGCCTTAGGGAAATGCTTGACGATTGATAATTTACGAAAAAGGAAGGTGTGGATTTTAAATTGGTGCTACATGTGTAAGAGAAATGGTGAATCAATTGACCATCTATTCATTCATTGTCCTTTTGCTATGGATCTATGGTCTATGGTTTTGGGTCTATTTGGAGTAACTTGGGTTATGCCGCACACTGCTTTGGGGCTATTATGGTGTTGGCAAGGCAGCTTTGGTCGTCATCGAAATGGTTACATTTGGTCCATCATTCCTCATTGCTTAATGTGGTGTCTTTGGAGGGAGAGAAATAGTAGATGTTTTGAAGATATTGAGAGATCTATTCTGGACCTCAAGCTACTCTTTTTTAGAACAATACCTCTACATTTTTTATATATTGGATTCAAAGTTTAAACACTTATCTAGCTATCTTTTATTTACTCTTTTGGATCTTGGTTTGTATTCTAAACATCATTTAATGCCATAGTTTCACTTTATTATCCATTATTGCTCTTAAATTGATATATGCTTAACAATATATGAAAAATAAATGCTTAATAATATATAAAAAAATATATTAAATAATTAATTAATACACGTATCCCCACCATATCGTATCCTAGTTTTTCAGAATTGCCATATTAGCGTATCCCATATCATACCGTACCCGTACTCATAAATGTGCTTCTTAGCTTTAGACGTGCAAAGCTACTAGATAAGAAGTGTTGAAGACTTGGCCGGTTTCCTTAGTTTAGTAGGGATGTTTAGCAATAGAGTTTATCAAGAAAACTTCCTAGTTTTTAGGAAGAGGATAGGATAAGTGATGTTACCAATTGTTTCATCTGTTTCAATTGCATTTCATTATTATCAAAGTTTCAATTATTGATACTATTATTTAAAGCAGTATAAAATGAATAAGAAGAACAGCAAAATTACTCTCTCTCTAGAACTAGCCTCCAATGACTTGAGAGTGAACGAGAGAGAAATTGTTAAAATTCTGCTTGGTCATCTTCATTCATCCATCCTCCTCAAATAACATAGCCCCAACCCCTCCCAAGAACTGACGGACGGAAACGACTAAACAAGGAATTCTCTGTTCCCTCTGCCACTTACCGAAAGCACCTTCACTTACAGAACTTGGCTTACTTCATCTTCAAAGATGGAATTGTACACAAAAAAGATAGATTCAAACCTTTATACATAAGGGCCTCCCAGACTAGCCGCTGGAACTAGCAAAGGTAAGTTGATGCTCAAACTTATCAACTTATGAAGCATCTACCCTTGCTTTAATGGATGGATTTGTCTATGCCTATGTCCCAGAAGCTGGAAGAGCAGCCCTTGATGAGGGGTATGCTTCCAGGTCTCAATCACAAAGGTCCTAATCACAATGGACCTAATCGTCGATAATGATTTGTAAAGGGGACCACGATCACGAGAAGCCAAAGCCTGATAAAAATAAATAAATACTGACACGATAGAATGAAATAGCTACTGATTTTTTTTTATATGAGTAAAAATATTTGTTTGATTAGTCTTGCATGTAGGGTTTTAACACATTTTAATTCTATTTTTGAGTTCCAAGACTTGCTTTGTTTTTTTGTTTGACATTGTAATAGCTACTAACAATAGTTTTAATCTTTATCTCCTATCTCGTTATTGACAAATCTTATCAACTAACAACTAAACAATCCTACAGCAATAAGGAGAACCAGCCAAGCACTTAAACAGTCAAGCATAGCTTTGGCTTTATCCAATTTGGGTGCCAATGTGTAAATCCATGCAATCCATCATTGAGTCCATGCTATTCATGCAACATTGCACATCCATATCCGCCCCTAGGTTGTCCTGACAGAATTGGGCCATAACACTAAAATGATGTAACCTGATTGTATTTAATGGACTGAATAGAAATTTGGTCAGATTCAAGGTGACTAACTTCCAAGAATAAGAGAGAGAGAGAGAGAGAGATTGAGATTGATGGTGATTAAGCTGTTGGGATGTTAGCTTGTTGGCCAGGTCATTTTTGCCATCATTAGAATGGTCATTTGTGGATGGCTGCTCCACATTGCTTGATGTGATGTATACGGAGGAAGAGGAATAATAGGAGTTTCTAAAACACAGAAAGAACTATGTCTGATCTCAAATTTTATTTTTCTTTAGAACTTTGTTGGATTGGATGTCAATTTTGCATAGTCAGTGTTTATGGTCCATTAGTGATTTGATAGATTCATATAATTTTTGTGATTGATTGTATGGTCCCCAACTATATACTCCTTGGATACTTGGGTGACTATTTTTCAATAGCAATAAAAATTGAATTACTTATCAAAAAAAAAGTAATTAAGCTTTTCTTCTTATTCATCTTCCGCTGCTTTAAATAACAGTACCAATAATTGAATACAATCTAATAATAATGAAATACAACTAAAACAAATGAAACAATTGATAACATCACCTACCCTATCATTTTCCTAAAAACTAGGGAGACTTCTTGATAAACTCTATCACTAAACATTCCTACTAAACTAAGGAAATGAGCCAAATCTTCAACACTTATCAAGAAGCTCTACATGTCTCAAGTTTCCCCAAACTTCATGGAACTCATCTCGATCCACACAAGTGTCCTACTGACAAGCCTTGGGTCATAAGATTCCTCTCCCCTTAGAACAATCTTGTCCTCAATATTGTGTTGTTGTTACCGATTGTGGATAGGTATTCCACATGCTTCTTCATCAAAGGCAATCTTCTAATAGACCCATACCTTAGTGACATTTTGATCTCTTTGTTACTACACCCAATTTTGGCAGGGGTTTAGAGTTCAAGATTATTCGACCTACGTTGATCAACCACCCTTCGATGAACTCCCAAGAGAACTTCAATCTTGCCTTAGATTCATGAGTTTTCATTTGTTCGACAATGTCCAAACCTTCATTGAATTTTAGAATGATTGTTTGTTCATTGATCTCCAAGATCTCATTGGACTCTTGAATCATTGGAGTTGTTGGCTCATGCATCTTCGCGGTCCTTTGATCATTGACACTTGAGTGGTTGGATAAGAGTTTCGAATGATGTTTAGAACCGATATTGTAAGGCTCCTATGAACTCCACCCAATTTGTGGAAAAGCTCGATGCCTCCGTGTTTTGAAACCATGCTAAGCAATGAAAATCATGCAATCTGGTGAGGTGTTGTGGAGAACAAGGAATTCATTAACCTTGAGAATCCACCAAAAAGCATCTCTTCCTTTGAATCTTGGTACCTCCATGGATCTTAGATGGGATGCAGCAGATTAAGTCATTTCAGATTGACATTCTGATACCAAATGATGTAATCTAATTGTATTTAGGGTCTGTTTAGATACCGCTTAGTGCTAAAACTAAAAACTTATTGCTAAAAATACTGTAGCAAAATAATTTTTAAACTATGAATAGTGCCCGTAAGACCCAATTTTAAAGTTATTGCTGCGTTTTTCCATACTTGCTGGTCCGTGAACAATTCGTGGGACCCAGGGAAAAAAAGGCAAAACGCACACCACTGCCGCTACGCAAATGCACACTTGATCGACTAACAGAAATTTAGTTAGATTCAAGGTGACTAACCTCCAAGAACGAGAGAAAAAGAGAGAGAAAGAGAGAGAGAGAGAGAGAGAGATTTTAATTTTGCTTGTCTTATTATTCATTTTCCACTGCTTAAATAAGAGTACCAATAATTGAAATACAATCTGATAATTATGAAATTCAGTGATAATATCACCTATCCTATCCACTTCCGAAAAACTTTTTTTTTTTTTTTCTTGATAAATAATAAGAATATATTAATAAGAAGAGGGGTGTCACCTGAGTAATTTTTTTTTTTTTTTTATTAATAATTACCTAAAATATTTTAACATGCGGTTGTAGACATTCATTCAACATCACACTGCTATGGCATGTAATGAAACTAATGGGGTGGTTGGTGCACAAAAAAGGTGACAAGTGCGTATGGTGTTAGCCTCTGGAGGTTTATTAGAAGTGGCTGATTGATCTTTTCTAAACTCCTACGGTATGAGGTGGGTGATGGTACTAGAGTGAAGTTTTGGAAGCATGTACAGTATAGGAATTGTACCCTCAAAGAGGCTTTTCCAAAACTTTACTGTCTTAGTAGGGCAAGGGATGCTTCAGTAGCAGAGATTATGGGTTGGTCTGGTGGGAGGATTCATTGGGATGTTTGATTTCGTCGGCCACCTCAAGATTGGGAGCAAGAATCTTTTGATCGATTTATGGGCATTGTCTACTCTTCGACTGTTAGGGGGGGGGGGGGGGGGGGGGTTGTTGGCCCAGACAAAGTTTGTTGAAAACCAGCTAGGAGTAAAGGTTTTGAGGTTGAGGATTTTATCATTCTTTCTACCCTCCTACTCTTACTTCTTTCCCTTGGATAATGATGTGGCAATCGAAGGTTCCTCCAAGGGTAGCTTTTTTCTCATGGTCTGCTTCCTTAGGTAAAATTCTTACAACAGATAACCTTCGCAAAAAGCGTATTATTGTTCTTGATTGGTGTTATATGTGTAAGAGGTGTGGGGAGTCGATGGATCATCTTCTTCTTCATTGCTCCCATAGCATCTGAGTAGTGGTCTTTGGTGTTTTGTTTGTTTGGAATTCACTAGGTTATGCCACATAAGGTAATTGAGTTGTTTGAATCTTGGCAAGGTAAGTTTAGGCATCATCACAATATAGGCTTTTGGAGACTCGTGCCGCATTGTTTGATTTGGTGTATTTGGAGTGAGAGGAATGCTAGATTTTTTGAGGGATGTAAACGGTCCTTGTTAGAGATTAAGTTTTTTGTCTGCCATACTCTCCTTGTTTGGAGTGTAGCTTTATTGCATTTTACTTGTTTTTCCATTCCTGTTTTACTTGATCATTATAATTTTCATTCTTGATTTTTGCCCCCATAGTACATCCCCAATGTCTCAAGTTGGCTTCTTTTTTAATAAAATATTTCACTATTTATAAAAATAAAAAATTTAAAAAAAAATAAAACTAAAAACTATTATTGATAAACTGAATCACTAAACACTCCTACTGAAATAAGGAAATTGGCCAACTCTTCAGCAGTTATCCAGCAGCTCCGCATGTCTCAAGTGTCCCCAAACTTCATGCAACTCCTATCTTGATCGACACAAGTGTCTTGACAAGCCTCGCAAGTCATAACACCCTCGTCACCCAAAACTGAATCAAAATACGTTTTTGGACTCACACAAAGGATCCAAGTTAAGGATCCCACTATCAAGAATGGAACTTTGCAACACATTTTAGTACAATCAAGAAGCCAAATCAGCAAACAATCTGATGAAGGCAGTGGGCCAATGTCAATTTTACTTATTTTTTAAGTGGTAGGAGCAATTTTGTAATTTCATAATTTCTTGGATGGGCTGTGCTAATAGTCCATTGGGCCTTATTTTGGTTTCATTTAAGACTAGTAATTTAGTTTGGGTTTAGTATTAAAGCCCAAGGAGTCCAACTCCAAGTCTTATTAGGAGTTTTAAATAAAGTCCAACTTCAACTAGGAATAGCTATTAGTCTTCTATTTAAAGGGGTGTAACACTTTTCTATTTAGAATAATAGTAAAGTTTTCAGAATTTTAGAGAAGCTATGAAGCTTGTGATTGGTTTGTGTCATGCAACCTTCTTCGAGGTTTGATGCCAAGGAACCCTAGGTCTAATGCTTAAGAAATTTAGGTGTGATGCCTGTGAGAAGTGCTACGTCCACAACATTTTCACAACATTTTCACAATAAATCATAGGTGGTTAGCTATTATTAATTATAATTTGAATCTATCATTAAAATTACTTTTTTGTCCCACCAATAACAACCTGTAACAACCTGACACTTAAGATTTGTTGTGGACATAGCATTTCTCGATGCCTATATATATGACTTACAAACATACTCAACCTAGAACACATAATCAAATGGCCAAGAGCCTTATAGCTAAACTAGCACCTTTGACATCCAGATTTCAAATCCCTCATCCCCCAACTATTGCATTATCAACAACAACAAAAAAAAAAAAAAAAAAAAAAAAAAACCACACAATCAAATGAAAATGGTTTTAGAAACCAGAGTGGATAGAGAACAGGAAAGGAGACTAGTCTTTAGTTTTCTAGTCCAACCAAGGTCAAATCAATGGTCGAACTGGTAATGTCATAAATAATAAAATCAATAATTATACAAATATAGAAATTATTAAAATAAATGTATAATATTAATAACTCATCATATTTACTCAAAAAAATCAAAAATATATATATAAACAATTTTGAATGAGGTTTCATACCTTATAATTAAGTTAATAAAAATAAAAAAATAAAAAAGAAACAATCAAATTAACGTTACAAAAATAATAATAATTTATAACCATTTTTTTCCCTTTATCCTTTTTTTACATTGTAATTGAAAATAAAGGATTTAATTGAACTGCCCTCAACTTAATAGGATTAATAAGCTATTCTTGTAGAAACTAATTCTAAAATAAAGGATGCCAAATTAGATGCAATGCAAGTGGACCATTCCTTTTCTTTGTGTAATAAATGCATATATTCTCTTCACCTATCAATACAAAGGCAAAAAAAAAAAAAAATTATAAATAAATAAAAAAAGGTAAGCAAACTTTCTCAAAGGCACCCCCTTACAAAACCGCAAAGGCTTCAAGCCTGATTTTTGCAGTCACCCATCCAAACCCTCTCAAGCCGTTGGCCTCCATCCACACAATGAAAACCTTTAGCCTCCATCATTGAGACAACAATGAGCTTCCAAAGTTAACCATTGCAATAACCTTTAGGGGAGATTCCTGGCGAGCTCAAACCTTCCAAGTCCATATCAACATTGTTGCAAGCATTTTGGGTGTCATTGCCGTTGAGCTCAACACCTTTTTCCGTCGCTTTCAATCATTAACTAGAACCAGCTTAACCACTCTAGTTCTTGGTTTTGTTGGTTGACCCGGTGATTACCAATTATTTCTGGACCTTTTTTTTTTAATTTTTCAGTCATATGCATAACCAGACCGGACTACCGGCTGGTTCACAATCAAACTGATCGAACCGGCAAGTCCGGTCCGGTTTTAAGAACCTAGTAAATGAAAACAACGCCAAGAATTGACTATTGACAGTAATTCTGAAACCAAATGCAATGGCTCTAGTACATTCATTTGACTCCCAATATTAAAGGTTGTTTCTATTTAGGTAACCATGTCATAACTTAAGAGAAAATCAGCATGCACATTAACGCAAAATATCTCTAGTAACTGCTACAAATTCCCAAGCATAAGAAAAGCCTATAATACTCGCTTTGTTACACCTCAAATGCAGAAAACAAGAAGTGATCATCAATCAAGCCTCAATTCCAACCAATTAAAAAAACAATTTTAAAGGTAAAATAAGAGCATGCTTACTATGACATTCTGGTGCAGAAAAATTGTTTCATATGCTAAAAGCAGAGAAGGCATAATATGAAATAAAAGAATCAAACAATAGAAATATTACCTGTACCAATTCATCAGTGCTCATAGCACATGTAGGAAGATGATCTGCAGAAAGAACACGAATATTTGCACCTGTCTCACTTCGCAATCTTTGAATAACATCTCCACGTTTTCCAAGAAGACATCCTACCATGAAATTTGGAACTAGAAGTCGTGTAGTGACAACATTGTTCTCATTATCATCATCAAATGTCATTCCACCAAAGAGATCTTCCTCAATAATCCTGTCATGAACTTTTAAGAGAGCATCCTGGGCTGCACAATGAGGCTCCATGGGCTCCAACTCATTCTCCTCAGCTGAATCTTCTTCATCATTTTGGTTCCTTGAAAGTTTGTTAGGAGAACTATAGATAATAATTACTCTCTCATCAGCTCCAGCAACAGAATCAGCAACTGTAATCTTCGCCTGTGTCTCTTCTCTTAGGGCTCTGACTATGCTGCCACCTTTCCCAATAACACCGCCAATTTTTTTAGAGGGGCAGAGTATACGGTAGACGGTGTCAACAGACTCAGAATTCCCTAAAGACTGTTCACGGCTTGAATTATTCCACTTACCTTTCCTGTTATTTCCTTTCTTCTTAAATTGGATGTTGGGGCGTTTATTGAAAAAATTTCGCTTGTTCCCATCCATACTATCAAAAGAGTTGATACTAAACTACACTCAATACCTAAAAACCCACCAAAGAGTTGTTGTGATCATTAGAAATTTGATAAACTAATAAGGCACCATAAACAATTTTTATCCAGCACTACAATAAGCTCTCTAAAATAAAATGACCACCAACACTAAAGAGGATATCACTTCCAACAAACACAAAATTACAACCCAAAAGGCAGGAAAACAAACAATTGAAATTTGAAACACATATTTTTCAACATTTAAAAACTGACATCAACACAACTTTGACTAACATGAGTAGCAGTCTTCATTGAATTCTGTTTTCAGTTCTTACATACCAATATAGCTAATATCACCAAGCAAGATTTCTTTTTCTTTTTTTTTTATAAGAATGATATATATACAAAAGACTATTTTTTTTTTTTTAGATTCAGCATGGGGGGAGTTCGTAGCTTCTTCATTGAGTCCAAATCCTTTAAATTAGTTTTAGAGGAAGGGGGCCGTTACTTCTTGCTAAGGATCTTTGAGAGGGGCAAATTCTTTATGAGATCAGTTTTCATGGGTAAGAATGCAGCAATATGGCTGATGAATAACATTGAAGACTTTGTTGTTGGGAAGAGTTCCAAGCAGTTTTTCATTTTTAGAGATGGGGACACTGCCTTTACTCTCCAAAGGAGCTTCAACTCTTTCGGTCAGTTCTTGCTACTGACTGAACTCAAAGTGGGTGGATGTAGGAGGTCAGTTATTATCCCTGAAGGCAAAGAGAAGTTTGGTTGGAGGACCTTTGGCCTTGAACTAAGAAAGCTGCTGAATCCCTCCCATTATGCGTTGGCTGGTTTTGGTCCTCCAAGTTTTTTTCCTCAGGTGCAGAGGTACAACTTGGAAGCCCAAAACTCTAGAACTTTTGCTGAAGTTGTGCAAGGCTTCCATGGAAGAACAGAAGTTAGCAAGCACATTAAGCAGCTGGATGAAAAGAAAGGGGTGACTCTGAGACTTCAAGGTGCCAAAGTGGGGGTTTTTCCAGTGGGTAAGGCTGAGAAGATGGAGGTGGTAAGAGGGGACAGGAGGAAGCAGAGCATTAATGTGGAGGCTGAGGTTGGTGAGCAATATCTGGCAGACAGGAGGTTACGTTTCCCAAGCTCCAATTTAAATTCAAAAGATTATGAAAAGATGAAGAAGAGTGATGCTAGGAGATATGGCTGGTCAGGAAGAGGTCTTGTCGTGGAGGTTGATGTGATAGGGAGGAGGCGGGTTTCCTGGGACAGAAACAAAGTGGGAGATATGAACTTCAGAGGGGAATCACGTGCACTGGCATCGGATTGCAATATAAGAGGTACTAAGGCCCTAAAATGGGTTGCAAGGGAAACCGGCTGAACAAGTCTTGGGCCTTGCCACAAGCCCATTGCTGCCCGACCCAGGTGTGGGTTATTTTATTTGCTCTGGCCCAAGTCAGTTTGAAGAGAGAGAGAGCTCTCGGTCAGGAGAAGAGAGACCAACTCAGAGCCCGATGAAGGAGGCGAGCTCCATGGCTTGTTCCCAGTGCTCCGATCTTGAGCCGGTGGTGCTGGGCCGGGGTCCTCAGCCTCCGACGGTGGCCGGCGGCCCATCTTTTGTCGGAAACAGCTCCGATGAGCACTCTTTTTCACCGGGTAAGTCTGAGCTGACGTTTTCGAGGTCACCGGTGGAGTTTCTCTCTTCTTTTCTCTTCCTTTCTGGCTTCTTTTTGTGCTTTTCAAGGGCTGGGTTTGTGGACACACCCATGAAGGCTGTGGGTGATGCCCCTGGGGAGGGAGTTTTGGTGGTGGAAGAATTGGAAAACTCAGAAATGGGTTCGGGTGTGTTTCACACGAAGGCAGTGGGTGAGGTCAGCGGGGAGGGAGCATTGGTGGTGGAAGAGTTAAACAATTCTGATTTGGGTTTGGGTGTGATACCCATGAAGGCAGTGGGTGATGCCCCTGGGGAGAGTGCTTTGGTGGTGGAAAAGTTGAATAATTCAGATATGGGTTTGGGAGGAGAGGATAGCTTATCAATCCCTCTGAGGTCTATCACTCCCTTTGGGCTGCCTTTGGCAGCTGAGTTGGACTGTGATTATGAGGCATTGGAATGTGTGGATACGTTAGATATTTCTAGTTGGGTGAAGAACAGACTTCCTGGTTTTAGTAAGCTGGTGGGGCTTCCTCTGAGTCGACATGAGAAGTTATGTATTGCTCTGTTACAAAAGATTGAGAAGGAGACGGCGGATGTCAAAGTGTTGAACAGGAAAGCTGCAATTCCTAGAAAAGCTCTCATTAAAAAGAATAGAGGGAAGAGAGAGTTGAGGAACTTGCAATCTTCGGTTAACTATGATGGCAAGTAGAGTGTAGGTTGCTGAACTGTTTCATCAGTTGGGATTTTCATGTCTTTATGAATTTAAAAATTCTTTCTTGGAATGTTAGGGGTTTGAATGACTGTCGGAAACGGTCAGTTGTGAAAAATTTATTGCGTGAGTGGAAGTGTGATATAATTTGCCTTCAAGAGACCAAGCTATCTGGCTTGGACAGACAAATGGTTGGCAGCCTGTGGAGCTGTCCCTTTGTGGATTGGGTGGCTTTAGATGCTGTCCAGACGGCGGGTGGGGTTTTGTTGATGTGGGATAGGAGGGTATTGGAGAGGTTGGACTTTCTTCTGGGTTCCTTTTCTGTGTCTATTCTGTGGAAAGGGGTGGGGGATGGCTTTACCTGGGCGTGTTCTGGGGTTTATGGCCCAATTGATAATAATGCGAGGGGACTCATGTGGGATGAGTTGGTTGGTACTCACCAATATTGGAACGTTCCTTGGTGTTGCATTGGGGATTTTAATATTGTTTGTTTCCCAAGTGAACGGTCGGGTAACTCCCGTCTTACTCCGGCTATGGATCTTTTTTCGGCGTTCATTGAGGATCTTAATTTGATTGATTTGCCTTTGGAGGGAGGGAGTTTTACCTGGTCTAGCGGCTCCGATCAGCCTTCGATGTCTAGGATAGACAGAGTGTTGGTATCTCACGATTGGGAAGAGCAATACCCGAATGTGATCCAGCGGATTTTACCTCGTCCTGTTTCAGATCATTTCCCAATTCTGGTGGAGGTAGGGGGAATGGCGAGGGGGAAAAGTCCGTTTAGGTTTGAGAATGTGGTTAAAGACGGACGGGTTCATTGATAGAGCTCACTCTTGGTGGAATCGGCATTCTTTCTCTGGTACTCCTAGCTTTGTGTTTGCCAAAAAATTGAAGGCCTTAAAAGAAGATATCATTCAGTGGAACCGGTCGGAGTTTGGTCATGTCGGACGCAAAAAGTCTCAATTATTAGAGGCTTTGAAATTGCTTGATGCCAAGGAAGGGGAGTTTGGCCTCTCTAATGCAGAGTTATGCGAGAGAATAGTGGTGAGATCCGAAGTAGAGAGTCTTCTCTCTTTGGAAGAAATCTCATGGAGACAGAAATCAAGAATGTTATGGATTAAAGAAGGAGATAATAATACTAAATTCTTCCATAAGATGGCTAATTCCCGTAGAAGGTTTAACCATCTAAGAATTTTGGAGGTGGATGGGGTGGTGTATGAGGAGCCGTCTGAGGTGGCTGCTCAAGTGGTTCAATTTTATAAAAATTTGTATCAGGAGACAGAGGAGTGGAGGCCTTTTGCGGAAGGTTTGGAGTTCGATCAGATAGATGGGTCGGAGAGGTGTTGGCTTGAAAGGAGGTTTGAGAAGGAGGAGATTCTTCTAGCTGTTAATGAGTTGGCTGGGGATAAAGCCCCAGGTCCAGATGGTTTTTCCATGGCCTTCTTTCACCATTGCTGGATAGTGGTGGAAAGAGATGTTCTAACAGTTTTTGAGGAGTTCTATCTCCACAGTAAGTTTGAGAAATCTCTGAACGCTACTTTCACAGCCTTAATTCCTAAGAAGAATGATGCTTCCAATATCCGAGATTTCAGGCCTATTAGCTTGGTGGGGAGCTTGTACAAGATCTTGTCTAAGGTTTTGGCAAATCGCTTGAAGACAGTTTTAGACCAACTGATCTCTGAGTCCCAGAATAGTTTTGTGGGAGGTAGACAAATTCTTGACTCAGTTCTCATTGCTAATGAGTGTGTTGATAGCCATGTTAAGAGTAAGACTCCGGGGGTTATTTGTAAGCTTGATATCGAGAAAGCTTATGACCACGTGAATTGGGAGGCTTTATTAGATCTCTTGAAGAGAATGGGCTTTGGGGAGAAGTGGTGTAGATGGATCCGGACTTGTATTTCAACTGTCCATTTCTCTATTTTGGTTAATGGAACTCCAGCTGACTTCTTTAGGAGCACGAGGGGTTTGAGACGAGGGGACCCGCTATCTCCTATGTTATTTCTGGTTATTATGGAGGTTTTAAGCAGAATGCTGAAAAGAGTTGAAGGTGCTGGTTTGATCAAGGGTTTTAAGGCAGATGGTAGACGGGGTGAAGGGGAATGTGTCTCTCATCTTCTGTTTGCGGATGACACTATCCTTTTTTGTGATGCGGAAGAGGAGCAGATCCTTCACATTCGGATGCTTCTCCTCTGTTTTCAGGCTGTGACAGGTTTGAAGGTTAATGTCCTGAAAAGTGAGATGGTTCCAATAGGAGAGGTTAATAATGTGCATGCCTTGGCAGAGATTCTGGGTTGTAGGATTGGGACTTTGCCTATGACCTATCTTGGTATGCCGCTAGGGGCTCCTCATAAGTCTCCCTCTATTTGGAATCCTATTTTGGAGAAAATTAAGCGGAAGCTGGCTGGGTGGAAGAAGCTGTATTTGTCAAAAGGTGGAAGACTGACGTTACTTAAGAGTACGCTATCTAGCCTTCCTACTTATTATTTGTCTCTTTTTACCATTCCATCGCATGTGGCGAATAAGATTGAGAAGATGCAAAGGGACTTCTTGTGGGGGGATTCGAAGGCTCACTTGGTGGGGTGGGATAAGGTGTGTGCTCCTAAGGCGAACGGTGGTCTGGGTGTTAGGAAAATAACCACTTTCAATAAAGCCTTACTAGGAAAATGGTTATGGCGGTTTGGGGTTGAGGAGACTCGTCTCTGGAGGAGGGTTGTAGTTTCGAAGTTTGGGGAAGAGTGGGGGGGTTGGTCTTCTAAGCTGGGTAGGGGTGCCTATGGGTGCGGTTTATGGAGAAGTATTCGAAAAGGTTGGGAGGTGTTTAGTAAATGCATTCAGTTTGAAGTAGGGGTGGGGGATAGAGTGAAGTTTTGGACAGATAGGTGGTGTGGGGACTTACCACTCCATCGATCCTTCCCATTAGTGTATGGGATTGCTTCTAATAGAGAGGCATCGGTGGCCTTGTCTCTCGAAAGATTGGGGATGGAGGCTCAGAGAAGCTGGAATGTTCGCTTGTTAAGGGATCCTAATGATTGGGAAATGGGTGAGGTGGATGAATTCCTCCGTACCTTGGGTTCTAATTTGCCTCGTTCTGAGCTTGGAGACCGTATGAGATGGATGTTGACAAGGAAGGGGGATTTTGACATCCGCTCTTTCTACAACAAGCTTCGTTGTCCTTTGCCTATTATCTTTCCTTGGAAAGGTATTTGGAAGGTTAAGGCTCCTCCGCGCGTCTCTTTCTTTGTTTGGACTGCAACTTGGGAGAAGATTCTTACAGGAGACATTCTGAGGCGTAGAGGAGTGGCTTTTGTTGACCGGTGCATTATGTGTTGTAGTAATGGGGAGACGGTGAATCATCTACTTCTTTATTGTGAAAAAGCTTATCTGCTGTGGAGTTTGGTTTTTAGAACTTTTGGGATCTCTTGGGTTCTGCCAAGATCGGTTGCAGATACGCTTTTCGGTTGGTGGAATTGGTTTGGAAAGCATTCTTCTAGCATTTGGAATTTAGCTCCTTTGTGCCTTATGTGGTGTATCTGGAGGGAGCGGAATTGGAGAACTTTTGAGGATACGGACAAATCCGATAATCAGTTGCTCGCTTTCTTTAGTGGTTCTCTTTTTGATTGGACTAGGGCTTGGGGAATCACCTCTAGTGACTCTCTCCCTTTGTTCCTTAATTCTCTGCTCTGTACTTAGTTCTTATGTTGGCTTTTGTTTGTTTTGTTGTTTTTTCTTGTTGTTTGTTTCCTTCTCTGTACTCCTTGCTCTACCTTTTGTTTTTCATGAGGTAGCTCTTTGAATATACATCTTTTTACTTATCAAAAAAAATATATATACAAAAGACTAAAACTTAATTACACGAGAGAAGAGAACTAATAAACAGAGGGAGGGATTCACTAGATGTGAATCCCCAAGCTCGGGACCAGACAAACAAAGGACCACTAAAAGAAGCAGCAGGTTATCCAAACTATCCACATTCTCAAACGTCCGCCTATTACTCCCTCCAAATACACTACATCAAACACAATGGAAATAAATTCCAAATGTCTAAAGAATGCTTCTCCACAACAACAACACATAACACACCAATCAACAAAATCAAAACCCTTACTTCTCAAATTATCACCCATGAGTATCTTATTTCAAGCTACAACCCAAACAAAAAAGGAAACTCGCCGAGGGGCCTTAACTTTCCAAATACCTTTCCAAGGAAAGACAATGGAGAGGGGAACTCGCAACTCATAATAAAGTGAACAGATATCAAAATCTCCATCCTTCTTCAACTTCCATTTCATGCAATCCTCATTATCCATTGAAGGTGTATTGGATTCCAAAATATGAAAGAGATCCACTACTAAATCCAACTCCCAATCATTCAGATTCCAAGTAAAACGTACATCCCAAGTCCGCCCCTCCCCCTCTCCCTGCCTAGCCAAGAAAAATTCTATTGAAGCCTCTCTGTTAATGGCAATCTCATACAAAACCGGGAAAGACAGTTGAGATGGTTGGTCCCCACACCAACAATCTTGCCAGAATTTTACTCTATTCCCCACCCCAATCTCAAACCAAGTATATTGGCTGAAAGCCTCCCAACCCATTCGGATGCCTCTCCATAAACCACAGCCATGTACACCCCAACCCAACTTAGAATAAAACACTTCCAACGAGCCCATATCCTACGATGTTAGTCTCTGAACAAGAACCTATTGAAGCACCAACCCAAAAGCAAACACAATTCAATCTCGATTTAGGTTTACAAATTCTACTACTCCTACAAAATTAACCAAACCGTTTTGCGAATAGAACACTTCAAATGAACCCATATCCTAAGGTTTTACTCTCTGAACAAAATCCAACTAAATCACCAACCAAACCCCCAAACAATTCAATCTAAAAAGCACATAAACATTGCCTCAGCTTAACATTTCTCAATCCCACACTCCATAACACTGTACAAACCCCTTGATTCAAATAAAACTCAAGCTCTAGAAATCACAGAAGCTTCTAATACTTACTATTAAAAAAAAAAAAAAAAGCAATACTGTATAGTACATATTAATTACTCGTTACCGAGCTGATTTAAATTCGAATTATTCTCTTAGCTTAATATTACAACACAATCACATTCGAATATTACAATGCGAATTGAAAGCAAATATTAAAAAGCAAAATGAAGCATAATTTTAGAAGTTCCGCTCGAAATTAACGCATCTCTTAGTAGAAAAAGTTCGCATTTGTCTTTAAATATTGAGTTATATAAGCAATTAGGTCTAGGTTTTCGAAAATCCAATTTCGCAATAAGAAAGTTAGGAATAAAGAAAAGGAATTAGTGGAAGAGAAAATTAGGGGTTTGGAGAAAGTTGAAATGAGAGAGGGAAAGAGAAGAGTACGTACCAGAGAGTGAGAGAGAGAGAAAGAGTTACATCAGAGTGATTTGCCGCTGTGCTGACTGCTGAGTCGAATGGCGGAGAGAGAGAGAGAGATGGTAATGGGGCTTTTTGCTGCTGCTTTTTTCTACTTTGCTTTGAATATTGTTTGGTTTGTGGAGATGGGAATGGGCTTTTGTGAGTAACCAATTTTGGAAAGCGTTGTAGAAAGGGCCAATTTGTGTTTATGGGCTTAAAGCTTGGCCTATGATGGAAAAAGGTTTTTGGCTATTTGGTTCAAAGATGATTGGTCGTGGAGCATCTTATGCTTCTTCTTTTTTTTCTTTTCTTTTTCATTTTTTTTTCTTTTTTGATAGAGTGGTGCATCTTATGCTGAAAACAATGTAATGTTAGTGATTGACAATTAACTAAAAGGGAAGATAAAAATCTCTTATTAATTTACCGACAGTCTTATATCTACCTAATTTTGAGGCAAGATTCTATTATTCTATCATTTATATTGAGGAGAGAATTCAAAAAGCTTTAATATGTGTGGTCCTTAACTTGTGAATGCATAGAAAATTTCAGAAGTTAGACACCAAAGGTCAATGTTCTTCCATCCATGGGATAGATAGATATAGAGGAAGGGTACAAGTGTTTAGCGTTTTTCATGTTGTCTAATAGTGTTTTTTTTTTTTTAAAAGAAGAGTAAACGATAGAACTGTTTTATTAATCTTTTGATCATTGGTATTCATTACAAAAACCGTGCATTGGAAAGAGTTCTCCTGCCACACCTCTGCATAGGGGATTGGGCGGGTTGGGTGCATTTTGGGTATGGTCAAAAATGGATCAAGTACATAATTATCCATTTACCTATTTATTACTTGTTTAAATAAATATTAAAATTGCCAAAAACTTATAAAATTGCCAAAATATATATACATACTTAATTACTCGTTATTAAAATTACTCGTTATTTGATTTATATATACATACTTACAAATACCAAAAACTTATAAAATTGCCAAAATATATCCAATCAAAAATAAATTTACCAAAACACCCACCATATGGATCAAAGGCATAAAATTAAAAATCCAATAAAATTCTCCTATCCCTGTCTTTGGTTGTGTAAATCAAAAAATCAAATTTAGTTAATCATGAGAGAGAGAGAGAGAGAGAGAGAGAGAGAGAGAGAGAGAGAGAGAAATTTCTAGATTTTTTAGTAACCAAACAGAAAAATCTAACCTCAACAAATTAAACAAACAAAGCGATAAGAAATCAAACCTCTCCAATTCTCTTAGTTTTGATTTCGCACTCAAGCTTCTTCACTGAATTTCATAACGTCAATGCGATTTGATCTCAAAGGAGAAGTCGTGGTTTTGAATGATGGTTTCGTAGTGAACCCCTTGAGTGTGGCGGCAAGAAGGGACTCCAGTGACTTCGTTGTCGACGGTGGTCTGCAATGCCATCACCTTAGCCACGCTCTAAGATCAAGAAGCGGATCTCAACAATCTTATAGCACAATATAGATAGTTCGTTGAATAGAAAAAGAGGGTTAAAGAAACTAGACAATCTTAGGATGTGTTTGGTAGTTGGAAAAATGAAAAGAAAACTCAAGAAAATCAATAAGAAATTGTCTAGTTAAGGTTTAGATTTTCTCTTTAGAGAGGGAGGGTTACCTGGAAGATGTGTTTAGGTTCTTAGGGGCAAACTTTTTTTTTTCTTATTAACGTTAAGGGGTGAAAATAAATAAATAAATATGGGTTACCAAGTGGGTTTACCCATTTAGACTCATTTAATTAGATTACCCAATAGGTCTTTATCTAGGCCCAATAATGACAAGGGATCCTAGGCCTTCAAGGGTGAGTGGTTGATTGTTGGTTAGACTAGACTTGGCTCACTACAACCTTATTGGGCCGTTTATGAGCCAATTTGTGCACAAGATATGAATCCCACAACACAAATATACATATATGTATAATGTATTATATTGGTTGAGTAAATAATTAAAGAATATCAAATAAAATACAAAGCAAAGAGAGTGACAAAGATCCTCCAAATAGAGTGGTATTATATTTTATTATATTGAGTGTTCAAGTACATTAGGTTCTACTTTGTTGGGATGTTCAACAAGACTCAATAAAGTTCAAAAATCACATACTTGAATAGTTCCACTTCGGCTTTCAAGACTTGTAAAGTTTGAATCCCTTTGATCTAAGTGACTCCTCAAATGTTTGCTCTAGGATCTCTTACAATGCCTCACTCTTCCCACTCTATCTCAAGTAAAAGCTCAAGGCTCTTCTTTGGTGTTTCTTTGTATCTTGAGTGCTTATGTCTAAATAGGTCCCCTTAGCTTGGGTTTTACCTCTTGTATAGTGCTGTTTGAAGGTTCTTCAAAAAAATAATCCATCCCTTAGGTGCTTTGGGTATCAGAACCAATGTTCTATTTAAAGCATTGGTGGCTGATCATTTCCCCTTTCTTCTCTTACTTCACTCTCCTAGGGACTGATAGCTAAAAGCCCACCTACTAACTTTCCTCTTGCAGGAGATTTTTTTTTAGTAAATCCAAATTCTTCTCTATGGTCAAAACTTCTCGTTCTTCGTCCAAAACCTTAAAAGGGACACCTCAAAGTTTTGAAGCTTTGATGTTGACTTCTCACAATTTATTTCTTTCCTTGAAATGAGGCAAATTCCTTCTTGCTAATGGTGTAGCCGAAAAGGCTCCTGGCCATCTTCCTTCTTGGTTCACCTTTTCTGCCTTGCCCAAGGTCCTAGGTTCCTTCAACAAGTGTTGGCCCCTAAATCACCATATGTGTCTATCATTCTCTTTTGGGTCGTGGGAAACTGATGTTGACAGGACCTTCTTCGTCCTTCGTGCTCCTTTTTAAATGAGCATGTCATATCCTGAGCTGTCCATATCCTGGTTGGTGTCCTCTAGCTCTCCTCAAGGACCTACTCTCTAAGGCTGGTGGATCCTATGCAACCTGGGCCCAAATCCTACTTGTTCCTTTGGACTTCCTTAGGTATCATGACTTCTTTAAGCCCTTGGGCCAAGCCTCCTTCATCCCTCTTTATCCAAAGCCCAGGACTTATTTTCTTCTTCTTATAGGCTAGGCTCCCCTTTTTCATTTTAAGGGTCAAGCCTTCTTCCTTTTTTTCATTTCCATAGGTTAGGTCTTTCTTTCTTTTATGGGTCTGGCTCCTTATTATATTTTGGACCTCAACAGTCTGCAACGCCATCACCTTAGCCACGCTCTAAGATCAAGAAGCGGATCTCGGCAATCTTATAGCACAATATAGATAGTTCGTCAAATAGAAAAAGAGGGTTAAAGAAACTAGACAATCTTAGGATATGCTTGGTAGCAAGAAAAATGAAAAGAAAACTCAAGAAAATCAATAAGAAATTTTCTAGTTAAGGTTTAGATTTTCTCTTTGGAGAGGGAAGGGTACCTAAAAGATGTGTTTAGGTTCTTAGGGGTAGACATTTTTTTTTTCCTTATTGACGTTAAGGGGTGAAAATAAATAAATAAATATGGATTACCTAGTGGGTTTACCCATTTAGACTCCTTTAATTAGATCACTCAACAGGTCTTTACCCATTTAATCCAAATGTTTAATTGGGTTGGATCAAAACTTACCCAAATTAAATGGGTCATGGGGAGTTAATAGGTTTGGGTAAAAATTGTCACCCCTACCTTTGAATCAATATAGTGCCTTGCATCTTGAGCAAGAGCTAATGCTGCATTATTACAATTTCTATAGCAACATAGGAAGTGTTTGGGTTTTAAAACACTCAACTAAGACTTTGATGTCAAATAGAATATGGCCTAACCCCCTTCAAAGTTGGTTCGCCGACTTAAAGGTCGTTATGATTGCATGGGAGTAGCAATCAACCTTTACCTCTCACAAGCCTAAGTCCTAGCCTCTTAGGAAAACTCAAGGGCCATTCGAATACATAGCACCATATATCCTCACTGCTCCTTCTGATATGAGCCTATTCTCACAATGCACCGATACATTTGCGACTTGAGTCGTAAATGAAAATCTTGAGCTAGATGAGTATGAAGTTTAGATGCTTTGCCCAAGTCACATCTTTCTTGAAAGGTAATCTAGCTAAAGTGACCAATCCCGATTTTGTAAATGGCAAAGTTGCAGTGCCACTCAGTTGAGAACATGATTATGAATCCTCAAACTCCTTCACCATATCTCTTGCTTGTCATGTGATACTTGAGAGATCCTAATGGTTTCCCCCTTAAACCGCAAATTCATTTCTACAATCCCATAACAACCACGGAGTCATACAAAAAATAATTCAATGCTTAGCTTATTTAGATGGTCCATTATCTAGCTAGCCACATCTACAAACGGTCCTTTAATATCTCTAAGCTTTCCCAACTTGCTCGTACTCCATACATCCTTGGCTCGTGACACAACAATAAGGTAACTATGACTATCTTTGCTTCCTCCCCACAATATTGTATGAATATTTTGGGATAATGCATTTGGAGAATCCATTAATTTTCATGGGTAGAATATTATGCAATCCCCACCACATGAACACTTAAATATGATTTGGCACTTTTGCAGATCACACCCAACGCCATAGAAGACTATGATATCCCACGGAGGTGCTTATGCTACGTCTTTCCAATATACAAGGGTTTCCACTTGCATTAGATTGGCATTACGCACTATATAGCTTCCATGCACTATTCAAGTCCATATCAATTCCTACTAGGCATTATAGTGACTAAGAGAAATAAGTTTAATTAGTTCAACCTCGTAGGGAAGGAATTTCTCATCAATTAGAATCTCCTTTTAAGAGATTGTCTCAAAATCTACGAGCATGGCAATCTCCATATCCTCAAGCAATCATCTGCGTGGGGGAAACTATTTTCTAGATAGTTATGAGAGACTATGCCCCCAGCCCGTTTTAGAATTTGGCCAAACCCACGTAAATAGGTGAAGTCGTGTTATTGCCTCTCAAAATAGAGGTTCGATAGATTATATTTTCTCCTTTAGATTAAGGGTTTTACAATGGGGACACCACTTATTTAATTATTGAAAAAAAATAAGAAAATCGTAATTGAAAAATTCATCATTTTATTAATTTCAAACTGAATTTACATTGATTTTAGGAAATTACATGGCTTTGGTCCTAAATACAATCTAAAATAAAGTAAATAACTTTGTTTCCTAGTTACAATCTAGAAATTAAAAATTATATGGATAAGTATTGATTTATTAACCTTTAATCTAAGTTCGAAGGCTATGTTACAAGGTAGGAAGATATTAGGCACCCATGCACCTTGCTTGGTGAAACCGGTCTTCTAAACTATGGTGGCCAACATGCATATCATATAATCCAATATGTTATCAATCAATTTGCATATTGAATTTAATGTGTGTGCATGTGATAAATGTTAGGATTAGTGCCCTTAAATCCTATTGTATGATGCTATGTATGATATTATGTGTGACATGATATATGACTTAATATTGTGATTAATAAATTTATTTTATTATTGTCTAAAATAATGGTAACATGAATATTTGGACATTATCATATAGTCTATGAAATGCATAGTATGTGATTTATGTGAAAAGTCACAGAAGATATAAATCACAAGTTCTTTATAAACTCAAAATTTTAGTTCGTAGTTAGTGATGAAATTGGGCATTTCATCTGCGAAAATTATAACATATCAACTAAGATGATTTGTCTTGATTGTGGAAGTGAAGACTTCTAGTTGATATGTTGATATATTTTAATAGTTAAGACATATTGAACTGGACCGCTGTGAGATTTATTATTCTCCTAACGACTGTTAATTGAATAATAAATCTTACGACTTATATTTACATGAACTCTTAATCCTGAGAGAATAATGGACCTGATCATGAAGTGTAGGTTGCTTTGATATATCAAGAGTGAGATCTAAAGTAACAGTCAAAACCTCAGTATGTTGGGCAACCACATTTAGTATTGATGGAACATATATTCTCAAGATGAAATTCATAGTCTCTTAACGAAGATACAAAATATTCCATTGAGATAAGATTAATAGGTTTGTTATTCAGAATGTTGGGTCTAACTACTTTAGTAAATAGTTACTAAAGTATATATTTATGAAATTAGATTTCATAAATATATGATGAATAACTTAAAGGATTAAACCGGGCACTCAAGGATTAAGATGTAGTAATTTACAAAGTGGCAGTCTACATTCATGACTTTATATTACTACGAATATTTTATAAAGAGGTTGCATATACAATAAAGTCTTGAGATATAAATTATTAATACGGCTTAGAGTGCAATTATATTTATATAGTGGTATTAAATATAATTAATAGTAATTTTGGACTTGTCAAGAGTTGACAGAAAAGCCCAAGGCCCATTGGAGCTAGTGTCTTATTTGTTCCATTTTGATCTCATTCCAAGCCACATACTAAAACCCAATTGAAAATGCCCAAAAGGCTAGCCCAATTAGATAATCAGTTATTAGGAGAGAAACATATAGAATTTTGGAACAACAAAAAGTTACATGAAATGGAATGTATGTGAGTGTTGGACACTCTTTCATTTCTCTCTAGAACATACACATATAATTGATTGAGAGACCACACTTTTTGGGCATCAAGTGGAATTAGAGTGAAGATTAAAAGTGTTCCCAAGTACTTTTCATCTTTAGTTTTGAATTTCACCGCATCAAGGTACACTCTCTTGTTCTTATATTCTGAAACTTACGTAGCACATGTTATCAATTAAGAATGAAGTAGATCCGTTAATTTTCCGCTCATACATTCATATTTCCATCAATAAACTCTAATTCTATTTCTTAATCATTGCATTTTAATTGAAAAATAAATTTTAGTGAATATGTATGAATGGTGATATCCTAGATTCAAGAATTTGAGATAATTATGAAACTAACATGTTTATCATATTTTGGATGTGGATTTAAGATCAAAGCTAGTGTCATGCACGAACATGTAATGAACAACCAAAAACATGTGAAAAACGTTTATGAGCATTTAAGAATATCAAGCATATTCAAACATATTCGAGAAATTTAAATAATAGTGAATGTGTATGAATGGTGATATCCTAGATTCAAGAATTTGAGATAATTATGAAACTAACATGTTTATCATATTTTGGATGTGGATCTAAGATCAAAGCTAGTGTCATGCACGAACATGTAATGAACAACCAAAAACATGTGAAAAATGTTTATGAGCATTTAAGAATATCAAGCATATTCAAACATATTCGAGAAATTTAAATAATCACTAACATGCTTTAATCTTAAATTCTCATCGTAGAAACATAAAAAACAAGTTATGGAGAAAGATTATACCTACATGCAAAATCCACACAGTGGAGGAGGAGGCTCTTAATGAAAGTCATAAGGGTGAAATAGAAAAAGAAGAACTAGGAGAGGGAGAGTGAGTCTCATTAAATACCTTGAGTCACAGAAAGACCAAGATATGACAAGACTATTCTACTTTAATAGAACTCAAGAGGGAAGAAGAGATGGTGAATCTATGTGCTTTGAAATGGAGGAGAGAGAAGGTTTATATAGTAATGGTGCAAAAAATATGAATGAAATGGTATTTAATGAGGGTTGACAAAAAATCAAAGAGAATCATGAACCTAGATCCTATTTCAGTATTTAGAAAAAGCTAGTGTATTAAATTTGGAGGTTGGTGGGAATGATGAGTAAGCAAAATGTCTAAAATCTCGATTTTTTCCGTAGCTCTTATAACAGTTTTCAAAGCTAATTTCAAAAAATCATATCTTTCTCAATTTTGATTGAAATTACCTTATTTTTGGGCTCAAATTGAAGCCCTAGATGTCTAGTAAAATCAACCTCACTCACAAATTCAAAATATTCTAAGAGATATCAATGAAATGGTGAATAGAGGTCATTTGTTGAAAAATAGTTTCAGCATAATTAACATTAATAGGCTCCAAATTAATTTCCAATTAACATTAATAGGCTCCAATTACTTCTATTTCAGACTTAATCAGTTCCAAATTTACCCCAATTAAAAAGATAATTACACAAATTACTCGTTGAATAATTAATGTTTAATTATCTAATTAATTAAGTGTGCGCAACCTTACCATAAGAAATAGTCCTAGCCAATCAAATTATGACACGTCATTAATTTCAAATTGATTATAATTTAACCAATTGGAATCAATTGTTCATAATCACATATAGTCGGACTCAATTTGTGATAGTACATCTCAGCTATTAAAACTTGATTTAATGATAACTTTCAATCTGATGATCCGATTGAGGCTTATGACCAATCAATTTGATCATTAAAATATCAAGATCACTTTGATGAAATGAAATTAAAGATCTAATGGCCACAAATTAAGATGCTTATCTCCAAGTTGAAATTACTCTTTTACCCTCCATATGAGGTTAAATGTGGGTTGCAAAATGTGGTGTCAACAACAGTAGGAGATAATAGCTATCTATCCTTCCAAATTTGAGTGCTCGACGCCATCTCCAACCAATTCATCTACTATGCATATATTTTGTATTACTAACGTATCTTTAGGATTCGAATCGAAAGGTTAAAAGTCAAAAGTATTGATCCAAGAGTTGATATTAAAAGTAACTTTTTTTTTACTTTTAATCTTGGTCATCAAGAGTGGTATTGCATGGTAGCTATTACACCAAATCTTAATTTGTATCTTTATCCTATGTGTTGTCTTTTCAATAATGGGCAATCATGAACATCAAAATCCACGAGTTTGTGTGACAACATCTGGACTCCCTTATTGTTGACCAAGTTTGCATCTCAATCCTTTTTTTCATCACCCCTAGTGTAGCATCAACATGTCAATCCTTAATTCATGTTCTCCTTGTACTTATCATATGCATGTATTCTCCTTTTTTAGATCATATGGTAGCCTTGGTCAGGATCCTACCACTATCTTTGACAAGCTGGAGAATAAGGCCATGAGCCTAGCTAGTACCTCCCACTTGTTAAGCGTCTGGGGGTAGACACCTTATTCTCTTCCAGCCTATTCTTAAAGTCCCTGATCCTGATTAGGAAGAAAGACCCAATCTTCACCAAATGATTGGCATCATTTGATGAAGCCTAACTATTCAAATTGCAAGATCAAAGCTCATTCTTAGCCGATTTATGGTAAACGCTCTAAAGTAGCGTACGCCACTCACATATCAAAGTATGCTAAAGTGAGGGTGGTGTATGCCACACTGAGACAGAACTGGAAAAATCTTTATTTTCCATTTTGGTGATTGATCTAGTCAACTAGTATAGTTAGATAGCTGGCTAGAATGATCACTAAACCTTATTTTCTCTTATAAGCCTATAAATATCCCCATCAACTCCATTCCAAGAGTTTCTTTGAATGCTATGAATTGTTTATTACATGTTTTACTATTTCTTTTAATTTAATGTAGTTAGATAGCTGGCTAGAATGATCACTAAACCTTATTTTCTCTTAAGGTGAGCTTTTCCTCTCACTTAAGGTGAGGTTTTCATCTATCTGTTAGGAGATATTTCCTTGCTTTATTCTAGCTTCACTCTCTTCGATATGGATGGGGACTTCATTAAAAGATTACAACGGATTAATGACGAAGGAGGAGGGCGAAGTGTGTCAGGTTAGGGCTACCTAAAGGAAGGAAATCTTGGAAGAATGCTCCTTAAGTCTTTTAGGACGCTTTCTCATAACTCAACCATACAACCAAAGGGCTGCCAAGTCAATGCTCAAGGCAGTTTGGAAAATGGGGTCAGATTTGAGGATAATCGACGTTGGGGACGATTTGTTTCAATTTAAATTTACATTAGAGAGCCAGATGAAATGGGTCATGAATAATGGACTGTGAAGTTTCAATAATTATCCTTTGGTACTCCGAAGATGGGAGAGAGGTATGACAGCTACCCCAGTGAAATTTCACACACTTCCAATATGGATTAAGATTTGGGGCTTACCATTTGAGCTTATCACAAAGGAGATTGGCAAAGATATTGAGAAGGGGATAGGGAAGGTGGTGGAAGTTGATACCACTGCATTCACGACAGAACAATCTCGTTTTATCAGAATTCATATAAAGATCCCCTTGGACAAACCAATCCGTAGGGGGGGTTTGGTTTCAAGTCGAGAAGGAGATAAGATACAAATCAGATTCAAATATGAACACTTGGTTGGATTGTGTTTCCACTGTGGATTCTTCGTCCACGAAACAAAGGAATGTTTAAAACTAAGAGATCTGTCTCAAGAAGAATTATCATACGGCGAATGGTTGAAGGCAGGTCATTGGAGAAAGGAAGAGAGTACTATGAGGAAAGGCTTTGAACCGAGGCAGTCACCGAGACCTGAAGCTTCGCCGGAGAAACCCAGTAGCGAGAGGGAGCTGTTTCAGACAACACAAAGCCTTAAACACCCTAATAATTGCGCATTCAATGCCAAATTCAGTAATGGTGCAAACGGTGCAAACAATTGGACAATGGATCCCCAATTATTGATTGAGGCCGAATCATTAAGTAGCGGATTAAGTGGGGCGAAAATCTTGAGTCTGTCTCCTTCCCAAACCAAAACTATCATTAAGGAAGAAGTTAATTGCATGAATGGAGACACAGTCCCTAACTCACCCAAGAACCTGATTAGCATTCCAGTAGAATACATTTATAGCCAAAGCACCCTACCCGAAATAATTAAAAAGCCACTTGAGATATCACATGACCAGGGAAAAAAAAATCATCACATGTGAAAGGGGAGGAAGCACATGGAAAAGATAGAGAGAACATAAAAACCTCACACGACGAACAACCTTAGGGACTCTGTTTCCAGCGACTCAAAGAGGAGAGTGTTGCACGATGAATCTGAAATCACTAAGACAATCAACTCAAGGGGGAAGTGGAGCAAAACTCTAGCTATTGCAAATGTCAAACAATTTCAAACGGCGGAGGCTACGGACCAACCCCGCTAAGCCCAATGAATCTCTTATGTTGGAACTATCGAGGGCTTGGGAACCAAAGTGCAATCGATGTACTCTCTCATCTTGTGAGGGAAAAAGCTCCCAAGATGTTGTTTTTGATGGAAATGAAATGATTAGTGGAAGAGATGCAACAGATCCAAGCTGATTTACCTTACCGTTGCATGCTAGTGGTACCAAGTATACAAAGGAGAGGCGGATTGGCATTATTATGGAAGGAGGAAGTGGACTTGCACATAGAAACCTACTCACTAAATCAGATTGATGCCTTCATATTCAACAACTCAAACCCCCCATGGAGATTGACAAGCTTCTATGGATGGCTGGAGGAGCAATGGAAAAAGGAATCATGCCAACTCCATAAATGCCTACATACAAGATTCTCTATCCCATGGTTATTTGGGGTGATTTTAATAAGGTCTTACACTCCTCTGAGAAGCAGGGACGCTTACCAAAACAACAACAGCCAATGAAGGAGTTTCGGTCAGCTCTCCTCCATTGTGGTCTATTAGACTTGGGCTTTCAAGGCAATATTTTTACATGGAACAATGGACGACCGAGGGATGCTTTTGTTCAAGAACGATTGGATAGGGCCTGTGCAACCTCAGAATGGACAGAGCTCTTCCCACATGCAAAGGTCATTAACATTCAATCTACTTATTTAGACCATAATCCGATCCTCCTCAGTTTGTCACAACCGAACCAAAATTGCAAGAAGAAAAAAATACCAACGAGGTTTGAAGAAAAGTGGGCTTGCCATTTAGATTGTAAGGGGGTGGTCCGTGGAGCATGGGAAGCCGAGAATGTGGCTGGCAACCCTATGTTTCAACTTTTTACAAAGATTAAAAGGTGTAGGCTTGAATTGGTTCAATGGAGTTGTAATATTTTTGGGAATTTTAAAACAAAAATTTAGGAAAAGCAGTCGGCGTTGGAGGCTTTATCCCTACAAAATGACTTAGGAAATCTACCAACAATCAAAACACTAAAAAATGACATTAATACACTACTCAACCAAGATGAACTTTTTTGGCGTCAGAGATCAAGATCCATATGGTTACCAGCGGGTGATAAAAATATAAAGTTCTTCCATCAAAGAGTCAACCAACGTCTTCGAAAAAAATCATATCTCTGGGATCACTTCTCAAACCGGGGAATGCTGCACATCCGAGGACCAAATAGCAAAAAAAGCTGAGCAATACTTTCAAGATTTGTTTACAACATCCAACCCGACAGATTATAGTGGGGTGTTGAACTTGGTGGATCACCTCGTTACTCCAACAATAAACAATACCTTACTCCAAAGGTATAGCCCAGAGGAAGTGAAGCAAGCCCTATTCCAGATACACCCATCAAAATCTCCTGGACTTGATGGTATGTCCCCCTTTTTTTTTCCAAAAATTTTGGCATATAGTCGGTCAAAATGTTACAGTAGCTGTTCTTTCAGTTTTAAATTCTGGTCACATGTTGCATAAGATGAATTTTACCCATATTGTATTAGTCCCAAAAATTAATGAGCCAAAACACATGTATGATTTTAGGCCTATAAGTTTTGGTAATGTGATTTCTAGAATAGTGTCGAAGGTACTAGCCAATAGGTTGAAACAAGTACTCCCTTTGGTGATCTCTGACGCCTAAAGTGCTTTTGTGCCTAATCATCTTATTATTGATAATACTACTGTAGCATATGAGTTGTTACACAGGATAAGGAATAGAAGGAAAGGAAAGATGGGTTAAATGGCTATCTAGCTCGACATCAGCAAAGCATATGACTGGGTGGAATAGGGCTTTCTGCGACAAATTATGCTTAAGCTGGGATTTGACACTAGATGGCTGCATTGGGCAATAGAGACAATCACTACTGCCTCATATTCAATCCTAATAAATGAGGAACATGTGGCTTCATTTCCCCGTTAAGAGGTCTTAGACAAGGAGACCCGCTCTCTTTATATTTGTTCCTGCTTTGTGCTGAAGGTCTATCTGCCATGATAAGAAAAGCTGAAGAGACCCATGATCTGAGAGGTATAAAATCTAGCCAACATAAGGTATGTATTTCTCACCTCTTGTTTGCTGATAATAGCCTCTTATTTTGCCGGGTCACTGTAGAGGAGTGCCAAAAATTACTTAACATTTTGGAGACTTATAAAGCAACTTTAGGCCAAGTAATTAATAGACAAAAAAACATCTTTGTTTTTTAGCACAAATACCAAACTAGAGGTGAAGAGAGCTATCCAATAGATGCTAGGGGCAAGAATCATGTCTAATTGTGAGAAATACCTTGGTCTACCGATGGCAAGTGGAAAATCAAAGGTTAACACCTTTAAAGAGTTTCAAGAAAAAATAACCAAAAGGGTAATGGGGTGGAAAGAGAAGTTTATATCTAAAGCAGGTCAAGAGATCTTAATCAAGACCATGGCCCAAGCCATACCAACCTATTCCATAAGCTTATTCAAACTTCCCAAGGCCATATGTGACAAAATCAACTCGCTATTGTCAAACTATTGGTGGGGACAACGAAGGATGAGTAGAAGATCCATTGGATAAATTGTCAAAAATTGTGTATACAAAAGAAAAAGAGAGGAATAGGGTTTAGGGACATCGCATTCAATTTGGCAATGCTAGCTAAGCAGGCATGGAGACTCATCCACCATAATCAATCACTATTCTATAGGGTGTACAAGGCAAGATACTTCCCAAACTGTAGCTTCTTGATGGCAGAACTGGGGTCGAATCCATCATATGTTTGGCGATCTCTCCTGGCAACAAGAGATGTGATATGGGAAAGGTCTACATGGCAAGTGGGTGATGGCCGAATGGTAGGTGTTACCTCCCACAAATGGCTACCAAATACACCAATCTTCTTACACGAGCCCGATGGGGGATATGAAGGTATGTGACTAGATAAATCAGAGCACAAGACAATGGGACTAATGTAAAATAATCGCTACCTTCACCCCATAGACATGTGCAGAAATTCTAGCTATTCCCCTTAACCAGCTGGATTCACAAGACTCCCTAACCTGGGTTGAGAATAAGACTTGAAGATTCACGGTGAAAACAGCCTACTAGGTAGCTCTACAACTGAAAACATCGGAAAGGCCTGAACACTACTCCTCGGCTCGAGTCCATGGTGCAACATGGGGAAAAATCTGGAAGCTCAACGTCCCACCAAAGGTTCGGACCTTTCTATGGAGAGCATGCTCAAATTTTCTGCCAACAAAGGGACAACCTGCTTAGAAAGAAAGTGCAGATCGAAGCAACCTGTGAGTTTTGTCACAACGAACCTGAAACCGTAACACGTACTCTGGTCTTGCCCATTTGCAAGGAACGTGTGGGCACTGATCAGGGGATGGGTTCAAAAATGCAGCAATGAGGCAGAGGACTTCTTCCTCCTCTTCAAACATCTGCAGCACATTCTGGAGAGTGTAGACCTGGACAAATGGGCAGTCATGGCATGGTCCATATGGAATTCAAGGAATAAATATTACTTCGAGCACATTCAGCAAGAGCCACGATCTATCATGGAGAGAGCTACAGGTTTGATAACTGAGTACCAAACACTCATGGCAGCACAGCAAGTGAAAGCAACAAGCCATACATTTCAATGTCTAGAGGGTTTTTTTTTTTTTTTTTTCTGTATTGTAATTCATGGGGATACGCTTGAGATGTGGGCAGTATCTCCCCCAAGCCCAAACAAATCAGTTTGGCATTACCTGTATAAACTTAGCATGGTTTTAATAAAATTCTCTACCTTTCGTTCAAAATATATATATATGTCCAATGCACCAAAAGCACATAATTTAGTCATTTGAATTGAAAAAAAAAAACAATTTTGTGTTTTCTGTACTTGCTATCCAAGGTAGTGTACACTGATTTGATAGGCATACGCTACATGGCACCGACATAAGCTACCTTCAAATCAATTCTCCAAGTTCTTTGTTTATTGATGCAATGTTCTCATTTTGTTTGAATAAGAGTGGCATGCGCCAACTTCAAAGTGGCATGTGCTACCTCAATTAGGAACTCCTCTTCTCTTTATTTCTCTTTATTTATTTTTCATTGTCCTTTAATTGAATCCTACAGGACTGCACCATTTGTTTTTTTATCAATAGAATGGAAATTTTTCGTGGTTTCATTTGACCTATATGAATCTTCCATTGCCCGATGACAATTTGCATTCCTTGCCCTGCGTTATACTCATTTGGAAAAAGGATTGGTGACCTAATAGTGAAATTACCTTACATGGCAAGATAGATGGAATGGGTTGATGGCTTTATTGTGAAATTCAATTTCATGGTATAATCAATTTTGTCATCGAAGTGATTTGAATGTTAAATGTGATATATCAACCTTTGTGACGTCTCATGTTAAATTAAGAAGCCAACATGAAATCATTAATGTTCATGTGAGCGTTGTGGACCATACCCCTTTTTTCATGTAGTCATGTTGGCTTTCACTATTATGCGAGCAGGGTAAGCAATACTCAATTTCCCTTGATACGGTTTGAACTTAAATTCAACACTAGCTAAGGAGTACACGGTGTCTTTAAAGTAGAGACAAGAAATGAGTTTCTACATGTTTATGAGCCCAGGAACCAAAATTTTAAATCATTGATGAAAGTCTACACAACCATCCTCGTGTAGGACACACACATGTGGTTCTGCCCCTTAGGAGTATGCCTCAACCGAATAGACCAGATGCAGAAATTTGGGAGTCGCCACCTGGTTTACATCCAAGAACCAAATTGGCCATTTTGGGCCAATTTGGGTCTACGCACCAAACATTGAGTCTAGAGTTATGGTACGAGAATGCGAAAGTATTAGGCAACCAAACCCGCCTGGCTTGTGGGCTAATCTCCACTATATGTTGATAGACCATACTTAATTAAAGAGTTTATTAAAGGGTCAGACTTTGGTCCAATGTCCAATGGCATTGGAGCCATTAAGATGGTGAAATGTGTCACCATCTGACCAGGTCTGGTGCATGCACTGGACCTAAACCAAGTACTTTATTAAAAGAGCCATAATCCCTAAACCTAATCGCAAGCATATATATTAAAAGGAAAACACAAAACAAGTCAAAGATCACAATACAACATAAAAGGTAACACATTAATACCAAATCAAACATATATTATTAAACATGGAGAGATAACAATAAAGTTAAACATGTAAGGAAAGATTTCATTCAAAACATATTATGGTCATATTGACTAAAATAAACATGGAAAACAATCTATCATAATTAATTAACCTACTTCTAAGAATTTAGAGTCAACAAAATCACAAAATACATGGAAATTAACTAAATTGTAGTGGTACTTTGGGTTAAGTGATGTGTTTGAGCTTGGTGAGAGAGTGCAATTAAGTGTGTGTGTGTGTGTGTTTAACAGTTAGTTTCTTAAAATAAATAACATAAATTTTTGCCTAATCTATGTTTAGGGTGCGTACACATAATCGACCTTGCGTAGATCGAAATCTTGTGTATGAAACCTCAATGATGCATACACATCCATAGCACAAAATATGGAAAGAAAATCACATTTAGATTAAAACAACTTAAAATATAAGAACATACAAAAAAGAAAATACAAAGGAAATACTAAGGACTAAACAAAATTATGCTATGGTCATATTAACATCATCAAGCAAAGTCATAACAATCAAATAAAACACATATGAATAGTTCTAAATATTATAACATATTAACTTGAAATTTAAGAACACAAGGAAACATGAAAAAAAAAATACTAAAAACAAAGAAAAATCAAATCAAAGTCAAATTAATAAACATAAAAGAAAGACATATTCATTAAACTAATTGAATATAAATCTACAAACAAACTATAACAAAAGATTCATGTGGATCGTAGTTAACAAAGTAAGAAATCACGGAAAGAATACGCACTTCACTTTAGGATCACAGATTTGAGGCTATTTAACATACTCCTCAGTGACTACAATAACAACTCTAGAGATTACAAAGGAATTAAATGAAGCTGCATACGTAGACTCACCAAGAACACTGATATTTGATTGCACAAATAACCCAACTTCAAATGGCCATAACTCACTCATTTTAAATCCAAACTGATAACTTTGTATTCAAATTGAAGCCTACAATGTCTTATTTCCAATAAAAAAAGTCTCATTCAAAAATGCATTATGGTTCAAAAGTTATGGTCAAAACAGGGACTAAAGTTTATTAATGGGTACAAAATAAGGTATTTACACTATACTATGAGAATCATTTTTAAAATGAATGTCTATTATTATTTTGAGTTTCAATTAGCTCAATTGGTAAAATCTCCTTTCGTTAAATAAGAGGTTTAGGGTTCAAACTTACCTACAACAAAAATCAATTAGTATCTTGACCTGATAATAAAGGACATCATCAAAATACCATAGGTTGAAATATTAACACATCTATAAAAATTAAAATAAATAAATAAATAAACCTATTATTATTAGGCAAAGTTTGGTTACAAACTTGAACTCCACTCAATATCTTTTTATTGAATGTTAATTTTGACAAATCTATCATTAGATTACATTTTCTTCTTATATCCTTCATGCTTGCAAAATTTCCAAAATATCAAATATCAATATTTATATCATCAATCAAATATTTAAATTTCAAGTTTTGTAGTCTAAAATTATGCATAAAAAATAAGGTTATAGATCGAATAGTAAATGACATCTAATTGTCTCAAGATCTAGCAAGCCCAATGTGATGTCAATCCGGCCCAAAAACTTTCCTAGAAGATAAAAATAATAGCCCATTATTTTAAAACTTTTTTTCATTATTATTGATAAAGTCAAATAGTCTTTATTTAGTGTCTCCTATGTTGAATCAAACTTTATGTTTTATTTCTCCTAGACAGACAAATATTTTATTGTGTTTCTAAGTTCCCAAGAGTCGTATCTGACTTTGGTCAGTTTAAGTGAATGTATTTATTATTATTTTCGTTTTCCTATGCTTGGGGGGTTGTTCCAAGCTATATTTAAGCCTTTTGGATGAATCAAATAAAAATCAAAGTGTAATTTCAAATTTAAAAATACCTTGTGTTTTTTTAGAAGATGGATTTCTTCTAAATTATCACTTATCCCTTGGGTGGATTCCTTTGGGTGGCGAGTAACGGTTTTTGTATCTCTTGGATAGTGTTAATTTGTATCCCATAAATTGGTGAGCCAAAATAGTTCAATATCCTTAGTTAAATTCCTTTGGGTGGTGTTATCTGTTTCCCTTTGAGTTTACTTTGGTGGTGAGCTTAGCTATCCTTTAAATTATTGAGTGTTTTTCTTATCCCATAAAACCGAAAATATAAAATATATTCATCTAGCCTGTTTCCATTTATCATATCGGTTAAGTTTGGGTTACCTCTTACGAATCTAGTATCAAAATTTGACATGTGTATAGAGACACCTTCAGCTTATTCGAAATCCTTACTGAAGGCCTTCGGAATTGTTTGGGTTGCACCGTTGGTGCCTTGCCTTTTCCTTTCATGTTTGCTTGGGAGGTTCTTTTACTCATAGTAGTCTGCAAATGGGTTTTGGGAAAAGGATTATGTCTTGAAATATTATTTTAAGAATAAACATTTTCATGTAAAGTTTCTTTCAAATTCATTTTTAAAATCCTTTCAACAATGTCTTTTTCTGAAATTTCTTTAAAATATTTTATAAGAAAATCATTTTTAAAATTTAAAGTGTATATAATAAAACAAACTTTTCTCTGTACACCTTTGTGCTCTTGCTGAGTAGTAGAGGTATTAGAGTAGTCATGATGAAGTCTGTCAAAGTGAGTGGAATTCAAAAAAAATTCAATATCTACCATGATTCTATCCATGTATGTATTACTATATATCTCATTCTATGAGAATATGTGAAATAAAGCTTCTCCATAAAGTCTTTCATCAACTACTGTAATAGTCTGGGGAAAATCTATCAAAAGCTTATAATTAACTTTTCCTGTGAAGAAATTAAATCTGTCTTTGTTCAAGAAATTACCACAATTAATGTTTTCTTTAATGATCAATAAAGGAGAATCTGTCAAGGCTTCTTTTATTAAAACTTCTTTTAATGAAACATCTATTATATTAGCATTTGAGGATACTATAAAGGGTGTAAGTATGTTATATATTATAATTTTGTTTGGTACATCTATCAAACTGTCAGTCCATTCATATTGGCTAAAAGAGAGCATAGTTTCATCTTTCATGTCTTTGTCTTTTCCATTAAATTATTTTTCACAAGGTGTTTGGACTATATGTTGGTGCTTATACAAAAAAGCAATGGGAGAATAAGATCAAATCTTTGTCTCTTTGTCTTGTTTAAATTTCTTTTTGTCATTTTTTGTCAATTGGTCATCAAGTGATATTTTTGTCTTTAAAGATGACAAACTTCTTTTAGTTCTATAGATTCTTTCTTTTTAGTATCTTTTAAGATAGTAACATTATTGAGGAAATCAATTTCTTTTGGGATTAAGGGTAAGATGAAATTAAAAGGTACATTAGTCAAGACCATAAAGGAATTTCTTAATACAACTTTGGAAGAAAGGTCTTTAATGACTTCAAAACATATACCTTTATTACAAATGTAAACATTAAGTAATTAATAATTAATTAACTCTTCTCCATTGGCCTGAATTAATATTTCAGAAGATTTTCCATAATATTTGGAAGGTATTAATCTTTCTTGTATACCATTCATGTTAATATCTGAGTCTATTAAAGCAATTTTTGTCAAAGAAAACTCTTTATTAATTATTAGAGTGATTTCTGTATGCCATTTTTGAAAAATTACTCTGTCAATTAAACTCAATAAATTCTATCTATTGCTATCAATTTTATTATTATTTGAAACATTAATATCTGTAACCTCTTTATCTGTAGGAGGATCAGGGGAGTTTGCCATCATTATGCCTGTTACGGGAGATTTTGTTAATGATTTAGGAAAATCTTTCAAGTTTTCTGCAATATTTTGATCATCTATGTCTGTGGAATTATCTTTTTTAATTTCTTTAATTTCTTGTTTTACTATTTTTGCTTCTGTCATTAAGTCTTGTAGAGTTACTGTTTTATATCTATGCCATCTTGTTTCTTTTTTGTCTTTTCTTTCTTATCTTTTCCTTTCTTAGCTTTTTCTCCTTTTTCACAATCCGTAGCATGGTGTCCATATTTCCTACACTTAATACAAGCAATAGGTATATCTATGGAATCTTTCAAATTTTATAAATAGTCTTTTTTATCTTTTAGGTGATTGGGTAGATTATCTATCAATTTCATTATTATGTCTTTTTGTTTTCTTTTTCTTTTATTGGCTTTAAGTGGGTTGGTTGATTTTAGTTCTTCCTTTTTCTTTACTTGGTCTATCTCTTTCTGCTAACATCAAACATTTCCATTAATTCATTTATTACATCTTTCTCAAATTCTAATTTACTGATTTGTTTAACAATTTTATTATGTCTATCACATTGATTTTTAGTATGTCCATATTGTTTACATTTATGGAAAATAGTATTTCTAACATGTCTGTCAGTTTTCTCATTATCTGATAACTCAGTAATATTTAAAACTGTTATATCTCTTTTTCTGTCTATATCTAAAGGTAAATTTAACATTTCTATCTTTTTAGCTAATTCTGCTAAACTATCATTTTGGGTATATATCATAGTTCTTTCAATTGATTTTAGTCTTTCATCAATTTCTTCCTTTAAACTATTACTCTTCTTGGAACTATTATCTTTCTCTTCTTTGTCTTCGTCAATTATATCTAGCTTCTTCTTTTGTATTATAGCACTAGGATTCTTTTGTATTGTTTCTATTATGTCATCTTTTCTATTATCATTTTCTTGGCTTTCTATAGAACTTCTTACTTTCACTACGTGACTATAGTCTTTTCTTTTATCAAAGTCTTTCTTGTTGTCTTCTTTATATTGCATTATTTCTATAGAGCTATTTTGTTTCTTTTCTGTCAAAATTGTTTTTAATTCTCTATCATCTTTTCTACTATTTATATGCCTATTTTTCTATTACACTATTCCTTTCATTATGCCAATTATCTGTCATGGTCTTTGTTAAAGGTGATCTATGACGAGGTTCAAATTCTCTTTCTCTTTCTGAATTTAAAGCTTTCATTTTTTCATAGAGGTCCAAAAAACTATCATTTTTTCTTTCTACTATAATGGATCTTTCAATATTTTCTAAAGATTCTAATTTTTTATTAATTATATCTAAAAAACTATTATTGTGTCTATCAATCTGTCGGTTGATTTTATCTCCTATTAATGTATTCCAATTATTTGTGTTACTATTATAGTCATTATAGTTATAATCATCAGTATCACTGTCAGAATCAGAATCTGTTTTATAATCCATATTATTATTTAACCAATCATTGTCTATATCTCTTATGCCATATCCTTCATCATAATCTATATCATCATAGTCCATGTTTCTTATTAGTGTGTGCCTAACCTAAGTGTGAACAAGCAAACAAATGATGAGTTGATAAACGTATTTATTCTACCTCCTCGAGAAACTCCATTGCGGGACCACCCAAACACACGCCTGTCCGTCGACTAACAAAAAACGGGCTAACCAACGTGAAACTATGGTTTGCCAACGAGTCTTGAGGCTGACCAACACTAACAAGGAGCAAGTTGTGGCTATGCAGTAATATATGTTCCTAGTAGTACCATAAACTACCCAAGAGAGAAACAGCAGTAATATGAAAGCATAAACAATGATAAAATAGATGATAAAAAAGAAAACATCAAAATAGATATATTCAAAATAAGTTAAAACAGAGTATGAAATATGAAAACTGAAACTAGTAAAATCTTACTTGAAACAAACTTCTGTCTTTGTTACAAGCTTGAAAATAAAACACTGTCTGAAGAGTTACAAGATTACACAGTAAAAGCTGTCTTAGAAACTGAAGGGTTACAAGATTATATATGTCTGAAGGGAAGGGTTACAAGATTACAAGACGGGAAGGATTACAAAAGTCTTTCTGGAGGGAGAGAGAGCTATCTTGGACCTAAGCTTTGAACCTTTAAACTGGACCTAGAATCTGAACCTATCTTCTGTCTTCAAAGTCTGTCTATTTATAGATGAAGTGAACCATGGTAAGTCTTCAAAAGTAACCTAAGTTAGTAAAGTTAACTCAAGTTAATCTGTCGGTGGAAACTTGTAGAATACTGTGACTATTGATGAGCAGTAGTCTGTCTGGGAATCTATCAGTTTCTTTTCACGCATGCTAGTAAACAGCAGGTGCATGTAAGTAAACAGTAGTATAGTGACTTATAATCATCTATCTGTATCTATCTGGAATATCCTGGATCTGTCTTGAAGCTATTCATGCATGCTGTTGAATAGTGATCTATTGCAGTGAATAGTGATCTATCATGGATGAATAGTGATCTGTTGTTGTAGTTGTCCGTCCTTTCTGGATCTGTCTGTTAATAGCTCTTGTAATAATCACTACTTGAATACACTATCATTGCTAGCCTTGTATTCTGAAGGGGTGTTGTCTCAATTGAGACACCTTCATGCCCTATTTGAAATCTTTAATAAAGATTTCTATTTTGGCAAAATTTGGTCTGAGAATTTAGCCTTAGGATGGCTATCTTGCTTACCAGGCAATTGACTGTTAATTTTAAAATTAACAAATTAATAGTGCAAGTACGCCTTAGCTAAAGGCTTTCATGCAATTGATGATCAAATCTAGCATTGTAGTTTCAAATATTTCTGAGGGGGTATATCCAAAGAGTTTTTATTAGAAGGTTTTCTATTTTTGAGAGGGATTCAAATATTTCTGAGAAGGACTTTGTTAAATTGAGTGAAATCTTAGCATAAATTTTTTTTGAAAACAAACTTTAAATAAACTTTTTGAAAATAATCTTTTTGAAAACAAATTTTAAATAAACTATATATTTCAAATAATATGTGAAAGTTCAAAATGGGTATGAAACACCCTTGAACGTTTAGACCCCAAAAAACAAAATTACCAATTCAAGCTTTATATCAAACAATTAATGTGCGGAACATGATAACAAGCTTATAACAGAATTGATAAAAAATCTAAACCAAATATAAACACATCCACAACAGTAAATATAAGGCAAAGATAAAGAGAAGGAAGATGCAAACACACGGACAACACACGATGTGTTATCGAAGAGGAAACCGAAGTCCTCGGCGTAAAACCTCTCCGCCGCCCTCCAAGCGGTCAAATAATCCACTAAAGAATGTAGTTGGGATACATGAACAGCAGAAGACCCTCCAAGCCTAATCTACCCAAGTACCTAAGCCCTCTAAGCTTCTTGCTCCAACGAAGTTGCGCCAAACCTTTTTCTTCTATAGCTTACCGGATTCCGCTATAGCCCATAGCATCAACCAATATGAATTGGTCCCTTCCTAACTGCTTCCCAAAGCACCAAATAAACCTTCTCACAGATATGGGTATGGTGAGAAAAGGATTTGGTCAATAACCTCTCAAGGATTTATCAATGGAAAGGAAGATAGTAGAGGAATTTGTAGAGTCTCTTAGATGAAGATTGGGGATGAGGCAATCTTGTTTTTCTCTAGGGTTTTCTCTCACAAAATTCTCTCTGGAAGCTCTCTCAATTTAGTGGGTATAAGGGTCTATATATAGTGAGGTGAGATGAGAATACGAAGAGACAGTTTTTTGCCAAACAAGGTAAATTGGCGGCTTGGTCTCGCGGCTTGTCCAAGTCGCGAAATCAAGTCGTGACGTAACGGCCTGGCCAGCCTGGGACTTTTGTCTTGTAGTACAACAGCTGGCGCAACCCTTCAGCTTCCCTGCGTGCATCTCACATGCCTGAAGTTGGCGACTTGCAGCCGCGAGCCACCCGCAAGTCCTAGCCGCGAAGCTCTGCTTCTTTGCACATACTTGAGCTTTTCTTCACATCTTCTCACACAAACTACCCTTACAATAATCCCACCTAAATACAGGGTTACTAAGTGCTTAAATTACAAGCAAATTGGCACGGAATAAAGCCAACAAGATGGTTGATAAATTTCAACCTTATAATCTCCCCCTTTGGCTATTCCGTGACAAAACCCTAAAACAAACTCTAGACTTAACGCGTGAGTTGGGAACAATTGGAAAACTCACTCACACCTAACTCTAGAATCTGCGAAGCTTTAGAACCATAAGAACAAGTAATTCCTGAAACACAACAACACAATAAGTTCATTGTATACAGAAACTTGTAATGCATATGGAGCAAGCACAATGCGATCATGCACAATGGAATAAAGCAATAAACCATGGCAAGACCAAAACAAGTAATCACTATAGCCAAGTGATCACAATGCTCATTCACACTTGGAATGAACATCCGGACATTCAAGATAATAAACACAAGGTAAATCGCTTGAATGACCAACACTCAACCAATGCACAGTACATGAAGTATGTGCATCTAGGAAAAATCCTACAAGGGGACAAGAGTGACAGTACTTAGAAGAAAATGCAAGACATTTAGTTGGAAGTACTGATTTAACAAAGCACAAAGGCTGCATAAAGCATGGCACAAACCACAAAGGCCTACAAACTGTGCATAAGAACAAACCCTTAAAGCTTACAGAAGCAACATGGGTACAAACATAAACAGAAACCTTTACAACCTACAAAGGTACCAGGTACAGACAGATAATAAAAAGTACTTCCCTTATCATATCACTCCCCCTATCATGAATCATAGGAGCTGTGATGAACTTGGAACATAAATACCTGTAACCTGAAACACTTGCACAAAACACATTAGACCCTCAAGGTAAAGCAAGTAATAAACAGACAAGTATAATGTAACAAGTAAAATTGCGATAAAAAACATGATGTGAAACATGTGAGCAACTTGATCAAACACCAAACACCAAGACAAAGTTTTCTTATTAACACAATGTCTTCTTCCCCTTGGTATATGCATCTCCCCTATGGAATATCTCTCCCCCTACGAATGTGCACGAGAAATGAAATTTCTCCCCCTAAGAATGTGCACAAGAGTCATATAGAAATGACAAAACTTTCCGGTATACTACTCTAGAGTATACTCTCCCTCTTTTTGTCAGGAATAGACAAACGGTCAAGGAGAAACGAGGGCAAGAGATGAAGGTATGAACAATGACAATGATGCATAAGGGGTGCAATGATGCATGAGAAAATGAAGCTCAGACCTAAGACGAAACAAAATGCTACAAAGCATACGGTAAACATGACATGCTAGGATGAAGAAACAAGGTATAAACCAATGCATGACAAGGATAGCAAGGTGTGTGCAAGAGGTGGCAAAGTGAAATGCATGACCAATGCATGGAGAATGCACATGTGGGGTAAGGTGTGTTAAATACACAACCAATGAACCAAACATGTTCCTAATGAGAAAACATGAGAAACCCCAAAGTTTGATACTCATCGGAGTCCAAACAAGCGAGAAAATGCCTAAGAGACATTTTATCAAACACCTAGCATGCACACTATGAGTAACAATGTGAAACAATGCATGAATATCATGAAATCCACCCTAAATACATGCTGTTTTTGCCACAAGGGGCCAACAACCAAAGCAAATCAACAAAAGAAACCAATTCCATTCACAAATTTAACAAAAATAAAGTTTTCCCAACCCCTATGATGAAAATCCCTACCAAGAGCACAAAACTCTCCAAAACATAGTCTAAGGATCAAAATTAATGAAAATAGTTCATAATTACCTTAGAGATGTTAATGGAATGAAAAACCATTCAAATTAATTGGGTTTTGATGTAGAAATATTGAAAGAGGGGTTTAAAAGAGAATGGGAGAGGTTTAAAACAGTTTTCCCACGAAAAACACTTTAAAAAGCTGTTTCTGGGCGTTTCGTGACTGGGTGAGTCGCGAGATGAGTCGCGAAAACGATTTTCATGAAATTTTCTAAGTCTTTTTCGCGACTTGAGTGCCCACCCGCGAGTAAGCCGTGAGTAAGTCGCGAATCTCTCTGCCAGAGATCCAAAAAATGCGAGGAAAATGAATTTTTCCAGTTTCGCGACTCGCAAGTTAGTCGCGAAAAACTCTGATACTTGTTTTTCAACACCAAAACATGTTTAAACAATGAAAAACAATGTAAGCACTAACCAAGAACACAAAGAGTGATAAAAATCACTTCCAAAAACATATAAAATGATCAAAAATCTTTTTGGATTGATCCATATAAAGTTGAGCACACACACATCACATTTAAACAAGTACAATCGAACAAATGAATAAGGCATTCATTGAACATTAGGCATGTGTGTTGTGTGTGCGTATCAAGTGTGGAATAGTCCATAGTCTAGAGTGAAGCTTCAATGATCAATTCAATCAAGTCATACACAGCTAGTACTAAGTCAAGTGGTCTATCTCAATTATAGAAATGAACATATATGACCTCCCACAAGAAAATGATTACATATCTTTGAAACTTTTCATTTGGCTTCTTTACAATTCATAACATTTGATCATTTTGAATCAATATATCTCATTTTAAGATCGATGCTTGAAATTTTTGATATTTCAATTTGATGAACAAGCCTTTGGCTTTTGGGGCATCATATATTTTATTTTAGTCGCTTTCCCTTTTTCCTAGTCAAATACTAGTATGTGCGACAGGCTTTTGCAGCTCTATATCTCTTTTCATTTGGAGATTTACATTTAGAGAGCTTTTTTAAGCATAAACAACAAAATAAAGAGTGGGAAGATATATAGGCACAAGTCTGTGCATGTATCAAAACCAACATGACTATTAACTAATCATTCATGACAAGCTTGAAGATCGATTTACAACAATCACACAAAGATGTCAAGATTTTTCCCACAAAGATATAAGTGCATAAAGAACAAGCTAAGCTCGTAAATGCATAAAGCCATTTGTACGAAGGTACAAGGCAAAACTCACATGTGATATGTGCTCAAACATATACGATCAAACTTTTTGAATTTTTCACTTTTTATGTGGTTTTGGATTTTTACTCACACAAAACAAAGACATAAAAGTAAGATCAAAAACAAAACAAACCAATGCAGAAAAAAATGCATGATGCACAAATGTATGACAATGAAGCATCTAATGCATGAAGGGTCCTACAAAGATCGAAAGAATTAGATCAAGGACCAAAAGAGCAAAAACTCAACCATAGGAACCATTCCTCATCCAAACAGAACGATTGTTTGGAATGAGTGTCTCAAGAGAAGTGAGACGAGGGTTGGAAGAATGAGAACCGGAGATGCACATAGTCAAGGAGTTAAGAGCATTAAACATTTTCTTAATCAACATGCTATTTTCACTCAAAATCGGTTTACTCTTTTTAGCACAACTTCCAAGAAGTTCAAGTTTCTCTTTTCTTTTGATTCTTTTAAAAGCATGAAACTTAGAGCATTGAGGTCTTAGATGACCAAAGACACCACAATGGTGACAAACACTGTGTTTAGGTCCACTAGGCTTTTTGGGAAGGGATCTAGCAACATGGTTTTGTTCTCTCTTCAACTTATGACATTGAGGTCTTATATGACCAATCACACCACAATGGTGGCAAGTTGGAACAAACTTAGATCCATCCAAAGCCTTAGGTTGAGACCTAAATGGAGGCTTTGATTTAATAGCCTTTCTCTCCACCTTTTGGTTTCTTTTATGTGGAGGAATGTACAACGATTTGTCCTTAGAGGTAGAACACAAATTAGGCACAAAATCGGATACTACAACATGATTGCAACATATATTATCATTCATTTTATCAATAGGTTCAGCAATCAAACACTTGGCATGCATCTTAAGAGATTCATTTTCACATTTAAGATCATCTACAAGTTTGTTAGACAAAACAAGTTTAGCATCCAAGTCCATATTCAAACATTCAAACTCTTTCAGCTTTTCAAGAGAAATTTCAGCAAGTTTTTTATATTTCTCAACCAATTTGTTGGATTCATTAAGCTTAGCAATCAAATCATCATTTTCACAAAATAACTTGCTCAAATTCTTTTGAAATTTCTTAGCCTTTTTCTTGAAGAGTTTGTCATTTGGAATATCAATAACATCCAAAGATTCATGTAACATAGCATCACAATCATGAGGATTATCACTCATAGGGGCATTTTCACAAACACGTGGCATGTTACATTCATCACCAACCAAATCATATAAAGAGGCATACAAAGCACAATCCATGGCAATACACAAGGGGTCAAGGATCACACTTAGGTATTTAAACCACAACAAGTGTACCCGCTCTGATACCAATTGAAAGTTCAAAATGGGTATGAAACACCCTTGAACGTTTAGACCCAAAAAAAAAAAATTACCAATTCAAGCTTTATATCAAACAATTAATGTGCGGAACATGATAACAAGCTTATAACAGAATTGATAAAAAATCTAAGCCAAATATAAACACATCCACAGCAGTAAATATAAGGCAAAGATAAAGAGAAGGAAGATGCAAACACACGGACAACACACGATGTGTTATCGAAGAGGAAACCGAAGTCCTCGGCGTAAAACCTCTCCGCCGCCCTCCAAGCGGTCAAATAATCCACTAAAGAATGTAGTTGGGATACATGAACAGCAGAAGACCCTCCAAGCCTAATCTACCCAAGTACCTAAGCCCTCCAAGCTTCTTGCTCCAACGAGGTTGCGCCGAACATTTTTCTTCTGTAGCTTACCGGATTTCGCTATAGCCCATAGCATCAACCAATATGAATTGGTCCCTTCCTAACTGCTTCCCAAAGCACCAAATAAACCTTCTCACAGATATGGGTATGGTGAGAAAAGGATTTGGTCAATAACCTCTCAAGGATTTATCAATGGAGAGGAAGAGAGTAGAGGAATTTGTAGAGTCTCTTAGATGAAGATTGGGGATGAGGCAATCTTGTTTTTCTCTAGGGTTTTCTCTCACAAAATTCTCTCTGGAAGCTCTCTCAATTTAGTGGGTATAAGGGTCTATATATAGTGAGGTGAGATGAGAATACGAAGAGACAGTTTTTTGCCAAACAGGGTAAATTGGCAACTTGGTCTCGCGGCTTGTCCAAGTCGCGAAATCAAGTCGCGACGTAACGGCCTGGCCAGCCTAGGACTTTTGTCCTGTAGTGCGACAGCTGGCGCGACCCTTCAGCTTCCCTGCGTGCATCTCATGTGCCTGAAGTTGACGACTTGCAGCCTGGGACTTTTGTCCTGTAGTGTTTCCAAAATATTAGTACATATTCCATTGTTTGTCGTGGAAAAAGGATAAAGTAAAGCCAAAAAAGGATTCCCTAGAATAACTTTAGAGGGCAACTTTTCTACTAAGAAGAAAGGTGTTCTGAAATTGATTCCATTATTATATATGTATGTCTTTTTCAATTTATTACTTATTTTAAGTCTATCACCATTAGCTTAAGTTAATCTGTCTGTTGTTGATTCATAATATTTGGAAGGTATTAATCCTTCTTGTATGCAATTCATGTCAGCACCAGAATCAACAAGTGCAAAAACTGTTAACGAGAATTCTTTATGAACAACCAAAGTTATTTCGGTATACCATTTTTGAAATATCATTCTGTCAATTATATTTAAAAATTCATCTTTATGAAAACTTTTATCCGTATAATTATTTCTGTCAGGAAGAGAGGACTCTGTCAAGAATTTATTATCATATCTAATTCTATCCTTTACACTAATTACTTGTGCGGCTATCTGATCAATCATGTCTTTTAAAATGAAATTTTCTGATTTTAATTCTTTTATTTCTTTTCTTAGATTATTGATATCTGTCTATAAATCTATTACCATTACAGGTTTACTAGGTTTAAATCTATCAGTTATTTCTGCATAATTATAGGTTGACTTATAATCTTTCAAATCTATTTCAAATCTGTCAGTTTGAGTTAAAGATTCTTTTAATTTAGACAAATAATCCATCTTAGACTGTAAATCTGGAAGTTTGTCTATTAAATCCATTATTATATCTTCTTGTTTTGTTAAAACATTTGTTTTTAATTTTCTTTTACAATAACAGTTATCAGGATTATTGCAATTACATAATTTAACTTTTCCATTATTTGGAGAAATATCTGTTGATGATGAGGTGATATCACAATTATCTATCTGGTGAATTTCATTATCTGTTTCATCACTATCTGTCTGTTCTAGTATACTCATTAATTTATCTTTTAACTTTCCTGATATGTCAAGTTTATTTATCTTTCTTTGAAAATTACAATATCTACTAGTGTTTCCCTTTTTACCACATTTGAAGCAAATAATGTCATTCTCTCTATATCTATCATGTTTCTTTCTTTTGGACTCTTCTTTCTTTTCTTTAGACCTACTTTTACTATATCTTCTATTATTGGTTTTATATTTATCAACATCTTTCTTTTCTTTCTTTCTTTTCCTGGAGGGAGCAATCAATGGATCAAAGCCATATTGCTCACAAAAAGTTCCTAGCTCCTTTTTAGCATATCTTTTTTCTTTCTCTATTTGATTTTTTAGCCTTAAATCATTACACAGTTATAGACCTGTTTTATTGATTGAAATAAGGTAGACCAGTAATTATTGGCTATATCAAGTCTAACTTTTGAGCAAAGAAATAAGGTAGACCAGTAATAAATTTTTCTTTCCAGTAGGATTGTTGACAGTCATTTCTACTTAAAACTTTTAAAATAAAAACATCTTTGTACCATCTTTCTTTATATTTATTAGGATCTCCAACAAAATGCTTAGTTATAATAAAAATTAAAGTATTAACTGCATCTTGTGAAGGTTGTCTATTTGTCATTATAACACTTCCATCTGTTTCTCTTTTAATAGCTATCAATATTTGATTTCAATCGTCATTATTTAAATAGTGATCCCACCAACCTTTCAATTGGCCAGTAAAACCAGTGACAATTAAATAGGCTATCTGGTGGTTTTGTTTTCCATGATTCTTATAAACATCAGTGAGCAAAGTCATTTCATGTAAAGAATTTATTATTTCATATTCTGACATTCCATCAATATTCCATTCATAAATCAAATCCGGTGAATAAGATGAATTAACAAAAGTATGTCTTTCTTCAAACTATAAATCAGGAGGAGTAGGTTTAGGATACCAATTCTTTTTAGGGTATATTTCCTCAATTCTTCCTTTTTTACGATCTTGCGATGAAGATGATAAAGTTAATTTAAAAATTTGTAATTTATCAATAAATTGTGATTCTAAATTATCTATATCTAATGAATCTATTAAATCTGTCAATTGATTATCTTTTGAATCTTCATCCTCTGAAGACTCAGTTCTTCCTATTGTATTTAACGTCATATTTTTGTTTTTTAGTGGGTCTATGTCTTTTTGGGATTCCAATTTCATTAAATCTAACTTCTTATTTATTTCATCAAGTAGATTATCCGTTTTCTCTGTCATGGGTCTCTTTAAAGGTGATCTAAGGTGAGGAGGTATTTCATGAGGGATAAACAAAGGAGTATTAGAATTTTCATTTTTTATGGAAGTAGAAGGGGGTGTTATTCTGTCTTCTATGTCTTGTAACTTTTGACCAATTGATTTTAGATATATATTAGTATAATTATTCTGTTGAATTATACTATCTAGGTTCTTATTATCATCACTTAGACTATGTCTTTTAATAGGAGTAGCCAACACTTTGACTCCATTATTTTGATTCAATATAGTTGATTCAAAGGGTGGATAATTTTGGTACACTTTGGTGTGGGGGCAATGGCCTGTAGTTGCCATTGTTTAGGAAGGTTTATGTCTTTCCATTGTATCTGTTAGGGTACGCAAAGTCTATTATTTGGGGTTGAGGCTTGAAGAAGGAGAGTATGTCCTTTAGGGGATGGTTCAACCATGGATTGAGGGTCAAGGGTGGTTTTCATAAGTTTATAATAAATCCTATAAATAATAGCTAAAGGTTCTAAGCCTTCTTTCATATAATAACCATCTGTTTTTACATTCAAAGTTAAAGCATCCATAATATTTTTGTCAGATAAACTTAAAGCAAAATTAGGATAACAATTAAAATATACTGGTCCATTATGTAAACTTGTTTCCATCATTCCTAAAAGTGAGTCATTAAATCTTAAATGTTTGTCATCTCTTAAACAAAGTAAAACACTTGTATTTAAAACTTCTCTTATTAATGGTTTTACAGCTACCTGTACCAAACCAACATGTAAAAAGGCATATTTTTCTCTATGTCGTTTAATTGAGTCTTTAAATCAATGTGATAGACATAATAAAATTGTTAAACAAATCAGTAAATTAGAATTTGAGAAAGATGTAATAAATGAATTAATGGAAATGTTTGATGTTAGCAGAAAGAGATAGACCAAGTAAAGAAAAAGGAAGAACTAAAATCAACCAACCCACTTAAAGCCAATAAAAGAAAAAGAAAACAAAAAGACATAATAATGAAATTGATAGGTAATCTACCCATTCACCTAAAAGATATAAAAGACTATTTACTAAATTTGAAATATTCCATAGATATACCTATTGCTTGTATTAAGTGTAGGAAATATGGACACCATGCTACAGATTGTGAAAAATGAGAAAAAGCTAAGAAAGGAAAAGATAAGAAAGAAAAGACAAAAAAGAAACAAGATGGTGTAGATATAAAACAGTAACTCTACAAGACTTAATGACAGAAGCAAAAATAGTAAAACAAGAAATAAAAGAAATTAAAAAAGATAATTCCACAGACATAGATGATCAAAATATTGCAGAAAACTTGAAAGATTTTCCTAAATCATTAACAGATTCTCCCGTAACAGGCATAATGATGGCAGACTCCCCTGATCCTCCTACAGATAAAGAGGTTATAGATATTAATGTTTCAAATAATAATAAAATTGATAGCAATAGACAGAATTTATTGAGTTTAATTGACAGAGTAATTTTTCAAAAATGGCATACATAAATCACTCTAGTAATTAATAAAGAGTTTTCTTTGACAGAAATTGCTTTAATAGACTCAGATATTAACATCAATGGTATACAAGAAAGATTAATACCTTCCAAATATTATGGAAAATCTTCTGAAATATTAATTCAGGCCAATGGAGAAGAGTTATTTAATTATTAATTACTTAATGTTTCCATTTGTAATAAAGGTGAAGTCATTAAAGACCTTTCTTCCAAAGTTGTTTTAAGAAATTCCTTTATGGTCTTGACTAATGTACCTTTTAATTTCATCTTACCCTTAATCCCAAAAGAAATTGATTTCCTCAATGATGTTACTATCTTAAAAGATACTAATAAAGAAAGAATCTATAGAACTAAAAGAAGTTTGTCATCTTTAAAGACAAAAATATCACTTGATGACCAATTGACAAAAAATGACAAAAAGAAATTTAAACAAGACAAAGAGACAGAGATTTGATCTTATTCTCCCATTGCTTTTTTGTATAAGCACCAACATATAGTCCAAACACCTTGTGAAAAAGAATTTAGTGGAAAAGACAAAGACATGAAAGATGAAACTATGCTCTCTTTTAGCCAATATGAATGGACTGACAGTTTGATAGATGTACCAAACAAAATTATAATATATAACATACTTACACCCTTTATAGTATCCTCAAATGCTAATATAATAGATGTTTCATTAAAAGAAGTTTTAATAAAAGAAGCCTTGACAGATTCTCCTTTATTGATCATTAAAGAAAACATTAATTGTGGTAATTTCTTGAACAAAGACAGATTTAATTTCTTCACAGGAAAAGTTAATTATAAGCTTTTGATAGATTTTCCCCAGACTATTACAGTAGTTGATGAAAGACTTTATGGAGAAGCTTTATTTCACATATTCTCGCAAAATGAGATATATAGTAATACATACATGGATAGTGTAGGGTCAATTTTTGTAGCCCAAGCCCAAAAGGTATGGATTAGGGGCCCAATGAACCCAAGACAGTGAATTTGTAGAGAGAGGGTGAAAAAGCTGGGCTGGACGTGAATTAGACAAGAGTTAATTATGGTATTCAGGGTGAAATAACATAAAAACACATTTGAAAAGCTCAACAAATGGATGTCCGAAGAGGCATATTATTGAATGGAAGGTGATTACAACTCTTAGAGCTACAGTAGAATTATTCTCTCCTTCTCTTTTTCTTTCTTCTCCCCCCTATTATCAGAGGCCTATTCTCTTTATATAGCACCCACTCCCATAATCTTCATCGTCCACTTGTTCTTCATCTGAGCGTCCACTTGAGTATATGTCCCATCAGGTATCTTCTTTAGCTCTCTGTGAGTGGTGATAGCTGAGATTATACTATTCAGGGGTCTTCTCCACATTAATGCGGCCAAAAAAGCAGCTGCAGTACATTTAATGTGGTGGTTGCAGCTTGTCTTCTAGATATTTTTCCGTTCCTATCATTTCCATGCGTGTCTGATGTCCATCCTTATCATTAGAATTGTTGGGAAGATGACTTGAACCACCCAGACATCTGTTTGACCAAAACTATTTGTATCCGAGGATAATGATCTCTTCAGACTGCACCCCTCGTTCGCCTCCAGGTATATTTCTTAAACATGGACTCCTTCTTGAACATTTTCCTCTCTTCGGACATATAGTAGTCTTCAAATAGGGCCATAGGCCCAATATATTAGGTTGGGCTTTCACCCCCCACAATAGCCCCTCAAAATTTTAGTTTTTCCCTCGCATCTGAGGAGAAAAAATAGGATTTTAACTTGTCACGAAATAGCAGTTTGAAACAACAAAAATATCTGAACTTACACGCGTGTGGGCATAGATGCAGGCACCTCATAAATGCTGCTGTCGTTTAAGTGTTCCCAAAGCACTATCTATTACTCCAGGCGGCGTTTTGTCTTTGGTATCCAACGGTGGGCTATTGATCCAACGGACATGATTCTTCCTCAGAATTTGGGCGGGATAACTCCTACTCCTTCGCTTGTCCCCATATAATGTCTCAGAAGAAGTTATTTCTTCTTTACTTCGCAAATTCTCAGACTACCCAGCAAAAACAAGCACTCAAATTCACTAAGTTCTTCCAATCACCAATCCTAATCCTTCCCAGGGTCTGTAAGAATTCTTCTGCGAGTTCAAAGATCGTTCTCCGATTTAGTTTCTGTAAGTTCTCATCTATTCAATCCTTTCGTCTCTCTTCGGCCAGCTTCCTCGGCCTTCGAATAGTCACTCCCTAGTTGTTGCGTTTAGCATTTCCCTTTTTCTGTTTAGTTGGGATGGGTAAATTTCAGTACATGGTGGATAGCCCTGCCCAGATAGAGGAGTTTAGGGCGGCATATCGCATACCTCAAAATGTGGGTTTGAGGTATTGCCCTCCAGAAAAAATACTTACAGATCGAAAAGAGGGTGAAGTGGTAATCCCCATCATCGCCTTTCTAGAGGGGGGAATGACTATCCCTATGGGTCCCATTACCCGTAATTACCTCCGAAACCATAGGCTTAACCCTGAACAATGTGCACCCGACGTCTTTAGGATCTTAGGGGCAGTTGATGATTTGAACCGTCATCTAGGATTGGGACTCACCTGGCTCGACGTGGTACACATGTATGAGTGTCATAGCCAGAAGGGGGCGGGGTACTATTTTAAATCCCGATCCGACGTTGTTAGGCTCTTCTCCTGCCTTCCCAAATCTAACAAAGGGATGAAAGACGACTATGTGATCGTCTCGGGCGCGTGGCATGACGGTCTTCACTGTCCGACCAAACCAGGAGAGCCAGGTGGGATACCCTAGATTTAGGTTCACTAACAGTAGATTTAGGATCTCCATTTTTTAACAATTTTGTCTTCTCTTTGCATCATTATTTTCAAGTTTCTGACTAAGTTCTGTTGTGATGTAAACAGATAAAGATCACGTTTCTCCTCGGCTCAGTCTTTCAAACGTTGCCGCGCTCAATTATCTGCTACGATCGGAAATTTTTGTAAGCGAAGACGGGCAACTCTGGTCGGTTCCCCTTATCCTTGGTTACACGGCAAAACCGAAGGATTTTCAGCCGGTTGGCAACGCTATAAGACAGGGAGACTATCGCATCAACCGTATAGACGTTGCTCGGAAGGATTTCCTAGCACCATACGATCTTGCGCCCGTGCCACATCCAAACCCTCAGGCTGTGCCATTGCTCCTCCAGCCAATTCAACAGGTTCCTCTTGAACCAGCTGCGGCAGGGGAAAGAGTCGCTTCTTCAACCCCTTCACTTGACGAGCAGATTGATAGGTTCAAGTTTGAAGGAGAAGCTTCAGGAGGGGTTTAGGTGATACAGGTTTCAGACGCCGAGGAGGAAACCGACAGACATTCCGGTGTCCACCCTCCTGTTCTAATAACTGCTCTTCCCGAGGACTCTTCGGAAGAAGAAGATATGGCGGATTTGAAGAACCTAATGAGAAATAGGGGTAAGAAAGCTGAGCCCAAAGGGACCGGTACGTCCCAACCAGCTGTGAATCTTCTTCCACCACCACCTCAGGTTCCTCTGGATCTCGGCGCCAAGCAAGTGCCAGATCCGAAGAAGAAGAGACCCCACATTGAAACTGATGAAAGGGAGGTGGTTCCTTCAAAAGGGTCCAAGCAACAAAAAGTGGTGAAAGACCACCGGAGCAAGAGGGCCTCATCTATTGAGAGCCGAGATGACCCTCATGTTGCTAATGTGCGCTGAGGGCCTCGCATATAGTCTCCCAAGCTGGAACTGGACGTTGCTCCTATTCCTTGGGATACTTCCCTCAGAAACTACGATGGGGGTAGGGCAGGTGTTGTTGCTGAGGCTTTGGAGCAGCCTCTACTCCTTCCAAAGGACATGGACTCTTATAGGCGCTTCAACCAACATGAGCTTTTCCTATCCCTTAAGAGGGATATAGCCATGGTAAGTGAACTGATCCGCTTAATTAAAGTGCTGACCCTTTTTTACTTACCCCTTCTCTTTGCTCTGTATTGAAATTTTTGTTATGTAGACTACCCAGCAGATTTACGTGGCCGAAGAGTGGAACGAGAAGTCCTATCTTGAAGCTCAAGCAGCAGCCCAATCTCAATCGGAGGTAGAAAAATCTCTGGGCAGCCTGAAGGAGGATTATTCTCTACTGTCCGAGCAGTTGAAAGACGTGACCAATCAAAGGAATAGCCTCAATGCTGGCCTCAAAAATGCTGAGAAGCAGGCCGAAGAGCAGCGTAATTTCCTGAACATGGCGGAGATCAACTTGGCGACAGAAAGGGAGTTGGTGAAAGGACTTAAGGCTGAACTTCAAAAAGCAAAGGAGAATGCCCGATTAGCCGAGCAGGACACTCAACTGGCCAAGGAGGCAATCGAGGCTGAAAGGAAAGCAGCACATCAGCTGGGGGTGGACGAGATCCAAATCCAGCTTACTGAACAATTTTCCTCAGTCAGCCGAGACTATTGCGATGTAACCTGGAGAAAGGCATTGGATGCTGCTGGAGTCCCTCCAGAGTCTGATTTGAGGCTACCTGGGAGTGTATACTACGACCCTGATATCCGAGAGCTCCCAGGGTCTGATCTCCCTCCTCCCACACAGCTCCAAGAGGCTTCGGAGCAATCCTTGGTCAGCCAAGTTCCTCCAATCAACCTTGAGGCCTCCAAGGAGTCTGGTCGGCCTGGTGATCAGAGCAAGCCAGCTGAGGCTCCCAAGGTATCTGGTCAGCCTGGTGATCAGAGCAAGCCAGTTGAGGCTCCCAAGGATAAGGGCAAAGTCTTGGGAGAAAAGAAAACCCTCCCAGACTCTAAGGACCAAGCCCCAGAAACTGCTGTAGCTCAGTCCAGTCAGGTTGCTGATCCTCTGGTCCCCCAGAAGAAGGCTTAGACAGTTAGGAGTTTTGATTTTGTATTTGTGTTTGTCTTTCTTTCATGTAAGGGATTGTAAACTGTTCTCTTTTGATTAATGAAACCATTTCCCTTTTACTTCTGGTGTCTTCGTTACATATCTTATGATTTATTACTGCTGCAAATTGTTGTACTTTGTAATTACGGTAATGTAGGTAAACTTAACTATCATATCATGCAGGTGATGTAAACAACCAAAATTGGTACTAAAAAGAACAGTTAGTATAAGAATTACTAACAAGCAATGAAAGCAACGCGCGATTATGGAAATTTCACAGGTTTTTTTTTTCAAATATACACAGAGAGTGTTATTACCCCTTGGCTCTGAATTAAACATAACTAAGGAGGCCTATCATAAGTTAGAGTTAATTTAAATGCCTTCGATAATTTCAAGCATGGCTCATTATAAAATTAAATTTCGATAATAATAACTGTATGGAGGTGTTGACTAACCTATATCGTCTGGTCCGAGGACCGCAGGCAGAACTGGATTCAAGTTTAAACACTTAGAGAGCCTTGAAGGAGTGTTAACTAACCCAAATCATCTAGTCCGAGGACTACATGCATGATTGGATTTAAGTTTAAACACTTAGAGAGCCTTGAAGGAGTGTTAACTATCCAAATCATTTGGTCTGAGGACTACAGGCATGATTGGATTTAAGTTTAAACACTTAGAGAGCCTTGAAGGAGTGTTAACTAACCAAATCATCTGGTCCGAGGACTACAGGCATGATTGGATTTAAGTTTAAACACTTAGAGAGCCTTGAATGAGTGTTAACTAACCCAAATCATCTGGTCCGAGAACTACAGGCATGATTGGATTTAAGTTTAAACACTTAGAGAGCCTTGAAGGAGTGTTAACTAACCAAATCATCTGGTCTGAGGACTACAGACATGATTGGATTTAAGTTTAAACACTTAGAGAACCGTGAAGGAGTGTTAACTAACCCAAATCATTTGGTCCGAGGACTACAAGCATGATTGGATTTAAGTTTAAACACTTAGAGAACCGTGAAGGAGTGTTAACTAATCCAAATCATCTGGTCCAAGGACTACAGGCACGATTGGATTTAAGTTTAAACATTTAAAGAGCCTTGAAGGAGTGTTAACTAACCAAATCATCTGGTCCAAGGACTACAGGCATGATTGGATTTAAGTTTAAACACTTAGAGAACCGTGAAGGAGTGTTAACTAACCCAAATCATCTGGTCCGAGGACTACAGGCATGATTGGATTTAAGTTTAAACACTTAAAGAGCCTTGAAGGAGTGTTAACTAACCAAATCATCTGGTCCGAGGACTACAGGCATGATTGGATTTAAGTTTAAACACTTAGAGAGCCTTGAAGGAGTGTTAACTAACCAAATCATCTGGTCCGAGGACTACAGGCATGATTAGATTTAAGTTTAAACACTTGAGAGAATACTTCATATAACGAATTGGCATGTTGATTGAAGAAAATATTCGATTAATAATAGTACCTTTTGAGGTTATTTACATTCCATGGGCGTGGTACTACATGACTATCCAAGTCTTCTAAGAAATACGCTCCAATGCCAGCTCCTGAAGTAATACGATATGGCCCTTCCCAATTGGGTCCTAACTTTCCCCAAGCTGGGTTCTTCGCAGTGCCCACGACTTTCCTCAGCACCAAATCACCAGGTTCTAGAGGCCTTAGCTTGACGTTGGCATTGTAGCCCTGCCTGAGCTTTTGTTGGTAATGTGCCAGTCGAACCATTGCACTTTCCCTCCTTTCCTCAATTAGGTCCAAACTCTTCTCTAGCTACTCATTGTTGTCGGTCGGGCTGAACGAACTAGTTCTCAACGTTGGGAACCCAGTTTCCAAAGGTATGACAGCTTCAGCCCAATAGATCATTGAAAAGGGGGCCTCTACAGTAGACCTGCGAGGCGTAGTTCTGTAAGCCCAAAGTACATGTGGCAATTCCTCTACCCATTTGCCCTTCGCATCGTCTAGCCTCTTCTTTAAGCCATTTACTATGACCTTGTTGACAGCTTCTGCTTGCCTATTACCCTGGGGGTACGCAGAAGTGGAGTATCTGTTTATGATTCCCAGTTCACTACAATAATTCCTGAATGCTTTGCTATCAAACTGTAGGCCATTGTCCGAGATGAGAGTATGAGGAACCCCAAATCGAGTGACAATATTCTTCCACACAAATTTCTGTACGTTCACGTCTCTGATATTGGCCAGAGGTTCAGCTTCGACCCATTTGGTGAAATAGTCTGTGCCGACCAGAAGGTATTTCCTTTTTCCTGCAGCCTTAGGGAATGGTCCCATGATATCTAAGCCCCATTGGGCGAAAGGCCATGGGCTGGATAGTGGATTAAAAGTTCCCCCTGGTTGATGAATGTTTGGGGCAAATCGCTGACATTGGTCGCACTTTTTAACATACTCGTGGGCTTCTTTTTGCATGTTCGGCCACCAATAACCCTGAGTAATGGCTCGGTGAGCCAAGGATCTACCTCCAGTGTGGCTCCCACAGATTCCTTCATGCATAACAAGTACGGTCCTAAATAGGAGCGTTTGTATAGTTTCTGGTCCTCGGATAACTAGAACCTGGTCGCCTTCCTCCGAACTTTGTCAGCTTCCCCCTTTTCTTCAGGCAAAATATCCTCCTTCAGGAATTTCACTATAGGGTCCATCCAGCTGAATCCAGCCCTGATTTGGTGAACTTGAACTACTTCTCTTCTTGCTTCGGTAGGCCCATGCAAGTCCTCGACGAGGATAACTCTCGGCAAATTTTGTGCCGAAGAGGTGGCGAGTGTGGCCAAAGAGTCAGCATGTGCATTACCACTTCTGGGGATGTGCAGCAAACTGAAAGATTCGAACTCCGACTGCAGACATTTAACTCGGCCCAAGTATCTCTCTATTCTTTCATCATTCGCCTCAAACTCTCCTTGTACTTGCCCGACGACTAATCTCGAGTCCGAGAACAGCTCCACTAACTTTCCTCCCATTCTTCGAACTATAGCCATTCCCACCAGTAGAGCTTCATACTCTGCCTCATTATTTGTTGCCGAGAAGTTCAGCCTTAATGACTTTTCGATGATGATTCTTTCGGGGGATATCAGCACTAGCCCCACTCCAGAACCTTTCTGGTTTGCTGCACCATCTATGTACACTTCCCAATGGGAGGGGCTTTGTTGAGAGATCATGTCAACCGATTTTTCATCTATGTCCGACGTTGGCGTTACTTCTTCTAATTGGGGCTCCGTGAACTCGGCCACCAAATCTGCAAGGACCTGGCCCTTGACCGATGTGCGGGGCATATATTTGATATCGAAAGCCCCTAAGATCGTACCCCATTTAGCAATTCTTCCAGTGTAGTCAGCGCTCCAGAGTATAGCTTTGAGTGGGAGTTGAGTGAGGACAACGACCGTATGGGCCTGGAAATAGTGAGGTAGCTTCCGTGTACCAAGCACTACTGGTAGGATAGCCTTCTCTAGTGGCAAATAACGGATCTCGACTTCATGCAGCGACTTACTTACGTAATAAACTGGTCTTTGCACACCACAATCTGATCGTATCAACACCAAGCTCACCGCATAGGGAGCCACAGCAATGTAAGCAAACAATACTTCATCTGGCTCAGGACTGGACATGATTGGTGGCCGAGCTAGATAATCTTTAAGCTGCTGAAAGGCCAAAGCACATTCTTCAGTCCACTCGAATCCCTTCCACTTGTTGAGCAAAGAGAAGAAGGGCCGACACCTGTCTGCTGATCGAGAGATAAATCGATTCAGGGCAGCAGTCATTCCAATCAGCTTCTGAACTTCCTTGGGATTCCGAGGAGCTTGTAAATTGTTGATGGCCTTTATCTGGTCGGGGTTAACCTCAATTTCCCTGTGATTCACCATGTACCCCAAAAACTTGCCAGACCCCACACCGAATGAGCACATGGAAGCATTTAGGCGCAGCTTGTACTTTCTAAGGACTTCAAAGGTACCTTCAAGGTCCTTCACATGCTCAGCAACAATCTTGCTTTCCACCACCATGTCATCTATATAAATCTCGATATTTTTACCCAGCTGTGGCTCAAACATCCTCGTCATCATTCTTTGATAGGTAGATCCCGCGTTTTTCAAGCCAAATGACATCACCTTATAGTGGTAGTTACCAATAGGGGTGATGAAAGCAGTCTTCTCCTGGTCATCCAGGGCTAGTGGTATCTGGTGATAACCTTGGAAAGCATCCAGGAAGCTCATCCGAGGGTGGCCGACAGTGGCATCCACTAGCTGATCAATTTTTGGCATAGGGAATGGATCTTTAGGGCAAGCCTTATTTAAATCAGTGAAGTCCACGCATACTCGCCATTTCCCACTCTTTTTCTTCACCACCACAGTATTTGCCAGCCACTCAGGATAAAAAAACCTCTTTAATAGCTCCAGCTTGTTTGAGCTTTGCTACTTCCTCTCTTACCGCGTCAGCATGTTCCTTGGACGGGCGCCAAGGAGGCTGCTTCTTAGGGGTGATCAGTGGGTTTACCTTCAAATGGTGACATATGAATTATGGATCCACCTCTAGGGCTTCGTAAGCGTTCCAGGAGAATACGTCAAGGTTTCTCTTAAGAAATTCTACTAACTCCTCTTTCTCCTGCAGAGGTAGCTGAGATCCAACTTGAAAGAATTTTGCTGGATTGTCTCCGATGGTGACTTTTGTCAAATCATCGCACTTAGCGCTCTCGTCCGGATCTTCGACGGGCAATTCCTGAGACTTTAACTGCTATAAACCCCTTTCGGCCTTAGACGAGGATTCGGCTTCGGGCTCATGTTGGATGGCAGCCACTAAGCACCGTCTCGCTGCGGACTGATCTCCTCGGATCTCACAAACTTGTCCTTCAGATGGGTACTTGACTTTCTGATGCAAAGTAGAGGAAACAGCCCCTAGTGTATGTAGCCAAGGTCTAGCCACGATTGCTGTATAGGGCGAATACACGTCTACAACTATGAAATCCACCCCTACCACCTCTGAGCCGGTCTGCACAGGTAATCGTATCTGGCCCTTCGAGGTGACAACCCTTCCTTCAAAACTCATCAGGGGGGAATCGTAAGGTGTTAAGTCCTGAGGTTTTAGGCCCAGCCCCTTGTAGAGATCAGGATACATTACTTCTACCGCGCTATCCTAGTCCACCATTACCCTATTCACATCATATCCTCCAATTCTGAGGGTAATTACCAAAGCATCATCATGGGGTTGGATGGTCCCGATCTTGTCCTCGTTTGAGAACCCTATAATCAGTGGAGCACCCGACTTAATTCTCTTTGGACCGTGGCCGAACTCCCCTGTGGGTGATCGGACTACCGACATAACCTTTAATGGCCAAGATCCTGTTCTTCCCGGGGCGGCGAAGACGACGTTAATAGTTCCTAATGGAGGCTTTGACGGGTCATCTCTTCGGGATTCTGAGTTCATCTGATCCCCTCGACCACTGGAGTGGTGCAAGAGGTGCCTTAATTTACCATCACGGACCAGTTGGTCCAAGTGATCCCACAGGCTCCTGCAATCCTCTGTGGTATGCCTATGGTCTTGATGGTACTGGCAGAAGAGATTATGATTACGCCTTCCAGGGTTCCCCACCATCTTGTTCGGCCACCTGAAGAATGGTTCATTCTTGATCTTTTCCAAAACTTGGTGTACTGGCTCTTTGAACACATTGTTGACTGCTTGAGGGTTTATTGATCCTGATTGCCCAGCGAAATCTCTCCATGGTTTACTGTTATTGTAGCGGTCCGACCTGAAATCCCTCCTCTCCTGGAGGATAACCTTGTCCTTTCCCTTCCCCTGCTGCTGATCTTCTTCAACTCTTTTATACTTTTCTATACGGTCCATGAGCTGACACATGTTAGTAACTGGTTTACCAGATAAGGACGTCCTTAAACCATGGTCAGTAGGAAGGCCGAGCTTGAACGTGCTTAGGGCCATTGCATCAGAATTGCCCTCCATATCATTGAACATCTCCCAGTATCTATCCGAATACGCCTTCAGGGTCTCACCCTCCTGCATGCTCAAGGATCGCAGTGAAGATAAGGGCCTGGCTACTCTTCGGCATGTGACAAAGCGTGAACCAAATGCTTGGGTGAGCTCTTTGAAGGAATTGATGGAGTCTGCCTTCAGGCTGTCAAACCACCTCATTGCTACCGGCCCAAGACTGGAGGGGAAAATCTTACACATCAGAGCTTCATCTCTGGAGTAGACAGCCATTCTTTGATTGAAGTGACTCACATGTTCCACTGGATCTGTCTTGCCATTATAGATGGTGAATGTCAGCTGGTTAAAGCGCAGAGGAAGTCTCGCCTCTTCAATCCTGCGTGTGAAAGGCGACCTAGAGATCTGATTCAAAGCCCTGCTCATAGCATCGTTCCCTACGCCTCTAGGTGATGGGCTTCTTGGTTGCCTCTTACGATGAGGCTCCTCCTCATAGGAGAAGGATTCACTGACTGGTGTCTGAGACTTCTGCTTGTAAGTGACGTCTTGTTCGTCATCGAAATCTTCATCAGAATACGAAGAAATCTGCTTGCAACTCTCTCTTTAGTTTTTCAACTTGTAGTTGCAAATCCCGGTTCTTCTTTGCATGGGACACGTGACTTTCGCCATGTGACTGGCTTTGGCCAGTATGCACAATGTGTGCACTACCCTCACGATCTTGTCTCCTCTCTAAGTTAAGAAAAGGATTAACGTGTTGGGATGCCCTAGATTCTGCTTGCTGTTGACCTCGTTCTGCCATCACCAACTATTGTTTTCACCCCTGCACAAGCTCTCCCCACAGACGGCGCCAATTTTAGGGTCAATTTTTGTAGCCCAAGCCCAAAAGGTATGGATTAGGGGCCCAATGAACTCAAGACAATGAATTTGTAGAGAGTGGGTGAAAAAGCTGGGCTGGACGTGAATTAGACAAGAGTTAATTATGGTATTCAGGGTGAAATAACATAAAAACACACTTGAAAAGCTCAACAAATGGATGTCCGAAGAGACATATTATTGAATGGAAGGTGATTACAACTCTTAGAGCTACAGTAGAATTATTCTCTCCTTTCTCTTTTTCTTTCTTCTCCCCCCTATTATCAGAGGTCTCTTCTCTTTATATAGCACCCACTCCCATCATCTTCATCGTCCACTTGTTCTTCATCTAAGCGTCCACTTGAGTATATGTCCCATCAAGTATTTTCTTTAGCTCTCTGTGAGTGATGGTAGCTGAGATTATACTGTTCAGGGGTCTTCTCCACATTAATGCGGTCAGAAAAGCAGCTGCAGTGCATTTAATGTGGTGGTTGCAGCTTGTCTTCTAGATATTTTTCCCTTCCTATCATTTCCATGCATGTCTGATGTCCATCCTTATCATTAGAATTGTTAGGAAGATGACTTGAACCTCCCAGACATCTGTTTGACCAAAACTATTTGTATCCGAGGATAATGATCTCTTCGGACCATTAATGATCTCTTCGGACTACACCCCTCGTTCGCCTCCAGGTATATTTCTTAAACATGGACTCCTTCTTGAACATTTTCCTCTCTTCGGACATACAGTAGTCTTCAAATAGGGCCCTAGGCCCAATATATTAGGTTGGGCTTTCACCCCCCACAGATAGAATCATGGTATATATTGAAATTTTTTTGAATTCCACTCACTTTGACAAACTTCATCATGACTACTCTAATACCACTACTACTCAGCAAGAGCACAAAGGTGTACAGAGAAAAGTTTGTTTTATTATATACACTTTAAATTTTAAAAATGATTTTCTTATAAAATATTTTAAAGAAATTTCACAAAAAGACATTGTTGAAAGGATTTTAAAAATGAATTCAAAAGAAACTTTGCATGAAAATGTTTATTCTCAAAATAATATTTCAAGACATAATCCTTTTCCCAAAACCCATTTGCAGACTACTTTGAGTAAAAGAACCTCCCCGGCAGACATGAAAGGAAAGGGCAAGGCACCAGTAGTGCAACCCAAACAATTCCAAAAGCCTTCAATAAGGATTTCGGATAAGCATGAAGGTGTCTCGATAAAGACAATATCCCTTCAGGATACGTTGCTAGCAGAGGCAATGTATTCATGTTGTGAAAAAAGTGAAATTCTGTAAGATGTGCTTCGCATTGACCTCATTTTTCGAGACGGAGAATTTACAGACCTTCATTTTCCTATTGAAATACTTCTTGATAATCTTCAAGCAGCCTTCAGCCTCAGACAAAAACCTTTATTCCAAAAGTCCCTTAAAGCTTTGGAATTACATCTTGTTAGCACCAGTGCATTTATTGAAGCATCTGGTTGTCAACTCCCTGGCATGGAGGATGGAGATTCAAGCTCCACAAAGACAAAATCACAGTCTCCAAAAAGCTATCTTATGGGAACAAGCTTTTCAAAGCTCCACCCTAAGATTCAGCAAAAAACGAGACTTGCCATTAGAATCTTACCCCCTAAAATCCAACAGAATATACTAACCCATAAAGCCATAACAAGTTCTTATGACAGATGGATGTATCTTTTTAAAGTTTTAGTCTCTACAGCATTTATCACAACGGAAGACATGACACACGGCATATGGCTATCTCATAAAGCACCATGGTATGAAAGCTTTGGAGAAGCAGACAAAGTTTATGAAGGAACTTTTGACAAATACAATCCCTATCCGGGATTACTTATCAACACGGAGACAGAAAGATCCAGTAATTTGTGATCCTTTGTGGTTATCTAAAATGCTAGAAGCAGGGTTTATTAGCAAATTAATCATAACTTCTGGAATTCAGATTAGTTTATTTCCCAAAGTCATCCAAGAAGTAGCCGCACAGATTGGAGGACTTAATTATATGAAGATCACTATCTAGAGCACTCTTCCAGTTTGGGACACTAGCTATTATATGGAAGCTCGACCAGTACACATTTTGGTTCTTATCCATGATTGGGATTGTATCCCTGAATACAACTGGTATACAAGAGATACTTATTTATCACTTGATGATCCAGATGCTCTGGCTCAAGAATGGTCTAATTTCATGAGTAACAAGATTTATGAAGTACAGAAAGAATTAGACAGAGGTTTCCACTTATATGGCTACACCAACAAGATAGCCGTGTATGGTCCAAGACCTTCAGCAAGAAGGCTTTTTGGAAAAAGAAAGATTGTTAAGGATCCTAGATTAATGACAACAAAGGATCGTGTTCCTATTTATCTTCCTATTTCATACTGCGTTCTATGTAGTAATTATGGAGTAATCCATGAGCATGAGCAGTATGAGGATAACTATGATCCGTTAGATTATGATAACTACGCAGATACAGATTGATAGACAGACAGATAGACAGAATGCTCGCCCAGACAGACATTGGCGACATATCACTATTCACTAACATGCGTGAATAGCTTCCAGACAGTTACAGACAGAGATAGTCAAGATAGTTACAGACAGATGTAGTCCAAACAGTTACAGACAGATGTTCATAAGTCACTACTAATTACTTGCATGCGTCTACTGTTTACTAGCATACGTGAAAAGAAACTGATAGATTCCCAGACAGACTACTGCTCATCAATAGTCACAGTATTCTACAAGTTTCCACCGACAGATTAACTTGAGTTAACTTTACTAACTCAGGTTACTTTTGAAGACTTACCATGGTTCACTTCATCTATAATATAGACAGACTTTGAAGATAGAAGACAGGTTCAGATTCTAGGTCCAGTTTAAAGGTTCAAAGCTTAGGTCCAAGATAGCTCTCTCTTCCTTCAGAAATACTTTTGTAATCCTTCCCCCCTTGTAATCTTGTAACCCTTCCCTTCAGACAGATATAATCTTGTAACCCTTTAGTTTTTAAGACAGTTTTTACTTTGTAATCTTGTAACTCTTCCGACAGTTTTATTTTCAAAGCTTGTATCAAAGACAGAAGTTTGTTTTCAAGTTTTATCAAAGACAGAAATTTATTCAAGTAAGATTTTATTAGTTTCTATTTTCATATTCCATATTCTGTTTTAACTTGAATATATCTATTTTGCTATTTCCTTCTTTATCATCTATTTTATCACTGTTTATGCTTCCATATTACTGTTGTGCTCTCTCCTGGGTACGTTATGGTCAGTTTAAGTGAATGTATTTTTTATAATTTTCGTTTTCCTATGCTTGGGGGGTTTTTCCAAGCTCTATTTAAGCCTTTTGGATGAATCAAATAAAAATCAAAGTGTAATTCCAAATTTAAAAATACCTTGTGTTTTTTCAGAAGATGGATTTCTTCTAAATTATCACTTATCCCTAGGGTGGATTCCTTTGGGTGGCGAGTAATGGTTTTCGTATCTCTTGGATAGTGTTAATTTGTATCCCATAAAGTGGTGAGCCAATATAGTTCAATATCCTTAGTTAAATTCCTTTGGGTGGTGTTATTTGTATCCCTTTGAGTTTACTTTGGTGGTGAGCTTAGCTATCCTTTAAATTATTGAGTGTTTTTCTTATCCTATAAAACCAAAAATATAAAATATATTCATCCAGCCTGTTTCCATTTATCATATCGGTTAAGTTTGGGTTACCAATTACGAATCCGGTATCAAAATTTGACATATGTGTTAAAAATATAAAGAACACGCAATCCAACTATTAGATTTTCAAAATATGTAGTCATATTATAGTTATATTAATTTTTTTTAATGAAAATTGTAGTCATTGACTACAATCAATTTTGTAGTCAATGATAAATCTACATTTACTCCATGATAAATCTGAATCTATCTTTTTCTCCATCATAAATTGACTCATTTTTGGTATAGACGTAATTCTAGCTCAAATCTCTTACACAATAATTTAAATTAAAAAAAAAAAAAAACAACTTTACCAATTAAACTACTTAATGCCTAGTAACATCTATTATTATTGAATTTATAATTGGCGTAAATGCACTTTTAGTCCCTACATTTTGCACTTTTTTCATTTTGGTCCTTACATTTTATTTTTACCACTTTTAGTCCGTAAACCAATTAACGCGGGACATTTAAGTCCTTGAAGCACTATTCCGTCAGCCAACTAATGGGGAAACTAACGTGGGCATTAAAATATTATTAAAAAAATTATTTGCATTTTTTAAATGCCAAAATTAAAAATAATAATAATAATTACTCAATTTTAAGAACATGAAGATCAAACCCCACCGAATCAAAGAATATGAAACCCAACAAAGAATAGAAACCCAGCAACCAAAAACCTCATACTCTCTCTCCTAATTCTCTCTCTCTACCCTCTCTCACTCACCGCTTGCCCTTTCGTCTTCATTTTCTCTCAAGACAATCTCAAAGATGCCACTTCATCCTCCAACGACGACTCGCCCCCCGATCCCACCACTTCCCATGACTCATCCGAGTGAGACAAGTTCGGCTCCGAGTCCCATTCACCTCACAAGTCCGAGGACGAGCTCGACCTTGGCTCTTGGCGCCCGATCTTCGAACCTGACTCCTCCTCCTCCTTCGCCTCGGCCCCACCCAATCCAGTCCCCGCCTCGGAGTCCGATTCGCTTTACTTCTCGGGAGTCTCGAATATGGTATCGGTGGCGAGTTCAGGCGATGCACGGACGGAGTGGTTGAGGAGGCAGAAACAATGGGGTTTGACTGCATCGTTTTGGTGGAGTTAGGGTTGGTGGTGTGAAACAATTTCGTTGGATTTGAGGAGGCAGAAATGATGCCATTGGATCTGCTCCAAACCCAAAAACTCAGATTTGCTCCAAACCCAAAAACCATAGAATTTTTGTTTGAGTTTTTTGTTACTTGTTGCTGTGTTTGGTTGCTAAGAGATGGGTTTGTTTGGTTGGGTTTGACTTGCTCTTAATCTATGGTGGTGGTGGGTTTGATTATGAGAACATGAAGTTTGCTGGGTATTGTTGCTCTTGTTCTGGGTTTGATTGTGAGAAGGTGAAGTTTGATTCTGGGTTTGCTCTTGTTCTCTTCGACATGCATTGTTGGTTTCTTTGATTTGTTTCTTGTTTTTCTGGATTTGATAGAGATTAGATTTGGTTGCTGGATTTTTTTTTGAAAATGATTTGGTTGCTGGATTTAGATTCGGGGTTTGTCATATATTGGTTTGAGTGCTGGGTTTATTTCTCGGATTTGGGTGTTGGGTTTCTATTCTTTTCTGGGTTTCATATTCTTTGATTCGGTGGGGTTTGATCTTTATGTTCTTAAAATTGAGTAATTAATTTTTTTATTTTAATTTTGGCATTTAAAAAATGCAAATAATTTTTTTAATAATATTTTAATGTTCACGTCAGTTTTCCCGTTAGTTGGCTGACGAAATAGTGCTTCAAAGATTTAAATGTCTCGCGTTAATTGATTTAGGAACTAAAAGTGGTAAAAATAAAATGTAATGACCAAAATGAAAAAAGTACAAAATATAAGTACTAAAAGTACATTTACGCCTTTGTGGTTGTATTAATGAGTTATTCTTGTCTTACACAGAATCAACAGGATATCAATTATCAATATCACGAGGAAAGCATATTTAATGAGTTTTTTTTTTTTTTTTGCTGAATATTTAATGAGTTATTCGTGTGAATGAATGCAATTACTCCAAAAATAATAACAGCCATTTACGAAGTGCATCAATGAGTTATTATTTATTATTCCCGTCATACACAAGATTTTGATAGGATAATATTCAATTTATGTGCAGCTTTTTAATAACACAAATCCATGTGTTGATCCTTTCACTCTTCACCTTTCCTTTCACGTCTATAAGAGCCGACACGCGCAGAGTACAAACAAAAAGAGTTGGCATGCGTAGAACATGTTAACTCGTATCAGTATATCATATGTGACCAATAGAGTGCTGTTCTTCGGTGCCTAGTGCTTGCCCTTTTCCTATTACTACTACTGCTACTTTTGCCAAAATCGTGAATATACGTTTTCGACAAGGAAAAAAAAACACAAAGAGCCGAAGTCTTGACGCTACAAGCATCATCAATCCGCATCATTGTTTAAGATTTGGTCACAATTCACAATCTATAGAAAAGATCCTACAAATCCCAAATCCTATCTCAGCAAAGATTTTAATTTTTAAAAAAACAAAGATTTGTTTGTCACTCTCCCTATATTTGCACCCACATTTTTACACCTCATCACCAAGGGTAAAACAAGAAAGACCTAACAAAAAAAAAAAAAAGTACATGCAAAAAGTAACAACAAAAAAGAAGGGTCATGATCTCTTCTATGGAACTAGACAATGCCGATCTGAGCCGTCAAAACTGGACTGCCTGACTTCTTCTTTTTTTGGTTTTTTCTTTAACTTGGGCTTCACTCTTAAGCTGGATAATCAAGACCCAGCTCCATCTTACATGCGCCGACTATATCAGCCGAGCCGCTGCTATCAGTAATAACACAAACCTTTCTCTTCTTCACTGGAACCACACGATTCACACGTGACGTCATCGGCTCGAATCCCAGCGTCAGCTCCAAGGCTAACTCGCTTTCTTGAGCCGGCTGCGGTTTAGGGATCGACTCCGGTTCAGCCGTTTCCACAGATACCATGCTCTCAGTCTCTTTGCTCTCGCCCTCGACCGGCGCAAAAGCCGATTGGTGGCTCAGCGAGGACTCGTGGCTCGTCGAAGACCCACTACTCGGCTTGATTTCTCGAACGGCCGCCGAGCTGTTTTCCATGTTTAAGCCGGCTTTGCATGCTTTGGGCTTGACTACGGACCGTTTGAAGCGGCACCTTGTCTTGACTCGGATCGGGTCGTTGGACGCGGCTGAATTCTCATCCTTGGACACGTGGCGAATGTCGTAGGCTTTTAACGGCGGACCATGGTCTGTCACTGCTGCTTCCGACGTAATAGGGGTGATCGGTGAGCCTTTTAGCACAGCTTCCACTGCGGCTTGACATAGCTGCCAGCTTCCCGACCATAACAGCCCCACTGACCCATATATCGGGTTCACTATCCTCCCACATGCCTCATATAGCAACGACCTGAATATTGCTGCAACAAAACAAAATCGTCATAAAAAACTTCCAAACCAAATGTTTGATTTTTACATCTAAGAAGCGATGTTTCAGTTTTGAATAGACTATTTCACTAGAGACATATCCTAAAAACCCGGATCGATAAGTGTGGTAAAGAACTTGAAACTTTCGAGTTTACGGCTCGTAATTCAAGTCCGTTGAAGTTACCATAAGTGAAAAAAAAAAAAAAAAAATAGTGGGAGATTGGGACTAACCAGGGCGGAGGTGTTCGGGGCCAGCGTTGATGAGATTCATGAGTCCGGCGCGGCCGTAGAATTTGGCTAGGAAGACAGTAGCGTTGGCTTGGGATTCAGGGCTTTTGATCCATTGCAAACAGGGCCTAATACTGCAATTTTCACTGCACCCTTTGCGTAGGACTCTACAACCATTACAACTCATACGCATTTTCGCTAATAAGAAAGAAAGATAGCAAGAAAGAAGGGATTGGAGGTAGGAGAATTACAAGGATGTGGGTATTTAAACGAATGGGAGTGGCGAGAAGAAAATGAAGGTTATTACTTATAAGAAGCCACTGGTTTTTTCTTTTTTCTTTTTTCTTTTTTTTTTAAGGTACCGCAGTTGTTTTCACTTTTCCTAAAACACTGGTTTCCACGTTCAAGGAGGTTGGGCCTTGAACCACTTTGGGAGTTTTTCTTATTTTAAAAAAAATACAAAAACAAAAACAAAAAACACGTAGTTTAAATAATTATTAAGGTGAAAATTTGAACCACTCTCAGAACTAGCTCGTGTGACCCAACTCCCAATCATGGGGACCTGACAGTGTTACCATTGGAGCGTTTAAGACCTAAGAAAAAAGAATAGAAAAACACAGGAAACTTTGATAAAAAAAGTTACAAACCCACCTCCTACTTCGAAACCGATGCAAACCATTCTTGATCAGAAAATGGGCTTGTTTGGAATCATAAATTGCACGCACCCCTTTCTATGTTAGAGAAAGTAACGTATGAGGGTAGGATTGTAATTTCGATAATGAAGAGGTAAGTGGTTGAGAGTGCCATGCAGGTGGGTACAAAATTTGAGGAAGGAAGAGTCTGGCGCGTGTCGGACACGGAATGGTGTCAGAGTGCGGTCGAATCGCCACATATAGTGTGAGGCTGGCCCACCTGAAGCTCTCTGTGTTTTTTTTTTTTTTTTGCCCAAAAAAAAAGGTGAAATTGGAAAAGAGCTCCTGGTTTTCGGGAAGTATAAAAACTGGTTTTGAGCAAAAACTAGTGACTGGTTTCTGGTTTTGGTTTGCGACTGTGGGCGCACTACAAGACCCATTAGCCAACGGTTTTGCTTTCTCTCTTTCATTTCATTTCATGCTTATCTTATATTAGATGACGCCAAATTCAGATTAGATTATGTGGGGTTAAACATGACCAACGTGAAAACAACCTAAATGGAAATTTTTTCCTTTTTTATAATTTTTTTTTAGAACTACAGACGGTCAATCATTAATCATGACCTGAGATATAAAAGATTTTGTTTATGTGAGTACATCATCAAGTTAATTTTGTAGTATTTTTATCCATCACCAAGGTAATTTTATCTACTGCTATTTTATTTCACATGATATTTTCAATACTACAAATAACAAATGTACCCTGTGTTCTAACTTACTAACTTCTCCTCAAAAAAGGTGCATAAAAAAATAAATAAAAAACAGCGTTCATAAAAATAAAAATAAAAAACAGCACAATCGCAATAAGGCCTTTGATCGATGGGACTGAACAATGGTGAATTATTGTAATCAGATTGGTAACTATTAAGACGGTCATGTCAAGACAATTGTTAATAAACAACATTAAAAAAAAAATTGATACCACTTCATTGGAAAATATAAAAAAGTTATTAAAAAAATTAATTATTTTATCTGTTTCCTATAAAATATTTTTAAATTGACAAAATTTAAATACAGTACCTTAAGTGTTGTTCCTTAAGTTTCTCTTTTAAAATTTAGTCATATGGCTATTTAACTAAAAAATACACTTCCATCCTATGTAAAAAAAATTCACATGACAGAATTTTAAAAAAGGAACGTAAAAAACAACACCTAAGTACTATACCTAAGTCTTGCTCTTTTTAAATATAATTTCTAAACCAATGCCCTTAAGTATTCGTTAACATTTCCCCTATTAAGAAATAGAAATATTGATTTGGCCCAGTCCAAGCAGAGTTTGGTAAGGGAATCTTTGTTGGTTAAGTCAGTAAATTAGTAAACAAGAAGAAAAATTGACAATGGCAAAGTCTTATCAAATGAAATTGTAAACCACGTTAAGAAAAATGGAATGGTATCTAAAGGGTCTTTAAAAAAAAAGGTATCTAAAGGGTATAGGGTGTCGTTTTTGGTAGGAAGTTATCTTAAAATGGGACAATAGATTTGTCAGCTAGTTATCCACTCAGGTCGATTGAGGGGACGTATGTAAGGGCAATAATCCAATTTGCAATCTGGTAGATAGGGGTGTGCAGCCAACTCGCCAACCTGCCAAAACCGACCCGACCTAACCCAACCCGCCGGATTGGGTCGGTTTTTAGGGCTTGATGGGTTGGGTTACAAAATTTTTTTTGATAGCGAGTCGAGTTGGGTTTAGGTCATAAAATTCAAAACCCGCCAAACCCAACCCGACCCACCCATATATTTAATATATATATATATTTAAAATATATTATATAATTAATAAAATTTTTAAAATAACTAGCTCTTCTTATCCTATATAAAATCCAATTAGTTCACACAAACCCTAGTAAATTACTATTGTTGTTTAGTCATTAGTGTTGTTTGTCTTTAAGGAGTTACATTGATACTAATTTTTGGGTTTTTTTTAATAAATTTATTTTTTTTTCTACTCAATTTAATAATAATAATAATAAATTTCCAACCCATGAGTTCAACCCGACCCAACCCAACCCATGTGGGTTGGATTGGGTTGGGTTGGACTTATGTGATAAGTTGGGTTGGGTTGAATTTTTTTTTACCCATCATGGTGGGTTGGGTTAAAAAAATCCCCTTAACCCGACCCAACCCGACCTATGCACACCCCTATTGTTAGGATATGTCCAGTGATTTTTTGGTGTGATAAATGTTAATGTGAATGGAGTTAGTGGATACTAATTTAGAGGTGGTTGTAATGGGTAATCGGCTTAGAGGAAAGGATCCCTAGGTCGGCAACCATGTCATATAAAAATGATTGCCGACATAGCTCAATATTCTTAGACAATTCACTCTACAATTTAAGGTTTAGGTATCTCTTGACCAACTCTCCGTAACAAATTCACAGATGTTCTCATCTACATAAAAAAGAAACACATTAGTTTATTAACTTGATAATAAAAAGTAATTATTATGGAGCAAACATTATAGGTTTTAAATTGTAAAATATTTTGCTACAAACTTGGTTGGAGGCTCAGGTTTGGAGTTAGTCGAACTGCGTTAAATATTGTTATCTTGTATTAATACTTTATTTTATTTTTATTGTGAATACACACCTCCTCTAGCTCGACAAATGGTTTAGAAGGGTAGAAAGATTCTATGGGGTTGGGTTTAGTGGTATATTATTTATAAAAAAAAAAATATTGGTCTCTTTGTTTGTGCTTTTTTGGGGATAAAAGTGGCTCTCACAACTTTTTTTGTGTGTAGAAATTAGATAATTAATGGATTTCTAATGGAATCGAAGCTTAATTGATGCACTTCTAAAATGAAAAACTATGGGAAAAAAGTTGCAAAAATGTGAAAACTCTTGTTAGAGCATTCATATCAAAGGTTAGCTATTTTAGCATCCAAAACACTAAAAAATACACTACATCAAAGGTGCTAAAAGTCAAATTTTGAACATCTAGCTACAGTAAACTGCCATCTCTAGCCGTTCATTGTAGCTAGATGGTAAACACAAAAAAAAAAACTTTATTTAAATGAAAGTTTGAGAGAGAGAGAGAGAGTTCAGTGGATAAAGAAAGAATATTTAAATAAAGTGGTAAAAGAAAAGAGTATTTGATGTTATGTGTATTGTAGGGTCAATTTTTGTAGCCCAAGCCCAAAAGGTTTGGATTGTGAGCCCAATGAACCCAAGACAATGAATTTGTAGAGAGTGGGTGAAAGAGCTGGGCTAGTAGTGAATTAAACAGTATTGGACTGTAGTGCTTGTGAGTAAATTAACATTCAATCGTGCTCGGACAGATGCAAACATAGACGTCCGAAGAGGAATTATATTGAATGAACGTTTATTACAGTTCTTAGAGCTACAGTAATGGTGTTTACTTCTTTCTTTCTTTCTTTTTCCGATCCCCTTTAATCAGAGGCCTCTCCCCCTTATATAGTACCCTCTCCCTTCATCTTCATCTTCATCGTCCACTTGTTCATCATCTAGACGCCCACTTGAGTGCATGTCCCATCATATATCCTCTTTGGCCTTGTGTGAGTGGCGGTAGCTGAGAGTGCACTGTTTAGGGGTCTTCTCCACATTAATGCGGTCAGAGAAGTGGGTGCAGTGCATTTAATGTGGTGGTTGAAGTCTGTCTTCTAGATATTTCTCTGTTCCTGCTATCTTCATGCGCGCCTGAGGTTCATCTCTATCATTACACTTGTCAGGAGGATCATTTGAGCTTCCCAGACGCCTGTTGGACCAAGCTTCTTCGGATCCGAGGATAATGGCCTCCTCGGACAACTGAATGTCTCTTCGGACTATGACCATGCTCCTCTCCAGACATGTTTCTTTTACATGGGTTTCTTCTCAAGTATTTTCATCTCTTCGGACAAACAGTAGTCTTCAAATAGGGCCTTGGGCCCAATACGTTAGGTTGGGCTTTTCACCTCCCACAATAGCCCCTCAAAATTTTAGTTTTTCCCTCGCATCCGAGGAGAAAAAATAGGATTTTGACTTGTCACGAAATGGAAGTTTGAAATGACAAAAATATCGGAACTTACACGCGTGTGGGCATAGAAGTAGGCGCCTCATAAATGCTGCTGTCGTTTCAGTCTCCCTAAGGCACTACCATTTACTCCAGGCGGCGCTTTGTCTTTGGCATCCAACGGTGGGCTATAGATCCAACGGACGTGATTTTTTCCTCATAAATTGGGCGGGATGGCCCCTAACCCTTCGCTTGTTCCCATATAAAGCCTCAAGGGAGGTTAGTTCTTCTTTACTTTGCAAATCCTCAGAGCGCCCAACAAACTCCAGCATTCGAATTTTCCAAGTTCTCCCTGCCACCGGTTATAGTCTTTCTCAGAATCCATACGAATTTCTCAGGGAGTTCGAGGATCAGTCTCCAGTTTAGTTTGAGTAAGTTCTTCTCCACTAAAACGTTCTGCTTTCTCTTCGGCCAGCCTCCTCGGCCTTTAAACCGTCACCTTTGAATCACTACGCTTAGCGTTTCCTTCTTCCCAGTTAGTGAAGATGGGTAAATTTGAGTATCTGGTAGATAGCCCTGCCCAAATAGAGGAGTTTAGGAGAACATACCGCATACCTCAAAATGTGGGTTTGAGGTATTGTCCTCCAGAGAGAATACTAACAGATCGTAAGACGGGCGAGGTCGTAATCCCCATCATCGCCTTTTTAGAAGGTGGGATGACTATCCCTATGGGTCCTATCACCAATAATTACCTCCGAAACCATAGGCTTAGTCCCGACCAATGTGCGCCCAACGTCTTTAGAATTTTAGGAGCCATTGATGATCTGAACCGTCTCCTCGGATTAGGACTCACCTGGCGTGACGTGGTACACATGTACGAGTGTCATAGCCAGCAAGGGGCGGGGTATTATCTTAAATCCCGGTCCGATACCGTTAGGCTACTCTCCTGCCTTCCCAAATCTAACAAAGGGATGAAGGACGACTACGTGATCGTCTCGGGCGCGTGGTATGATGGTCCTCATTGCCGAACCAAGCCAGGAGAGCCAGGTGGGATATATGAGACTTAGGTTTACTAACAGTGGGTTTAGGATTTCCTTGTTCTAACAGATCTGTTTTTACTTTTGTGTCACTATTTTCAAGTTTCTGACTGCGCTTTGTTGTGATGTTTAACGGATAGAGACCACGTTTCTCTTCGGCTGAGTCTCACCAACACTGCTGCGCTCAACTACTTGCTAAGATCAGAGATCTTTGTAAGTGAGGACGGGCAACTTCGGTCGGTCTCCCTTATTCTCGGTTACAAGGCACGCAAGAAGGATTTTCAGCCGGTCGGCAACGCGATAAAATAGGGAGATTATCGTCTCAGCCGTATAGACGTAGCTCAGAAAGGCTTCTTGGCTCAATACGATCTTATGCCCGTGCCACATCCCAATCCACAGGGTGTAGCCCAGCTCCTTCAGCCGATTCAACAGGTTCCTCTTGAACCCACTGTAGCCGAGGAAAGAGTCGCTTCTTCAACCCCCTCACTTGACGAGCAGATTGACGAGTTCAAGTTTGAAGGGGAAGCTTCAGGAGGGGTTCAGGTGATACAAGTTTCCGACGCCGAGGAGGAAACTGATAGGCATTCTAGTGCCCGTCCCGTTTTAGTAATTGCTCTCCCAGGAAGCTCTTCGGAAGAGGAAGGCATGGCTGACTTGAGGAATTTGATGAGGAACAGGGGAAAAAAAGCTGAGCCCAAAGGGACCAGTACGTCCCAACCGCCTGCGAGTCTTCCCCCAGCGCCTCCCCAGGTTCCTGATCCCGGCCTAAAACCCATGCAGGATCTGAAGAAGAAGAGACCCCTCCTTGATACTGAGGAAAGGCAAGCGCTGCCACCCAAATGGACCAAGCAGCAGAAGGTGGTGAAGGACCACCGGAACCAGAGGGCCTCGTCCACTGAGAGCCGAGATGAGGTCATAGTGGCTGATGTCCGCCGAGGAGGAGGACCTCGTATCTGGTCTCCAAGGTTGGAGTTGGATGGCGCTCCAATCTCCTGGGACACCTCCCTCAGGAATTATGATGGAGGAAGGGCAGGTTATGTTGCTGAGGCCTTGCAGCAGCCACTCCTCCTCCCCCATGACATGGACTCCTACAGGCGTTTCAACCAACAGGAGCTCTTTCAATCCCTTAAGAGGGATATGGCCATGGTAAGCGAGCTCAGTCTGCTTAGTTGAATCACTGAAACTTTTGCTTTTTCCCTTTTTGTGTGCTTTATATTCGGAATTTCCATTATGTAGGTCACCCAGCAGATCTATGTGGCCGAGGAGTGGAATAAAAAGTCTCATCTTGAGGCCCAGGCAGCGGTCTACTCTCGGTCCGAGGTGGAAAAATCTCTGGGCCAACTGAAGGAGGAATATGCCCATCTATCCGAGCAGTTCAAAGAGATGACCAACCAGAAGAATAGCCTCAATGCTGGTATTAAAAATGTTGAAAAACAGGCCGAAGAGCAACGCAAGCTGCTGAATATGGCCGAGATCAACTTGGCAACCGAGAGAGAGTTGGTGAAAGGGCTTAAAGATGAACTTAGAAAAGCCAAGGAGAGCGCCCGATTAGCCGAGCAGAATGCCCAACTGGCCAAGGAGGCAGTCGAGGCTGAGAGAAAAGCAGCATACCAGCTGGGGGTGGACGAGATCGGATCCCAGCTTACGGAGCAATTTGCCTCGGTTAGTCGAGACTATTGCGACATAACCTGGAACAAGGCACTGGACGCTGCTGGAGTCCCTGCTAACTTGGAGCTGAGACTGCCTGGGAGCATATACTACGATCCTGAGATCTGAGAGATCCCGGTGGCTGATCTTCCTCCTACACAGCTCCTAGAGGCCTCGGATCAACCCCTGGCCAGCCAAGTCCCTCCTGCCAACCTTGAGGCCTCCAAGGAGTCTGACCAGCCAGGTGACAAGGGCAAACAAGCTGAGCCACCCAAGGATAAGGGCAAAGGGCTGGAAAAGGGGAAGACCTCTTCTGAGCCCAAGGACCAGGCCCCAGAAGCTGCTGCTACTCGGACAGAACAGGCTGCCGACTCTGTGGTCCCTCAACCGAAGACTTAGACATAGGGGCTATTGTTTTGTACTTGTATTAATTTTGTTTTTATGTAAGGAATTGTAAACCCTTTTCTTTTGATCAATGAAACAGTTTTTCTTTTGTTTCTAGTGTTTTCGTTACATGTCTTATGACTTATTATTGCTGCATATAACTGTACTTTGCAATTATAACAATGCGAATAAACTTAATCACTATATCATACTGATGGTATGAATAATCGAAATTGGTACTGAAAATAACAGTTCGTATAAGAGTTATCAATAAGTAATGATTGTAGCGAGTAATTATGGAAGTTTCACATGTCTTTCCAAATATACAAAGAGTGTTATTACCCCTCGGTTTTGAATTAAACATAACTAAGGAAGCCAATCATAAGTTAGAATCAATTTAAACACAATCAAGAATTTTAGCGCTAAGCCCCAGTGTCAATAGCTGTGTGGGGGTGTTGACTAACCTGTGCTATTTGGTTTAAGGACCATAGGGAACGAACATATTTGAGTGTTAACTAACCCAAATCATCTGGTCCGAGGACTACAGGCATGATTGGATTTAAGTTTAAACACTTGGAGGACTGCAACGGAGTGTTAACTAACCCAAATCATCTGGTCCGAGGACTACAGACATGATTGGATTTAAGTTTAAACACTTAGAGAACTGTAGCGGAGTGTTAACTAACCCAAATCATCTGGTCCGAGGACTACAGGCATGATTGGATTTAAGTTTAAACACTTGAGAACTGTAGCGGAGTGTTAACTAACCCAAATCATCTGGTCCGAGAACTACAGACATGATTGGATTTAAGTTTAAACACTTGAGAACTGTAACGGAGTGTTAACTAACCCAAATCATCTGGTCCGAGGACTACAGGCATGATTGGATTTAAGTTTAAACACTTGAGAACTGTGACGGAGTGTTAACTAACCCAAATCATCTGATCCGAGGACTACAGGAATGATTGGATTTAAGTTTAAACACTTGAGAACTGTGACGGAGTGTTAACTAACCCAAATCATCTGGTCCGAGAACTACAGGCATGATTGGATTTAAGTTTAAACACTTGAGAACTGTAACGGAGTGTTAACTAACCCAAATCATCTGGTCCGAGGACTACAGGCATGATTGGATTTAAGTTTAAACACTTGAGAACTGTGACGGAGTGTTAACTAACCCAAATCATCTGGTCCGAGGACTACAGGCATGATTGGATTTAAGTTTAAACACTTGAGAACTGTAACGGAGTGTTAACTAACCCAAATCATCTGGTCCGAGGACTACAGGCATGATTGGATTTAAGTTTAAACACTTGAGAACTGTGACGGAGTGTTAACTAACCCAAATCATCTGGTCCGAGGACTACAGGCATGATTGGATTTAAGTTTAAACACTTGAGAATTGTGACGGAGTGTTAACTAACCCAAATCATCTGGTCCGAGGACTACAGGCATGATTGGATTTAAGTTTAAACACTTGATAACTGTAGCGGAGTGTTAACTAACCCAAATCATCTGGTCCGAGGATTACAGGCATGATTGGATTTAAGTTTAAACACTTGAGAACTGTGACGGAGTGTTGACTAACCTAAATCATCTGGTCCGAGGACTACAGGCATGATTGGATTTAAGTTTAAACACTTGAGAACTGTAACGGAGTGTTAACTAACCCAAATCATCTGGTCAGAGGATTACAGGCATGATTGGATTTAAGTTTAAACACTTGAGAGAACACTTTACGTAGCGAATTGGCATATCGGTTGAAGAGAAGATTCGATTAATAAAAGTACCTCTTGAGGTTATTTACATTCCAAGGACGTGGTATTACATGACCATCAAGGTCTTCCAAGAAATATGCCCCAATGCCAGCTCCTGAAGTGATGCGATATGGCCCTTCCCAATTGGGTCCTAATTTTCCCCAAGCTGGGTTCTTTGCAGTGCCCACAACTTTCCTCAGCACCAGATCACCAAGTTCTAGAGGCCTTAGCTTTACGTTAGCATCGTAGCCCTGCCTGAGCTTTTGTTGGTAATGTGCCAGCCAAACCATTGCACTTTCCCTTCTTTCCTCAATCAGATCCAAACTCTTCTCTAGCTGCTCATTGTTGCCAGTCGGACTGAACGAGCTAGTTTTTAATGTTGGGAGCCCGGTTTCCAAAGGAATGACAGCTTCAGCCCCATAGGTCATTGAGAAGGGGGTCTCTCCAGTAGACCTGCGAGGCGTAGTTCTGTAAGCCCAAAGTACATGTGGCAATTCTTCTACCCATTTGCCCTTCGCGTCATCTAGCCTCTTCTTCAAGCCATTCACTATGACCTTGTTGACAGCTTCTGCTTGCCCATTACCCTGGGGATAGACAGGTGTGGAGTATCTATTTATAATTCCCAGCTCGCTGCAATAATTCCTGAATGCCTTGCTATCGAACTGTAGGCCATTGTCCGAGATAAGAGTGTGAGGAACTCCAAACCGAGTGACAATATTCTTCCACACAAACTTTTGCACATCAACGTCTCTGATATTGGCTAGCGGCTCGGCTTTGACCCACTTGGTGAAATAGTCTGTGCCGACCAGAAGGTACTTCTTGTTTCCTGCAGCTTTAGGGAAGGGTCCCACGATATCTAAGCCCCATTGGGCGAAAGGCCATGGGCTAGATAGCGGATTAAGAGTTCCCCCTGGCTGGTGAATGTTTGGGGCGAAGCGCTGACATTGATCACACTTTTTAACATACTCGTGGGCTTCTTTTTGCATGTTAGGCCACCAATAGCCTTGGGTGAGAGCTCGGTGAGCCAAGGATCTGCCTCCAGTTGCAAATCCCGGTTCTTCTCTGCATGGGACATGTGACTTCCGCCCTGTGACTGGCTTTGGCCAACATGCACAGTGTGTGCACTGCCTTCACGATCTTGTCTCCTTTCTAAGTTAACAAAAGGGTCCACGTGTTGGGATGCCCTGGATTCTGCTTGTTGTTGACCTCGTCCTGCCATCATCAACTGTTGTTTTCACCCTTGCACAAGCTCTCCCCACAGACGGCGCCAATTGTAGGGTCAATTTTTGTAGCCCAAGCCCAAAAGGTTTGGATTGTGAGCCCAATGAACCCAAGACAATAAATTTGTAGAGAGTGGGTGAAAGAGCTGGGCTAGTAGTGAATTAAACAGTATTGGACTGTAGTGCTTGTGAGTAAATTAACATTCAATCGTGTTCGGACAGATGCAAACATAGACATCCGAAGAGGAATTATATTGAATGAACGTTTGTCATAGTTCTTAGAGCTACAGTAATGGTGTTTACTTCTTTCTTTCTTTCTTTTTCCGATCCCCTTTTATCAGAGGCCTCTCCCCCTTATATAGTACCCTCTCCCTTCATCTTCATCGTCCACTTGTTCATCATCTAGACGCCCACTTGAGTGCATGTCCCATCATATATCATTTTTGGCCTTGTGTGAGTGGCGGTAGCTGAGAGTGCACTATTTAGGGGTCTTCTCCAGATTAATGCGGCCAGAGAAGTGGGTGCAGTGCATTTAATGTGGTGGTTGAAGTCTGTCTTCTAGATATTTCTCCGTTCCTGCTATCTTCATGCGCGCCTGAGGTTCATCTCTATCATTGCACTTGTCAGGAGGATCATTTGAGCTTCCCAGACGCCTGTTGGACCAAGCTTCTTCAGATCCGAGGATAATGGCCTCCTCGGACAACTGAATGTCTCCTCGGACTATGACCATGCTTCTCTCCAGACATGTTTCTTTTACATGAGCTTCTTCTAAAGTATTTTCATCTCTTCGGACAAACAGTAGTCTTCAAATAGGGCCTTGGGCCCAATACGTTAGGTTGGACTTTTCACCCCCCACATGTATTATTATAAAGTGAGCTGTTAAAATAGATAAAGTAGTATTTTGAGTAGCTAAAAACTAAATTTTTTAGCACTTTTGATGTGAATGCTCGCTAACATTCAGTGTGTGTGCGTGTGCACACACACATTTCTAATGGTGTTTCTTTTAGTGTTGTCTATAGCTCTTCTACTAAAAAAGGAAACTTAAAATAACTACTGCTTTCATTTTTTTTGCGCAGAGAGAGAAAGAGAGAGAGGAATTTAAATATCGAACGTTCCAATTTCATATTGAAAAAAAAAAAAAAAAAAAAAGAGAGAGAGAGAAGAAGAAGAAGAAGAAAGTGGAATTGGATGTTGGATATCCAAATTCGCTTTGGGAGGAAAAAAAGTAAAAAATAAATGGAATCTGGATGTTGAACATCCAGACTCACTTTGGGAGAAAAAATTGAAAATAAATATAAATAAAAGTGGAATTGGATCTTGAACATCAAAATTCTCTTTGAGAGAGAGAGAATTTGGATGTTGAACATCTAGACTCACTTTGGGAGAAAAAATTGGAATATGAATTTTGAAGATCCAAATGCAATTCGACTCATCAAGATCCAAATTTCCCACATTCTCAATTTATTCCCATCAAACCCCAAAAACTTAATTTAATTTTCCATACAATTCTTTACCAATTACCTTGAAAAGGTAACGGGTATAAAAATTTGAGATCATCAACAAATTTTGCTTGTCTGATTTACTTAGTGAGTTTAAGTTTGGGCAGATAAAAATGATTTTTTTTTTTTTAACTTTTATTTTGCCTAAATATGTTTAGGCGATGCTGGATTGAACCAATGATATAAATGTTATCTAAATATCACAATAAGAGTACACTAAAATTTAGAGGCAACATAAAAACATAATGTTTAATTTAATTTTAAGTATATAACACAAAATAACCAATTGAAGTGTATGAAATGAGATACACCTCAATTTTATTTTTATTTTGATAATTCAATAGTTACTAAAAGGGGAAGGAGGTTTTGAACTTAGAATATCTTGAAAGCACCAAAATGTGTCAACCAATTGAATTTTAAGACTCTTGATTAAACCTAAAAAATGATCACTAAGTTTCATGACTAATCAACATTAAATCTATATACGCACAAAAATAACCCCTATACTTCTAATTGTACTAATTTAAGCCTATACTCTCCTTCTTGTGAATAGAAAAAGAAAAAGAAAAAGAAAATTCAATTTCACAAGACAATGGAGTATGGATTACTAATTAGTTGAATGTAGGGGTGTCAATTCGGGTTAGCGTGTCGGGTTCGTGTCGTGTCGAAGTAGGGGTACTCGACTAAATGGCTCAACCCTAACCCGACCCATTTAATAATCGTGTCATGATCCTTCAACCCTAACCCGACCTGTTAATAAGGCGGGTTGACCTAACCCAACCCATTTGACACGTTTAATAAACGAGTCGTGTTGGGTTAACACGAATGTAACACAACCCATTTCAACTTGCATAATATTAAATATAACATCCATCTAGAAATAATTTTTTTTATATCCCAAAAAGCAGTGCATACAATTCAAGTCTTCAACCCACATTCAAAATAATATAGTTCAACGAAAATATAACATTTATCTAGAAATAAGTTCTTTACACTCCAAAAGAAGTGTATACACTTCAACCCAAATTCAAAATAACAAAGTTTAACAAAAATAAAATAACATAATTCAACAAAAATATAATATCCTTGGAACTCGCCAAATGCTAAGTATCAATATTGAAAGAATTTGAGCAAACAGTAGACTAATCCTGACTATGACCACGATTATCATCCATAGATTCTTTGTTGATGTCCAAATTCATACATCTTCCACAAGCTCATCCAATTTCATTTGTGCAAGTTCTATGCCCCAAAAAAAAAATTTGTTAGTAGTTCTAGGGTCTATAAAGTTTCAATTTCCAATTATATTCCTTGTAAATTTTTGTAATTATTCACTTTTCTTTTTAAATTTAAAATATCTGTTGGATATAAAAGGTATTTGACAAATCTAAAATAAAATAAATATTTATTTGTTATACGAGTTAAACGAGTTGTGTTAAGTGGGTCATTTCAGGATGACACAAATAAATTGGCGTGTCAAACGTGTCTATTGCGGGTTACGCAGGTTGACTCGCTTATGAATCTGTAAAGTTTCAATTTCCAATTATATCCCTTGTAAATTTTTTTAATTACTCACTTTTCTTTTTATATTTAAAATATATGTTGGATATAAAAGGTATTTGACAAATCTAAAATAAAATAAATATTTATTTGTTATACGAGTTAAACGAGTTGTGTTAAGTGGGTCATTTCGGGATGACACAAATAAATTGGCGTGTCAAACGTGTCTATTGCGGGTTACGCGGGTTGACCCGCTTATGACACGTTTCTTATCGTGTTGTTTTCGGGTCAACCCGTTTATGACCCAAACCCATTAAGGCCCAACCCTAACCCGAAAAAACCCGTGTCGGGTTCGTGTCGTGTTCGCGGGTTGGGTCGAACATTGACACCCCTAGTTGAATGCAAATTTGCATGATCAAATGAGTTATAAACGTTACAGACACAACAATTTTCATAATTTTTTTTTTGGGGAATTTTTATTTATTAAAATAGTTGAGTAGACAACACAGTTGTGAAATTCTTAGGGCAGACTTAATTGTTCTATTTACAAAGAGCATTTTATTTTACAAAAAAGGAAGTGTATTGCACGCAACACAATCGCTCGTAGTTATTATCCGACAATTTGTGATTCCTATAAATATTAGAGAAAAATTATGGACGGCCGCTGAGAATTTGGAAGATAGAAAATGACTCCCACTTTCCTTAATATCACATGTTATTCTTTGGAGCATTTGGCTTGACTTAATTGTTTATTCTTCTTCACAATTATCAAAATTTCACTGATGTGGCTATCCTTTACCATGTGTACATTTGGCATCATGTTTATTAAAAAAATAAAAAACTTGCTTCTGATAGCTAATATATATTATATGATCAACTTGCTGAATTTAATTTGAAAGTGATACTACTACCAATATTTGTTTATATATATATATATATATATATAGATGGTTGCAGGGACGGACCCACGTTGGGGCAGAGGGGGCCATTGCCCCCCCCCCCCATTTAAAAAAAAAAAAAACTAGTATAAAAAAAAATTAAGATTTGCCCTTTAATATATATATATATATATAAATATATTTGTCTCTCTTCTAAAATATTTAGATATTAACCTATAAGAAAATAAATAAAATCCATGCCCCTTTAACTACAAAAACAAAATAAAAAAATAAATATGGACTAAACAAAAATCGCGCATAAAATAAGAAACAATTATTTTGTATGTTATACTTTGTTGATATGCTTTATAATATAAAATGTTTAAGAAATACTTATTTTGTATGTAGTATTTTGTTAAATATAAAATAGATATTAGTTTTTATTTTCATAATTTTTTTTTGGTTTTAAGCTTTGGCCCCCCTCAGGTATAAATCCTGGTTCCGTCCCTCATGGTTGGATTCAAGTTGTTCAACTTTAAATAATGTTATATCACTCAATATTTTTCAATTAGATGTGAATTTGGACAAATCCACCTTTAGATTACATTATCTCTGTATAATCTCCATACTTACAAAATTTCAAGGTGATCAAAGATTAATAATCATATCATCAATCAATTGTTTAAATCAGACTTTTGTAGTTTAAAATAATGCATAAAAGATGAGCTTATGGATTGAATGGTAAATAACATCCAATTGACATGAAAATTGACATGAATGTTAAGAACATATAGAATATGTAATTCAATGATGAGATTTTCAAAATATGAATTCTATAACAAGGTCTTAGGTGGCTTAACATTACTTAGAGTTACACTAAGTGTAACTTAAACCCAGCTCATATATATATATATATATATATATGTATGTACACACATACATACACACACACGTACAAAATACACACACACGCACACATCTACTATATGTGAAACTTGGATTTGTTTTTTTATTTACCATTTGAAAGGAACTATTCCACTTGAAAACATAATAGGGATGCTAATTACAGAGTAAACAATCATATGAATTTTGAGATTGGGAGCATGGGTCGAAGCTTTGGTTTAAGGGTCTAGTTAATGGGTGTTCTTAGGGTATTTGTTAATGTATTAAAAGTTTTACTACCACTTTAATGAGAAATATAAAAATATGTTAAAAGAGTTAGTTATTTTTTTCTTTTCTCATAAAAAGTTTCAAAAAATATTTTATAAACTAATGTCTTTAGAGTATTTTTTTAACTTTTCCCTTGTTTTAATTAATTGAGGAAGATGTAGTTAAAATTTGTTAAGTTTAGAAAATATACAAAAAGATAAGTATGAAAGGAGACTGTCAAGAGAGATAGAGAAATAGAGAGAGAAGTATGAAAGGAACATTAATAATATGATCAATAATATGGTAAAAAAAATATTGTGACCAATAAAATCAACCGAAAGAATAAAAAAGAAAATGAGGTTTATGATTCGTCAAAGACTAAAGGGGACTAGCCCATATTACTGGAAGATCGAGAAAAGGAGAGAGTCAGCATTTGAGCCTAAAGGCCCACCAAGTCCGAATGCATGAAAAACCACATTCACCTGCATGCGCCTTTGAGCATATCATCAGAACTAGACACATAATTTAGCCATTATGCTCATAGTAGCGAGGATTGAGCTTCTATTTTGGACAGGTTGGCAAGTACCAGTATAAAATGTGAGACCATAGTGTATTGTATGTCGTAAAGTGGCATGCCATTAATGCCGAAAAGTAACGGCTAATAGTCTTGCATTTGCATACGAAATTATATATAGCCAATCAAATTTAAACATGCGGATACTTTTATATACTCATTTCACTTATAAAAAGGGAAGGCTAATAGTGATTTTTGAGCAATCAAATGAGAGAGAGAGAGAGAGAGAGAGAGAGAGAGAGAGAGAGAGAGAGAGAGAGAGAGAGAGAGAGAGAGAGAGAGAGAGAGAGAGAGAGAGAGAGAGAGAGTTTTTAATCGATTTTTGATATAGGTGAGAATTGAACTCTAGATCTCTTATTCAACAATCAGGAACTTTACCAGTTGAACTAACTGGATCCTACAGAGAGAGAGAGAGAGAGAGATGAAAAGTGAATAAAGCCCATATGAGAGAAATACTTGTTTAGATGAGATATAATTTTATAATTTAAACAAAATATGGTTAAAGTTGACCTTTGATTTAATTAATTTAGGATGATGTCTTCATTTGATCATTATTAAGAATTTTTTATTTTAGAATATATACATATGAAAAGTATAAAAGGAACATTAATATCATGATGCAAGTTCAACTAGTAGAATAAAAAGGTTTAGGATTTTTCAAAGACAGAGGGGTCTAGCCAATACTACTAGAAGATCGGGGGAAAGAAAGCATCCATAACCAAGCCCAAAGGCATGCATGAAAAACTACTTTCACCTCACGCACCTTCAAACCTTTCCTCAAATCTAGACAAACGATTTAGTCATTATGCTCGTAGTAGCAAGAATTTAGCACATATTTTGGACAGGTTAGCAAGTATTGGTACAGGATGTGTGACCATAATGTATTGTATGCTGTAAAGTAGCATGTCATTAAAACCGAAAAGTAACGGCTAGTAGTCTTTCATTTGCTAGGACACTATATATCTAGCCAACTGAATTTGAACACTATGATATTTTTTTTTACTCATTTTACCTTTAGAATAAAGGAAGGCTAATTGTGATTTTTGAATGGCCAAATATGAAAAGACAGAATTTTTTTTTTTATGAATCATGCTTGAATTTCGTATATGAACAATAAATTACGGATGCTTTCCAAATAAGCACTCACAGATAGAGCACCCTACTACTAGCTAGATTAACATGACCACTGCACACCCTTGGTGTGGTGGTCACTCCACAAGTATAAATGATTGTGGGGTATGAGGGGTAAGGGTCGGGGTTTAAATCTCCATGAGGGAATTTTACACACATATACACTTATATTAGACTAAAGTAGAAATTCTATATTGTATTTAAAAAAAAAAAAAAAAAAAAAAAGAAGCTAGATTAACGTGTAATCTGTGTTGTTTATAAATTAACCCCCCCCCCCCCCCAAAAAAAAGAAAAAAAAAAGAACAAAGAAATAGGAGTAGTTACGTGACAGTAAGAAGAAAGAAAAAGAAAAAGAAAAAAAGAAAAGAAAAAAGAGCAGTGCTAGTGGTGCTAGCTAAGCTAGTATACATAACGTGGAAGAAAGGCATACGTTCAAGAACCATCAACCATGCCGACATTGGTTTGGTGCATTGGTCGCATCAAATCTTGTAATTTCAGTGGCACTCAAGTATTTGATGTTTGTTTCTAATGTGTGGCTAATTTGTGTTTGGCTCTGAGGCTGTAATTTGGATTAAGTTAGAGACCAATAAAATTTAGCCGACTAAAAATGCCCACAGGGGCTGACTTTTTATGATTTGTGTTACAGACTTATGGCCTTAACGTGGGAATTAGGTAACATGGATTTCTCCAAACTACAACAAAACCGCAGCCCCTGAGGGTTGTTTCAAATAGAAGGAATATGCATAGTGCTGTCTAATATATGTAGCACTCATTTTAAGCCTAAAAAGAAAACTTTCGGTTCCACCTCCCGTCGGTGTGATATTAATCAAGTGTCTTTAAGACTTGAATAATTTTGTTGAAATAGACTTGGAATTATATTCACTGACTTCATCTATGCATCTTTTTTCTTTAATTATTTAACAAATTAGATTAACATTCAAATAGACTCGAATATGACCACTAGACATTTTGGTCCTCGTGGTTGGGTTAAAGGATGAGGAAATTCGGACAGTAGTAAGATCATTTCTAAACTAAAAAAAAGAAGAAAAAAAGGTAGCACAATTTTAGTTACCACGTATATCTTTCCTTAAGAATAATGTTATTTCTAAATAGGTTTTTTTTTTTTTTACATTATTTTAACTAGTGTGTAGTCCTGTACACATATACGGGTACAATTACATGATTTAAATTATATATATATATATATATATTTTTTAAAGATCAAATTATACATGGTATTATCTTAAACTTTTTTAAACCATATATTTCTAAAATATGTAATGGTTTCTCATTTTATATATATATATATATATAATTTAGAATTTAATTGATTTTAGATTATTCGGTTTTTGCACCTAATAATTCACTTGTCACAAAAATTAAAAACTTAGATGGACACATGGAGGAAAATTGGACTCCAATTGAAATTCAATTTAGAATCTAATTGAATTTGGACTCTTAGATTTTTACAATTAATAATTCACTTGTTACAAAATTAAAAATTAAATAAGACACATGGCGCAAAATTGATAATTTACAATCAATAATTCACTTGTTACAAAATTAAAAATTAAATGAGACACATGGCGCAAAATTGATAATCCAATTAAAAATTGGACTCTCTCTCTCTCTCTCTCTCTCTCTCTCTCTCTCTCTCTCTCTCTCTCTCTCTCTATATATATATATATATATAGATTCTACGATGAACAATTTTAAAGAATTGCATCTGTTTTTCTTATTTTTGTTGATTTTAAAACTTCTCCTTCTCATATTTCAATTTCAAAATGCATCACTCACAATATATCCAGCCGAGAGAAAAAGCATGGATCAGAAAATTTCTTGTTGTTTTTCTTAATTTTTATATATAAACAAAATCTTGGGAAAAAATTGCCAAATGCCCTTTTTGGGCAAACTAAGCAGCGCTTTGCCCTATTTTTTAAACTAATTAGGGAAATGCCCCTCTTTTGAAAATTGATTTTCTCAAAATCGAGTTAGGCCCTATATTGGCGTTTTTAAGAGCCTATAGTGACGTTTTCAGGACCTATAGTGGCGTTTTGTAACTCGATTTATATGAAATCGAGTTATAGGTAAAAAAAATTGCCTATAACTCGATTTAATGAAAGTCGAGTTACAAAACGTCACTATAGGTTCTGAAAACGTCACTATAGGTCCTTAAAAACGCCGCTATAGGGCTCTAGAAATTTTTTTTTATAACTCGATTTTGAGAAAATCAATTTTCAAAAGATGGGCATTTCCCTAATTAGTTTGAAAAATAGGGCAAAACGCTGCTTAGTTTGCCCAAAAAGGTCATTTAGCAATTTTGTCCCAAAATCTTGGATAATCTCACTTGAATCAATTGTTGATAGGTGTGTTCAACAACAAATACAACTTAAATGGGAATTCATGTCAAATAATAGAGCTTAAATTGACCGATAGCCGGATAGTTGAATTGGATGGCCTCAAGAGGTTGACCTTGTACAGTGATATTTAAAAATTTTAATTCTAAATTGTACAAAAAATATGGAAATAATATTATTTTGGTAGTTAAACTTTACCAAAAGTTTTTTTTCATCCCTAAACTATTGATTTTTTTTTTTGTTCCTATTTTTGTTTCTAAACCATTAAAAAAAGGTTTTACAAAGTTTAAGAATGAAAAAAATAAAGAAAATTTTAAAGTTTATGAACAATTTTTTTTTTATAGTAAAATTTAGGGACCAAAATAGTATTTTACTCTAAAAATAAATTTAAGGAAGAAAAATAGGGGAAAACAAACTTTGCAAATGCCTACTAACATAATGCATTCACAAAAATACATCTTCACATTTTTATTTTATTTTATAAATTAATAGTGAAGAGTGTGATGTAGTTAGCAGGGGTGGTTTTGCATACCCTCTTGAATATATATATATATATATATATATATATATATATATATATATATATATTAAATACACTGACTTGAGAATCCAAAAATCTGGATATAACAAAAATAATCTTAGCCCTCCCAAATATAATCTTCAACACCTTAAAAAAAAAAAAAAAAAAAAAAACCAGATAAACACAATAAAAATAACCCAAACAACAATAAGATTAGGCCAAACAACAACAAATGAAAAAAAATATTCAACAAGAATTCAATTCAAAAACAAAAAATAAAACCCATAATCATTTAGATTTGTAACTCGCCTAACCAATTCCATAAAAATAATACTTAATTTAATTTTTCCAAAAAAAATGGTACAAAAAGAAATACTATGGTGTGAGCTCTCCTTGGTGGCTTGACTCATACTTGCAGCAAGTATTAGTATTCTTAATTCTCACTTTATTTCTCATCGATTTCTTTTTGACTTTTCATTTTGTTAGTAGAAGAAAACTGTAAAACTTCTTGTATTTTCTTATTTTAATAATGTTAATATATTCATGCTTTTTTTTAAAAGAATTTGAATAATTTAAATATCTTAATGATTATCTTACCAAAAAAAAGGTCATGTTAATGAGTGCACTTAGAGTATTTGTTAATAAATTATATTTAAAAAGTTTTAACAACACTTTCATAATAAATGTATAAAACCGTAAAAAAAAAAAAAAAAAATCGTTTTAGTATTTTCTCATAAAATATTTCTAAAAATAATTTTTAAACAAATACATTTAAGATATCTGTTAACATTTCACATAAAAAATTCCTAAAATCACTGCTGTAAGCTAGGATCTGAACTCCAAATATTAGACATCATATATGATGCTAAAATCACTAAACTATCACTCAATTCCCACGTATCATCATGATCTTAATCTTTTATAAGAAAGAATCTCACTTATCATGTTATTTACTTGTACCAACTAAAATCCACAGCAATTAATTACAAGCCGCTCAAAAGGGAAAGTGGTATTATCATTGCAATTAATATATAGTAATTTGATAGTTGCTACTACTACTATTATTTTAGTGTTTTTGGAAAACGACAAGTTATTTAATGTGGGGAAGTTCAGATTCTACAAGTGGATGAGGATGCGAAGAAAGTAGGTGATGTGCCATGCATAAAAATCCAAAATTCATGCAATAAGGCGAAGGCAGCGCGTGGCAAATCACATCTAAACATGCCCTTTTTTTGGGTCAGAGCTGTTCAACTATTCATGTGCCACATATCACGGAAACGCTACCTCTTTCAAAAGCTCCTGGTTTTTGGGAAGCAGTATTTTTGTGGAATACCGCTTTCGTGCCAAACCAGTTATTTATTGGGGTTTTGTACTTTTTGTAATTTTTATAGCCCCCGCCACCAACTCCTAGCTGGACTAACATAGCCCCCAATCTTAGAAAAAATGCTTGCATTAAAATATTCTATCCACTTTCTCTTATACTATTGCCTACTCCCAATATGAATCCATAATTTAGGGTGAAAGGGGAAAAAGAGAGGTGAATGAGAGTCTAGTAGAATTTGTTAAAAATTAGTTAATTTTAGACTAAATTTATTCTATTTTACTTTATTCTCCTTCTCCCTCTCCCTTAATCCAAACAAACTATTAATTACATTTAGATAGTCGTTTTGATTAGGATAAATAACTATTGGAATCCATTATACCTAATATCATTATCAACATGACTCTCTCTACAACTAATTTTTCAGGCTTGTTTTGTAAGATAAGGTCAACATCTAGCTCCAACTTAATTAAATTTTAACGTTGTTGACATTATTTCAATATTTTAAGAATTTTTTTTGTCAAGAGATTTGTAATCTAATGACATTATCAATTTTTTTTTTTTTTTTTTTTTAATTCGATAGTTTACAATTTATAATAATGGGAGAGGGATGATTTGGATCTTGTACATCTCTGTTGAAAACAAGCAAAAGAATTAGTTGAGATATAAAACTCTTATTGTCTGCTCTCTTTTATAAAAAGAAACAATGGTGCAAATTTTCTTCTCTAAATGCTGTAACTATAAAATTACTAAAAATAAAATTTTTAAGATTTTTATAAATATCACTTCTAAATCTTTAATGTGACTATCAATTTACTCTTTAAACTTTCGATTTGAATAATTAATCCTATAGACATTAGGTTTGTGACAAATGAAACATTATTTTATTATTTTTCGTTCAAACATAACGAATTTAATCACATTATGTGCACATGATAATAATGATATTTTAAACTTATTAATCTTGTACAAAAAATCATGTGTACCTTGCAGTATTAAAATCATTGAGCTTTTTTCTCCCAAAAAAAAAAAAATCATTGGGCTTTAATGGAAAAATATTAACATAATGTTTGATTGACACAAACCTAATTTCAAGGGAATTAATTGTTTAAATTGAGTGAAGATGTGTGCTTGTAAGTGTTTAAGTTGCATTGATGGTTAGAATACTCTATTTTTTACAGGCTTATAACTAACATTTATAAGTCTCATCCACATATATATCTCCTTCACTTAATAAAAGGAAAAAAGTAATGATGTATCGTGCCATACCTAACTTCATCTTAATATTTAATTGTTCATGCTTATTTCAGTTTGTAAGATAAGATGCATACCTAACAAAAAAAAAAAATCTAAGAGGTAGAACATACCTAACAATTTGGAGTTCTTGTTTAGTTATTATTATTTTTTTTTTTCTGGTAATTGTACTTGTTTAAGTTAAACTTGAGTAAATTCAATTGTGTAGCTGATACATACAAGTGATTCAGTTGATTGTAGGTCCAACCTCTTAAAGATATCTACAAAAAAAGAATGGTGAAGTTCTAGAACACTAGTGTTGTATCCAACCACTAGTACTCTAACACTCAAAGTTAGATTTCTCTATCTTTTAGTGGAATAATCAAGCAATCTAATGGTTCATTTGGATTGAGGGAGAGGGAGGGGAAGTAGAGTAGAGTAGAGTAGATTTAGCCCAAAATTAGCTTATTTTTAACCAACTCTACTCTTCTCTCCTCCACTCCCCCTCCTTCTCCTCTTTATCCAAACAGGCCATAAAAGTACTTAGCTTCTTCCTCTAGGTTCATCCTTTTTTAAAATAGTCATGCCTGTTACTTTTTTTGAACTATTTCCTTACATAAAGCTACATTGATAGTTTGTAAACGTAGGCAATTGGTCAAGGTGTGTGCATTACGGGCTCAATCCACACTTAACACGCGCGTGTTATTTGCTAATTGTAGGTCCAACCTCCTAAAAATATCTATAAAAAAAAGGATGGTGAAGGTCTAGTTGTTGTGTCCAACCACTAGTACTCTAACACTCAAGTTTGATTTTATCTTTTAGTGGAATAATATCAAGTAATCTAAAAGGGCTTACCTTCTTCCTTTGGGTTCATCTTTCTTTAAAACAGTCGTGCATGTTACTCACTACAAAAAACGCGGGTCTTAGGCCGCGTTTGTCAAAACGCGGCCCCAGACAGACTACATTAATGGTTTCTTTGAACTGTTTCCTTACGTGAAACTACATTAATGGTTTGTAAATGTAGGCAATTGGTTTGGATGTGCGCATTACAGGCTCAATCCACACTTAACATGTGCGTGTAATTATTTGCTTAATCCACACTTAACATATTGTAGGTTCAACCTCCTAAAGTATCTACAAAAAAAAAAAAAAAAAAAATGGTGAAGGTCTAGAACACCAGTGTTGTGTCCAACCACTAGTACTCTAACACGCAAGTTAGATTTCTCTATCCTTTAGTGAAATAATATCAAGTAATCTAAAAGCGCTTATCTTCTTCCTCTGGGTCCATCCCTTTTTAAAATAGTCATGCCTGTTACTTTTTTTGAACTGTTTCCTTATATGAAACTATGTTAATGGTTTGTAAACGTAGGCAGTTAGTTTAGATGTGTGCAGTGTGGGCTCAATCCACACTTAACGCATGCGTGTTATTTGTTCATTGTCCACGCGACTAGTGGTCTAAATATCTAAAATTTTCACATGGTTTCCCGTGCCTCATCTATGATGGTTGGAGCGATATACATAGTATGCCAAGCAATAACATATTTCAGTTGGGCATCACAGATCTTATTTTGTTGACGAGCTAAGCATATCCTACTTCGCTTAGCCTACCTCTATCACATATTTCATCTGAAAATTTAAACTAGGAAGTCTTTGAAATTGGGTTTTAACATGTTTTACGGACTTCCATTAAATGTTGCCCCCTTGAATAAAAATTACTATAACATAATATTTTTTTTGGAGTAATTACAGAAAATCCACCTGTGGTTTGGACTAAAATCACTTTGCCTACCTATGGTTTGAAAAGTGTCATTTTACCTACCTGAGGTTTGCTCTATTAGAACTCCGTAACCTATCTCTATTAAAAATAAGGGTAAATACGTATTTTTGCTCCACTTTTATGTATTCCTTCTCCCAAAACAAAAAAAATATTATAAAGATAAGAGAAAACAAGATAAAATAGAAGGAGGGTTTTGTAAAAATTAATATAAACAAACAAAAAATTAAGCATTTAGAAATGGCAATACTGTGAAATTGAATCAAACCCAAACCAAAAAGTTGAACCTTCAGTTGCAGTGACCCAATCCAAGAAATCAAACCCAAAAACAATCCAAGCACCATCATGACCCACCCCTCTCTCCTTTGATCTTGTTTTCTCTTGTCTTTATATATATATTGTTTTGGAAGGAGAGAGACATAAAAGTAGAGCAAAAATACGTATTTACTCTTATTTTTAACGGAGGTGGGTTATGGAGTCCTAACGGAACGAATCTCAAGTGAGTAAAATGACATTTTTTAAACCATGGGTAGGCAAAGTGATTTCAAGCCAAACTATAGGTGAGTTTACTGCAATCACCCTTTTTAAATAAAAAAAAAAAAAAAAATCATAAGATAGTGTACATCTTAACTTTTACTTATTGTTTTACAATCAGTTTGCAAAATGCTTTTTGATCATTACATTGTGGAAAAGAAAATTGTACACATTTATATATATATATATACACTCTATAAATTTTAGTATACATTGTAGTTTCCAAAGAACAAGATAGATATTACATCCATTACAAATTTTATTATACTATATAACTATAAAATAATGTATCAACTTTTAAACATAGAGTAAATTCCAGTTAGCTCAACTAAAAAAATTTCTTATATTCGGATAAGAAATCTAAGATTCAATTACCGCCTACACAAGAAACTAATTAGTATCTTTATCTAATGATAAAAAGCAAATGAGCAATTAGTTTGCAATCAGTTTGCAAAATGCTTTTTGATCATTACATTGTGGAAAAGAAAATTGTACATGTTAATGTATTTTATGTTATGGGCTTTAGGCCCGCTAGTTTACTTGTATAGCACACTTGTACTTGTACTACACCTTACTTGTACCGCACACATATGCTTACTTGTACCGCACACATATGCCTCCTATATAAAGGCATCACATGTATATTCCTCAATTAACGAAATACAATACAATCATTCAGTATTTCTAACATGGTATCAGAGCCACTGCTCTGACCTTTCTTTTAGCAGTCTTGTCTCTCTTGGTGTTACTCCACCCTTATCGCTTCCGCCGTCACAACAGCCACTGCAGCCACTCACCGTTGAACCTACGACGTCTCTCAGCCATTGTCTTCAGGTTCCGGAACTGCAGCCGCCGTCGTTGAGGAGTCCCACACCACACAGACCACTGCAACCACCGTCTCCGCCGTGTATCGTCCTCCGATAAAGTTTTTGCACATACCACCGTGATCGTCTCGCCTCGATCTACGCATTCGTGGAAGTCTCGCAAGCATCGGAGCCTGAACGCGCTCTCACACGCCACCTGAAGAAGCCGCGCCTCAGTCACGCGCCTCACGCGCCCTCACTCAGTTCTGCTGACGTCATCCGTGACGTCATCTTGCCACGTCACCTAGGGCTGACGTCATCATCCACTCATCTGCTGACGTCATCCACCACAGCTGACGTCATCATTGACTGACCGTTGACCGGGCCGTTGACTTTGACCGTTGACCAGAGTTGACTTTGACCGAGGTTTGACTTTGACCGTTGACTTTTCTACGGTTGACTTTTTACAGTCTAGGTTCTCCTTACCCAGTTTTTCGCGTAGATTTCATTTTTGCAGTCTGTTTTTGCATATTGTGTTTCTAAATGGATAAAAAGGATGTTTTTCTTCCTCGCCCCATCAATACTGTATTGGAGGGGAACAAGAATTACTTATCTTGGTCTCAAGCTATGCGCAGTTTTCTTAAGGGTCGCATGCTCTGGCAATACTGTACTGGTGCAATTTCCATTCCTGTCAAGGGAGCAAGTGAAGAAGATGCTGCCTTCCTTGGTCGCATGATTGAATGGGATAGTCACAACCACATGATCCTCACATGGATTCGGAACACTTCCATTCCCTCCATCTCCAACCTGTTGGGCAGCTTTGATGATGCAAAATCAGCATGGGATATGTTGGCCAAAAGGTACTCCACTACTCACGGATCCATGAAATATCAGTTAGTGGTTGAATTGCATCAACTTCGACAAGAACCAGGGCAATCCATCAATGACTACTATGATCAGCTTCGCTTCATTTGGGACCAAATTGACCTTTCTGATCCAATTTGGGCATGCTCAAAGGATGCTCAGCAATATGCTACAGTTAGAGATGAATTTCGTCTCTATGAATTCCTGATGTCACTTCGCAAGGACTTTGAGCCCATCCGAGGTCAGCTTCTTAATCGCAATCCTCCTCCCTCTCTTGATACTGCTGTAAACGAGTTGGTTAGAGAAGAAGCTCGGCTTGCAACCCTTCAAGCCCAGAATAAGTTCAATGTTTTGGCTATTACTCCTTCTGCTCCTGCCATTGAGCAACCTCAACAATCAGGTGATTTCTCTGGCTCCAGCAATCGTCGCAAGCAGACCAACAAGAAGTTCTGCAATTATTGCAAGCGTCCTGGCCACACCATTGAGACTTGTTACCGTCGCAACAAATCTACTGCTGCTGTTGCTAATACTGAGCCTACTCCGCCGATGCCTTCCATTTCAGCTGAGTCCCAGTCTTCTGGATCCACTATCAACCTCTCCCCCACTGAACTACAGGAGATCATAGCTCAGGCTGTTCGTATGGCTGGTAATGCATCTCTTTCCACTGCTCTCTCAGTTCTGCCCGGTAAGTCTCAAACTTGGCTTTTTGATTCTGCTTGTTGCAATCACATGACACCTCACTCATCCTTATTCTCCAACCTTGGCCCTGCACCACATCCTCTTAATATTCATATAGCTGATGGTTCCACCATGCATGGGAATAGTCTAGGTTTTGTTTCGACCTCTAACCTCTCTGTTCCTGGGGTCTTCCATGTACCTGACCTATCCTATAATTTGTGCTCTGTGGGACAATTAGCTGAACTAGGATATCGCCTTATTTTTGACTATTCTGGGTGTATTGTGCAGGATCCGAGGACGGGGCAAGAGCTTGGGACCGGTCCTAGGGTTGGGCGTATGTTTCCCGTGGACAATCTTCATCTTCCACCTGTTGCTCCTGTCTCTGTTGCTGCTGCAGCTGCTGCAGTTTCTTCTTTACCTTCTCTCGCACTTTGGCATTCTCGTCTTGGTCATGCCTCATCTACTCGGGTACAACATTTAGCTTCTAAGGGTCTGTTGGGTTCTGTGTCCAAAGACAATTTTGATTGTACTTCATGCCAGTTAAGAAAACAGCCAGCTTTACCTTTCAATAATAGTGAATCTATCTCTAATAGTATTTTTGAGTTAATTCATTCTGATGTTTAGGGCCCTTCTCATGTTACTAGTATTGGTGGATCTCGTTATTTTGTTGTTTTCATTGATGATTATTCTCGTTATAGTTGGATCTTTCCTATGAAATCTCGTTCTGAAATCTTACCAATATACAGTAACTTTGCAAAAATGGTTGAAACACAATTCTCCAAACATATTAAAACTTTTCGTTCTGATAATGCTCTTGAATATACTCAATATGCTTTTCAAGCTCTGTTACATTCCTATGACACTGTACATCATCTAACCTGTCCAGGCACCTCTCAACAAAATGGTCGAGCCGAAAGAAAACTTCGTCATATTCTTGACACTGTCCGTGCTCTTCTTCTTTCTGCCAAAGTTCCTGCCCCATTTTGGGGTGAAGCCACTCTTCATGCTGTTCATGCCATTAATCGCATTCCAAGCACTATTATCCATAATCAGACTCTGTATGAGCGCCTTTTTGGGTCACCTCCTGACTATCATTACCTTCGCTCCTTCGGATCTGCTTGTTTCGTTCTTCTTCAGCCTCATGAGTGCAACAAACTTGAGCCTCGATCTAGACTTTGTTGTTTCCTTGGTTATGGTGAAACTCAAAAAGGGTATCGATGCTATGATCCTGTCTCTCATCGTCTTCGTGTTTCCCGTAATGTTGTCTTTTGGGAACACCGTTTGTTTGTTGAACTCTCTCACTTTCGTTCCTCCCTAACTAACTCTTCTGTTTTAGAAATCTTTCCAAATGAGTCTCCTGTTCCTTCTACAGATACTCTTGATCCTCCTTTGGACTTCTCTATTCCATCTCCAGACATTTTTGATGATTCTCCTAGATAGGTTGTAGATGAACAGGCTACCCCACCTTGAGCCTAGGTCCCCTGCTCCTGCTCCGCCTGAAGATCCTCCACAAGACATTCCACCTCACCACTCAACCCGGGTAAGATCCATTCCTGCACATTTACTTGACTATCATTGTTACACTGCCCTTACTACACTTCATGAGCCTCAAACCTATCGTGAGGCCTCTACTGACCCTTTATGGCAGATTGCAATGAAAAAGGAAATTGATGCATTAACCAAAAACCATACTTGAGATCTGGTTACACTCCCTCCTAGTCAGTCTGTGGTTGGTTGTAAGTGGATCTATAAGATCAAGACTCGCTCTGATGGGTCCATCGAGCGCTACAAGGCTCGTCTTGTTGCAAAAGGTTTTACACAGGAGTATGAGATTGATTATGAAGAGACTTTTGCTCCAGTTGCCCGTATCTCCTCTGTTCGTGCCCTCTTAGCTGTTGCAGCTGCTAGTAAATGGGACCTTTTTCAGATGGATGTTAAAAATGCCTTCCTTAATGGGGATCTGCATGAAGAAGTCTATATGCAACCTCCTCCTGGTCTTTCTGTTGAAACAAACAAGGTTTGTCGCCTTCGACGTGCACTTTATGGCCTTAAACAAGCTCCACGAGCTTGGTTTGCCAAGTTCAGCTCCACCATCTTTCGCTTGGGTTATACTGCCAGTCCTTATGATTCTGCCTTATTTCTTCGTCGCAATGATAAAGACACTATTTTGCTTCTCCTATATGTAGATGACATGATTATAACTGGTGATGACCTCAGTGGCATTCAAGAACTCAAGGATTTTCTTAGTCAACAGTTTGAGATGAAAGACCTTGGACATCTCAGCTATTTCTTGGGTCTTGAGATCACTCGTTCCACAGATGGTCTCTACATTACTCAAGCCAAGTATGCTTCTGACCTTTTATCTCGAGCTGGACTCACTGATAGCAAGACTGTTGACACTCCAGTTGAACTTAATGCGCATCTGACGCCCTCAGGGGGGAAACCATTGTCTAATCCCTCTCTTTACAGACGATTGGTTGGCAGCCTAGTTTATCTCACAGTTACTCGTCCAGACATTTCTTATGCTGTTCATCAGGTGAGCCAGTATCTGTCTGCTCCACGATCGACTCACTATGCTGCTGTTCTGCGCATTCTACGATACTTGAAGGGAACTCTCTTCCATGGCCTTTTCTACTCTGCTCAGTCTCCCCTTGTACTCCGTGCATTCTCTGATGCTGATTGGGCAGGAGATCCCACTGATCGCAGGTCCACTACAGGTTATTGCTTTCTCCTTGGTTCTTCTTTGATTTCTTGGCGAAGTAAGAAACAAACTTTCGTGGCCCGCTCCAGTACTGAAGCAGAATATCGTGCTCTTGCTGACACCACATCTGAGCTCCTTTGGCTACGATGGCTTCTTAAGGATTTGGGTGTGTCCACATCCTCCGCTACTCCCCTTTATTGTGACAACCAGAGTGCCATTCATATTGCTCACAATGATGTCTTCCATGAACGGACTAAACACATCGAGATTGATTGCCATTTTATCCGTTCTCATCTTGTCTATGGTGCTCTCAAGCTTTTCTCCGTCTCCTCCAAAGATCAACTTGCAGATATCTTCACCAAGGCACTTCCTAAGGGACGCACTCGTGATTTGGTTGACAACCTCAAGCTGGTCTCACATCCACCTTGAGTTTGAGGGGGGCTGTTAATGTATTTTATGTTATGGGCTTTAGGCCCGCTAGTTTACTTGTATAGCACACTTGTACTTGTACTACACCTTACTTGTACCGCACACATATGCTTACTTGTACCGCACACATATGCCTCATATATAAAGGCATCACATGTATATTCCTCAATTCACGAAATACAATACAATCACTCAGTATTTCTAACAGTACACACACATATATATATACACTATAAATTTTAGTATACATTGTAATTTCCAAAGAACAAGACAGATATTACATCCATTACAAATTTTATTATACTATAAAACTATAAAATAGTGTATCAACTTTTAAAAATAGAGTAAGTTTCAGTTAGTTCAACTAATAAAATTTCTTATATTCGATAAGAAATCTAAAATTTAATCACCGCTTACACCAGAAACTAATTGGTATCTTGATCTAATGATAAAGAACAAATAAGCAATCATCAAGAACGAACCCTATAAGTTAAAACTATCTCTAAAAAAAAACCCTTATAAACATAGAAAATGTAATTCAGAAGTTTATTTATTATATTACTGACATGATATTAAATATTTTCATAATCACGTTAATTGGAAATTTTTTAGATAATAAAATTTGTAATAGTATAAACATTTGTTTTATTATAAAAATAACAATTTATTCAATATAGTATTACAAGGCCGGTGGCTGAGAATTTGGAAGATAATGACACCTTCCATCCCATGTGTGTAGTTTATTGTCTTTTTCTACCGAAAGTACACATTTTTAAACATTGAACTTGACTTACTGTTACTAAATGACAATTAATAAGAAATATATATTACATAAACAAATAAGAGATATATATTATAAGTAAACAATGAATAAGAAATATTAGTGCGGGCTATTCCTCTTCCGACAGTTTAATGTTCTCATGTGTGGTGCCAACTTGCAGAATCTAACCTAATAAAAAAAAAAAAAAAAAATTGCAGAATCTAACGTGAAACTTCTAATTCTTGGTTTATTTTAATTTTAATTCTGTTTGTTCCTAGGTTTACTTCTCTTAATCCCCCATCTCCACCTCATATAATAATATAATAATATAATAATAAATAAAACAGGAATTGTGCAATAATTGAACGAATTTAAGTGCCATTTATATCCCAACATATATAGAACAGAAATTTACACCAATTCAACCTCCTCATCTTTTTGTAGAAGGCAAGGACAAAATTTATTGGGTGTAATTAATATTGTGAGAAACCCAATGGGACAGGTGGAGTGAGGGTTGGGCATGAGGTAGTACGAGCCATGCAAGGGGGTCCAAAGTCTAGCGTTGCCTTATTGCCACCTTTCCAGTTTGTTCACACCTCCTCCAGATTTTTAGGAAGTCTGAATCTTTAATCTGCTGCCTTCGGAGAAACCAGGAGCCTGTTTCCCTGTTTTGAAAACAGTGGGCGCCTATAGCCTCCAAATTAATTTCAGATTTCTCTACCAAAACCAATTAAGAGGAAAAAAAAAATCTAGAACCATTTCACAGCTTCTTCGCTGTGGCTGTGATGCGGTAGACTGTGACAGAGACAAAATGGTAGATGATTATATAAGTGATAAGGTTATTTCTCACACAGTTTGTCACGTCAGTTTATAATTTGTCACATCAAATTGTGACAAAAAATTTTATATAAAGAGAGATTTTATATACACAACAAAAATTTGAACATGACATTTTACAGATATTGATGTGGTAGTTTATTAGTGAAAGGTAAAAAAAGATGATATTGGTAGTAGATTTATATAATAACTACTAAAAACTTACCATTTGTAAAAGTTTTTGAAGTAATACTACTTTCATAACATTTTTCAACAAAATTTAGGTAGAAAATTATTATTGGTTTTAATCTAGCTCACTACTACATTATCATTTTACCCACCAATAGTAATTTGCTACCTAAGATTTATTATAAAATTATCGTGAAGATATTATGGAGGATGGATCTAGCATTGCTCAATTTTGTGTGTATGTTACATTACTCAAACCAATGTACAAATTTAACTTTCCATTTTAAGTTAGAGATTTGAATTTATGCTCTCTCCAAAAAAAATAAAAAATAAAAAACTATATAATACTATTGAATTATAAAACATTGTATTAGATTTCTTAAAATTTTTTAGGATAACTCAATAGTTGAGTTCTTAAAAATTTGTTCCTTAGTGACCGTTTGGATAGTGCTGAAAAGCACTGTGTCTAGCGTTTCATGTTTTCTTTCTCTTTTTTTTTTTTTTTTTTTTTTTTTTGAGAAGAGCGTTTTTGTGGCAATAAACAGTATCTAGTGAGCCCTATGCACTATTCACGAGACCCACAAACCTCTTTTTTCAACAAAACTTTTATTAAAACTGAGTCTCATGGCACTATTTACACATTTAAAAATTATTTTGTTACAGTATTTTCAGTTTTCAGCAATAAGCAGTATTTAAACGGACTCTTAGTTTTCGAATGAGTTAATTAAATTTTATCACATCATCAAAATTAGTGGGGGTGTCAAAAAATTTTGTTTTGGGGAGTGAAATTATGGAATTGATAAATCCATACAAATAAACTCAAATAAAATATATACATGGGCGTGAAAAACTATAAATCCTAATATTTTTAATACATTTTTTTTAATATTAGAGTAAGTCATAACTTATAAATATACGACATATAAAATTATCAACTTTGATATATAGAATTTGAAAGTTGATAAATTTTATTACAATAAAATAAGACAATGGGTCTACAATTAATTGACTTGTATTTGTAGACCTTAAGAGCATCCACATCCGGATGCTAAATCTCATCCTATTTTACAATCTCAAAAAGCTACTTTATCTATTATACCATCCCATTTTACAATACACCCAACATCCCAAAATTCTATATCTCATCCTTTTATTAAAATATTATTTTTTTAAACTTTCTTTATTATTACTTTTCCAACCACCATTTTTTTGTTGTTTCAAATTAACTGCTTTTTCAAACGGTCACACACACACACACACGTTGGAATGTCCCTGCCAATTTTTTTTTCTAACACACACACACACACACACACACACACGTTGGAATGTCCCTGCCAATTTTTTTTTCTAACACACACACACACACACACACACACAGACAAAGAACCTACCTGCCACAATGTCCCTGCCAAATTTTTTTTCTAAAACACACACACACACACACACAGCCTGCCACAATGTCCCTGCCAAATATTTTTTCTAACACACACACACACACACACACCTGCCAACACACACACACACACACACACACACGTTGGAATGTCCCTGCCAATTTTTTTTTTCTAACACACACACACACACACACACCTGCCAAATTTTTTTTCTTTTCAAGTTCTTTCCAACACACACACACACACACACACACACACACACACACAACCTGCCTGCCACAATGTCCCTGCCAAATTTTTTTTCACACACACACACACACACAACCTGCCTGCCACAATGTCCCTGCCAAATTTTTTTTCACACACACCTGCCAAATTTTTTTTCTTTTCAAGTTCTTTCCAACACACACACACAGACACACACACACGTTCTCTGCCTGCCACACACAGCTGCCAAATTTTTTTTCTTTTTCAAGTTCTTTCCAACACACACACACACACACACACACACAGAACCTGCCTGCCAATACAACCTGCCAAATTTTTTTTCTTTTCAATTTCTTTCACACACACACACCTGCCAACACACACACACACACACACAACCTGCCTGCCAATACAACCTGCCAAATTTTTTTTCACACACACACATCCTTCTAGTTTTTTTTCTTTTCAATTTCTTTCTAACTATTTCAACAACCACAGAACCTGCCAATTTCTTTCCAACTATTTCAACAACCACACACAGAGAACCTACCAATTTTTCATTTTTTTTGAGAAAGAACTTGCCAAATATCAATTTACTCAAACTTGCTAACTTTAAAAATCCACATACATACATAAAAATGTAACCTGCCAAATATCAATGTACTCAACCTGCCAACTCAAAAAATCTACATACATATATATACATACAACCTGCCAATTTTTAAAATCCACATACATATATATATATACATACAACCTATCAAATATCAATGTACTCAACCTATCAACTTTTATAATCCACATACATATATATAGATACAATCCACATACATAACTATCAATATTGTCTTTAGAAGACTCATACATATATCAAATTACAATAAAACTCCACATGCATAACTGACACACTTAAGTTCCTACAACTCCCCTTGTAATTGCCATAAATGTTCAATGAGGTCTAATTGGAGTTGAGAATGAATTTTATGGTCTCGAATACATCGATGGGTTTCAATGAACTCCGTAAATTCATTTGTGTTCTCCCGTGATGGTTGTATAGTAGGATTGTCATCAATTTGCTCATAATCTACTTCCACCGCTTCATTTACATCTCGCTCATCTTCAATGATCATGTTATGAAGAATTACGCATGCTTTCATGATGTCTTGGAGCGTTTCACTATAGAAAAATCTTGCAGGCCCACGCACAATTGCGAATCTTGCTTGAAGCACTCCAAATGCACGCTCTACATCCTTTCTATTCGCCTCTTGAGCTTTTGCAAATAATTTGTTCTTATGTCCCCGCGGAGATGGAATTGTTTTAACAAATGTTGACCACTTCGGATATATGCCATCGGCAAGGTAGTATCCCATTGTATACTCATGGCCATTGATTGAGTAATTAACTGCAGGAGCACGTCCTTGTTCGAGCTCAGAAAATATAGGAGACCGTTCTAATACATTAATGTCATTATTTGATCCAGGTAATCCAAAAAATGCATGCCATATCCACAGATCAAATGATGCCACTGCTTCCAAAACAATGGTTGGCTCACGAATGTGACCAGAGTACTGACCTTGCCATGCAGTCGGACAATTTTTCCATTTCCAATGCATGCAATCAATACTCCCTAGCATCCCTGGAAATCCACGTCTTTCCCCATTATCTAAAAGTCGAGCAATGTCTTCGTTGTTTGGGGACCTCAAGTATTCCTTGGAGAAAATATCAACCACCGCTTTAACAAATTTTTTCATACTTTCTATTGCAGTGGATTCTCCAATCCGCACATACTCATCCATAAAATCAGCTGTCACTCCATACGCAAGCATCCTAAGTGCAGCTGTTATCTTTTGAAGAGAAGATAAACCGAGCCTTTGGGCATTATCTCTTTTTTGGATAAAGTAAGGTTCATAAGTTTCCACTGCTGATTGAATACGGAGAAAAAGAGGCCGACTCATCCGAAATCTCCTCCGAAATAACTTAGGAGGATATACTGGTGTGTCGGCAAAGTAGTCGAGATAAAGTCTTTTATGGCCTGCCAAACGATCACATTCGATATACCGACGACGTTTACGTTGTGATGTTGAACCCTTAAGAACTCGCCTCATTATCTCATCCTCGTCTGAGTCATCAAAAAGCAATTTGCGAAGCCTAGAGCGACCCATAGAGACAATCTTGAAGACAACAGTGTTAGGAAATTATCACAATTTTTGCAAAGAAAGCAGAGATTACATTATGGAAAGGGAACAAGTAGATATATTATTCAATAAACAAAGCTTAAAATCTGTCAAAGCAAAAGTCCCCTAGTAAAGATTGATAAGAAATAAAGCAAAAGTCCCCAAGGCTCATAATCTTCTCTTTCAGCACTACGAACTAGAACAGTGTATTGTATACGCTAAATTGATACCATTATTTGAAGATAGCATGAGTGCTTTTTTTTTTTTGATACCACTATTGTGCTTTTTTGATACCACTATTGTATATGCTAAATTAAAAGAGTAAACAGCTACGAACTCCAATAAAGGTTTACAAAGGCTACTTCATCCTCATGAGTGCTTTTTTTTTTTCCCCTGTTTTTTGATTTGTTTCTTTGACAGTGAGATGCATTTGTATAGGTGTTGTTTACTGTGAGTTTCTTTCTGAGTTGAAATTGTAACTGTACAGTGCTTTATTGTGGTTTAAAAAATCTCTCTCATTCATTTAAAAAGAAAAAGCCCAATGAAGGCTGTTAAGTGTTGTTGGCTACTGCTTATAAGAATATCCAAAAGACTTGAATGCTGAAAGAGACAATGAAAAAGTCCAGCAGAGTCCACAAGTGGGGATATCAATCAATTAAAAGATGAGCATCTACAAGTCCTGAAGAATAGTAGAAGAGTGGGTGGTCCTCATTCCTTAAATGCTATAAAGGACTGGAATTTAATACTTTACAGCAGCACCTATCTAGGATTACACGAGGAAAGTTCAATATCTTCTCCATGTTTCAGAAAGAAACAAGCTGATTCAATATCTTCAAACCAATGGCAAAATGATATGGTTCTTGATGAAAGCATATAATTTGTAAGCAAGCATATCTTAATCATATATTAATCGAGATTGACCACATGCATTCTTCTTCACCATTCTATACACCACTAGTCTAGTTAATCAATCTTATTATAAGTAAAAATACATCATCAAACATAGAAAGGACATAAGTTTTTCATATAAACAAAAATGATGTCATTACATACGTGGCACAACTTACTGCCAATTGATCAAGTTGGAACAATACATCATCTACATGTTCCAAACCTACGCTTAGAATAGACCACTACCAAAATAAGGTTGAAACAAAATATTATCTACATATGCCAAACCCCAACCCATATATAATTTACTACCAAAATATAGTTTATGACAAGACATCATCTTCTTGAGTCAAACCCAACTATTTACTCTAATTGTTGTCTTGCAAGGATTTTATCCTTGAGATTTTCAAAATAACGGCTTTCTTTGTCATTCATGCCACTTGTATCTAAGGTTATTATTCTTCCCTCCTCCCTACTAGTTTCAAGACGAAGCCTTTCATTTTCAATATCAACTCTATGCGTCTCCCTACTAGTTTCAAGCCGAAGCCTTTCATTCTCAATATCAGCTCTTTTCTTTTCAGTATCAGCTCTTTCCTTTTCAATATCAGCTCTTTGCCCATCCACTCGAACCCTATCTGCTTTGATGCGAAGAGCCTCATTGTCTTGTTCATGTGATTCCTCCATATATTGCAATTTTTTTGCCAAATAATCGTCAAAACTCTTATCACCATCTGCTCTCTTTCGCTTAGCCTTTTCGGCTTTTCTGCCAATTGGTCTCTCTAACTCCACTGTGTCATCATCATTACTACCACCTTCATCAATTGAACTTGGAGTTTGAGGGAACCCTTTTGATCTTTCCTTAGGCATATTCCACTTTGGTTGGTTCTTCAACTCAACCCAACAATGTTCAAATGCAAAAGCTGATTTTTTGCCGGTTGTTTGAGCTGGTGTTTCTTTATATAGTTCCTTTGCATCTTTCAACTAAATTTAAAAAAATAAATAAATAAATAATTAGTGTTTTGAATCTATTCAGAAATTATTATTGTGACACCATTGCAATATAATGTATACCTTATCCTCGTAAGTCACACCACTTGGATTTCGGGCTTCAATTTTAGCCATGATCCCAGCAAACCTACTTGTCTCCCTATTAATATTTCCCCATCGACTTTTGAGGGAGGAAGCAGAACGTGTGGTTCCGTAAGTATTGTTCTTGCAAAAATATTGCCAAATTTTCTTCCAAAATTTGTCAAGTCTTTGGTCAGTACCTTCCACAGCATCCATGCTAATGTTAAGCCATGCAGAGACAAGGAGTTTGTCCTCATCTACGCTGAAGTTGCCACCACGTTTTGTTGGATTAGGGGTGACAATTTCAACTTCTGGACAAGACTCTTGGATGGGCATTGAAGTATTTTGAGACCCACTTAAAAATGGTGCCAGAAAATCATCATCCATCCGTGAGATATTAGCATATCCTGCTATCTCTTCTTGTGTATCCATCCCTTTTAGAAAACAGTACTACAATTAGAAATACAAACCTAACCAAATCTACAAGAGTTCAAAGCCTTCACATATTATGATTGGTGGCAGCTTCTCATGTACAACAACATCCTACAATATATTTTGACAACTCCTAATCAAAACAATATATTAGAAATACAAACTATCCCTTATGTTTTGTGACAGTACAAACAGAGAGCTTTTTTGAAAGGGAATGAAGAAGTTTAGGTCTTATATACAAAAGGTTTTCACTTACTCCAAGTAACCCCCAACATAATGGAGGTTAATTTACAAGGTAGAGAAAGTGTGCACTTAAGGTTAGGAGAGGTGTGGGGGTTCACAAGGGAACAGTGGTTAGGCCTGAGTAGCCCCCTGCCTTGATCACATGTTATGTGAGAGAGGCTCTTGTGGACATAATTGAGTGACAGTAGTAGAACTGTAACTCATACTTTTTTGTGTATGACTATTGGCTAGTTTTGGAACTCATTTGCTAGCTGTGTTAATGGTTGCTAAGGGTTTATTCTGTTTGTTCACAAGCTTGGATCTTAATGCCCAACTGCGTACAAAACACATTCAATCATTCATTTGGATTTATTGATCTTTACTTATTTTGTATTCCCCATTGCTTTAATGGGATGAGAATTTGGATACTAGCTAAGTGCTAATTCAGTGTTCCTTAAGAGCCTATTACAAACAAAAGCATCACTCACAAATGGCCTATTACAAACATAGTAAGTCTAATGACATTTTTTCATTCACAACTTTTGAGCTGAGATACTGTAATCCGTGTACAATAAAACAGTATCAAATAGTGAGTTTATGTAAATAAGTAACACAAAGTAGTGGGCTTAATTACATCTCTAACTTGTGTCTCTATACATTGCTTTAATAAGTACAAGGAACATTGCATAGTGGGCTGAATTACACAGTAACACAGAATAGTTGCATGTAACATTGTGGGCTTAATTACACAGTGGGCTTAATTACACAGTAACATTGCATAGTGGGCTTAATAAGTACAAGGAACATTGCATGTAAATAAGTAATTAGAGAAATATCGGTTTAGAAGTCTCTACAAGGAAGAGTTCAAAACAGGACATTTAATAATAAAATGAGATTTACATAAGTGGAAATGTAGATGCTTGAGATGCTCTAGTATTTTTAAATTGCTCTAGAAAGATCAAAAGAGAATCTTCATTTCCTTTCACACATCAATACAGTGACATTAGTAACAAAATCGATTTCTTTCCATGGATGCTTAATTATAATTGTTTTCCAAGTGTCAAATCAAATATGTACGGTGAAAATTCTGTGCTATTGACTACACCCCAATAATTTTCACACTCATTGAACTGAATTCCACAGCTCCTTTTGAGAACCATTCCTAAATTTACACTAAACATACCGAAATTGCAGCTTCAACATATAAAACGTGCCATTGTCATAGAATCGAAACTGGGTACACTAAATGTTTCCAAATCAATCCACAAGGAAACACACAACATGCAACTATTGAACTATTGTATTGGGTTTTTTTTTTTTTTTTTGGCATTAATTCTAAATGTTTATCTTAACAACTAAAAGAAATTCACAAATGCATTTTTATATATGACTCTTAAAAGAACAGAACCCAAAACAAAATAAAGGATGCAAAGCAATTGAACAAAAGTAGGAAACATACTGGAGTGGAGTTCAGAGTCACCGAAAGAATCCAAAGAAATAAGAGCGAGAATGTTGGCCTCCAATCTCAGATAGCAGAATCTGATTAAAACAAAAAGAAAAAGAAAAGTGTTAGATCCACGTATAGAAATATAATACTATATATAATATACAAAGAAAGAGTGAGAGCTATATATACATACCCATGAAATGAAATGAATGAATTGGGTCCCCAAAAGAAGGCTTCGGATGGAACTCTGAAATGGGTCTCCACCTTTGCAAACATCAACAGCCATTCTTAGATCAAAACCCAAACACAAACACAAGTTTATTGCAGAAACACAAACAAACGCAAACACAAACGCAAAACCCACCTAGTAAATTGCTTTGATTTTGATTCTGATTTGATTTGAGAGACCGATGGAGCTTCGTGAAGAGATTTTGCAAACAAATCGGTGAATCCAAACCGATTTGATTTGAGAGACCGATGGGACGAGTGAATCGGTGATTTTGATGAGTGAATCGGTGAATCCAAACCGATTTATGAGAGGACTGAATCGGTAAAGGGGATCGGATCACGGAGACAGAGAGAACGGAGAAAGAGAAGCACCCATAACTGATCGGAGAGAGAGGGGCAGAGTAATGGGTCTGAATATCACACAGCAGAGAGACAGAGAGAACGGAGAAAGAGAGACCGAAGAAAGAGAAAGTAATGAAAAATAACGAAGAGCGTGAGAGATATTCCCGGCAAAAACATTAAAATATTTTTTTTTTTTTATAAGATTCAGCTACAGTACCATCTTACATTTGAGATGGTACTGTAGCTCAATCTCATTTTTTTTTTTGCATATGAGATTTCCCTTCCCGGTTGCTGGTGGATTTTGGGGTTTAAATGCCAAATGCTCCTAGCATTTGGCATATACAACCCCCAATGGGAATGCTCTAATTGACTTGTAGTATGATTCTTAAAAAAAAAAAAAAAAAGAATTGTAGTACAAATAGAATACTTTTTTTTTTTACACCAAGGATTAGGCTTAGGTCAAATATTTTCTTTCAGGTTCGAGCTAAGTTAACGGGTCCATGGTCAATTCTGTCAGGTCTAGCATTGAAGATAGTATGATGATGGTGGCATTATCAATTGTGTGGTAGTTGTAAAGGCGATAGTAGTGGCAATAATACAGATAGTATGGTGGGCGAGGACAATGGTGGTGGTTTGGCAATCGTAATGGTATGGATGGCGGTGTGGCAACAAAGATGGTGGTGGTGGTGGTGATGTGCAACATAGAGGAGTGAAGGGGTGGGGACACAAAGGGAATGGTGGAAAATGTTTTGTATCTCTATTGGCTTATTTGCACTAATAACAAAAAAATTATTAAAATTTATTTTTATCATACCAAATATTGGAAATGGGAATTCTTTTTTTATATTTAGAAACAAATATAACGTTAAAAATTATTATTATTATTATTATTATTATTATATATACACATATATGAGTATTTGAACTTTGGATGTTTTCATTGAATACACTAAGAGGTATCAATTAAACTATAAAGTTCTTGACAAATATTCTCAAACTTTTAATTTATAATTGGACTAAATTTGGTTCATTGTCAAGTCCTTCAATCTTGCCTTCATGGTTTCTTGGATTTATTTTTAAAATATTATTTTGGTTTTTAAACTTTATCAACAAAAATTTCTTCTAAACTCCAAAAATGTTTTTTTTTTAATCCGTAAATTTTGTAAAGAACATTTTTTAGTAGTTTAGAGACCAAAAATAAATAAATAAATAAGGTCAGAATTTTTTTTCAATAATATAGGGATAAAAAAGAATTTATTTTATTTTATTTTAAATTTAAGAGCAATAAGTGAAACATTTTCAATAATTTAGTGACAAAAAAAAACTTTTTAAATTTGAAAAAAAAACTTTTAATTAAATTTAAGAATCAAAATGATATTTTACTCTTTCTTCTTGCATACTATTCTTTTACTTGATCAACTTGCTTAATCCATTGTTAAATTACAATTGCTTTGTACTTTTTAAATATTTTTTTTCTTGGAAGGTGTACTTTTTTATTCTTAAATATTCCTTAATTTATAGTTTGTTCTTAGGTTCAGCCCCCTAGGTCCTAGATATTATTCTCGAGCTAATCAAGGAACTAATTGCAAATGGACCTAAGTGGCCCACATTGCCCAATTTGAGAATCTAAGAGCTAGCCTAAGGGTTTAGGGGATCTATTCACGCTAAACACAGTCTTAAGTCTTAACCAACCGTTTCTCAAATAAATAAAAAGTCTTAACCAACCAGTATTTGTCCTATACTCCTATTATTGCTAAGATTATTATTATTTTTTAGAAGTTTATAATCCCCAAACAGCAAACTCCAATCTTGTATATTAAGTTAGGAAAACGTATAGATTTGTTCTATATTTTATTTATTTCTTTATTCTAAATTTAAAAAGGTGTTGTATATATATTCTTTTATAGAAGAAGTTCTATATTTTATTTGAAAAGATAATAAGGTCCCATAATTTTACACGTAATTATTTAATATATATTTGAAACTGTTTTCAAATTCTATTTTATATTTAAATCATTCATTAAAATCTTACTATATCATATTTTTTTAATAGTAGAATATGTAGTTCCAAATAGAAACAAAATCATAATAAATATCTATTAATAATTATTACATTTTATATTTATATAAAAAAAAATTTGTTAAACTTTTCTATGCATTGCATGAGTTACCAACTTGTAATATGCTAAAGTGTAAGCACAATCAACAATCCAAATTAGATTCTAATTGCATTCAAAATTTGTGTCAAGTATATTTGTAATTGACCTATACTTTGATGTCAAGTGTCATTATAATTAAACTATATTTTGATGCTAAGTTTCTTTATATTTTCAAATAGTTCAATTTTATGTCAAGTGTCATTTCAATTATACTCTAATTTTATTTTAACTATATTTACATGTGCATCTAAACTTAAAGAGTACATAAAAAGACTTAAATCAAATTTATCAGATTTATATGTGTTGGGGGGGGGGGGGGGGGGGGGTGAAAGCCCAACCTAATATATTGGGTCTAGGACCCTATTAGAAGACTACTGTACGTCCGAAGAGAGGAACGTATTTGAGAAGAGGCCCATGTGAAAGAAACATACCTGGAGATGAACGAGGTGCATAGTCCGAGGAGATCTTCAATTGTCCGAAGAGGCCATTATCCTCGGATTCAAAGAACCTTGGTCAAACAGATGTCTGGGAAGTTCAAGTAATCCTCCTAACAACTCTAACGATAAGGATGAACCGTAGGCGCGCATGGAGATGATAGGAACGGAGAAATATCTAGAAGACAAACTTCAACCACCACATTAAATGCACTGCAGCTACTTTTCTGGCCGCATTAATGTGGAGAATACCTCTGAACAGTATAATCTCAGCTACCGCCACTCACACAAGGCTAAAGAAGATACCTGATGGGACATGTACTCAAGTGGATGTTTAGATGATGAACAAGTGGACGATGAAGATGAAGGGAGAGGGTGCTATATAAGGAGGAGAGGCCTCTGATAAGGGGGGGGGGACGGAACAAAAAAGAGAGAGAAGAAGAAAATAACTTTACTGTAGCTCTAAGAATTGTAACCAACTTTCATTCAATAAAATGCCTCTTCGGACTTTCACGTTTGCCTTTGTCCAAGCATGATTGCATATTAGTTCATCCGTAAATACCATAATTAACTCTTGTTTAATTCACATCCAACCCAGTTCTTTCACCCACGCTCTACAAATTCATTGTCTTGGGTTCATTGGGCTCATAATCCATACCTTTTGGGCTTGGGCTACAAAAATTGACCCTACAATATGTAATACTATGAATATTAACAATTTATTACTTATTAGATAAATTCCCCCCCCCCCCCCCCAAAAAAAACCACACACACACACACAAACATTACAAAGACATTAACCAAATTAAGTTAAAATCCCTGGTGGGGTCAAAATACAATAGAATTAATTTGTGATTGATTTTTTTTTATATACAAATATTGTAAATCCTTGTTACTGAAATGAAGTAGAGAATTGTTAATATTTAAGTTGACAAATTCTAAGTTCAAAAGGCACAAAATGTAGCTAGAAAGAAGACAGTTGTTCAAGAGCAATTCCTAATTTCGAAATTTATTCGATTGTTGCTTGATCAATCAAAGGAAGAGCTTTAATTTGATTGCCCTTGAACTGTATCTTGATCGATAATTTTTATTTGAGAGATAGTTTCAACCTATGATATCAACTCTTATCTTGATGATTGCTTTTGATGATTTTTTTTATCATTAGACTAAGATACCAATTGATTTTTTGATGTAGACAAGGATCGAACTCAAATCTCTTATTCACCCATATGAGATTTTATTATCAGCTAAGTTAATTGAAACATACTAACAGATACTACTTTAATATGAAGAAATTGTGCAATATTTCTCACATTTTGTTTCACCTAAATACCACACAACACAACCATAAAATTCTCATTTTATGAGAAAAATGCTTTGGTTAAAAATAAATAAATAAAAACCACCTTTGTGTAAGCATGTTCAAAGTTCAACATAGATGCATAGAGTGAATGAGCCCATTTATAACTCTGTGTTGTTAGGAAAAATTCTTGTATGAAATGGTTTCATGAGACCCATGTCTCAATGATATGTGAGTTCCACACATATGAGACTCATGTATCATTGAGACATAGGTCTCATAAGATCGTCTCATACAATACTTGTGTTGTCAGTACGTGAAATTCATATGTCATTGAGATATAAGTTTTATAAGATCGTCTCATGCAATACTTACTCGTGTTGTGTCGCAACTAGTTCAATGTTATTCCAATTTCTTTTTTTCTTTTTTTGATAAATCAAGCTATAATTCCAATTTAACCAAAAGAGCTCGCATCCAAGACTAGAGCACTCGGTGTTTACTATTTTATTATCTGGGGTAGGTAAGTTTGTAGGTAAAGCTGACATCCACTAAAGGCACCAAACAATTGGGCATATTATTATTATTCTTTTTTTATAAATTGGGAAGTGATGGATCATAGGAATTAGGAAGTTCTGAAAGTGAAAACACTATAGATGGGACACGTGCATTACAAGGAAGAAAAGGTGTGAAATGTGCCATCCATGCAATCCGGTCCAAGAAAACATGAAGAGTGAGAGAAGAGCGCGTGGGTAGGTTTCAGATGTCAGAGTGCGGTCCAATCGCCACATTTCGTGGAGAAAACGTCATGTTTCCCACTTCAGCTCCTAGTTTTTGGGAAGTCTTTTCCCAATACCGGTTTTGCTATTTGGTTCGCTTCTAATTTCTATGGGCGCCTCTTAATTTTCTTTTTTGCCTTATTTTACTACTTTGCACCGATTACTATGAACTCAAGTGGAAACACAAGAATTATTCTAGATTGGAGTATTAAAATTTAAAGACTCATTCTACGGACATATCATATTATTTTAACATTATCATATACAAGTCTTAACCTAGCATTAGCCTTAACATTGTTAATAAAACTTTTTCAAAAAAAAAAAAACATTGTTAATAAAAATTTCATAAAAAAAAAAAAAAATTGGTAATAAAAAAATAAAATAAAAAAACTTCTCCAGATTACAGAGTTATGTGAAAGCCTTAACCTTGTCATATATAAGTCTGTTTGTTTTCAATGAAAACATATTCTAGTTTTAACATGACTCCAAAGGGATGGGTCTTAGGATTGAGGATTTTCAATTATTTTGAGAGAAAAAATGGATTAGTTTAAACTTAAAAATCATAAATATCTTATGAGGTAATTTGATCATTGTATGGTTTGAGAATAGTTAGAAACTGGTAGTTGTGTGGGTCCTTTTTGGACGGTGCCCAGGCCCAAGTAGGAACAAGGACCCCGGACCTTTTAGTTGTTGTTTTAAAGGACTGTGCTTGGTTCACCGCAGCTAAATGGGCTGATTACAAACCAGATGGTGCACAGAACACGAATCCTACAACACATACATGCTAGCAAACAAGAAATACATGCATTGAACAACAAGAAACAGTAAAGGGGCAATGTGGTAAAGAAAGACAAAAATTAAATGTTAAGGATTCTTAAGACAATGTGAAATATTCCATTACTTTCTTAATTGTGTAATACATTATGCTCACTAGGACGTGTTACAAGGTCCAAATAAGCTCAAAAATCACAGACTTAGATGGCTTATCAGGCCTCTAAGACTTGCAAAGTTTGAATCCATTTGAATCCGAGTGTGTTCTCTAGTGGCTGTTTGAGGATACCGGGCGATATTACCCTCTATTTTCTTTCCTTTTTGGATTCTAACAGAGTTTTCTCAATGATTCCATTCTAATTCATTGTTGCTGAATGCCCTTCACTGTTGACTGCTTCCCCTTTTTATAATGTTATCCTAGGGTTCCCGGGGTACCACTGATTCTCTCCATTTGCTCTCCTAGGTACCAAAACCAATGTTGTGTCAACAACATTGGTGGCTAGCCCCTTCCTCATTCCTCATTATTTTCTTCTTTTGGAGTTTCTTCCTCAAAAGTTCCCTGCTGCCTTTTCGTTCTGGTATGTCTTAAAGAGCTGACCTTGGGTTTTTCTCCTTTCAAGGTTTCTAGTTCCCACCTTTTCAGACTCAACTTTTGGCTGCCTTTCCCTTTTTCATTTTTCTCAAGTGAGCTGATTCCTTCCTGCCAGATTGAAGGTTTCCCAGCCACTTCCTTTCATGGTTCTTCTTTCTGGGTTCCTCGAGGTACCAGCTCCTTGTTCATGAATTGTTGGTTCCCAAGCCTTCTGATTATAGGGACATATCTGTTCTCGTTTCTTGTGTTTCTTGGCATCCCCTTTGAATTGTCTTAATCCAACCCTGGCTTTGCTGCATGTCCTGAGGATCCCGAGCTCCTGGCAGTCCCTAGGTATCCCGGTCCAGTTCTTACCATTGGGCTCCCTAGTGATTTTCTGACCTTGGCGGGCTGGGCTTTTCTTCTTCCCTTCGTTTCATGAGTTCTAAGGCTTACCCATTTGTGGGTTTGGGTTCCTCCTTAAAACCCTTAATGGATTTGGGCCTACCATCTTTTTTTTTTATTGCAGGCTTAAGTATTTTATTTTTTATGGAATTCAATTCTCTGTGCCATTTTGGGCCTTGGTACAACATTGTGACTTTTTTAGACCTCAACAGCAGTTATCTTCAAACAAATCACAAAAGCATGCAAAGTTAAAAAATTAGAGCCAAAATAGTATTCTATCTGCACTTTGGCCAATAAAATAAGTGTCAAACAACACTCAAAGGACTCATTTCGACACTTGTAGACACCCATTTCGTTCTGATTTATACTTGAGGCCTCCGGTCCTAATGGCGATAAATCGATTCACTACCAAAATGATTAGCATTGTGTGTGGAACCTAATGAACCCAAAGGTGGCCCAACGTAACCAAGCCCAAACCTAAGTTTGATCCAAGAACTAAGCCCAAAAGCCTATTTCTTACCTCATTTTCCCAAGGCTTACAAAAGTTGTGTATGCCGGGTATATGATGCGTACGCACCCAATCTGTGGCGTATACATCTTTTGGATAGATGCCTTGAATCACTCAATTTCCATTTTGGTGAGATGCTAGGGCAATCGGCCTGATCAATTGGCTGGCCAAACATCCCACCTAACCCTAGAACATTAGTTCTCTTCCAAATACCCCCGTTTTCACAATCCAAAGAAAGAGAACTTTTTTCCTACTAAAAATTTGCAAAAATACCATTAGAAATACAAAACCTTGGAGTTGTAGGCTAGAAGGGCAGAAACAATAAGCATTGGATTGATATTCAACATCCATTTTGTTAGAAGATAGTTTATTACTCACTAGAATTCTAAATTCTAGTTTGTGTCACACCCAAGTTTGTTAGCATAGCCATTTAGGGTAATCCAAAACACCCTAGTTGAATCCTTCCAAGTCATTGATCCACACACACACAACTGTGGTAGTAGGTTTCAGTCGAGGGGCCGATCATCAACATCAATGTAAGTTTTACAAGGAGGAGATATGGATCTTTTCCATGATCCATATTCTCCCCCTTGATTCCCATTTATTTTATGTTTTTATGTTGTTTTTAGTTCTCTAATATGATGTTTGAGTATAATAGCATGTTCTGTGATTTTTGTTTGCTTCATTTTTTTTCCTATAATTCTTTTCAGAATCTAGAATTTGCCTTAGAATCTACGCATTCTCATCCGTGCATACGCAGGTTATAAGCAGTTAGAGTTTTTATTTTAGTATATTTGTTGGAAATCTGTTTGATGCCCAGATGTGTACGCTTGTAGACATATTTCTTTTGGAGTACGATATGAGTGTGAGCGCTCCGCCTCACACGTGCGGGTTGCATGACCCGCTTTCTCTTTTCTTTGGGAGTCACCACCTAGTTTAGATCTAGAAACTAGGTTGGAGGTTTACGTATTAAAAAAAAAAGGTTTGAAGTTAAAGTACGGGGATGTGAAGGTATTTAACACCCAACCTCGCCCGGCCCGTGGGCCGGCCTCTACTAATGTTGATATGCCTCATTTAATTAAGGATATTATTAACTAAGCTTAAAACATAATCATACATTTATTAAATCAATTAAAATCTAGGTTCGCTTTCTCTTTTCTTTGGGATTTGCCACCTGGTTTAGGCCCATGAACCAAATTGGAGGTCTACATACTAAAATCTAGATTCGGATTTAAGGTATGAGGATAGGAAGGTGTTAGACACCCAACTCAGTCCGACTCGTGGGTCAGCTTCTACTAATTTTGATAGGCCACATATAATTAAGGATATTATTAACTATATCCAAAATCTAATCATACATTTTAAATCAATTAAAAGTTCATACAATGAAATATCATATCACATCTCAATATAAAAGGAAATTAACAAATTCAAATAAAAGAAAAAAATCAAGTTAAGTTAAATATCCAATTAATTACAAATCAAATAAGATAAAATCAAATCATGCATTTGAAAGAAAATATCATATTCTAAACATGTCAATGTCAACTCTAATTTATTATGGACAAGTCAAGAGACAAAAATCATGGAAAATAATTGATTCATATCTTCAAACCTAATTAGAGTAAAAAAAAAAAAATGGAAAATATCAAGCAATCAAACACAAATTCGACATTTTTTGGGTCAAGTTGCGTACGCAAAGAGAAGGCTACGTACGTAGACTTGAAAACCTGTGTATGCACCTTCAACTATGCATGCAAATATTGACACAAAAACACAAATCCATAATTATTTTGACATTTATTCAACTCTTTATTCAAAACATAGTAAGACATAACAAATCGAAATTGTAAAGTTGTAATTTTCAATTACGTTTTGTTGGCTTTAATTCTGTGTCAAATTTGATTGTATTTTAGTCAATCATTTCCTTGTATGTTTGTGGGATTTAATGTAAGGGTTGAGTGTTAGAGATTGGTGAAGAGCTGTGAAGAAAAGACAACTCGTGACTAGCTCGCAACTGGACAACTCACGAAAGGTCACGTGAGGAGCACATACTAGAAGTTGAAGAGTCAAATGGTAGGAGGCATATCGCGACTCATCTCGCGACTAGGCCAACTCGGGAAATGACCCACGAAATGCATTGCCAGGCTCTTTAATGTGCTTTCCTCATTTCTTTACCCACACTATAAATGCCCACATTACCCATGGAATTGTAAGGAGACTTTTAGAGAGAAAACCCTAGAAATACACTTGAGAGTTAGAGATAGTAAACCCACAATCATCTACACATTTCTCTTAGTTTTCCTTTACTCCTACCTCTCTAATTACAAATCCTTGAGAGGTTCTTAGCCTAAACACATACCTCACTCAACCTGAGTGTTGAGAGTTGTTTTGGTGCATGTAGGAAGCATTGAAAAAAGCCATTCTTTGGTGGACGAAATTTGGAGCTAATTGTGGGATTCAGATAATTAGTGAAGAAAAGACTCGGTGAAGTTGGTTGAGAGTTGGAACTCGGAGGGTTCAAGTACAGTGAGTAGATTAGGCTTAGAGGGTCTTTTTGATATCCTTGTACTCCAACTTTATTCACTAGTGGATCATTTCAGCTTGGAGGGCCACGATGAGACTTTTCGCCTAGTACTTTGGTTTCCTCTTCGATAACACGTCTCGGTGTTATCTTGTGTTTGCATCTCTCTTTCCTTACTTTTTGTGCTTCACATTTATTGTTTATAATGTATGCCTATACACTAGAGTGTAGTTCCGCTTAATTGCGTTTCATTTACTCTTATTCTGCACTTAGTTGAGTAGTATAAAAGCAATTTAGCAGTAAGTTTAAAATTGAAGGTCTAAACAAGCTATAGTGTTTTCCACTATTGAGCTTTCAGTAATTAATCAAATCAAATCATATTCTAAACATGTATTGAATCTAATATACTCAAGAATAACACAAGAACAAACAAATCTTGTTTATCAATCATATATCTAATCATTCAACTCTTCATTCATTCTAAACAAGACTAAACATAATGAATTAAACAAAAAGATGAATGCAATTTCTAAACATGCACAAGATATAAATCTAATCAAGAACACAAAACATGAACCCTAAATACCCAAATCAAGGAGAGTTATGGAGAGAGACTTACCTTGCTTATTGGATCACAATTTTGAAGCATTTAATCGGCTCCCCAATGCCTACACAACAAGATTTAATGAGATATCAAGAGAAATCAAAGAGTTCAATAATTCTTTTAGTAGCCACAACTCAAATAACAAAATATTCTTAAAAGTTTTGAAAAATGTTTTCTCTATTAAAATGGCTTTTAGAGAGAGGTTTTATAAATCAAAAACCGTAGCTTAAGGAGGAAATATTTTCTTAAGAAAATAGGTTTTGATGAAGAACACACCAAAATATCATCTCTCTCTATAAGTAATTAAGTATTTCATAAAGTTTGAAAAAAGATTTGAAAGAAGATTGAAACTTTGAATTGATAACGTTTCTGCCCTAATGACAACTTGAGAGAGCTTTTTAGAGATTGAAAAATGTTCATAGTTCGTGGGTGAGAAGATTGAAAAGGGTTTTTAGAAGAGTGATGGTGAAAAAGACTCTCTAGCCTCCTCTTGGATGGGAAGCATAATGGGGTATTTATATGAGAAAAGTAGAGTTTTCAGGGTTCTTTAGATGATTTTAGGGCTTCCTAATGGTTTGGGGCTCCCCTCCCCCCCCCCCCCCCCCAAACCAAATATTTGAGTGTTGGAAGCCCAAAATTGTAATTCTAGAGGTTTGGACGTGAGGCTATGTACACAGCTCCGAAGCTGTATACACAGACTCACCAAGAACCCTGAAATTTTGACTGCACTGATGCCTCAACTTCAAGCAACCATAATTCACTCATTTTAAATCCAAAATGGGTGAAATTTGAGTTCAAATTGAAACCCAAATTGTCTACTTTCCAAATAATAAATTATTATTAAAAACAGTGAGTAAATGTCATTTTTCAGTATCATTTTCAAAGTGATTTGAGGTACTTTTGAGTTGTGATTACTTCTAAACTATTAAGATAACTTCAATTACCCTTGGTTGACATATTTAAAGCTTATCATTAGAGTTGAGGACTAAAAGCTATTAATAGGTACAAAATGAGGCGTCTACATACACCAATCTAGTTAAATTCCAAATTTCCTTTCATTTTCTACTTTATTTGCTTTTAATGCCATATTTTATTTTTTTTCCTTAACTATTTCTGTTTACTTTTAATTGTATACTCTCTGCCTTGTTTTTTTTTGTTTCCTTTATTGTTTAGCACATGTAATGACATTGGAGTAAAGTGGCAGCTACAAACATGGTGGCATGAGGAGTATCAGTATAAGCCTACAGCCCAATCCAATCAATTTCTTAAACCCAACCATGTTGATTTTCAAACCCAGCAAATAAAGCCATTATTTGCCCAACAATTCAGACGATATTTGAAGTCATTTTCTCCAAGAAGTCAAAGTGTATTTAATATTGGTTTCCTAAGAAACATTCAACCATTATGTTTTATTCCTCTTGACACTAGAGTGTCCTAAGTTCTAGCCAGAGTGTCCCAAGATCTAGCAAGCCCAATCTAATTTCAGTCCGACCCAAAAACTTTCCTGAAGACCAGAATAACCACCCATTATTTTAAAACGTTTTCTTTTTATTATTAATAAAGTCAAATAGTATTTATTTAGTGTCTCCTAGGATGAATCAGACTTTATGTTTTATTTCTCCTAGGCAGACAAGTACTTTATTGTGTTTCTAAGTTCCTAAGAGTCATATTTGACTTTGGTCAAGTTATGTGAATGTATTTATTATTATTTTCATTTTCCTATGCTTGGGGGGCTGTTCCAAGCTCTATTTAAGCCTTTGGTTGAATCAAATAAAAGGCAGAGTGTATTTTCAGATTAAAAACCTTGTGTTTTTCAGAAGATGGATTTCTTCTAAATTATATCTTATCCCTTGGGTGGATTCTTTTCGGTGGTGAGTATCGGTTTCTGTATCTCTTGGGTGGTGTTAATCTGTATCCCACAAAGTGGTGAGTGTAGACAACGCATTTTGTACCTGCTAATAAATTTTAGTCCTCGGTCCCAATGATAAGCTTGACATGTCTACAAAAGGTAATTGAAGTTATTTTGATAGTTTGGAAGCAATCATGACTCAAAAGTGCTTAAATCACTTTGAAAATGATGTTGAAAAATGACATTTGATAATTGTTTTCATCATAACTTTTGATCCATAAAGAATATTTGAGTGATATTTATTTCATTAAAACATAGACATCCTGGGCTTCAATTTGAACACAAATTTTGCCTAATTTAGACTTATATTGAGTGAGTTATGACCATTTGAAGTCAGGCCAACTCAGTAGTCAAAATTAGAGTTTCTGAGGACGCATGCGTATGCATGAAGCATGCATGCGTAAGCATGCACATGCCTGTGTACGCATGCACATATCGGCGTCAGTAGGCCAGTTTCTAGAAGCCTAGAACTTCATTTTAGAGGGTCCAAAACCCTTTGAATGAGTCTAAAAACCCCAGTTTAAACATATAAATACTCATCTTATGTCTCTAATCAAGAGGCTATCTAGAAAGATTGCATTTTTTTCTTTCTAAACCCTATTTTCTCTCTCAAAACCCTAGGGTAGTAGCCACCACATTTTTTTTACAGAGATTCAAAACCTTTCTATCACAAAAATGAAGGCGAAAACTTATTCTTAAGGGGATTTCTCAAAACCTTTTTATTTTTGAGTTGTGATTATCTATGAACTATTGAATACTTTGATTTCTTTGATTACCGCTTGATCTTGTTATGTAGACATTGAGGGGTCGGTTAAATATCAGCCAAGTTGTGTTCCAATAAGCAAGGTGAGTCTCTCTTCATGGCTCCTCCTTAATTTGGATCTTTTATAATTCGTGTTCTTGTTGTTCTTGATTTATTTATTTGTTATATATGCTTAGAAATATGCATTTCTTTGTTTGGTTTTGTTTTGTTGTGTCTCACCAAATTTTGATTGAAGAGTTGAATGATTGGATATATTGATGAACATGTTTTGATGTGTTAAGTGTTGTTCTTGTTTGTTGTTAGATCTAATGCATATTTAGGAATAGATTTTGTTTTGTTTATTTTGGATATCTTTGTTGTTAGTATAGGTTGTTTAATATTATATTAGAAGCATGTTAAGTTGTTAGTTTTATTATTTTAGGTTCTGCTTTGTTTTCTGTATTTATGGTTTCTGGGCTAGGGTTTTCTGGGCGTGTATGCATGCTTCTTGCATGCGTACGTAGACTTGAATTATGCGTACGCATACAACTAGGCTACGTACACAGGCCTATGTATGCGCACGTATACTCATGCTCAGAAACCCTAATCCATGTTTTCTGCTTTTGTTTCTTTATTTTATTTATGTAATATGCTTCTGTTTTGACCATTCTTTATGTTTTTGAGTCTCTGTTTCTCTGTTTGATTGTTTATTTACCTTTAACATGTTAGATTAGGGTTTCTTCCAATATTTTCTTTATTCTACCATGAACACGCATATGATATGATCATGCATTGATGCATAGGTGCTGTGATGCAGTAAGGTAAGTGAGGTAAGGCATGCATTCATATGTACATGCATTTGATTGGGATATGATATGTGAACTTGGAATATGTTTGTGTTCTTGATGCTCTCCAATAATTCTTTGATGCTGCCATGACCATGTGATATCTTTATTTGTTTGCTGCCTTGGATGAGATGATATGATATGCATGATAGATGTATGCTAGGTTTGATATGAGTTGCCATGATGGATGTATGTTAGGGTTTTGGGATGATTGATGCCATGTTGATTGCTAGATGTATGCTAGTGTGTGTGTGAGTATAGATAACAATATTGAATAGTCCTTTAATAAGATTAAGACGTAAAACACAACGAGTGGAAGCCGACCCACGGGTTGGGCGGTTTTGAGTGCCTAACACCTTCCCAAAACCATACCTAAACTCTGAACCCATAATCTGGTAGTAAGATCAGTCCTTCTTCATAAGGGCACTATATTTATGGTTCCTAGACCTAATCTAAGCGGCGACTCCAATCTTTTCTCCGCCCCGGTCCACTCGGCCGAGGTGTACTGCCCCTTTCCTAAAGAGAAAACCACTGCGCCCACAGTGAGCCAAAATAGTTCTATATCCTTAGTTAAATTCCTTTGGGTGGTGTTCTCTGTATCCTTTTGGGTTTACTTTGGTGGTGAGCTTATCTATCCTTTAAATTATTGAGTATTTTTCTTATCCCATAAAACTAGAAAATATAAAATATATTTATCCAGCCTACCCTCATTTATCATATCAGTTAAGTTTGGGTTGCCCTATACGAATCCGGTATCAATTGGTATCAGAGCAAGTTCTTCCTGTTGGATCCATTGTAGTTTTCAATCTGTTTCAGATCTGTCTCTTCATCTTATCAATTCTGTATTTGCTCATGAGGTTTCTGTGTTCATGTCATATATGTTTGGGAAGATCTATCTTTCTAGTTTCTAACAAAAAAAGCGGATCGTTATTTTGAAGTTTTCTTCATGAGATATTTTCAATTTACTGAGCAAACATCAATCTGTCAGAAAGTAACGAATTTTCTTATTTTTTTTTCAAAATGGCTCCAAGACAATTAAGAAGTGTACAATCCGAGCTTGTTGAGATGAGACGAATTTGCGAAGCTCTTCATTGAAGGATGGATAAACTCCTTCATCAAAGTCCAGCCTCTCCAATTCAGAACTATGGGAGAAAACGTGCAATTGTTTGTAAAGAAGTTAATTCCAATGATGACCATTCAAGTTCTATTTCAGAACCTACTATTGAGAATCCATGGCATATGGATTGTTCCCTTTCAAACATATTTGAAGATATCAAAGAGTGATCTAGAGAAGATGCTATGGTAGATTGGTATTATACGCCAATCTTTGATGAGTACCATGATGAAGTTCAAGAGCCAACTTATGATGAAGAATCAGAAGTTGATTTAAATGAAGACTATCAAGATGGTGATTATGGTGTTGAAAGTTTTGATATCCAACTAGCAATGACTACCCAAGAAGATGAACTTTCTATTCTATGGTTGCTGTGGGAAAGGATGTGGAACCAACAACTTATGTTCCGAGTGAAGTTCAATCCTTGTTGAAAGGAGTCAATGGCTTAATTCTAGAAGAGGTTCTTGCTAGTTTGCCTCCACTTTGTGACATTCAACACCACATTGAGTTCATTCCAAGTGTTATTCTTCCTATTTTGCCTTATTATAGAATTCCACCTAGTGAACATGTTGAATTTGCAATAGAAGTTGTAGAATTGTTGAAAAAGGATTTAATTATGGTGTCTCTTAGTCCTTGTGTTGTTTCAATCTTATTAACTTCCAAAAGGACTAAAACTTGGAGGATGTGTTTTGATGATACTAGAGCTTATTTGCTTGATGAACTGTTTTTTGCTAAGGTCTTTTTCAAAATTGACTGAGGCAGCAACTATCATAATATAAGAATTAGAGAACATGATGAATGGAAGACAACATTTAAATTCAGAGTTGACCTTTATGAGTGGTTTGTTTTGCTGTTTGGGTTGTCTAATGCAACTAGTAGTTTCATGAGATTGATGACTCAAATAGTAAAAAGACTTTTGGGAAAGTATGTGATGATGTATCTTGATGATGTCTTGGTTGACATGAAGGGCAGAATTCAACACTTAAAGCATTTTCCTTGTGTTTTTCAAATGCTTCAAGGAAACTAGTTATTTATCAATCTTGGGATGTGCTTATTGTTGAGTGATCAAGTTGTGTTTTTAGTATATGATGTGAGTGCAATTGGCATACACTTGACGGATGAAAAGGAAAATGCTATTCTTGATTGGTCTACTCCTAAAAGACTAACTGATGTGATAAGTTTTCAGGTCTTGTCTTCATTTTGCAGCCGCTTCATCAAAGGTTTCAATTCCATTATTACTTTTCTGATGGATGCGTTGAAGAAAAAGGAGTTCCATTGGACTAGTAAAGCCAAAAGAAGTATACAACAGTTGAAGTTCAGACTTGTTGAAGCTCATTTACTAACATTATCGGAACTTTCTAAAGCAATTCAAGTGGAGTGTGATGACTTTAGTGTGGGCACAAGTGTTGTGCTTATGCAAGAAGGGAGACCAGTTGTGTATTTCAATGGGAAGTTCAATGATGTGTAGCTAGACTATTCGATTTATGATGAGCTATTTGCTATTGTCTAAGCTCTAGGGAAATGGGAGCATTATCTCATTAGAGTGGAGTTTGTTCTTTGTTCTAATCATGAGGCTTTCAGGTTTCTAAAGGTGCAAAAGAAACTCAATCCATGGCATATAAGCTGTGTTTGTTACTTCAAGAAGTTTTCTTCAATTTCACAACATAAAGATAGTTCATTAAACCAAGTGGCTGATGCATTGAATCAAAGATTTAGTTTGATGGCTATTATTTCTTGTGAGATGATTGGCCTTAATCTCACACCAGATTGTTATGCAATGGATCCTTTCTTATCTAAGGTGCCAAATCATGTAAGAAATGGAAAGAATCAAGGGTAGTTGATAATGAATGGTTTTCTCTTTAGGGGAAATTGGCTATGCCAACCTAAAGGATATGTGGGATTGTTTGAAGAACTACTTACTAGTGGATTTTATGGATATTTTGATCAAGGCAAAATGAAAACTCTTGTGAAGAAAAGATACTACCTTTGGCTATACTTGAAGAGTGTTGTTGCTCTCTTTATACAAAGATGTCTTGGATATCAAGTGGCCAAGGTAGGAATCCAAAATACAGGTTCATATTTGTTCTTACTAATTCCTAATACTCATTGGGAGCATTTTTCTATGGGATTTGTTCTTAATTTGCCTAGATAGCATGGTTTTCATTGCATTTTTGTTGAGATTGATTGATTTTTGAAGAAGGTTCATATCATATCATGTAAGAACTCTATTGATGCATCTTATGTAGCAGCTTTGTTTTCCAAAGAAGCGTTTCATTTGAATGGCGTTCTTGAGTCCATCACTTCATATTGTGATGAGCATTTTGTTTGTTATTGGAGAATACTTTGGAAGCTCTTAAGTGGCAAATTGCATTTCTTTAGTGCTTTCTATTTTAAAGTTGATGGTCACTCAGAAGTTATGAATAGATTTCTTGGGAATTTGCTAAGAAGTTCAGAAGGAGAGCATCCAAGGAAATGAGAGTTTGTTATTTCTCAAGATGTGAAGCCTACATTTGAAGTTGTTCATGGCAGAAATCAAATTCATGTTATTGTTCTCTTACAATTCTCCAATCAAGTGAGAGTAAGTATTAAGTTTGATGCTCATAGAAGAAGTTTGGAGTTTCAAGAAGGTCATTTGCTTATGATTTTCTTGGCTGGTGTTTGTAAGAAACTCAAGCAAGGAAAATATGGTTCATGCAGAATAGTGATGAAGTTGGATGAAACAATTTGGAATGATCTGAATTTAAACTTGAGGACAAGTTTTTCTCAAGAGGGGGAGTATGACACCGGAGTAAAGTGGCAGCTACAAACATGGTGGCATGAGGAGTATTAGTATAAGCCTATAGCCCAATCCAATTAATTTCTTAAGCCCAACCATGTTGTTTTCAAGCCCAGCAAATAAAGCCATTATATGCCCAACAATTCAGAAGATATTTGAAGTCATTTTCAATAAGAAGTCAAAGAGTATTTAATATTGGTTTCCTAGGAAACATTCAACCATTATGTTTCATTCCTCCTGACACTGGAGTGTCCCAAGTTCCAGCCGGAGTGTCCAAGATCCAACAAGCCCGATCTGATGTCAGTCCGGCCCAAAAGTTTTCCTTGAAGATCATAATAACATATTAACATCCCATTATTTTAAATTTTTATTTATTTTATTATTAATTAAGTCAAATAGTCTTTATTTAGTATCTCCTAGGATGAATCAGACTTTATGTTTTATTTCTCCTAGGCGGATAAGTACGTTATTGTGTTTCTATGTTCCTAAGAGTCATATCTGACTTTGGTCAGGTTAAGTGAATGTATTTATTATTATTTTTGTTTTCCTATACTTGGGGGACTGTTCCAAGCTCTATTTAAACCTTTGGCTGAATCAAATGAAAGGTAGAGTGTATTTTTAGATTAAAAAACTTTGTGTTTTTCAGAAGATGGATTTCTTCTAAATTATCTCTTATCACTTGGATGGATTCCTTTGGGTGGCAAGTATCGGTTTTTGTATCTTTTGGGTGGTGTTAATTTGTATCCAATAGAGTGGTGAGCCAAAATAGTTCTGTATCCTTAGTTAAATTTTTTTTGGGTGGTGTTATCTATATCCCTTTGGGTTTACTTTGGTGGTGAGCTTATCTATTATTTAAATTATTGAGTGTTTTTCTTTTCCCATAAAACCAAAAAATATAAAATATATTTATCCAGCCTACACTCATTTATCATATCGGTTAAGTTTGGGTTGCCCCATACAAATCCGGTATCATTTAATAAAACCCAAAACATTTGAGACTTTTCTTTTTCATTCCATCTTGTATATAAAACTTAAAATACTTTCTCTTTTCTCTCTCATCTTTTCTTTAATTCTGGCTTTAACCATATAAGGCAATTAAAAGAGTCAAAGATAAATAAGGAAGACATTCAACTCATAAATGCTAAGACTTTCTAAAAGCTTCAAGTTCAAGTTAATAGTTAATTTGAATTTAAACTCTTTTGGAAGCTAATTAATTATTCAAATATAAGGAAAGTCCACATTAAATAAAATCATTTCAAGACTCAAATGATAATTGAATTAAAGATTGATTTGGGTTTCAACTCATTTCCAAATTAATAATACAACTCAAACTTAACTGAGGAAAAGAGGGAAGGTGTCTTAAAATTTTTAAGATAATTAAGATTTGAACTCAAACGGTAACATAAAAGTCAAGTACATTCATTCTTAATTAATTGAATCTAATTAATTCAAAAAGCATGCAAGACGATTAATGATGAGTCAAGATCACATAAGACTAATAAAGGAAAGATACTCAAGAGTTTATGAAGTTTAAACTTCAATTAATCCTTCTCCTTCATAAGACTTAATCACTCATTCAGAACAAAGCTTTCAATCTTGGTTGGTATCCACATGCATTTGTGCTCGTTCACATGCGTGATTGGGTGTATACACATACACATACACACACTTGGATGATATGATTCTCTTCATGTTCACATGCTAGTGTGTGGTTTTATGATGAGAAAACTTCATAAAACCGCACCGCATTAGTGAGTTCCAATATCACATTAAAAACAACTTTGATGTCATGATGATATACTTGATTTCTCACATGCTTATCTTTTCAGATGCTTGTTTGATCACATGCTCTCCTTGCTTTCTCTTGGTTGGCTCACATGACACGTAGACTACTCCTTAGACCATAGATACAAATGCACATTTTCTTGAGCCTCCTAGATACTCTCATCTAGTCCAATTGAGTAATAATTTATGAAGGCCAGCTATAGATGGGTAGGCTTAGGGTGCCTAACATTTTCTCATCTTGTACCCTAATTCTGCATCTAGTCGGGTACGTAGACCTTCATGGAGTCATGTTTCAGTTCTTGGGCCTATAACCATGCGGTGACTCATTCACCTCTCTTTCAGTGGCTTTGCGTACTCTCAGGCTCACACTGGCTTTGAGTCTAAAATTGCTTTTAGGGAGAATAAGTACTGCATATCCTGCCTTCGCGAGAAGGAAACGACATGTCAATGTGTCATAAAAAAGGGTACAATGCACGGAACTCACAACACTCTTAGGTGCCAAGTGGCAATTAGTATTCAAGCCCTAGATTTTTAAATTTTAGCATCAGTTTTTAATTCAAACTTCTCTTCAAATGTCCAAGATGGTAAGCATGAGTTTAAAAACATTAAGATAGAGAGATAGGAGGGAAATTTAATTTTTCCTAATCCATTTATGCACTATAAATTCAAGAAGAAATCAATAAAAAAAAATCCTTGAGCATTCATAAATTTCAATTTTGAAAGAAGCACTTGTAGAGATGTATTAAATTGCTATTATACAACACCACTCTCTATAAGTAGCTCGACCATGCATTACTAGCATATATTTCCCACCTCTCAAACACCATTTTCACATCACTCAATCCACCAAAATCATCCTACAAAAACATTGAATATCATAGAAATCATCAAATACCTTGAACACTTCCTGATTCAACTCTAAGAGCTCCACCCATTGGTAATTCTAGCACACCATTCTTCAAGGTAATTATCTCAACCTCATGATGATGAAGTCTTGAACTTCATTTTAATAACACACCATCCTCAAAACTTGAAGGAGCTGGGTTGCACTCGACATCTACAAGCATAACTTCCCTTACAAAGCAAATGCAAGATTCGGGGATTGATACAAGGAAGTTAGGGCAGCGAATTGGTTGATATTCTTGAAGGAAATCCGCTTTCAAACCATTTTCAAGAAAATATGCATGTAGTTAACTATTCACACCTAATAATCTTTATTATAGTTAGATTATAAAATTACATAACATGCTGAATTTTGATTACATGGGCCGATGTTTGATATACTCACACATATAACATGATGAACATGCAAATTAGGATTATATTTTCTTTTACGATTCAAGCCACATGATGAGCATAGTCTTATTTCTCCATGTGATGCATAACATAATAATTAATGAATATGATTGGATGTATGATTTGACCATAAACTTCTTGAAGACCGATTTTCAAATCGGGCAGAATCAGTGCCTAGCGATTTCTTGTGTCGTAACCTAGTTTTCAAATTTAGATTTTGGGTTTGTATATTTGTTACTTATCAATGTAATTTTCTTTTTTTTTGAGAGAAAGTTTCAACCTATGGCGTCTGCTCCTGATGATAGCTCTTTATCATCAGATCATGACACCAATCAGTTTTTGGTGTAGGCGGGGATTGAACTCCAGATTTCTTATTCAACCATCAGAGACTTTACTAGTTGAGCTAGATATTAACTAAGAAGCAAAGCCATGTAATCTTTAATTTTTAGATTGTAACTAGGAAGTAGAGTCATATAATTTTGATTATCTCAATGACATATTCTCAAAGTATTCAATGAAGGATATATTTCATGAGGTTTACTTAATTTTTCCTCTTCATTAAATTAAAGGACGACTCCATGAGGTAAGACATTGCTGGTTGAGTAACTATTTTGAGGGCTTGATGTAAGAGACCATGACCTTGACCCATTTGCTTTATTTGGCTAAATCTATGTGAATGAATGAGACTATGTTGATTCCTCTCAAAGTGGTGGCTTGGTTGAATATATTTGTCCCTTTAGGTTGAGGGTCTTGTTAGGGTCATAATTGACTAATCATTTGATAAAATGCACTTTACTTGTAATTGGGTAGATCTAAGATGAGTTTAATACATCAAGAAATATGTTGTTCAAGCATATCAAGTATTTGTATTAAAAGACATGAAGATTGGTCCAAGAAAAAAGTGAAGAAAAGCTGTTCATTAAGTCTCGATAGATAGCTCGATAGATGCCTGCTATCGAGACTTAATGTGAAGCTCAATAGATGGCTCGACAGCAGCTCAATCTATTGAGAATTACGATTTTCAGTTTTTTAGATCTGAAATTCGGCCCAGGCTTATGTATTTGTTTAGGGTTTCTTTTCTTACAACCCTAGACATATATAAGGCTTATTTTAAGAGCCGTCATATACAAATACAGAGACCTAGAGATTTATTTTCTTTGTGAGAAGCTATTGCGTTTGTACGCCATAGGGTTTTGTAACCAAGTGCTTCCTGATCTTCATTGTTGATGAAGTGAAGAACTTTGTAGCCAATAATATCGCTCAAAGTTGCTGGAGTTCGTCACGTACTGAGATCTGTGCAAAAGGTTATTCACAGATTGGAGATTTGTGCATCAAGGGAAAGAAGGCTACTACAAGATCAAGTTGAATTGGGTATTGAAGCGAAGGTTCAACTGTAGGTTGGTATTTTGGGATAGGCCAGGGTAGTGGTAAGATTCCTTATACTTGTAACTGCTTGATTGTTGATTAGTGGATTCTTGGGAATGGTGACCTTAAAATCACCTGGTGGGATTTTTGCCTTGCGAGAGGTTTTCCTCATTTGTCAACAAATTACCGTGTCAATTTAATTTCCACTGCATTTAGTTTATTTGGTGATTTGTTAGTGCCTTCACTATTTGCATGCAATTGGACCTAATTAATCAACTTAGGTAGTTGAATTAATTAACCGGGGTCAGGCTATCTTAACCTAACAGGTTTTACGTAAAGTCGCCACTTATTTTATCTAACTTGGAAGAATAAGAAAACCATACAATGTAAAAATAATTTTAAAATTTTATTGATAAAAGTTGTAATTTACATCAATTGAATATAGTAGGAACATTACATGACTTTGATCCTAAATACAATCTAAGAAATATTACCTGACTTAATGTCCTAGTTACATTCTTAAAAGATGAAATTGTGGAAAAGCTTAGTCTATGAACCTTTGATCTAAATTTGGAGGCTAAGTTATGAGATGAAAATGTGTTAGGCACCCACATCGCCTCATGAACTAGTCTTTTAGACTATGGTAGCCAATACCATGTCATGTCATCCAAACATTCGACATGTTAATTACCTCTCGAAATGAGCGGTTCAACTGATGACACTTAACCCCTTAGATCAAGGGTTTTAAGTGTAGTCATCAAATTTAACATGACATTGATTTCCTAGTTTCATTCTAAACGAATGAAAATTACATTGATAAGACATAGTCTAGAACCACTGATCTAAGATTTGAGGTAAAATTATGGAGTAGGAATGTGTTAGACACCCACCCTACTTGATGAAATCAATCTTCTAAATTATGGTGACCAAAATCATGTCATGCAATCCAATTATCCAAACATGTCACAAATAACGAACCAACATGTTATTTACAGGAAAACAAGATCTAGAATGTAAGGTTTTGAATAAATTTTTTTTTTGGACAACATAACAACGTATCAACATGTTGAACCCTAGTTCTAAAAAGAAAAAAAGAAAAACTAGAATGCTTGATCCTACTTAATCAATGTCATAAAAAAAAACATTTTTTCAATAATTTTGAATCAAAAGTCTAAATCTGGCCGGCTTGGCATTTAATGCATACTTGCAAGCATAGAGTTTGATGATTGGTTTAGGGTTGGATGAATGTTCCTTACAATAAGGCTTTGTGTTGAGAAACAATTGAATAATTGAATAGTATTTCAATACTATTCTAAGGCTTATAGACCAAAGAATTCCATTCTTTTGAGGGGGGTAGGCCATGATTTGACTAAAAGGATTAGCAGTCAACTTACGACCTTTCTCAAAAGCTATCTCCTAATCTTTGGTGTGCTTTGGAATGTTGAACTTGTTGGGATTTATGCCCTAAAATCCAATTTATAGGCATGTCATAAATAATTAAATTGTTTAATTATATGAGACTATCTATAAATGAACTAATGAGACATTATCTTAGTCCATGAGATGTATAGTATGTGATTTATGTGAAAAGTCACAGAAGATATAAATCACAAGTTCTTTGTAAACTCAGAATTTAGTTCGTAGTCGGTGATGAAATTGGGCATTTCATCTACGAAGACTATAACATATCAACTAAGATGATTTGTCTTGATCATGGAAGTGGAAACTTCTAGTTGGTATGTTGATATGTTTTAAGAGTTAAGACATATTGAACTGGTCCGCTATGAGATTTATTATTCTTCTAACGACTGTCAAATGAATAATAAATCTCACGACTTCTATTTACATCAACTCTAAATCCTGAGAGAATAATGGACCTGATCATGAGATGTAGGTTACTTTGATATATCAGGAGTGAGATCTATAAGACATGATCAAAACCTCAGTATGTTGGGCAACTGCATTTAGTGTTGATGGAACATATATTCTCAAGATGGAATTCATAATCTCTTAACAGAGATATAAAATATTCCTTTGAGATAAGTTTAATAGGTTTGGTTATTTAGAATGTTGGGCCCAACCACTTTAGTAAGAAGTTACTAAAGTATATGTTTATGGAATTGGATTTCATAAATATATGATGAATAACATAAAGGATTAAACCGGGTATTCAAGGATTAAGATGTAGTAATCTTCAAAGTGGCAGTCTATATTCATGACTTTGTATTACTACGAATATTTTAATGAAGGGGTTGCATGTATTATAAAGTCTTAGGATATAATTTATTAATAAGGCCTAGAGTGCAATTATATTCTTATAGTGGTATTGAATATAATTAATGGTAAATTTGGACTTGTCAAGAGTTGACAGAAAAGCCTAAGACCCATTGGAGCTAGAGTCTTATTTGTTCCCTTTGGTTCCATTTCAAGCCACAAATTAAAGCCCAATTGGGTAGGCCCAAAAGGCTAATCCAATTAGATAATCAGTCATTATTTAATAAGAGTTATTAAATAAAGAAACTACTAGAATAGTTTTAACGTACGTATGATGAAAAGAAAAGAAATCAGTTTTTCTCTGCAAAGAGAAAAAGAAGGTTTTTTTCTTTGATAGTCTATGTATAAAAAACTGATTGAGAGACCACACATCTTGGGCACCATGTGGAATTGAGATGAAGATTAAAGGTATTCTCAAGTCATGGTTTTGAAATTCACTGCATCAAGGTACGCATCCTGTTCTTTGTTCTAGAATTCAAGGTTACATATTATCTTTCATGATTGAAGTAGATCCGTGTTTGTTGCTTCCGCTGTGTGTTTTGTATGAGATACAAAACCAGATTTTCCAACAAATAGTATCAGAGCGGTCTTCAATATCATGCTTGAATAACATGTGATTGAGTTTTTAGAATTAAAGAAAAATCGTTTTCTTGGTGATTTATTTTTCTGCAGTAATATTTTCTGCATAATTGTGTCCTTGAGCGTGTTCTTTTGTATAGACATGTTTTGATAATCATGGTTTAATGAATTTTTGTATTTCTTTCATCAAGATTCGTGAAACTCAAGATATTGTGCAAGATAATTAGACAGTGTCTTTAAGTTTCATGGGGCGAATCTACTGAGCAAATGCTATAATAGATTGCACAGTTTGCTTTCTATGTTATTAGCGTTGGAATTCATATGCCATGATTTATATATATAATTTATAGATTGAAGTTTATCCTTGGCCATAAACTTCTAGATGATTTGTTGTTTGGATATAGTTATGGAAATAACTGTCATGTGCGTGCATTTAGTTATTGCACCGGTTGGATATAGATGTATATCTTGGCATGATTTGTTGTTTATTATAAAGCTTTTTGATTTTGCATGGTTTCGTGGACCCATGTGACATTTTCAATCTGCCATTAACATGCTTTAGTTCATATGTTTTAATTAAAGCCTGGTTATTATATTGCAAGTAGCGTATGTTTTATGGCTGAACGTACATGTATGATTGTATGTTTTTCATTCTTAAATGGTAAACGTGTACAGTTGGTAATCTTGCTTTATAATTTTATGATTAAACAGTAAGTTAATGCTAGGATTATGAAATTTATTCCTAATGAGATTAGGATTGTGTTTTCAAGGGTTTCTAGCATATTAGGGTTCTTGATCTTCATCTTGAAAACCTTAATGTTTGATCTGTAAATCTTCGTTGATAAAATCAAAAAGTGTTTTTTGATGGAAGCTAAGAACAATGAAGATGTCAAAAACGGTTACTTGAAAATTCTGAAAACAATTCAGTTTTGCCCTTGAAAAACTGAAAACACGGGTTTTTCGCGGGTAAGCTTCTCGCGAGGCTACTCGCTAAAAATGCCACTGAAGCACAAAAATTTTCGCGGTTAAGCTTTACTCGCGAAATAGTCGCGAGACAGTAGCGAAAGTTTCTGTCTGAATTTTGTGTTTTCAATTTTTTGCTTAACTCGTTTTCGCGGGAAGCACTTAGTTGCGAGATACCCGCGAGACAGCAGCGAAAGTTTCTGTCTAAATTTTGTGTTTTCACTATTTTGCCTTAACTCATTTTCGCGGGAAGAGCTTAGTTGCGAGATTCTCGCGAAAATGCATTTGAAGGGAATTTTGAATTTTTTTCTAAATGTTTTCAAATGTATAAGGTGAAAGGCAATGTGTGATGTGATTACACATGGATCTAACTAAAAGAACTAATGAGATCAAAGATATTAGTTAAATAGAACTCTTAATCTTAAATTGTTTTATGATTAAAAGTTCTTAATTTATTTTAATTAGAGGTTTTTAATGAGATTAAAATTCTAATTAAAAGTTATATAGTTTCTAATGAGATTAGAATACTTTATCTAGTAAATTAAGGATAGAGTTCTATATAACTAATTTTTGATTCATTAGTGTTTAAGGAATCCTAAATAGTTTAGGACTTCCATTTTAGTTAGTGATTCTAATGAGATTAGAGTCTTCAACAAGTGCAAGGTTATTAGTTGTGATGGCATCACAATTATTTAAAAGAAAAACCCAAATAATGAGTGGGAGTGCTGAAATAATCATTTTGTTAAGTTTATTGTAATGTGAATAGATACCTTGTCTTGACTTCGAGTCTTGCATTCCATGCGGAGGGTATTTACTTCACGGATTACAAGGTTAAACTTCTTTGTGATTGCGCAAATGTTCGTTACGCTATTGAGACGTGACTTAGTAACATCACATTGAATTTAAACAATTAAACACATTTGATGTGTAGGGTTAAAATTGTGATTAGATCACAATGATTTCATGTCAATCCACTTGTTTTAAAATTTCTAGTGGGAGAGAGATTCAAGGGTTGATTCTCACGGCCTCCATTGCTGGTTTATAGTAGTGTGATTAAGCACCTCGCCTTGGCGTATATGCCTTGCTCCCTTCGGAGAGTGTTTAATTCATGGTACTACAGATTAAACTTCTTAATGATAGATGAAGTGTGTTTTTACATTGAGAACGACCACGCTTCCATGGAGTTACTTGGTGACTCACATTGATTCTAGGCAATGGTGTACATTAGACTAAGTGTAATGTTAACCTCCCTTCGGAGCTATGTCATTATTACTTAGAGACTAAAGGAAAAGCGGCAAATTATTTTTGTTTGGTAAGAGTTACCATGATAGCATTAATAATGAGAATAATTCTCGCCTGATCATAGTGATTGGTGTGACCTCGCTTCCGAGGAATATTAATTGCGGGATTAGGTTGTCGTTGCACCTAGTATAGTATGTTTTTCGGGTTCCATATTATATGGTTATGGATGCAAAATGATAATGTCTTAGTTATTATGTTCATAGTCTCAAAATAAAGTTGTCATAAATTTTGTCCTCTAGCTACTATTTTAATTGAATCACATTAACTAAGAAATAATTTTGGACATGGTACTTAAAGGAGCTGAAGTACATATTTATGTTTCGATTCAGCATTGTCATAATTTCTTATACATGATGCATTTATGGAAGATAGCTTATGATGTGATCATAGTCTCCATTGAAATGCTAAAATGTTGATTGGCTTCTATCTCAATTGTGTTATAGCATGAGATGCAAGAGTTAGTACTAGACTTAGACTTTATATTAAGTCTAAATGAGATATTTGGTATGAATATATTGTGTGCTTAGAAAAGCTTAAGGAGTTCCAATTCTATGCCATTTTATGAAAATATTTTGTTTTTAAAATGAATTGGAATTCTTGGATGAAGAGATTAAATGTTAATCTCATATGGATATGATCCACAAGTCCTTGTTAGAATCATTTGATCAATTCAAATTGTTTTGAAAATAAGTATGATGGAGCGTGAGCTCGTCAGTCAATGTGGTCGGATGAAGCCAACCTGCAGCCTCCTGGAAGGGTCACCGGTGTGGTGCCTGCCACCACGCCTCCGATGCCAAAGTTAGTATGCAAAGAAATCTCAGAGAAATTGGAGAATGCAAGAAATAATAGTTCTCTCTTAGTGTGTTTGTGTATGTACCTTGTTCTTGATAATGAGAGGGCTTTATATGCATACCTTCATGGCTTCTAGCCGTTGGAGTAGTTATGGAGGTCTTAATGCTCCTCCTCGTAACGTCTGGTCTGGTTGTAATGTGACTTTAATGTGCTATAACGGCTCATACAGTTGGCCCTATAACCGTTCTTAACTTAATTGTGCTGTAATGAATGTATTGTGTCTTCCTCGTCAGTGACGTGGGCATAAGATATGCTCGTCCAAGCATGCCTTCGTCTGTCTTGTCTATTATCGTCACTGAAAGACTTCACTGTCACGATGTCACTGGATTCATCACTCCTATCAGTTGCCCTCGGATTCCATGGTCGTCATGACATGTCATGTTGGCCGTGGAAGATGGAGAGTCTCCTGGGCCAAAAAGTGCCTGTTGGGCTTCTGTGCCGCATTAACTGCGCAGTGATGGCTTTTTCTGCGTGGTTGCCACGTGTTGGGTGTGGATTGGTGGGGTCATTTTTGTGACCCTTGGGTTTCCCGCCGTTTTTCAGTTGCCTTAGTTTCTGGGTTAAAAACTTCTCCTCTTCGTACCTTTTCATCTCCCAAACAAAAACTCCTGCTGAGTGTCCCTTGGTGAGCTTCCTTCTGCCATTCTTCTTCAGACCGGTGCACCGTTCGCCGCTGCTTTAAGGTATGTTTTTCTTTTCCTTTTCTGCGTTTTTCCTTTTCTCTTCTGTTTTGCTGTGGTTTCTGATTCTTCTTTTTTCCTTTCTTACGTACTCGGTTCTTCTTTTTGGGTTTTTTAGCAAGTGTCATCTTCCCTTGTGTTTTTTGCTTTTCCATGGTCCGTAGCTCTGAAGTTAGGATAGATTGCCCCTCAATTTCCTTCCTATTTGCGCGATTAGGAGGGTCTTTGGGGAATTTCCCATATTTAGAAAATTTTGTTTTTGAGGGTAACTGTTTGGGCGTTGCATTGGCTGATCTATTGCCTTTGCTTCGTCAATCGGTTGATTGGTTCGAGGGTCTTGTGAGAGAGGGAGAAACGATGTCTGAAGTTAGGTCTAGCGACCTTGAGACTGGATTATCGTCGAACGGTGATCCAGCGGAGGGGGGTTCAGTCGTCTCTTCCCCTCGTGAGGTTAGGGCTTTTCACGCCCTCGGGGAGGCGTGTGGTTTGGACGCAGATAGTGTGGCTAGATTTAAGGATAGGTTTCAATTTCCAGCAAGGGTTCGTGTCTGTCTACCTAGTACCGAGGATAGGGCCTGCCATTTCTTTCCGGGTGAGGTGTGTTTTTATGAGTCAGCCTTTACCTGCGGGCTTAGATTCCCCGTCCATCCGTTCCTGATGGAACTTTTGGATCGTTTTGGCATTGCTCTTGGGCAGCTCATGCCCAATTCGTGGAGAATAGTGGTGAACTGTATGGAGATATGGTTGGCTGCTAATGGAGATATGATCAGGATAGACGAACTGACATATCTATATCGCTTGAAAGAGTCCAAGGAGTATGGGTATTATGAGTTAGTTCCCTGGACGAGGGATACTAGGATCGTCAGGGGTTTGCCTTCGTCCTTCAGGTACTGGAAATCCAGGTTTTTCTTTGTGTCGGGGGACGATTTTGAGACTCAATCCAGCGCGGATTGGGGTGATGTACCAAGGTTGCATCGTCGGTGGGGAACCCCGGCTTTAGGTGCGTCAGTCTTTCTATTCGTTATTTTCAGTTTTTTTTTTTTTTTTTTTTTTTTTTTTTTTTTTTTTTTTTTTCTGCTGTGTGATGTTGCTGACCCCTTTGCACCTTGCTGTGTGTAGTTAAGAGACGGCCTAAGCTCAAGAGCAGGCATAAAGAGCGCGTTGAGACCGCCATTGGATACGCCCAGACGATAGAGAGCTGGGACGACCTCGTCAACCCACATACTTTGGCCTTTTATCACCTCGGGCCAGATCCGTCCCCCTACGTTCTTCGTTCAATTGGAATTGAAGGCAAGAAAAGTAAGTACTAACCTCGTCAAGCTTTACTTCCTTTATGCATGTGGACTTTTTCCTAACCATTCCCTTCTTGCAGAAATGACGACCAAGTTCAAGAAGGACATGTACGCAAAGATGAGAGACAAGAAGGACGAGCCTTTATCCAGCATCGGGAAGAAAGCAGTGCGTGTCAAGGGAATGACCACTTCTGCCAGCACTAATGTCCCTGTCAACGCCATAGTCCCCGTCACTGAACCGACGAGGACGGCATCTCCGGCTACCTCCATTGAGGAGATCCCTACTCCGGCCTCGAAGAAGCAGCGAACATCAGGGAAGGAGAAAACTGATCCACGGTCGTCCACAATATGGGATGACGAGAGATTGGCCGTGGACAGGGCTCACGAGATGTTGACGGCGGATGACTTTAAGGTCTTCTCTGGTGTGTCTTTCAATGACGTCGCCTCTCGTCACATTCAGAGACTCGTCCAGGTAGAGTGTTCTCTGTACTTAAAAAGATTTTTTTTTTTTTTTTTTAACAACGTCCTCACATTCCTTTCCAGGTGCTGGGGGAAAGCATTCACATTACCTCTGAGCATCTTACACAAGAGGCAAGGGTGGCATCCTTAACCTCTAGGATGGAAGCTTTGGAGAAGGAGAACTCGGAGCTGAAGAAGAACCTTGTTGATTCTATGGACGCGGCCACCTCTTTAAAGGAGAAGGTCAAAGTTTTGAACAACGACCTGAGGGTTGAGCGCCAGCTGACTTCGGAGAAGGACGAGCAGCTTCTGAATGCCAAAGAAAGTCTGAAGACTATTGCTGCGAGGTCTGTAGAGGCCTTCCAGACTACGGACGAGTATCAGACCGTCCTATTCAGCTGGTATTTCAAAGGCTTCGAGCTCCTTAGGAGATACCTCGCCAAGCATCCTTCCGGAGTAAACATGGACACTCTGGACTTAGAAGAAGTGGATCAAGAGATGGCCGCTGACGAGGCCGCTCCTTCTTCTGCTGTTCAAACTGAAGCTCCTGGAGAGGTTCCTGCTGGTGGCGATGCCCATGAGAATGCTCCTGATGACAATGTCTCTACCCGAGCCTGATACTTAGAAAAATTTTCTTTCTTTCCTTCTTTTTGGGATGCCCTTCATTTTTTGGGCAGTTATGTAAATCTAATTTTTGAACAATTTTACCTTCTGTCTATTTTGGGATCAACAGGAAAGATGTTTGGCCCAGTGTTTATGGGCTTTCAGTTGTAAAAGAAAATGATGACTCAGCCTATTTCAGGCTTTTAATTTAATATCTCTTACCTGTTTTTTGAAGTAATTATCTTCGTCGTGATATTTTGCCATTTTTTTTTATATCTTCGTCATGATACCTTCGTCGATAACTTACATCCGTCAAAGCTGAATTTTGTTACCTTGTTTAGAATATTTCCTTCGTCAGTAACTTACATCCGTCAAGGCGGAATTTTGTTACTTAGCCATTTTTTTTTTGCTTTTTGTGGCTTACACCCTTGCTAGGGATATTACCTTCGTCAGTAACTTACATCCGTCAAGGCGGAATCTTGTTACTTTAGCCATTTTTGGCTTTTCGTGGCTTACACCCTTGTTAGGGATATTACCTTCGTCAGTAACTTACATCCGTCAAGGCGGAATCTTGTTACTTTAGCCATTTTTGGCTTTTCGTGGCTTACACCCTTGTTAGGGATATTACCTTCGTCAGTAACTTACATCCGTCAAGGCGGAATCTTGTTACTTTAGCCATTTTTGGCTTTTCGTGGCTTACACCCTTGTTAGGGATATTGCCTTCGTCAGTTACCTTCGGTTGCATAGACCTGCTCACAGAATAATATCAGCTGAATGGATTCTTTATTGATTTTGATAACAAGTACATTTGATTGTTACGTCTATTGATGGTACTTCTTTAAGTGTTCAATGTTCCATGGCCTCGGGAGTCTTTGTCCGTCCAGAGTTTCAAGGTGGTAGCTTCCCTGTCTGGAGTAATGAACAACCCGGTACGGTCCTTCCCATGTGGGGCCAAGTTTTCCTTGAGTTGGATTCTTGGTCGCTAGTGTTACTTCACGTAGGACGAGGTCGCCGATGTTGAGTCGTCGGAGCTTCACCCTTTTGTTGTAATACTCTGTCATCTTCTTCTTGTAATCCGTCATTCTGTTGCAGGCTTTATCTCTGACTTCGTCCAGGCAATCCAGGTTGACTCGTAAACGATCGTCATTGTCTTCCTCGCTGAACATCTCCCGCCTGGTGCTGGTTACTCCGACCTCGACCGGGATCACTGCTTCAGTCCCGTAAGTAAGTCTAAACGGGGTCTCTCCCGTCGGGGTTCTCGCTGTTGTTCTGTATGCCCACAAGACGTTGGGTAGTTCGTCTGGCCAAGAACCCTTTGCATCATCCAGTTTCGTCTTTATGATTTTGAGTAGAGTCCGGTTCGTCACTTCTGTCTGTCCATTTGCTTGAGGATGGCCTGGCGATGAGAAATGGTTCTTGATGCCTAGTCCAGAACAGAAGTCCTTGAAGCCTTGGCAGTCGAACTGTCGTCCGTTATCTGATATGATCGTCCTTGGAATCCCGAACCTGCAGACTATGTTCCTCTATACGAAGCTCCGGATCTTTGCTTCAGTGATAGTTGCCAGTGGCTCTGCCTCAACCCATTTTGTGAAGTAATCTATAGCGACGAGTAAGAATTTTACCTGGCCTTTGCCCAAGGGGAATGGGCCGACGATGTCAATTCCCCACTGTGCGAATGGCCATGGGGACGCTATCGTCGTCAGTCTTTCGGCTGGCAGTCGTTGAACATTCCCGAATCGCTGGCACTTGTCACACTTCTTGACGAACTCCATTGCGTCCACCTGCATAGTAGGCCAGAAATAACCTGTTCGCATAATTTTGCTTACCAAGGATCTAGGGCCTGCATGATCTCCGCAGATCCCTTCGTGGACCTCTCTTAGGATGTACTCAGCGTCTTCTTCGTTCACACACCTTAAGTAGGGCATGGAGAAACCCCTCTTGTACAAGGTGTCATTAAGAATTGTGAATCTGGCAGACCTCTTTTTGATTTTCCTGGCTTCGTTTGAGTCTTGAGGGAGGTGCCCATCCCGAAGAAAGGATACAATGGGCGTCATCCAGCTACTTGTGTTCTGGATTGCGAAGGTTGGAACTTCTTCTATGCTGGGGTTCTTCTGTATTTCCATCATCAAGTCTGCATTTGACCCCGTTCCTTCTGACGATGCTATCTTTGATACTTCGTCTGCTGCCATATTCTGGCTTCTGGGAATCTGGACGAACTCTACCTCTTCGAATTCTTGAGTCAAGTGCTTGGTCAACCTGAGGTACTTCTGCATTCTTTCTTCCTTTGCTTCGTATTCTCCCTTGATCTGCCCAATTACTAGCTTTGAGTCGTTCTGGACTAACAGGGTCTTGGCTCCAAACACTTTCCCTAGCCTCAACCCCGTCAGGATCCCTTCGTACTCGGCTTCGTTGTTAGTCGCCGGGAATTTCAACTGAACTCCATACTTCAATACCTCTCCGTCAGGGGTGGTTATGACGACCCCTACTCCTCCCCGCTTTTGGGCCGACGAACCGTCGGTCTGTATTACCCAAGGTTTACCCTTATTGGCAGGGTTTTGTTCATCCGGAAGGGTGAACTCAGCGATAAAGTCTGCCAGAGCCTGTGCTTTAATCGCCGCCCTAGGATGGTATTCTATATCAAACTGGCTAAGTTCAATCGCCCATTGGACCATTCTCCCTGCTGCTTCGGGCTTGCTCATGGACTTCTTGATAGGTTGGTCCGTCATTACCCAGATTGGATTTGCCTGGAAATACTGCCTGAGCTTGCGTGAGGCAATTATCAACGCGAACGTGATTTTTTCGATTTTTGGGTACCTGGACTCAGCCCCCTGGAAGGCTTGGCTGATATAATAAAGGGGAGTTGTATTCGGTTTTCTTCTCGGATCAGGGCTGCGCTGACGGCTGTAGACGAAACAGCTAGGTACAGATACAAGTTCTCACCTTCTTTTGACGAACTTAGTAGAGGTGGATTGCTCAAGTAGCGTTTGAGCTCTTGGAAAGCTGCCTCACATTCGTCAGTCCAGGCAAAGGCCTGCTTCAGGGTCTTGAAGAAGGGGAGGCATTTATCCGTTGCTCTAGAGACGAATCTGTTGAGGGCGGCGATCCGTCCCGTGAGCTTTTGGACCTCCTTGACGGTCTTGGGCGACGCCATGTTGATTATGGCCTGAACCTTCTCCGGATTTGCTTCTATTCCTCTCTGGGATACCATGAATCCCAGGAACTTTCCTGAGGCTACACCAAAAACACACTTACTCGGATTCAGCTTCATTTGGTATTGTTTGAGAGTGGCGAATGTTTCCCTGAGGTCGTCCAAATGGGTAAGTTCTTCCTTGCTCTTGACGAGCATGTCGTCCACGTAGACCTCCATATTCCTACCTATCTGCCTGCTGAACATTCTGTTCACTAATCTCTGATAAGTAGCGCCTGCATTCTTTAGTCCGAAAGGCATTACCTTATAGCAATAGAGGCCTTGGCTGGTGATAAAGGCCGTTTTCTCCTCATCCTCGTCAGCCATTTTTATCTGGTTATACCCTGAGAAAGCATCCATGAACGTCAATAGCTTGTGCCCGGCTGTGGAGTCTACCAGCTGGTCTATTCTTGGAAGGGGGAAACTATCCTTCGGGCAGGCCCTGTTCAGGTCCGTGAAGTCCACGCACATCCTCCACTTCCCATTTGCTTTCTTCACCAGAACAGTGTTGGCCAGCCAGTCTGGATAGTACACTTCCCTGATGAAACCTGCAGTCAAGAGCTTCTTAACTTCGTCAGCGACAGCCTGATCTCTTTCTGGTGCGAAGACTCTTCGTCTCTGCTTGACGGGCTTCTTCTCTGGGTCTACATTCAACTTGTGTTGGATGATTTCCGGGGATATACCTGGCATGTCGTCATGGCTCCAGGCGAATACATCCAGGTTTTGCTTAAGAAACTGGACGAGCTTTGTTCTCATCTCGGGACTTAAGGTCGTCCCTATCCTGGTTGTTTTGGCTGTTTCTTCCTCGGTTAGTTGCACTGTTTCTAAAGCCTCTGCCTTTTCCTCCTCCTTCTCTTCAATTATCCAGGTGTGGTTTTCCTTTGCGGCCAACACAGCCTGGTAGCATTCCCGAGCTAAGACTTGGTCTCCCTTAACTTCACCAACCCCGTTCTCCATCCCTTCACCTTTAAGCAGTAGGTAGATGTGGATGCCTTCCACTTATTGAGGGCAGGTCTCCCAATGATGACGTTGTATGAGGAGGGGCAATCCACTACCAAGAAATCCAGCTGACGGGTCAGTTGCTTCGGGTATGTCCCCACTGTCACTGTCAACGTGACTATGCCCTTGGGGTAGACCCTGTCACCACTGAAACTGACGAGGGGGGAATCGAAAGGACGTAGCCTTCTGGGGTCTAGCTTCAATTGTTGAAATGCAGGGAAGTAAATGATGTCAGCAGAACTTCCATTGTCCACGAGGACCCTTTTGGTGTTAAACCCTTCTATGGTAAGCATTATGAGCAGGGGGTCATTGTGAGGCTGCTTCACTCCCCTTGCGTCGTTTTCATTGAAAGTCATGTCTTGATCGGTTCGTCTCTGCTTCAACGGGGGAATCGTGTGGACGCTGTTCACCTGACGTTGGTATGCTTTTTGAAGTGATCTGAACGAACCCCCGGTGACGGGTCCCCCTGTGATCGTCTGTATCTCCCCGACCACATTTTGAGGAGGTTGTGACTGACGGTCATTCCCTCTTGACGAAGCTTCAGGCTGGCCTTTGTTCCCTTCTCGAAATTTACTATACTCACCCTTCTTTACAAATTTTTGCAACTTCCCCTTTCGTATCAACTCCTCTACCTGCTCTTTGAGGTCCCGACAGTCCTCGGTGTAATGGCCATGATCTTTGTGGAACCAGCAGTACTTGTTCTTATCACGGACATTAGGAGACGAATGTAAGGGCCGTGGTCACTTCAGGTAATGCTCGTCCTTAATCTGCGTTAGAATTTTGTCAACAGGCATAACAAGAGGAGTAAATTTTACCATTCGAGGATTCTTATCATCTTTTCCTCTGATTCCGTCACTGATTCGTCGATCTGGACGCTCGCATTTTTGCCCCCTACAGTCGTCTTCCTTTCTACCCTTGTCTCCTGGCCTCTCGATGTCCCTGATGGCGGCCAGCGCGTCTTCCGCGTTCATGTACTTCTGTGCTTTGAGGAGCATTTCAGCCATTGTTTTCGGGGGATTTTTCGCAAGTGACGAGACGAGCTCTCTGGTTCTCAACCCCGCCTTGAAGGTCGTTAGCTGCACCTTGTCATCAGCCTCGTCTACTTCCAGTGTCTCCCGAGTGAAACGTTTCACATATGACCTCAAAGTTTCCTTCTCTCCCTGCCTGATGGTGAGTAAGTGATCCGCGGTTCTCTTTGGTCGTTGTCCTCCAATGAAGTGACGCAGGAAGGCATTGCTCAATTGTTCGAAGGTATCGATGGACGATGTGGGCAGCTTTGTGAACCATTCTCGTGCGGCTCCCTTGAAAGTGGTTGGGAAGGAACGACACAAGATCTCGTCTGGGGGCTGCTGGAGTCCCAGGGTCGTCTTAAATGTGTTAAGATGATCCTGGGGATCTTTTAACCCGTCGAACGGCTCAAGTTGGGGCAGCCGAAATTTTGACGGCACTGGACAGTCGAGGACGGCCGCAGTGAATGGCGAATCTGTTGCCCTGACCAGTCGGTCCACACTTCGTTCAGTTTTTTCTTTGATGGCGTTCCTAAGCTCGTCCATCTCCTTCCTCATCTCCTGGAGTAGATCCGAGTTCTGCTCGGTTGGAGTGGTAGGTCTTCGATGGTCGATTCTTCTATGGCTATCCCCTTCGTCATCCCGATTTCCCTTGGACCTATTCTCTTCCTGCTGAAGTCATATTATCTGAATTGATGAGTGAGTTCTACGCAACGGAAGACATCCTAAAAGCTAAGGCTAGGATCAATATGATTTAATTCAAATTCTTAGCGTAAACCGAAAGGTAAGGGTGGTAAGAAGAAGAATTATAATACCAAACAGTTGGGCAAACTACTTGCCCTAATAGTTGCCTAAAGGAAATTAGTCTCAAAAGTATGACCAAAGGAAAGTGTTTCTGTTTTGGTAAAGCTAAGCATTGTCCATGATTGTCTTCTAGATGGAAATTTACATGTTTTATTTTTAAAGAGAAAGTTTTCATCCTTTGGTAATGTATGTTTTGGCACTTATGTCTAGATCTTATTAATATGATCTAGGGTTTCTTTTTGTAAAAGAATGAAGTTTCAATGACTTCTTTAAGTTAGTGCATACATAAAGGAAGAATAAGGCTCTTTTAAAGGTAGATTGTTCTAGAAGAAAAATTGTCAGAATTTGTTGTAGGACAACAATAAAATACATTTGGAAATGAGATGGTTGTATTAGATACACCACATGACATTATTCTGTAGATAACTATTACACCGGTACAATATCGTAGTGGGAGGATTTCCAAATAAATTCATACTTTTGGAATAAACTTTTGTAGTTATTCCACAAGGATATGAATTTGATCCTCGGTCCTATGTAAAGGCAATAGATGATATGAATATGGATTACTGGATCAAGGTTATGTGAATAGAATTAGATTCTATTTAAAGTCTAGAACTTGTAGAGGCGCCTAATGGCATTAAGCTTATTGTTTTCAAATAGGTCTACAAGAAAATGAGATTGATAGATTTGAAGGTGTAAATCTTCAAAGTCAAGACTAGTGGCGAAAAGATCTATTCAAAAAGAAATGGTTCGACTATGAAAAGATTTTTCCACCAATAGTTAAGTTTGATTCTATCTAGATTCTCTTATTCATTATATTTCATTTGGATGAAATATGACAATGAATATCAAGAAAGCTTCTTTTAGTAGCAATCTTGAGGAAGACATCTATGAGATGTAACTAGACTTATTCATAGCAAAGAACCAGTAGTGTTTAGTATGCAAGTTGCTTAAAGTCCATTTATGGAATAAAGCAAGCATCTAAATCATAAAATATCATCTTTGATCAAGAAATCAAATTGTTTGATTTTGATCAAGTATTAAAAGGCCTTATGTGTGTAAAGCTATATAGAATAATAACTTTCTTAATGTATGTTGATGACATTCTAATCATTTAGGATGATGTAGAGTTATTGTCATCAATAAAGTTTTTGTTGTCTAGTCCAGTATGATATTAAGTACTTGGGAAAGACTGGTCACATCCTAAGAATTAAACTTTGTTAAAATTCAAAAATTAGGATGCTGGGTCTATCTCAAACTGCTCAAATAGATTAGATTCTAGCCAAGTATAGCATGTAATACTTTAAGAAATGATTTTTTCCTTTTAAGTTTGAAGTTCCTTTATAAAGGACTATAGTCCTAAGACATATAAAAGGAAGAGCATATTAAGACAGTTCCTTATACCATATCAAAAGGAAGTCTTTATGCCATGCTATATACTAGGCTAAATATCTATTTTGCAGTGGGCATAGTAAGCAAATATCAGTTGAATCAAAGATCACTTAATTTAGTGGGAGTAAAGCATATACTCAAATATCTTAGAAGAACGAGGGATTATATGCTTGTCCACAAAAGTGAGGTTTTGATAGATACTGGATGTACAGATATTGACTTGTAGTTTGATTGTGATTCATGAAGTTGGACTTCAAGATATGTGTTCATCCTAGGTGGTGAAGATACACATTAAGCATAAGTATCATCTCATTAGAGAGATATGAGTACGTGAGAAATAGTAGTAGAAAAGATAATTTCTGTAATAAATCTGACTGAAACTTGTTTCCAAACCTTGCCTTAGAGTGACTATAAATTACTCTAAAGGGAGATAAGTGTCGGATATATGACAAATTGTTTTTGAGGGCAAGTGGGAGATTGTTGGGATTTATGCCATAAAATCCAATTTATAGGCATGTCATAAATAATTAAATTGTTTAATTATATGAGACTATCTATAAATGAACTAATGAGACATTATCTTAGTCCATGAGATGTATAGTATGTGATTTATGTGAAAATTCACAGAAGATATAAATCACAAGTTCTTTGTAAACTCAGAATTTAGTTCGTAGTCGGTGATGAAATTAGGCATTTCATCTACGAAGACTATAACATATCAACTAAGATGATTTGTCTTGATCATGGAAATGGAAACTTCTAGTTGGTATGCTGATATGTTTTAAGAGTTAAGACATATTGAACTGGACCACTGTAAGATTTATTATTCTTCTAACGACTGTCAAATGAATAATAAATCTCACGACTTCTATTTACATCAACTCTAAATCATAAGAGAATAATGGACCTGATCATGAGATGTAGGTTGCTTTGATATATCAGGAGTGAGATCTATAAGACACGGTCAAAACCTCAGTATGTTGGGCAATTGCATTTAGTGTTGATGGAACATATATTCTCAAGATGGAATTCATAATCTCTTAACGTAGATATAAAATATTCCCTTGAGATAAGTTTAATAGGTTTGGTTATTCAGAGTGTTGGGCCCAACCACTTTAGTAAGAAGTTACTAAAGTATATGTTTATGGAATTGGATTTCATAAATATATGATGAATAACATAAAGGATTAAACCGGTTACTCAAGGATTAAGATGTAGTAATCTTTAAAGTGGCAGTCTATATTCATGACTTTGTATTACTACGAATATTTTAATGAAGGGGTTGCATGTATTATAAAGTCTTGGGATATAATTTATTAATAAGGCCTAGAGTTCAATTATATTCTTATAGTGGTATTGAATATAATTAATGGTAACTTTGGACTTGTCAAGAGTTGACAGAAAAGCTCAAGGCCCATTGGAACTAGAGTCTTATTTGTTCCCTTTGGTCCTATTTCAAGCCACAAACTAAAGCCCAATTGGGTAGGCCCAAAAGGCTAACCCAATTAGATAATCAGTCATTATTTAATAAGAGTTATTAAATAAAGAAACTACTAAAATAGTTTTAACGTATGTATGATAAAAAGAAAAGAAATCAGTTTTTCTCTGCAAGGAGAAAAAGAAGGTTTTTTCTTTGATAGTCTATGTACAAAAGACTGATTGAGAGACCACACATCTTGGGCACCATGTGGAATTGAGATGAAGATTAAAGGTATTCTTAAGTCATGGTTTTGAAATTCATTGCATCAAGGTACGCATCCTGTTCTTTGTTCTAGAATTCAAGGTTACATATTATCTTTCATGATTGAAGTAGATCCGTGTTTGTTGCTTCCGCTGTGTGTTTTGTATGAGATACAAAACCAGATTTTCCAACAGAACTCCCCTCCAAATGTAGAGGGGGAAAGGCCTTGGTTGATGAATTTGAGTGAGTTATAGCTTCCCTAAGGCTTCAATTTTCAAATCCTTATCCTAATTATTATTATTATTTCTTTTTTTATTTTTTGCAATTTTGAACCAGGTTCTAAGATAAATCCAACTTGGGATCGTTTTTTTGGAATTTTTAGAGTTATATAACCGTGTTGGATAATTTTGTTTTTTTATATATATGTAAGTAGACTAAAATCAATTACCAACCCAAGTTGGATGGAGAGTTAATATATGATAGCCCAATACAATTAATTTGTAGAGAATAAGTTTCCAAGTTCAACCTTTGTAAGCCTTATTGGTTTCATTTAAGTTAGTAGGAATACAACAGACTACTAGTAAGAAAGAAGAAGATTTTAGAATTAACTCTTCCGCGGGTTAGTTCGAGGATCACTAGTTTATATAATGTTTAAGTCTCAGTTACAAAGCTTATGATCACACAATATATGCTTTTTCTCTAATTCTTCGTCCCCTTTTCTGGAGGAGTCCATTTTCCTTATATAGTTCTGTGAAGTGCATCCCAGCCCTCCACTTGTACAGTCACTGATCCTCATTTAGATGCTTCTCCCATCAGGGTTTTGCTGGAGGTGGTAGAATATGCTACAAGCTGTGGAGGTACTGTTTAAGGGTTATTCTGCCATTAATGTGGCCAGCTGAGTTGGTGTAGTGCATTGAATGCGGAGGTGATGGGTATTTTACTTGGATATTTTCTCTCTTCTTTACTTGTACGTCTCTACCTCTTTCCTTGGTATTTTGTCCTTAGGTCCAAGTGGCTTGTCTAAAGCCTTCTGAGGAGTGTCGCTTTTTGGACTCCTCGGGTAGTCGGCATTTTCGGTTTCTATTCCTAGACTCTTATCAACATATTGGGTCAGAGCTGATGAGAGATTGGACCTTCCTTCTCTTCGGGTCGGACCCACTTGGCAATATTCTGTGTTTGAATCTTACCCCCCTCCCCCCACATTATATTTTAAAGATAATTAACTAAATTTAGAATTAAATTATCTTATTCTTGCCTATGCACCCTTGTCCTAAGCCTAAATTAATGGGATTATGACACATCATTAATCATAATTAATTCTTTAAGGACCCAATCACAATTAATTAATCAAAATCACACATGCCTATTTTTAATAACAAGAATAAATATTAATCCTTAAATCTTGATTAAGTTATATCTTGCAATCTAGTGGATTGATCTAAGCATATGATATGTTATTTTGATTGTTAGGACTTCGATTTATTTATTTTTTTGATATTTGAAAATTAAAAAGGTTAAAAGTATGATTTTACCCTTATGTCGTAAAATGATGATTTTGCTCTTAGAATTAGAATAACGCTTTGTTTGTTTTGAAGTAAAATATTTTCAAAAATAAAATATTTTACAGGTAAAAAGTTTTACCTGTAAAATATTTTCAGGTGTTTGGTATGATAAGTACAAATTTTCAAGCAAACCATCAAAACTAGTGGCTCAGTCATTGGAGATCTAGTGACTGAACCACCGGAATGGTGGCTTCGCCGACTGCTGCCGAAGTGATGTCTCTAGTGACCGAACTACCAACACTGGTGGCAAGAATAATGTCTTCGGCTATCGGAACAACGGCTTTGGTTATCAGACCTCTAGCACTGGTTGCCAAAATGGTGTCTCCAATGATTAAACAGCCGGCATCGGTTGTTAGAATGGAGGCTTCGGCCACCAGACCACCGGTACTGGTTGTCGAAATGGCAGCTTCGGGCTATCAAAACTAGTCGCGGGATTGGAAGCTTCAGTCATCAAACCCTAGCACCGGTCCCTAAAGCGGTTGCTTCAGCCACTGGACCACCAACACTGATTGTTGGAATGACGACTTCGGCCATTGGATCGTTGGCACCAACTGCCCAACCCATTGGACTGTTGACCTAACCACCAAATGGGATGAGAAAGCCATCTTGTGTTTTTGTAAAATGTTTTACCAAATTTTTAAAGGTAAAACATTTTACAATTTTTATAAACAATTTTACGGTGAACGGAAAATATTTTACAATTTTGACTGCATTTTACATGCAAACAAACATTTAAAAATGGAAAAACATTTTTCAGAAAAACATTTTACTTGAAAACAAAGAAAGTGTAAATAAAGGTTACAAAACAAAGTGTTTTCAAATTTTACCATGATTATTTAATTCTGGATAAAATTTGAAAGGTTGGTCATTAATCTATTAACTTTATTTCACATTTTATATATACTCAATATGTGCAACCTTTTCTTTTATGCTTTTGTGAAATTAAAACCCTAATTATTATTTCTTTAAGAATTTATGTATTATTTAAATTTTATTTTTAAGTGCTTTTATTTTTTTCCTTCTTTTATTTGTATTCAAAAAGGACAAAACGAATATGCTCCAGTTTCTTATTTATTTATTTATTTTTATGTGAAAAAAATTGACCCAAAGTAACTTCGGTTTCACCATAGGTCCATAGATACAAGATAAAATCTTTTTATTTATTTATTTATTTATTTATTTTTATGGAAATACAAGATTAAGGTTGTGTTTGGCATTGGCTTAAAAAGCCAGCTTTTTTTATTATTAGCTTAATTTTGCTACTATTTGTGGGTCCCATTGCACTTTTTAGTACTATTCATGAATTTTACTGTACTATTTCAGCTACATTTTAGATTTATTTACAGTACTTTTAGTAAAAAAATTTCAATTTTAGTAGAATAAGGGTTTGTTTGGGATCCGCTTATTTTGCTGAAATTGAAGGCTTTTTACTGAAAGTACTATAGATAAAAGAAAAAGTTAGCTAAAATAGTACAGTGAAACCCATGAATAGTATCAAAAAATGTAGGGGGATCCATGAATAGCAGCAAAAATAAGCTGAATAGTAAAATAAGTTAGCAAAAATAATCTTTGTCAAACGGTCACTAAGGGTCTGTTTGGATAACGTTTATCGCTGAAAACTGAAAACATTGTAGCAAAATTTTTAAATGTGTGAATAGTGCCGTGGGACTCAGTTTTAAAGTTAAATTTGTATCTTTCCGAACTTGCGGGTCCTATAAACAGTGCTCATGAACCCACTAAAAAAAACGCACCGACACTAAAATGCGCAAAACGTGCTATCCAAACTCACACTAAGTTTTTCCCAAATAGATTTTTATTTTTTATTTTTTATTTTTGGGCTGGTAACGGACTCTAAAATCTTGTTTATAAAGAAGTGGGGATTTTTTTTTTGTTTTTTCCTTTTTGTTGGGTCAAATCATGGACGAGGGGTTGAAGTGACTCGACTCCGGAGACGGAGAGCTATGTACTTTATGGGTGAGCACATTAAAGACTAACGGGCCGACTACCTCGTCCTCTCTTTCTCCCCTATATTTCTTCCGTACTTTTTTGTTTTTCCACCCTTTTGGGCTCCCCTTCTCAAAAAAAAGAAAAAAAAGAAACCCTTTTTGGGCTCCAGACTATCGTTTAACTTACCTCACCTATTGACAGTCGTCATCCAGTTTAGCTACTATAATGGGCGCAGTTCTAACAGGCTTGACCTATACACATTGGCCCTTTTAAGCTGACGGGCTCCAAGCAAAAGATTTTGAGCCTCCCTGACTAAGCTGCATATATAGACCCTTCACCACCTGCTGGTCCTGCTTTACAATTACAAGCCCAAGTTCCACTACCATGTCTAAACCTTCATCATCTCCAAGTCCATCATCAACCACTCAATCTTTGCACAGTCTAAACCCATCTTCATTCCTGATCCTTATATCTCTCTTCTCTTCTTGCCACCAACTCATTCTTCCAGAACTTTGTTCTTAATGTAATTGTAGCGCTTGCAAAGATTGACCCTGTATGGGGGGAAGCAAGTAAAATATGAATTTTACTGTCGAGGAAAATTTAAAGGAACTCTCTTATACACGATTGAGATTGATTTGGGGACTTTGTTTTTGAGGAGCCCAAGCACTAATGAACCTGTGAGCTCTTACTATTCATTAGCAGCTTGGGGTTAGTCTAAGGAGATAATTAGTCATCTTGTTGACATTAGAGCAACTTTCACATCATTGAAAATTCAGTCAACTCAGACTTTTTGGCATGTTAAAGAAGGCTGAATATCAAGACACCAAATCAAGCAGCAGAATACAGTTCGCAAGCTGAGCTTCCACTGTTGGAACATAGATATTCACATGTTTATGTTGGAAAACCTTAACCAAGATCCACGTAACAAATGTGGATAAAAGAATTTGTTAAACTCTCTAGAATCACCAACATAAATTTGTAACAAAATAAAGGAGTAGATAAAGAAGCAACACTCTCCTGGTGACCCATAGCAAAAGTCCTTTGGCTTGATGAGTTAGAACTGCGTGCGTGTGTGTGAGAGAGGAAGGTGAACTACACTCCTTCACTGGCACTCTCTCCGAAAATGCATATATGATATATTTATATAGGTAAGAGAGCATCAGAATGTATTAGATTTAATGAGCCAAACCAATACTTTAGCAAGTAGAGGGTAAATACCTTTTTATCGTGCTTTAATCCAAAATGCAAGATCATACCATTAGAGGTCGCCGATAACCAAACAAATACACAATAATAAAATCCATACTATTAATTTTAGAGTGCATTAAAATTGCCCAATATTAACAATACGTGGTTATCACTATCCACTATTGAATCTAATTATGCTCAATAAAATACACTCAAACTAATCCAAGTTTTATTAAATACACAAAATGACTATGCTAGTCCACACACAAGATTTTAATTGTTTTTCTACACTTCCCACTTTCAAGAACCTCACACCTTTTTGTGATGCTTCCTTTGATCCCTAATAGCAGAAAACTATGAAGGAAGAGTTGAATGCAATACTTACTATAGGGACTTGGAATTTGGTATCTGCCAACAAATCTGCTATAGGTTTTAAGAGGGTTTGAAAGATCTAGACTTGCTTAGATGACACTGCTAATCACTACAAGGCTCATTTGGTACCCCAGGGGTTCACTCAAGAGTATGGAATTAACTTTGAGGAAACATTTTCTCCAGTAGCTCAACTCATTTCTTTGCGCACTCGTTGCATTTTTTGACACCCATAAAAAAGGTTGTCCAACAAACTAGCCCACCCATGCCATCCGTCTGAACCCGAGATGACCAATGTTCAATTTGACGACTCAGATGGATCTCTGCCTTTAAAAATTGACGTCGGCAATATCTTTCGAATCTACCTGAGCCTCCCAATCCAACCAACAAACTAAGTAAATTTTGACAAGATCTAGAGAGATCTTACTAGATATGGTGAGATTTCTATTGAATCTTCACCATTTTGCGCTTTCCCCAATGATATCTCATCATTTTTTGCCGCTTCTCACTGGATCTTCATTGTTTTCCAAATCTTCAATGCCGAATGATCCATTTGCTACTCGTAGGGAGGCACGATTCATCCAATCCACCGCTCCTCTCCAGTCAACGGTAGGTTGACCTTTTCTCCACCCCATTAGATTAGGCCAGGTGTTGTGTAGACACCCTATTTCATTATGACCTATATTCAAGCCCCCCAATCCCAATGACGAGAAATCAAATCGCTACCAGAATTAGCATCATGTCTAGAGTCTAACGAGGATAAGAACCCTAAAAGTGACCCAATACAGTATAAGCCCAAGCCCAACTATGAAGTAAGAAAGAAGCCCAAGCCCAAAAAGCCTATTTTTGACCTAATTTGCTCGAGGCTAACAAAGAGTGCGTATGCCATATGCACCCAATTTGTGGCATATGCACTCTCTGGACAGAAAGCCTTAGATCATTCCATTTCCATTTTGATGAGATTCTAGGGCAACCAGCCTGATCAACTGGATGCCTAAACGTCTCATCAAACCATAGACTCTCATTTCCCCTTAAATACCCATATTTTCAACATCCAAAGGGGCGGAAACTTTTACCCTACAGAAACTTTGTCAACATATCCTTAGAATATCCAAACTAAGAGTTTTAGGCTAGAAGGGCATAAAAGAGTGAGCATTAGATTGATCTTCGGCCATCATTTGATGAGAAGATAGTCTCTTACTCACTTTGATTCAAACATCTAGTTGGTTCAAGCTTGCAAACATAACACTTAGGGTCTTCCAGTCAACCCTAACCATGTCGTTCAACTCATCCTCCCACACAAATAGCTGCGTTAATTGATTTCAACTGAGGGGTCGGTCAAAAATAATATCACTATAAGTGCTACAAGGAGGAGATGTGGATCTTTTACATGATCCACATTCTCCTCCTCAATTCTTGTTCTTTTATTCTTTTTGTTGTTTCTTTAATCTATGATGTGTTCATTTTGTAACATAACATGCTTTGTTTTAGTTACTTAATTGCTATTTTTTTTTTTTGATTGAAAAGTATGTAGAAACCCTAATTTTCTTCGGGTGTGTACGCATCCAAGAAGATGTGTATGCACTTTTTGAACAATTAGGGTTCATCTTTTGGTTATTTTCTGGGATTCTACGTTGAATCTCAAGTGCAAACGCCAGTAGAAGAGTGTGTACGCACCTTTCTTACGGCATATTCCAATTTGGGCCTTAACCATATTTCTTGTCTTTTCTGCTTCATTTGTCATTAATGCAATGTCTATTATCTTTCCTTATCTACTTTCTCTGTCATAATTGTGTATACATGATATTTGATTTGTTTCCTTTTGTGTGATTGCCGTAAATGCATAATACCTAAAACATCCTCTTTCTTTCCTTTTCTTGTCTAAACCCTAATTCACTCTCTCTTTTGTCTCTCATGCATTCTCTAATTCTTACATGAACCCAATAAGGCAACTAAAAGTCCTAGAGATAAGTAAGGAAAACTTTTCGAATCCTAAAAGACTTAAATACTTTCTAAAACTCAAAGTTAATAGTCAATTAGTATTCAATGTGCTTGAGATTAATTGGCTATTGCAAAACATCAAGAACTTACCACGACCTTTTGTCGCTGAAAATGTTTTTACACAACAACTGTGGTGGTCGTTTCCCAACAACCCTAGGCTGGTTAGGCCCAAACCTCCAATTAATTTGTATTGTGCTTTGGGTTTAGCCCACAATAGGAGGTCCAAGAAGTAGTATGTGGTAGTAGGCAGTGCTCAAGTAGTTTTGACATTGGGCTGCTTGGAAATATCTGTCCTGCTCGGGTAGAATATAAACTTTATCTAACTCTTCCGCACTGTCAGCCTCAGTAGGTTGGTTTGGGTCCTATAATTGCTATAATGGTGGAGATTACTTGATTTGCTCTTTCTACTTGCCCTTGTGGCTGATTGCGGCTATCAAACACTACCAAGCCAAGTTATGATTGCCCCTTATCACAGTTATCCCCTAGTAACTTGACTTTCAGGTGTAGCGTGGATGGTACAGCTCAGACTTCAAAAGAGGTAAATCGGTCACTTAATAGCTTTCTCGGCTAGCCCGAATTCTAAGCAGCCTAGTTTCAAAACACTACTTGAGCACTACCTACTACCACATAAACTACTTCTGGGACCTCCCATTGTTGGCTAAACCCAAAGCAGAATACAAATTAATTGGGGGTTTGGGCCCAACCAATCTAGGGTAAGGTTGTTGGGAAACAACCATCACAACAACCTTGTCGATAATATAGCTTTTCCAAGGAAGCCTTTGCTGATGGCCATCGACAATTGTTTGCCGCCGCTAATATGTTTTTGTGGTGGATTTTTATGCTTTAGTGACAACCTTTGGCCATTGCAAAAAAGTTTATTTCTTGTAGATGAAGAACCTCTTCGTGAAACTACACACTACATGCAACTAGTTAGGAGTCTTGTATACCTCACAAATACTCAACTTGACATCTCATATGCACTCCACATCTCACAATGTCCCTATTCTCAAAATCCTTTGGTGTCAAAAGGGCACCTTGTTTGATACTCTTCACTTCATCATTTAGTTGCCAATAAGGCTTAATGCTTACACTATTGTTGATTGGAAAGGGGATTCCACAAACTGCTATTCCACTACAAGATTTTGTTTCCTTTTGAATGACTTCCTCGTTTCTTTGCGCGACAAGAATTACATTGTAGTTGCATACTCCGGTATAAAAACACAATATTGCAGACAAGTAAACATCATAATTGAGCTTCTTTGGTTGCGTTGGCTGCTACAAGATATAGAAGTTTATTTCTCTACTATAGTATCAGTTTATTGTCAATGCCAATGCCATTTTGATTGCTAGAAATAATGTGTTAAATCACAGTGCCATTTAGATTGGCTACAATTAGGGGGTGTGTATGGGTCGTGTAAGGTTGAATTTATTCAATCATTTTGTTGGCTTTATTTCGTGCCAAATTTTCTTGTAATTCAGCATTTAGAAACCCTGTATTTAGGTGGGAATCATGTAAGGGTAGTGTGTGAGAGAGTATGAAGAAAAGCTCAAGAGTGTGCACTCAAGAAGAGCCTTGCGACTGGATTTCGCGGCTGGCGAGTCACCAAATGTGGCACACATATGAAGCATCCAAGGGGAGCTGAAGGGTCACACCAGCTATTGCACTACAGGACAAAACCTCCAGGTTGGCCAGGTAGTTAGCTCGTGACTCAAACTCGCGACTCGAGTCACCAGAATGCCCTGTTTGGTTGTAACTGACTCTTTGCATTCCTTATACACCCTACTATAAATACCTTTATACCCACGAAATGTAGAGAGCTTCCAGAGAGAATTTTGAGAGAGAAACCCTAGAGAAAAACAAGATTGACTCATCCACAATCTTCATCCTTTGATTCTTCAAATTCCTCTACTCTCACCCTCTCCATTGATATATCCTTAAGAGGTACATTAGCCAAATCCTTATCTCACCATACCCATATCTGTGAGGAGGTATTTTGGTGCTTGGGAAGTAGTTCTGAAGGGACCAATTCATTTTGGTTGATGCAATGGGCTATTGTGGGATCCGATAAGCTAGAGAAGACAAGGTTCGGCATAACCCTGTTGGAGCAAGAAGCTTGGAGGGCTTAGGTGCACTGGGTAGATTAGGCTTGGAGGGTCTTCTGCTATTCATGTATCTCAACTTTATTCTCTAGTGGATTATTGACCGTTTGGAGGGTGGCGGAGAGGTTTTTAGCTGAGGACTTCGGTTTCCTCTTCGATAACACATCGCTGTATTGTCTTTGTGTTTGCATCTCTCTTCCCTTAATCTTTGCCTTTTAATTACTGCTGTGGTTGTGGTTAAATTCGGTTTAGATTGTTTTACCAATTCTGTTTTAGCTTATTTTCATATTCTGCACATATATTGTTTGATTATAAGCTAGCGTTGGTAATTTGTAAATTGGGGGTCTAAACGTTCATTGGTGTTTTACACACTATTTGAACATTCAATTGGTATCAGAATAGGTGCACTTGTTGTGGTTTAATTACCTAAGTGCGATCCTTGACCCCATTAAGATGGATCAATCTCAATCTCTCAATGCTCCACCATATTTTGATGGAAGCAACTATGCATTTTGGAAAGTCCGCATGAGGGCATTCCTATGTTCAATTGATGAGACTGTTTGGGATGCAGTAGATGTAGGATGGACTAGGCCGGAGGCCGCTAAATCCACACGGGATAAGGCGGCTCTTGCGGCAGCCAATGCAAATAGCAAGGCACTAAATGATATTTTTTGTGGTGTTTCTCCAGATGAGTTTCACAGAATTCCTCACGTAACAATTGCCAAGGAGGCGTGGCAAATATTGGAGACCACTTATGAAGGCACGAAGAAGGTGAAGGACACTAAGTTGCAGATGCTAACTACTCGATTTGAAGAGCTGAAAATGAGCGAAGACGAGTCATTCAACTCATTCTATGGCAAGCTGAATGAGGTGGTTATTGGCAAGCTCAACTTGGGTGAAAAGACGAAGGACTCAAAGATAGTGAGGAAAATCCTTCGATCATTGCCAGAGAGCTTCCGTGCAAAGGTTACAGCAATTGAAGAGAGTAAGGACCTTGATGATATCAAAGTTCAAGAACTAATTGGCTCACTTCAAAGATGGTCACTATCTATTTTTCTTCTTCTTCTTCTTCTTCTCTTTATTTTTCTATATATTTTTTTATTCATGTCTTATATATCTGATCTAAGAAAAACCTTTTGAAGGTAGAGTTTTTAATCAACAAGACACCAAGTAACACTAATCTACTACCAAGAACCACCAAGTACCACCATAGATTTTAAAATATTTGTTAAAAAAATTTCAGATTTGTGCATGCTCTGTTTATTTACATGATCTGTGCATGCTCTAGTTGTTCATGCTATTTACATGATCTATGCATGCCCTAGACTGTTATTTAATTTTTTATTTATGCCCAAAAACAAATATTACTCTTCTTCTAAAATCTCACCAATCTTCTATTCTTTTCTCTTTTGGGTACTGAAAAAAATTGCGGGTCTTTATTGATTTGACTGTCTCCTTTTTTTTGCTTGGTTGCTGACAAAACATGAGGAAAAGAAAATTGAAGATGTGGATGGGAAATAAGTGAAGAATTTTAAGTCTGTTATGTTGAATTGTTATTTTTAGTATTATAATTGAAGATGTTGTGCTGAATTTTAAGTCACATTGTTTGGTTCCTGTCGTTATAGTGTGGAATGGGTGTGAATTAGTAGTACTTTAATAATTTCAAGCTCACTTTTTCTTGGAAATTTTAGTCTTATTCTACTAATGCTAGATTAGTTAAACAATCGTCTCTCAATGTTTTAAGCTTTTGTGCTTATTCCTTATTTGAATGAGTGGCTTTGTGATGTGACTTTCTGTGTTTTATATAAACAAATATCGGTTCTAACTTTCATAATGAGAAACAAATAATAAACTAAAATCTAGTCAAATGTTTAGTTAGAATATACTGTATAAGAAAATTATGCTTATGAGCTGCATTAAATTTGGTTTCCTCCAACCTTGTATAAACAAGCCTGTGTATTTGTCTGAAATATGTGATTCTTAAAATAATTGATAACACTCTGCTTTCCTGTGTGGTGTTCTTTTATTATGCAAAATATTAGTTCAAAAGCTGATATAATCACATGCCAAGATCAGTTATTGGTGTGGAAAAGAATGTTTAACAGTTGACATAATCTAAGATAGTTGAGTTGCTACTCCTTTGCTTTCAATACATTTACATATTAACATGTTTAAGTCATCAGATTTCACTAGCTCAGCAAAATATCCAAATGACCATGTGTATACCTGAATGGTCAGTGATAGTCCACTAGATTGCAATATTATGAATTCTTTTAGTTCAAAGTAACTAGACAAACACAAGAAAATTAAGTTAACTGATATAGCATTTGGACTGTTTGAGACCATTATTGAACATAAGCTTGCCAATTTTTATTGCTTATTTCATTTCAACCTTTTAAAAAAAAAAAAAAAATTACATTTGGCATAGATCTATGTTTTTAACCTTGACATTTATTGAACTGAGAAGGTAGAAAAATAAGTCATACTAGTCATGTAGGCTTAGTTATGTGATTATCTCACTCATTGTAGATATGCTCTTTTTAGACTCCGTAAGCACTTTTATACTAAGTATCTCCAATTGGAAATTTAGCACTTTTGTGTTTATTTTTTTGCATTTCTTATGGTTGCTTAACTCCATAGATGGCTAAAAACACCACTTCCAACCCTAAAGCAAAAAAAGTAAGAGCATTATGGAGCAACCCAAGTTTCACAACTATATTTTGTGACCTTTGTGCGGAAGAGATTGAAGCTGGGAATGGAAAAAAAGGTGTTCCTTTAGTCCTAGTTGGAACAATTTGGTGTCCAAATTTTATGATGTGACTGGTAAAAACTATGATAAGGATAAGTTAAAAAAAAAAAAAGGTGGGATACGTTAAAGACAGAATGGAAAGTGTGGGAAAAATTGAAGGGTCATGACATAGGTTTAAGTTGAGATGCAGTATAGGGAACAATTGATGCTAGTGATGATTGGTGGGACATGAAATTGAAGGTGAGTTGTTCGTATTTTATTAATATGTAGTTAATTGGAGATAATTATGTATATTGTTGTAATATGAGTGTAATGACAATTACATTTTGTAGGATGTACCCAAAGCTTCAAAATTTCAAGAAAAAGGTCTAAAGAATCTACAACAACTTGATAGAATGTTTAGGAATTTTGCAGCAACTAGAGTAGCTGCATGGACCCCTTCTTCAAATATGCTACCTCCAACAATGCCATAGGAGGGTGTTTGTGATTCATCTGGTAGCTTCCAATTTAAGCATAATCAATGTGACTTGAATATGGACATTGATAGTTTACTGCAAGACCATACTAGTCAATCACGTAGTTCAGGACAAAAGTGAAATAATGAATCAATACCCTCCTCATAGAAGAAAAAGAAGAAGATATGAGGAGCTGCAAAATTGGAATGGTTTTAGTGAATTAATAAATGAACGTGAGAATAGGTCTTTAAATACTTCTCAAGAGTCACCAAGTTCAATTAGTAATGTCATGGAGATTGTGAGAACACTTCCTGGAGTGAAGGAAGACCCTAATTTTGTTATTCAAGCTTTCTATGTCTTAATGAAAAGGTCACATAGAGAGATGTTTCCAATGTTCAAGGAGCTAGAGTCATAGCTGCAGTAGCTACAAGGAATGATTCTAAAACAAAAGAAGTGACCAACCTTATGTGCTATTATGTATTAGCTTAGGACTAATATTAGCTTTATGTTGTGTTAGCTTAGGACTAATATTAGCTTTATGTTGTATTAGCTACATTGTATTAACTTTAGACTAATTTATGTGATATTTAGTATTAGCTTTGGACTAATTTTATGTGCTATGTTGTATTAACTTCGGACTAATCTACGTATAATGTAAATATATTTGAAATTTGTATTAAAGTGTTATTTTTGCATTTTAAAAGCAATGGTTGATTATTTGTTACTTTGTTGTATAGGCTACACAAATATGGATGATTATAATGGTAATCATGAGAATAGCTTTATGGAACTATTAATGGAAGGGGATTACAGAAGGCATTGAAATGATGGCGATGACTTAAATGATGGTAATTGCAATGATGGTGGCAACTTGAATGATGGTAATTTTAACGATGGTGACAATAATGATGATGGCGATGACAATGACAATGATGATGACAGTGATAGTGATTCTGATGATAATGATAGTAACAATGATTCTAATGAGGAGTTTTATCAGCTTGTGGCAGTTACATGTGAAGCAGCTGTAACATATTTCAATAGGTACATTAATAAGACTCCTTGTTATGATTTTGAACAAACAGGGCGGGTTTGGGTGAGACGCTGTATGGAAGGTAATAAGAAATTATATTACAACATGTTTAGAATGAAAAAACAGGTGTTTCATAATTTGTGTCAAGTTTTAAAAAATGAATATGGACTTCAACATTCAAGGAATATAAGGTTAGAAGAGTCTGCGGTTATTTGTTTGCTGATACTTGGTCATGGAACATGTAACCTAATGGTTCAAGAAATATTTCAACATTGGTGAAACTATAAGCAGATATTTTGAGAAGATGGTCACTCTTTTGGGCGCTAACTTTGCAGCTGCATATGTAAAGCCTTTTGATCCAACTTTTAGTGAAGTTCCAACTGTTGGGGAGATAAAAACTTTGGGGAGCTTCCTTGAATAATTAATATAACATATAGAAAGACACTTTATTCCAAAAGGCCTAAGCCCAATGGGTATGCACTCAATTATATTATATTAACTACTTATTCTTCTCATCATTATTCAATGTAAGACTTCACTCACACATGTAACCCAACAATCTCCCCCTCACGTGTGAGTCTCTTCCTTTCTGGCCTTTTCCAAGATCGTTTGTGTGGGCTTTATGAGCTTTCTTGGTGCAATATATTGTCCCCGCTCCAACTGCAAAAGGGACCCATCCTTGCTCCATTTGCAAAAGGGCTCCAAGTTCACACTCTCCATTCCCGCTCCAACTGCGAATTGAACCTCGATAACCTTGCCACCTTTGCCCCACACTACCATGGGCTCTAATACCACTTTTTGGGGAGATAACCCCCTTGGGGTGCTTCCTTGAATAATTAATATAATATATAGAGAAACACCTTAACTGAAAAGGCCAAGCCCAATGAGTATGTGCTCAATTATGTTATATTAACTACTCATTCTTCTCATCATTATTCAATGTGGGACTTCACTCACACATTTAACCCAATACCAACCCAATTACAAGACCATCCAATTTATTGGCCACATTTCTAGGTATGTGTTGTATTTTATATTTGAATAAGTGCTATTGTCTCTAAGATAATATAATGCATGTGGAACTGAAAATCATTTATGTTTTTATTCAGATTGCATCAGTGCAATTGATGGTACACATGTGGTAGCGGTTGTACTCACTGATAAGTCCATTTCATACTATGGAAGAAAGGGATATCCAACCCAAAATGTGATGGCTGCATGTGACTTTGATATGTTATTCACATTTGTTTTGCCTGGATGGGAAGGTTCAGCACACGACACCTCCATTTTTCTTGGTACCATTCATAAACCAAGTAACAACTTTCCAAACCCACCACCAAGTTTGTAATTGGTTAATCAATTGTTCATTACAATGACATATTGTGTGTGTGTTAATTTAATTGTGTTTTGTTTTATAGGGAAATATTATGTAGTTGATTCTAGATACCCAATGATGAAAGACTATTTGGCACCATGCAAGAGGATACCTTACCATCTTCAGGATTTTCGAAAGAGATGTGGAAGACCTAAAAGCAAACATGAAAAATTTGATCATGCTCACTCATTTCTTCGATGTGTGATTGAGTGCACTTTTGGTATGTGGAAGAATAAATAGAGAATTGTCAGAAACATGTCATCTTTTTCATTCCATATCCAAATACTTATTGTATCTGCTACTAAGGCTCTTCATAATTTTGTTAGACTAAATGATAGGGATGACAGGGGCTTCAACAGTGCCAATCGAGATTCAATTCCTACGAGACAACATAATAGTGAAGTAAGCAATAGTTATGAGCAAAACATAAGATCTTTAACAAACCTTGAGATGTTGGTTCTTCATGATTCCATTGCTAATTCCATTTAGGGGGATAATAATTAGTAGTTGTCTTTTTTGTTTTTTATAATATCATGTAGTACAATTTAAACTTGGATTATTGGTATGGATTTTATCATCTTTTTACATTATCATTTTGTGCTCCATGATGATGAAATTTTTTGAAATTTAATTAATATTGATAAGAAGTCATTAATAGTAATAACAAATAATTATGACACTAAAAAAAACTAACACAAACATTATTAAAATAATACCAATAATATATTTGTTATTATTATTATTAAGAAGTTGATACTATGTTTGAAATAAACTCCCTTATATATACATTGCCATTTTTTGTAGTTGACAACACAAACCGCCACTTTTATAAGTGCTAGCCAAACACTCAACTTTTTCAAAAAGTACTTTTTAACAGCTTTTACCAAATACATTCTAAGTGCTCGTTTGGCTTGCACGTTTCCTACTCACGTTTGATGTCTGCGTTTTTTTAGCTTCTTCTTTTTTTTTTTTTTTACGCGTTTCAGCCAAAATTGGTACTGTTCATCACTGTTGCGGCTACTGTTCATTGAACAGTAGCCGCAATATTTGACTTTTCCAATGAACAGTGCACAATGTGCACTGTTCATGGACCCACAAATTTCACTTTTTTACAACTTTTTCATTAAAAATGGGTCCCACGGTACTATTCACACATTTAAAAATTATTTTGCTATAGTATTTTTCAATTTTCAGTTTCAGTTTTCAGTTTTCAGCTGTATCCAAACGGACCCTAAATCTATTTTCACTACATGTATTACACAAGGTTGACATTAGCACATATTCAATTTTATTCAAAAATCCAATTAGACCATATTATTCCTTCCCACATAATATTCCTTTGTGTTCTTATACTCTTACAGGAAGTGGAAAACATCCTAATTGCAGCTTTGTTGGATTCTAACTCCTAACATTTTAATTTTTATAGTCCTTTGGCATAGTACTCCGTCTATTAATTTATATTGATACCAATTGAAAGGGGTTTTCCATTTTTTCTTTTCTACGAGAAAAAGAAAATTATTTATCCTTTTGAAAGTCATTGATGGCTATACAATATAAGAGCATTAGCATTGATGAAGCTATATTGCCAAATTGCTATTTTTAGCACCACAAATAACAACAACTAAGCTACATCAATAGTGTTATTGTTAAAAATTTTAACAACCTTGCTATATGCCATCTTTGGCAATCTACTGTAGAACCAAAGGGATAAAAATAAAATTTGTTTATTCTTTGTCTTTCTCTTCTCTCATTAAAAAATCATTCTCTCTTTTTTCTCTCTTTCTCTCTTTAGTCTTCTCTCCTTTTTTCCTTCTTTCTTTTTCTCTCCTGTGCCTCCCCCTCTTGACTGAACCAAGCCTTTCTTCTCTTCACACTTGCCTTTGGGTTCGTTGAGATCGTCAGTGTGGGTCGGTGTGGTGGGTTCATGATGTCCTCTCTCTCTCTCTATTTGTTGGGTTCTAAGACTTTAGGTTTAAATGTATTATAACTTCATTTTGTAATGTTGGCAAACCATGATCAAAATGTTTAGTCTTGTTTTAGACTTGCTCAAAGTATGTTTAAGTGTAAAGTTGGAATTGAGTGTACTGCAAGATTTATTGTGTAAATCTACCTGGCTCGATAGATCGAAAATTAGACTCGATCGATCGAAGCTCATGCAGATTGTTTTTTTGCAAAATTTTCCAACTCAGCCCAAGCCTGTTTGACGTGTAGGGTTTTATGTTTTGCCTTATGTATAAAAGGGAAAACCCTAGCCACGTTTTGTGGTTGCTTTTTATACTGTGTGTGTGAATCTCTTGTGAGATCTAGAGGTGTTTGCCTTCATACACACTTAGGGTTTTCAAGATCTAGATTGATGTCGAGAGCTTGATGATCAATTCAATTGCAGTTTCAAGAGCTTAAAGATACACAAGCGGGAGTGCTTATACTTGCTGTGAATCCAAGAAAGAAGTAGTCCGTGGACTCGGAGCTGTCACGTGGTCGTGGTAGTAAGTTTCCTACTCGAGGTAGCAATAGGATGTTAGTAGTCTAAGTCGCTATTATGTAAACTTCAATTCTTTCATAGTGGATCTGTTTTACCTTGAAGATAGCTAGATTAAATCCTCCCCAGGTTTTTTACCAGTTAGGTTTTCCTGGGTTATCATATTGTTGTGTTATTTATTTTCCGCACTTTACAATGATATGATATATTTGTGTTAACCTAGATCTGATAATTTGACTAAGTAATCACTTGGCTAATTAACTAGGTTAATCTGTTTGTGTTTTAAGGGGTCTAAAAACGTACAAGTGGTATCAGAGCAGGTTAGCTCTAGTGTTTAGATCATTTGATCTAAGAGTTGATCCTTGACCCTCGTTGTCATGGAACACGGTCACTTTCTTGTTATCCCACCTCATTTTGATGGGAATAATTATGCTTATTGGAAAGTAAGGATGAAAGCATTCCTGAAATCTATTGATGAGAGAGTTTGGAATTCCATTGAATACGGATGGGAGAAGCCCACTACTTTAGTGAGTGAGTGACAAACTTCTCAAAAAGAAGCAGCCGTTTCTAATAGCAAAGCTATGAATGCTATTTATAATGCTGTTTCTATGGAGGAATTCAAGAGAATCTCTAATGTTGAGGTTGCTTATACTGCTTCGAATATTCTCCAAACTATGCATGAAGGCACAAAGGCAGTTAAAATCAATAAGTTGCAGCAGTTAACAACTAGATTTGAAAGCATTAGGATGTCTGATGAAGAAACTTTTGATGAATTCTATGCTAAGCTTAATGATATTGTTAATTCTGCTTATAATTTGGGTGAAATCTATGATCAACCTAAGATTGTTAGGAATATTCTTAGATCTTTGACTGAGGATTTTAGACCCAAAGTGACTGTCATCACTGAAAGCAAGGATGTGGACTCCATCCCTGTTGATGAACTTGTAGGATCTCTTTATTCCTATGAGTTGGACCTACCTAAGACAAGCAAATCCAAATCAATGACTCTTAAGTCTGTTGATGTGAATGGATTTGATGATGAACTCTCTGCTACAAAAATTGCCTATCTTGCCAAGAACTTTAGAAACTTTCTTAGGAATAATAACAAAAAAGCAAGAGGTAAAAACAATGCTGAACCTAGAATTTTTAGGAGGAATGATCCCACTAAGGTGAATAACACTGAAAAATCTAAAGAGAAAGTAGGTTAACCTTTTAATAATTCTATGGGTCAACAATGTTTTGGCTGTTAAGGGTATAGTCGTGTGAAATTTGAATGTCCAACATTCTTGAGATCTAAGGGTAAGGCTATGGCTGTAACCCTTAGTGATGATGAAGTTTCTAACAATAAGTCTGGTAGTGATGAGGATGGAAACTTCATTGCTTTCACTGCTACTGCTGTAGTTGATGAAAGTGTTGCTATTGAGGAGAACCCTTCTGATGGGGAACTCTCTGAGGATGTAGATTTGCAAGAAGCCTATAATAAACTTTGCAAAGTTGTTGCAAAGGATGCTATGAGTGTTGATTTAGGCTTAAAGAAAATTGCATCTCTTGAACTTGATAAGAAAAATTTGCTTGTGAAACTGTTTGATGCTAATGAATCGTTGAATAATGTGAAGACTGAGAACATGCTTTTGCTTGATAAAGTTAAGAATTTGGAACTTGAATTATCTGTGGCTAGAGAACAAACTAATAGGTCTGCAAGCTCCAAACTTGATCACATGTTGAGTGTTCAAAAGTCTCCCTTAGACAAAAATGTTTTAGGTTTTGTAGAAAGCATCTCTGTGCCTGAAACTCATTCCACAAACTTTGTTTATTCTTTTGAACCTCCCGTGAGTGAGGTTGTCAAACCTGTTGAAGTTACACCTCCTAGGTAAACTAGGGTTGATCATCAAGAATCTAAACCTAAGACTCCTAACCCTCCTAAGGGCAAGTTGCATGATAGACCTATATGGGCTTGTCATTTTTGTGGAAAGTTTGGGCACATTCGTCCAAACTGTTTCAAGTTGTAAGCTGTTAAGTGAGCAAATAAGCCAAAAGTGCCTATGCCTCAAGCACAAGATCCTATGGTACTTATTAGTGAGTTGGTAAAGGCTTTAAACCTTTATTCCAATCCTGGAGTTGCTCAGAATTCTAATGTGAGTAACAACTCCAATGCTAGAGTTGCATCTAAAAAGTTTTGGATGCAAAAGGCTCGATCTATTTGAGTCTTTCTGACATGGTTCTTGTGCTTCATCGCTCTACTCTTTGCGACCTTTGTTCTTTGTTTTTTTTTTTTTTTTCTTTGCTTTTTTAGGATTTGCATTGCATAACATTCATGCATTTTATTCTAGGTTGTTTTTGTTATTTCTTTTCACAAAAAAAAAAAAAAAAAAAAAAAAGGAGAAAAGGGAAGCAAAATGTGTTTTGCATTATTTCTTGGATTTGAAATCAAGGTTGGTCAATTTATCTTTACATAACATGTTTATGTACCTTGTATAGCTTGGATGAGCTTATTTTATTGCACTTTACTAGTTTGAGCTTTGTAGTGCATGTTGTGTGGGAAGATGTTTATAGTTTTTGATCACATGATCTTGATCTTGAAGTCACATGTCTTTGATTGTTGGACTTGATCTTATTGAGAAAGACATAAATAACCATTTCACCACTATTTACTAGCCAATCATGAACACCTTAGTACATATCGTAAGATTTTGTGCTCGAGAAAGTGTAGCACATGCACAAAAAGAACATGAGGTGTAGTCTCAGTTTAAATGCTAAAATTGGTGTGTACATTATTAGACTATAATTAAATCAATCAAATAAAATTGGTGTGTACATTATCCTGGCTATTATTAATAAGTTTCTGATCAAATAAAATTGGTGTGTACATTATGAGGCAAATCAAGAAACTTACATGATCGCAAACTTTTATTCTAGGAGATGTGGGAGTTATATGATGTAACTCTTTAGGTGATAGTCTCTTACAAATTTATGTGATGAATTTTGTAGAAAGTGTGATTGCTTACCATTCACATATTACCTCACATGTATCTCAAGCTTTTACTAGTTGCACACACTACACAAGTTACTCTTTGCTAAACTTTGTACATGTTATTGTGTGTGATTTTGTTTTGGCCATCCAAGATTGAAAATTCCTTGAGTTTAAATGCAAAATGTGTTTGAAGTTTGAAAATTTAAGGAAAATTGATTGAAAATCTTAATTTTGGGAGATCTAGGTTCAATACAACTGTTTTTGAAAAGCATTTCATTTCATACTCATGCATTCTATTCATAAAATACTATGCTTTGAGGAGTTTCTGCTTAAAATTGTTCTGTTTTTCAAAAAAAATTGTTTTTTCCAAATTTTTGATCGATCGAACCTGTTTCTCAACCGATCGAAAATGCGATTAAAATTTTGGTCTGAATCTGTCTGTTTCGATCGCTGCTCAATCGCTTCTGGATTGATCGAATGTAATTTTCGATCAATCGAATCTTATTTTCGATCAATCAAAAATCGCATAGAGAGTTTTTTTAAAACTTTGAGTTTTCACGTGTTCTATCACTTTCAAACTTTTTCCAAAACACTTTCTCTCTCTATTCGATCGGTCAAGGCTTCAAGCTCAATTTTTTTGTCGTTTTCCCTCAAACTTTTTGCAAGGTTTTTGTCTTCTAAGGCCGGTAAGACTCTTTTGCCCCTCCTTTTTCATTTATTTTCATGTTTCATGCATTTTTGTCATGCATATTGGGAAAATTTCGAACCTGAGGAAAATTTGGGGATTTTGGTGATTTCAATCTTTTCTTTCTAAATTGATCAATGGGTTTTTGTTATGGGATGATCTTAACATGATCTTTGTGATTTAATTTGATCAATTTGTTGAATTGGGAAAATTTGATTTTTCTAGGGCTTGAAACTACCTGAATTGGGGATTTGTTCAATTGAGCATAATGTGATGAAATTGGCTTGTTGCGTTGATTAATTTGATCATTATATACTGTTATCTATCTTGAGTAATGATCAATTGATCAAATTTTTGAGTTTTTTGAAAGTGGGTTTTCAAAATTTGGGGTTTTTGATATAAGCTCTATGCTCAAGCCAATTTTGTGATTTTAAAGTGCAATTGAACTTATTTTCACTGCATTAGAGCATGCATCATGTGTTGCAATTGCTTATGCATCATATAGATTGTTATTTTCTATATTTTTGTGCTAACTTGCAGTATGCCCTTGGTTTTTTTTTTTTTTTTTCCTCTCTCTATCTCTTTTGTGTCTGTCCTTTTGACCCTTAGCATCATGGTTAGGAAGACTAGAGCTCATAGGACCTCTACCTCTACTTCTTCTCCTTCCTTTGATAGTGAGAGGTTCCTTAGTGAAAAAAACCAGGAAACTTATGAGAAGCTTAACATTCATAAGAATGTATGGGTTGAGAGGAAGGTCGTTTTAGATGAGTTAGATGGTGAGATTCGGAGAAAATTTGAGCGTAGGGGTTGGCTTCCTTTGTTGGACATTTCACATCCCCCTCCGGCTGCCTTGATCAAAGAGTTCTATTCGAACCTCTCGATCAACTCCTATGATTCCAACACTTAGGTGAAGAGTTGGATACGGGGTGAAGAGTACACCATTACTCATTCGGTAGTGGCTGATGCTCTTGGGGTGCCACTGGTCCAACATCCTATTTATCCTTACGATGAGTTTCCTCCCCTAGATGACATTATGTCATTTATTACTAGTACTTCTATCCAGTGGCGTTCTGATCCTCGGATCACCTCTCACGAGTTAACCGAGATTCATTATCTCTTTTTCCGGATTTCTTGCCATTCCATTTGGCCTATCTCTCACCTGCACACTATTCCTTTGGAAAGATGTGCATTTTTGTATGCCCTTGTCACAGATGCTCCTATGAGCTTTCCTCATCTTTTCATTTGTTCTTTGATTGAGGTTCATAAGAGTAGTTCTACTGCTCATGCTCTTTTCTTTCTTGTTTTCATTTATAGGATTTTGTTACATTTAGGATTAAAGCAATTTCTGGCGTCTGAGCCCATTCATATCATAGCTCCTATAGGTGCTACCTTTCTTAGGCAGAGGGCTGTTCAGATGCGAGCTAGCTCTAAATGCCCTAAAGTCGATTCTTCCTCTTCTGGTGCACCTCCTCTGGTGCACCTCCTCCTCCTCCTTCTACTTCAGGTGATCTGGCTGCAAATGCTTACGTTGATCCGACCGCTGCTGCTGCTCCTCCACCTTTTGCTTCGGATGTTGTTAGCATTCGTCGTGATTTGGACACTATCATGACCGTTCAGGCGGCTCATGGTCAGCTGTTGGTGGACATGCTTACCGAGCTTCAGGCTTTGCGAGCAGATTGATGAGTGATTGCCCTTTGGCAATTCGTCACAAAAAGGGGGAGTACATATGGATAGGAGATTTTGTTGATAGGGGGAGATTTTTTTTCTGTTTTGGAGCTGTGGAGCTTTAGATTGTATCTAGGTGCTTCATCATGTATTTATATTTTTTGGCTCATGATGTATTTTGTTTTAGTTGAGTTGTCTATGATAGGGGGAGATACTATGATGTGTTTATTTCTATTTCTTGTTTCACATTGTGCTACATTGATTATTGATTTATATTTATGAGGTTATTCATGATATATGTCTTGTAGTTTATGTTATGTGAAATCAAGGATTTATTTTGTTTTACTTGTATTTTTCACACATGCGTTTATGTGTTTGTTAAGTGTTACAAGAATATACAGGTTGATTCAGTCGTGCTGCTGTCTACACTTACAACTGATAGATAGTAGTTAGGTTGAATTTGTTGTGTTAGGCAATGTTTTTGTAATGGGTTGTTTTTGTAACTTTGAGCACTCTGTCTAGTTTGTGTTTTGTCATGGATTGCCAAAAGGGAGTTTGTTGGGTTCTAAGACTTTAGGTTTAAATGTATTAGAACTTCATTTTGTAATGTTGGTAAACCATGATCAAAACGTTTAGTCTTGTTTTAGACTTGCTCAAAGTATGTTTAAGTGTAAAGTTGGAATCGAGTGTACTGCAGGATTTACTGTGTAAATCTGCCTGGCTCGATCGATCGAAAATTAGACTCGATCGATCGAAACTCGTGCAGATTGTTTTTCTGCAAAATTTTCCAACTCAGCCCAAGCCTGTTTGACGTGTAGGGTTTTATGTTTTGCCTTATGTATAAAAGGGAAAACCCTAGCCATATTTTGTAGTTGCTCTTTATGCTGTGTGTGTGAATCTCTTGTGAGATCTAGAGGTGTTTGCCTTCATACACACTTAGGGTTTTCAAGATCTAGATTGATGTCGAGAGCTTGACGATCAATTCAGTTGCAGTTTCAAGATCTTAAAGATACATAAGCAGGAGTGCTTGTACTTTCTGTGAATCCAAGAAAGAAGTAGTCCGTGGACTCGGAGCTGTCATGTGGTCGTGGTAGTAAGTTTCCTACTCGAGGTAGCAATAGGATGTTAATAGTCTAAGTCGCTATTGTGTAAAGTTCAATTCTTTCATAGTGGATCTATTTTATCTTAAGGATAGTTAGGTTAAATCCTTCCCAGGTTTTTTACTGGTTTGGTTTTCCTGGGTTATCATATTGTTGTGTTATTTATTTTCCGTACTTTACAATGATATGATATATTTGTGTTAACTTAGATCTGATAATTTGACTAAGTAATCACTTGGCTAATTAACTAGGTTAATCTAGTTGTGTTTTAAGGGATCTAAAAACGTACACTATTTTTAATGTCAATGGTTGGGTTATGTTGGTTTCGGCTGTGGCAATGATTGGGTTTTGGTTATAGTGGTGGGGTTGGATTGGGTTGTTGTGGTGGGGTTTGATTACAGTGGTAGGGTTGGATTGGGTTGTTAGTTGTTGCAGTGGTGGTAGGTTGTTGATCGGGCTGTGGGTTGCAATGGATATGGTGGGTTGTTGATTGGGTTGTGGGTCATACCGTGGGTTGCAGTGGTGGTGGGTTGTTGTGGGTGTGGTGGGTTATCTTGTGGCAGTTGGGATGGATTCCGATTGGGGTCGTTTGTGATGTGTTGGTGGTCGGTGGTGTTGTGGTTGGTGGGTTTGTGGTGAGTTTTGATTGGGGAAGAAAGGTTTGGTAGGTCGGCTTGTAGTGGAAGAGAGAGAGACATAGAGAAAGGTTTGGTGGGTCAGCTTGTGGCGGAAGAGAGAGAGAGACAGAGAGGAAGAGAGAAATAGATGAAGAATAAATAAAGAAGGGTAAATTGCAAATTACACCCCTAAAGTTTAGGGGTGATTGGATTTTACACCCTGAAGTTTCAAAATTTGGATTTTACCCCTTGACCTTTGGGGGTATTTGGATTTTACACCCTAACGTTTCAAAATTTGGATTTTAACTCCTATATTTTAGGGGTGTTTGGATTTTACCCCCTAAAGTTTAGGGATGTTTGAATTTTATACCCTAAAATTTCATAATTTTGGGGTATAAAATCCAGACACTCACAAACTTTAGGGGGTAAAATCCAAATTCTGAAACATTAGGGTGTAAAATCCAAACACCCCAAACTTCAGGGGGTAAAATCCAACTTTTGAAACTTTAGGGTGTAAAATCCAACCACCCCCAAATTTTAGAGGTGCAATTTGCAATTTACCCAAGAAAGAATAAAAAAATGAATATTTAAATGAAGTGCTAAAAAAATAGAACGATTGATATTTTCTTTATTATAAAGTGGTGTGTTAAAATAGATAAAATGAGTTTTTAAGTGGCCTTTTTATGCATGCTTATTTGAGAATTCATTTCCAAGTCTCCATAACCTCCACCTCTTCAGATATTTTAGAGAAGTGATAATGGTCTCTCGCTCCTACCCTTTTTGTTTTAGGGAAAAAGGGAAAGAAAGAAAGGAAAAGACAAGACAAGCAATGGGCCTAGACAGATTTTCTCTTCGTGCCATAACTAATTAAGTTCAGCAACAGGCCCTTTTTGTTTTAGGTTAAAAAAAACAAAGAAAAAAAAGAAAGAAAGAAAGAAGGGAAAAGACAAGACAAGCAACCTATACAGATTTTCTCTTCAAGGCTTCATGCCATAACTAATTGAGTTCAGCAACAGGCCAACTAGTAGAATGGCGTCAAAAAATGAATACAAATGCATGGTGCTCGAATGTTCTTGGTATTGTATTCTATATATTGTAGTTCGTCCTCATTTTATTTTGATATTACTAGTCTACAAGTTGGACTCTAGTGGACAACAAACTGCCAACATAGAGAAATTTTTTTTTTATTGAAATAATTGATTATGGAAGGTAAATGTTTCCGAACTAAGAGCATCTACAACAGTGGAGCTAAAAATTTAGCTATTTAGCTCCACCAAAAGTTACTTTATTTATTTTACCTACACACATGCTGCAACAGTAGATCTATTTTAGCTTTTAACACAATAAAATAATATAACTCGTACAATAAAATAATATATCTCACTACCCAAAAAACATCCATAACACCAACCACAACCACCTCTACCATCAGCCACAGCCACAACCACAGCCCACCACCACCACCAGTAATCCACAGCAGGAAAAAAAAAAAAAAAAAACCCATATCTCCAATCTTTTTCCTCAACCCAGACCAAACAAAATTACCAATCACAAACAAAATAAAAAATCACTAATCACAAACAAGCACAACGTCGGCGAGCTGGGTCGGCGAGCTCCATGGGTTTCCCAGTTAGGTACCCAATATCCACGAGCAAACACAACCACGAGCAAGCACTTCGATCAGTGGCGTGGGTCTGAGGCTGATCGGCAGCTTGGGACGGCTGGTGCGTCAATGATGTCAAGCTTCGGTGGCGGCGACGTTGACGATGAGTCGGGTCGGCGGCGGAAAACAGAGTGAGCTTGAGAGACCGGAGTTGAGAGAGTGAGCTTCAGAGAGATGAGCTTCAGAGATGAGATGAGAGTGAATGAGAGAGAGAGAGAGAGAGAGAGAGAGAGAGGCACGGTGTGATAAAAGAATGAAAAAAAAAGAGGAGCAAGTGGTATTATTTTAATCACCAGGCAGAATAAAATAATATTTTTTTTGTTTAGCTCTCATGAACAGTGCACATCTATCTATAGATGTGCACTGTAGCAATGGAGCTAAAAAAAAATAGATTTAGCTCCATTGCTGGAGCATGATTTTGGTGTTTGAAGAGCTAAAATATAGCAATATACCAATATAGCACAACTGTTGTGAGTGCTCTAATAGAGTAACTCTGAAAAAGGCATCGCAAGTTTAGAGTAAGTTGGAAACCAATATATGAACACAAAGAAGTACCTAGCTATCCATGCACTATTAAGACATTTTGAGTTATTATAGGTGGGTCTTGTTGACTCGAAGTCACTAACCTAACCCCAGAAATGAGCAATATGTTGCCGGCCGGTATATATAACCTTGCAATTCTCACTATTTTAATTTACTTTTATATGTTATAAGTCCATAGTTGGGGGAGGGATGATTTGAATTGTAGATGTCTCTATTAAAAATACCAAAAATATGTTAGTTGAGTTATGAGACTCTTGGCCAATCATCATCCATTTATAAAAGTTGCATGAAGTTTCACTATACATATATAAAGTCTTTTTACATGGGAAGTAGCTACCTATCAAAATTCAAAAGTAATTTTGTAGATTTTTACGAAGATGACTCTTAAACTTTGACATGAGTTTCAAGTCTAATTCTTATAATTTCAATTTTAGCAATTGTCTCTTGAATACTCGAAGAGTTGAAAGCCCAATCGGAGAAGCTCTTGGTAACAGGATTGTGGGTTCTTGACTAGATATGTCTATAGTGCCACAGTTGTCAAACCTAAGGCGGATGTAAGGATAACTACTAAAGAAAGAAAAGAAACTAAAAACATAAAAAATGAGACTGCTTAAATTTTAACCAAAAAAAAAATATTAATAAAAAATTTGATTTGTCACAAGTCTAATATTGCGAGAGTATATTTTTCAAACTAAAAGTCTAAGAACCAAATTGATATTCATGTCAAAGTGTAAGGGTGACATCTATAAACAACCACAAAGAAAAAGAAAAAAATCATTCAAGTCTTTCAACTTTTCAAAATGGGAGGACTTAATTAGTACTATCGATTGGTGAGATTGTGTGAAATAAGTTTGACAAGTATATACATATCATATTAACTTGTAGAAATACTCATGCAAGTAGCATTTACGCTGATTATTTACTTCTTTTTTACTTGAAAATGTTTTGCCCCAACCTCATTGTAGGTCCAAAATGGCTTGCAATGTCCCAAGATGAACTTGACTTGTTCAGCTAAGGGACCAAGGGCAATATTTAACTTGACACACAGAATAAGTCCGAGAAGGTACCTATCAAAAAAAAAAAAAAAAAAAAAAGGTCCGAGAAGGTATGGTCTTAAACGGGCAGTACATTATTACATAAGATGAGGGCAAAGTCTGAAAGAGAACGCAAGGAAAAGGCTGACTGACCAGAAATAAACTTAAACCACCATCACTCATTCTTGCCCTCTTGGATGAGATAAGATTATGTAGCTCCTGCCACGTGGCACATCATTGTGGTGCTTAACGATAAGGCTAGATTCAAAAAAATTTCCTGTTTCATGTGGCCATAATGGTGTAATGTCATCAAGTATACGATCCAATGGTCAAATTTTGTTTGAAATTAAGTCCATCAATTTGTGACCATAGGATATGAACTATCCAATTTATACCATTATATATAGGAAGTGAGAGTAGAAGCTTTGCAACTCTAGCAAAGGATTTTGAGAAGTAAAGGAGAAAGAAAGAAATGGCTTCCTCAATGCTTACCTCCGCTACCGTCGCCCCCGTTAACCGGGCTACCCCGGCTCAAGCCAGCATGGTCGCACCATTCACTGGCCTCAAGTCTAACGCAACCTTCCCAGTCACCCAAAAGACCAACAATGACATCACCTCTCTTGCAAGCAATGGTGGAAGAGTGCAATGCATGCAGGTACCTTATGAATTTGAAGCTAGAATAAGTATTTATGAATTGAAAATAATATAGAAAGGTTGCATGTAACACGTATGCATATTTTAGTAGATACATTTACCAATTTTAAAAGCACTTTTAATATTTCTAAGAGTGTACTTAGTTTGTCATGATTTTCACTCAATTAAATTGCAAGAATAATATATACTGTAGTTGAAAAAAACGATAACCAAATTGTATATATATATATATATATATATATTTTTTTTTTTTTGAAGTTGTTTACTAAATTAGATTAAACTTTGTTATATTGCAGGTGTGGCCTCCACTTGGAAAAAAGAAGTTTGAGACTCTTTCCTACCTTCCACCACTTACTCCCGATTCATTGGCTAAGGAAGTAGACTACCTTCTTCGCAAGGGATGGGTTCCTTGCTTAGAATTTGAGTTGGAGGTCATTGAAGTTCTCTTTATCATTCATTTTCATTAACTTATATATATATATATATATATGTTCCTAATTAAGTTGATTAGAATAACACAAAATTTATATACATATACATGTAGTTACTGATGGTTAACAATTGAATTATTATGTGTATGTAGCACCCCTTTGTGTACCGTGAGAACAACAGGTCACCAGGGTACTATGATGGACGCACCTGGGTGATGTGGAAGCTTCCCATGTTTGGATGCAACGATTCCTCTCAGGTGTTGAGGGAGCTTGAGGAGCTCAAGAAGACTTACCCCAATGCCTTTGTCCGAATCATTGGATTCGACAACAAGCGTCAAGTGCAGTGCATCAGTTTCATTGCTTACAAGCCTCCTGGCTACTAAGATGTTTATTATCATTCTCTAAATGTACCCTTTTTGAGGGTCGATTTGTTTAAATTGTATTTTTAGGCCTTCAAAAGACATTTCTGTTTCATTTTCGAGACAATTTGCTCTGTTTTGAATTTGTGTTTTTCAGATTTCCCATGGAATGGATGAGAACTGATTAATAAAATTGGCTAGTTTCTTGCCAATTCCATGAAGGAACTCTTGCTATCAAGTTAAACTTTTGTCTGTGACTGAAATAGCTTTCTTTTCTTTTCTTTTCAGCTATGTTGTGTATTTTTTTTTTTTTTTCCTTTTTTGAATTTTGTGTGATGAATTTCAGGTATATTTTGTTCTCTGCTTAGTTTTATTTTCTTCATTTTCCCACATGTATCAAATGCTGAAGAAATTATTTCGAACACCTAGTGTATTATACCTCCGTATTATACAACGGTAGGTCTTGTGTATATATAAAACCTATTTTTATATAAGAGGATAATGTAATGCATCAGTTATACTGCATAATCTCAACTCATTTTATATTGTCTGATGCTCCTTGACATACAAGATAAGTTTTTGATGAAAATCAATGACTAGGAATATGTGAAGTTAAAACTGAAGGATTACAGGGGAATGTGTATTCTCCATTGTATTATAAATGTTTAGACGGTCAGATACAGATTCTATTGCAAATTTTCACCTAAAATTTTCATAGCCAAACACATATATCTAAATTTTGCTTTATCTAATAATTACCTACAGAAGTTGAACTACAAAAGTATGTTTGAATTGGAAGTCATGGAAGAAGAATGATTCCTGCTGAAACATATAACTTTTCCATTAGAAAATCAATTCTTAAGGCCTATATCAGGTGCCCTATTTGAGATTGAAAGTCATGCTGAAAATGTATACTAATATTTGGCCCTCTTATTGAGACTCCTTTTAAAAAAAAAAAGAAACATACAACTTTTCAATTTGATGCATGAACAAAAGGTTTTAAGCTCAGCTTGGTTGAAATTTGCAAAGAGTCCTACTTAATTTAATCAAGCACAAATACACGTGCTCAAGCTCCTTCTCTTTAAGTTGATTTTTACTTAAGCTGCTAGTGTAACGTAGGCAAAAAGCCGCCCGCAAAAAACAAAACAAGTTTGCTCCTAAAAGATAAGTTTAAATCCACAAGATAAGGATTCCTTGAATCCACAGAGAGAGAGGCTAGAATCTACCAGGATAATATTAGAGGAAACTTTGAAATTTTATTGATTAAAAAAATAGAATTGCCTTGGAGGTTACAATGCTTAAATAGAAAAAGCAATCCTAGGATTTCTAGGAGACGCTTAGAAAATCCACTCCTAGGGTAACTAGGAAAATTGTCATAAAACTCGAATTCACGTTAAGCATGAAAATAGATGGTGTAAAGTTGTGATTTTCAACAATCTTGTGTTGGCTTTAATTTTGTATCAAATTTGATTGTAATTTCTTCAATCATTTTCCCTGTATGTATGTGGGTTTATTTGTAAAGGATGAGTGTGAGAGATCGATGAAGAATCAAGCTTCAAAAGATGAATTAGTGGAATTTGTGACTAGCTCGCGAGAAGCAACTCGCGAGAAGCAACCCGCGAAAAGGCCACGTGTGAAGCACATGACTAGAAGTTGAAGAGTCATGCCAGGCTGTGAAGTTCGCGAGTGTTTTGCGAGAAGGGCCATCCCGCGAAACCCTCTATTTGGAAAAAAGTTTATTTGCTTTACCAAATTCTTTACCCACACTATATATACCCTCATTACCCACGAATTGTAAGAAGTGTTTTTTAGAGAGAAAACCCTAGCAAATACACTTGAGAGTTAGAGATTGTTATACCCATAATCATCTACACATTTCCTTGCGGTTTTCCTTAAACTCCTACCTCTTAATCTCTAAATCTTTGAGAGGTTGTTAGCCCAAACACTTACCACACTCATTCTGAGTGCTAAGTGAGAATTTGGTGCTGCCAGGAAGCATTGGAATGAGCCATTTATTGGCAAATGCAATCGGGCTGAATTGCAAGATCCGGAAAGTTAGAGAAGACAAGACTCCGAGAAGTCCATTGGTAGCAAGAGCTTGGAGGGCTTAAGTACATGGGGTAGACTAGGCTTGGAGGGTCTTTTGTTATTTGTGTACTCCAACTTTATTCTCTAGTGGATTGATTTCGACTTGGAGGGTCACGGAGAGGTTTTTCGCCAAGTTCGTTGATTTCCTCTTCAATAACACATCTTGGTGTTATCTTGTGTTTGCATCTTTCTTCCCTACTCTTTAAGCTTTTATTTTATTGTTGATGATGGATGAATATGGCTTAGGCAGTGTTATCGGTTCATTGCGCTTTATTTACTCTTGTTCTACACTTTGTTTAAGTTAAAGTAAAAGCAATCTAGCTGTAATTTTTAATTGGCGGTCTGAACAAGCTCTTGTGTTTCTGCACAAATCTGAGCTTTCAGATGGCAAAATAGGAAAAATTACTAAAAACAAAAAAATTTGAGATAATTGTGAAATCAAACACTACTGTCTCTAGGAGACATTCTAAAACAAACAAAGTTATAATAGAAAAGAAGACTATTAAAAAGAGTAAAAACAACAATTTTATGGCCCAAATGAAAGAATTCACCCCCCCCCCCCCCAAAAAAAAGGCTTTGATCGTGGTCAAAGGCAACAAGTTTCACTCCTAGCACCGTTTCCCTTCTCGTCGCCAATTTTATTGCAATTTTGTCACTCTGGCCAATAATTTCTACTAACACTTTTTATTTCCAGGATTTCTTGTACATTGACTTTTTTGGGTCTCCTTGCTCAAGGAAAGCTTATGTTGTCTATTCTATATCACATTGTCCCGACTTTCATATCCATTTCAATCTCACGTTCAAGTGTTAAAGTCATGCAAGTCTGTTCAAGAAACAAGTGAGAAAGTGCTACATTTTAAAGCTCAACAGCTAGCATCTATTGAGGTTTAAAAGCTGTTTCAGCCCGTGGCTTGACAGCTAGCTTGATAGATGGCTATTTATCGAGGTTTATGAAAAACAAATTTTCATTTCTGTTTTGCATCCAATCTGTGAGTATGTGTTTAAGCTTTCTTTTCTCACAACCCTAAACATATATAAGGATTATTTTGAGGGCCGTCAAAGGTTGCACAGTTGCATAGTTGCGCAAGTGTAAAGCAAAGTCTTGTTCATGCAAATTGTGACCGGAGACAAAATTTACCCTTGTTCATCTTTCTCTTGAAGAAGTTGCTGTGTTTGTACACCTTAGGGTTTTGTGACCAAGGAGCTTCTTGATTTTCATCGTCTGGATGAACTAAAGAACTTTGCAGCCAACATCTTTCTCAAGTTGGTGATCAAGTTGCGTACTGGGATTCGCGCATCTATTGGTTAGTCACGTACTAGGAGCCGTGCATTGAAAAGGAGAGATTGTCACTACAAAACAAATCCACTTGGGTATTGGGGTAAGGGTTCAACTGTAGGTTGGTATAAGGTACTGGGATTCCTTTACTTGTAACCGCTTGTTTTGATAATAGTGTATTCTCAGGAGTGGTGACCTTAAAATCACCCAGTGGAGTTTTTGTCGTGTAGGTTTTCCTCATTCCTAAACAAATCACCGTGTCAATTTAATTTCCGCTGCATACTTTAGTTAATTGGTGATTTGTTTGTGCTACCACGCGCTTTGCATCTTAATTAACTTAATTAATTCACTTGACTAAATTAATTGGTTAATTTATCACAAGAGGTCAATATATTCTTGTCCTATCAGAGATAATTTTGACAAGACTGAGCTTCCAAGCAGGATGGAAGAAGAATTCCAAAACATGAAGAAACGGATGGACGAATTGAATAACGTAGTGAAGGGGAAGGGAGAGAGAAACTTAGATGGAATGATCAAACAAACTGCATCACCATTTACTACAGTTGTGCTAGATTTACCACTGCCACAGAAGTTTAGGCTCCCTTAGCTCGATTCATTTGACGGATCAAAGGACCCGCTTGACCACATCAAGTCCTTCAAAAGCCTAATGAACTTGCAGAAAACCCTGGATGAAATTATGTGTAGAGCTTTTCCAACCACTTTGAAGGGGCCAGCCAAAGTTTGATTTAGCAAAATTCCCCTTTCAACGATCGGGAGTTTCAACGAACTAAGAGGTGCATTCGTCCGTCATTTCATTGGCGGACAAAGGTACAGACGACCCACTTCGCACTTATTAAGTGTGAGATAGGAAGCAGGAGAATCTTTGAGAATGTATGTGACAAGATTTAACAAAAAAGTCCTGCAAGTAGACAAAGCAGAAGATCAGGTGCTGCTTACAACCTTTCAAGCGGGATTAAGGGTAGAGGACTTCCTGTTTCGATAACTAAGAACCCGCCGGTTACCATGGCTGATTTATTGTTCAAAGCACAGAAGTAGATGAACGTGGAGGATGTCCTGGCTTCTAAAGGGATCACGAAAAGGCTAAGGAAGGAGAAGGAAAGTGAAGATCGTCCAGATCATAGAAAAGAGGGCAAACTCGCACACAGCCTGCCAAAGGATAACAGAAGGTGTTTCCCAAAATTCACCCCGCTGGTAATGCCTCCTAGCAAAATTTCAATATAGGTAAAAAATGACCCCATTCTAAGGTGTCCCAAGCCAATGAGAAGTAATCTATAGGTGAGAAATAAGAGTAAGTATTGCCATTTCCATAAGGATCATGAGCATGATATGGACGAGTGTCATGATTTGAAGAATCGAACCAAAAATTTGATTCAGCAAGGAAAACTAAAGAGGTTTGTGGGGCGAAGTAGTCAGCATTATAGGTCCCGGAAAGACGAAGGTAGGAGTCAACCTCAAGATGAAGATAGAAGTTTCCCACAAGCACCAGAAAAAGAGAAGTAGCAAGCAGTAGCAGGAGAGATTAGAACTATAGCTGGGGGATTAGTGGCTGGAGGTTCGTCCAGGTCACTCAAAAAGGCATACGCAAGGCAAGTGAACAAGATACATACAAAACCTGTTTGGAAAAAGCATGCCAAATCAGACAAACTAGATGTCACCTTCTCAGGAAAGGATACATGGGGGGTAAAACAACCACATGACGATCCATTGGTGATTATGCTGAAAATTGAAAATTTCAATATCCGCCAGGTCCTAATTGACAATGGTAGTTCAGCGGACATAATGTATTTATCCGCTTTCCAACAGATGAAAATCGGTACATTCCACTTACCCTTGGTAAGTTTCTACGGAGACAAGGTATATCCGAAGGGAATCGTTACACTAACTGTGGTTGCAGGAATGTTCCCAAATCAAGTGAAGAAGGATATCGACTTCCTTGTTGTGGACTGTCCTTCGTCCTACAATGTGATCATTAGGCGACAAGCGCTAAACAAATTCAAAGCATTAACCTCCACCTATTACTTGAAGATGAAGTTTCCAATGGAGAACGGAGTCGGAGAGGTTCGGGGAGACCAGGTTCTGGCTCGGGAATGTTACCAAGCAGCCTTGGCTATAGAGGAAAACCATACCTAGACAATTGAGGAAGCAAAGCCAGAAAAGAACCACGCAGAAGAGTTGGAAGAAATACAGTTAGCCGAAGCAGATTAGACCAAAACCACGAAGATAAGGGCCAGGTTAGAACTAGAAATGAAGATGAAGGTAACGCAGTTCTTGAAGGATAACCAAGATGTCTTTGCTTGGAGCCACGAGGACATGCCTGACATAGATAAAGAAGTGATAGTACATCGTTTATTAGTAGATCCAAGGCATAAACTAGTCCAACAGAAACGATGAGTTTTTGCTCTAGAGCACAATAAGGCTGTCATGGTCAAAACCATTGTCTGCTGATTTCATTCGAGAAGTTTATTACCCAGAATGGTTAGCAAATGTGGTCATGGTCAAGAAATCAAATGGGAAATGGAGGATGTGCATAGATTTTACTGATTTGAATAAAGCCTGCCCAAAAGATAGTTTTCCTCTACCACGAATCAACCAATTGGTAGATTCGATTGCTGGACATGAACTCCTCAGCTTCATGAATGCATTTTCTGGTTACAATCAGATCATGATGGACGAACAAGATCAGGAAAAGACAGCGTTCATTACTAGTTAAGGCCTCTACTACTACAAGGTAATGCCCTTCGGACTCAAAAATGCAGGGGCCACATACCAAAGATTGGTTAATCGCATGTTCCATAATCAAGTTGGATGAAATATAGAGGTGTCCGTAGACAATATGCTAGTCAATAGTCAGTAAACAGTGGACCATTTAACAGATCTAAAAGAAACTTTTGATACTCTTTGAAAGTACAACATGAAGCTGAATCCGTCCAAGTGCGTTTTTGCTGTACCATCTGGGAAATTTCTTGACTTTATGGTATCACTGAGGGGTATCGGAGTGAATCTAAACAAAATAAGGGAGATAATTGAAATGTCACCCCAACGAATGTGAAGGAAGTCCAATGTCTAAGCGGGCATATAGCTGCCCTCAATAGATTCATCTCCCAATCTACAGATAAGTGTTTCCCATTTTTTAAGCTTCTTAAGAAAAAGTTCGAATGGAAAAATGAATATACTATAGCCTTTGAAAGCCTAAAGCAATACTTGATGACCCCACCTCTTCTAAGCCCCTCAAAGATAGGGAAGGATATATTTTTGTATTTGGTGGTGTCACAGACTGCAGTTAGTTCAGCTCTAATACGGAAGGAAGATGGAGTACAAAAGCCCGTCTATTACACCAACCAAGCCTTAAAGGGGGAAAAAGCATGGTATCCTAGCATTGAGAAAATGGTCTTCACCCTAATCATAGCATCATGGAAGCTACGACCCTACTTCTAAGCACACATGATAATTGTGCTGACCGATCAACCCATGAAGAAAGCGATGAATAGGCCAAATGCAGTTGGGCGAATGATTTTGTGGGCAATAGAATTGAGGGAGTTCAATATCAAATATCGTCCTCGGATGGCAATCAAGGCTCAAGCATTGGCCAATTTTGTTGCAGAATTCACTTCAGGGGAGGAGAATGAGATCGACGAAGCATTCTGGATGGTTAAGGTGGATGGATCGCCCAACAAAGAAGCTGGAGGAGTAGGAGTGGTTCTTGAGACACCAGAAAAGGATGTTATCCAATATGCTGTTCGACTTCAGTTCCTAACTACCAACAACGAGGCCAAATATGAAGCTCTTCTAACCTGGTTGAAATTGGCAAAAACCATAGGGGCACAAAAGTTGAATGTATACAGTGACTCACAATCGATGACAAGACAAGTGAACGGAGAGTATGAAGCCGTTCAAGAAAGAATGTAGCGTTATTTGCAGATGATCCTCCACCTGGCTGATCATTTTGAAAAGTTGAATTTTCTACAGATACCAAGGGAGCAGAATGACCAAGCTGATCAGTTGGCAAAATTGGCTTCGTCAAGCGAATTCAATTAGGCAAAGGGGGTTTGTATCAAAATACAGACAGAATCAAGCACTAACGAAGTAGAAGTGTTTCTCTTCCAAACCCCAGAAAATTGGATGACTCTCATCCTCAACTATCTTAATAGTGGAGATCTTCCAACAGATCGTAAGGAAGCAAGGAAGATGCGCTTAAGAGCCTTAAGATTTGTTCTGATCAATGAAGTTGAAAGCTCGGATTTTTGTGAAAACACAAGAGCTTGTTTAGACCCTAAATTAAAAATTACAGCTAGATTGCTTTTACTCTAACTTCTCTAAGTATGGAACAAGAATAAATGAAGCGCAATAAACCAATAACTACTCTAGTGCATAAACATAAACAACAAACCATAAAAGTAAAGTACAAGAGTAAGGGGAGAGAGATGCAAACACAAGATAACACCAAGACATGTTATTGAAGAGGAAACTGAAGAATTTGGCGAAAAACCTCTCCACCGCCCTCCAAGCGGTAATCGATCCACTAGAGAATAAAGTTGGAGTACACAAATAACAAAAGACCTTCCAAGCTTAGTCTACCCAATGTACTTGAGCCCTCCAAGCTCCTGCTACCAATTGACTTAATGAAGCCTTGTTTTCTCTAGCTCTCCGCCTCACCTGCTTCTTTTGGAAAATCCCCAAAGCTTCCCAAGCTCCAAAACACTCTCTAGACTCTAAAAAGGTGTGAGTTGTGTTTGGGTACAAATCTCCTATCAAGATATGTCAATGGGAGAGGGAAGGAGAAGAGGCTAGAATGATTTCTTCACTAAGGATGAGTAGCTCTCTCTCTAAAAGACGGGTGTGTGTATTGTAGAAAACTTATCTAATGTTTTCCTCTCTGAATGGCCTCCTTATACTTTCTGTGGGTAATGATGGTATATATAGTATGGGTGAAGGGTAAGAAAGTCACACTCAAAAATCCTCCAAGCAAAAAGTTTCGCGAGTACTTCGCGAGAAGGCCTTACCCGTGAGACACTCGCAAAATCCTCCAGGCTTGCATGACTCTTCAGCTTCCAACATGTGCTTCTCACGTGCCCTTTTCACGGGAACCCTTCTTGCGAGCTTTTCACGAACTAGTCGCGAAATTGCACTGATTCTTAATTTCATGCTCAATTCTTCACCAACTTAATACTAAACCCAATACAATAAAATCCCACAAAATATAAGGAACAAAATTAAAGCAAATACAACACTTTTTGTCATGGAATAAAGCCAACATAAAACATAGTTGTAAATCATAACTTTACAGTCTCCCTCTTTGGCTATTCTGTGACAAAACACCCTAAAACAGACTCTAGACTTAAACGTGAGTTTGGAAACAATGGCAAAACTCACTCACACCTAAATCTAGAAGCTGTGATGAACTTGGAACATATATACCTGTAACCTGAAACACTTGCACAAAATACATTAGACCTTTAAGGTAAAGCAAGTAATAAAAGGACAAGTATAATGTAACAAGTAAATTGCGATCAAGTAAACATGATATGAAACATGTGAGCAACTTGATCAAACACAAAACAATCATATGGAAATGAATACAATGATCATATAACAAAATAAATGATCATCCGAACATGCAATCAACAAAGCACAATAGCATAAGGATGTATGCATGTCCAACACATAAGCACGATGCGATGAGAGCAACAAAGCATAGATACTAAATGTAACTCAAAGCACTATAAAGCAATGAGAAAACAAGCATAAGGTAAAACAAGACAAAACAAGGTTTTCACATAAAATATGTCTTCTCCCCCTTGGTATATGCATCTCCCCTATGGCTTTCTCCCCCTACGAATGTGCACGAGGTAGAATTTCTCCCCCTAAGAATGTGCACAAGAGTCATATAGAAATGACAAAACACACCGGTATACTCTTCGGTATGCTCTCCCCCTTTTTGTCATGAATAGACAAATGAATCAAGAGGAAGAAGGTAAAGAAAAGAAGATATGAACAAGGGTAAAAGATGATGCATGAGGGGTGCAAAATGAATGAGAAAATGAAGCTCAAAAGAAAGACAGAAACATCAAAAAAATGCTACAAAGCATAAAGTAAACATGACATGCTAAGGATGATGGAACAAAGGAAAGACCAAGGCATGACATAGACACAAGAACATGTTATATGTGCTAAAGGTCTAAAAAGACTTAACTAGCATGAGTGAATGCAAAACATGTCAAGTGTTAGAGTGTGTACAGCAAGGTGCATCTAGTGTGCATGTAAGATGCATGACCAATGCATGAGCAAGCACTCACGGGGCAAAGTGTGTAAAACACACAACCAATGATCAAAACATGATAAACATGAATAATTATGATGATCCCCAAAAATTTGTACTCATCGAAGTCCAAAACAATGAGAAAATGTCATTTGGGCATTTTATCAAACACTTAGAATGCACACACTACACATGTATGTTAAATAATGCATGAACATATGAAAATCTTGCCTAAATATATGTTATTTTTGCCACAAGGGGCCAACATCCAAAGCAAATGATCATTCAAAACAAAGGCCAATCAAAAAGATCGACAAAAAATAAGTTTTCCAACTCCCATTTGAGAAACTCCCAACTTATGAACATAAAACCCCCCAAAAACATAATCTAAGGATCAAAATCAATGAAAAGAGTTAAAGATTATCTTAAAGATGTTTATGGAATGTAAAACACTTGAAATTAGTTGGGTTTTGATGTTGAAGCATTAAAATAGGGGTTTGGGAGAAGATGGAAGAAGTTTAAAAAAAATGTCCCACGAAATGCCCTTTAAAAAGCTGATATGGTAATTTTCGCAGGAAGCTGGAAATTTTCGCGGGTAAGTCTTACTCGCGAAACAGTCACGAAACTCTCTGTCCAAAGTTGAAAAACTTGAGAATTGGACCATTTAACTCCTAGCTGAGCTTACTCATGAAATGAGTCACGAAAAATACCCAGAACACATGTTTTTCACACAAAAACAACTTGAAAAATTTTGAAAAATATGGGTGATACAAATCACTTCCAAAAGCAAACAAAAAGAACAAAAGACATTTTAGTTTGATCCACATATGGTTGAATACACACACATCACATTTGAACATGTACAATCACACAAATGAAATAAACATTCATTGAACATTAGACTTGTATGTTGTGTGTGTATATCAAATGTGGAATAGTCTTTAGTCTAGAGTGAAGCTTCAATGATCAATTCAATCAAGTCATACACAGTATTAAGTCAAGTGGTCTATCTCAATTATAGAAATGAATATATATGACCTCCCACAAGAAAATGATTACATATCTTTGAAGCTTTTCTTTTGGCTTTTTTCAACTCATAACTTTTTGATCATTTATGAACAATACATCTCATTTTGAGATTGATGCCTGAAATTTTTTATATTTCATTTTTTAGAATAAGCCTTTGGCTTTTTGGGCACCATACATTTCAATATAAGTCGCTTTCCCTTTTTCCTAGTCAAATACTAGTATGTGCGACGGCTTTTGCAGCTCATTATCTCTTTTCGAGATTTGACATTTGTTGAGCTATAAAACAAAAACATAAAGGAATAGGAAGATATATAGGCACAAGTCTATGCATGTATCAAAACCATCAGGACCATTGACTAATCACTCATGACAAACTTGAAGATCAATTTACAACAGTCACACATAGATGTCAAGATTTTTCCCACAAAGATAGATGTGCATACATAACAAGCTAAGCTCGTAAATGCACTACGTCATTAGTACGAAGGTACTAGGCCAAACTCACATATGAAATGTGCTCAAACATATACGATCAAACTTTTTGAATTTTTCACTTTTTATGTGGTTTTGGATTTTTACACACACAAAACAAAAGCATAAAAGTAAGATCAAATGCAAAAACAAAAAAAATGCATATAAAGAGATGCATGATGCATAAATGCATGACAATGAAGCATCTAATGCATGAAGGGTCTTATAAAGATCAAAAGAATTAGATCAAGGACCAAAAGAGCAAAAGCTCAACCATAGGAACCCTTCCTCATCTAAACGGAATGATTATTTGGAATGAGTGTCTCATGAGAAGTGAGACGAGGGTTGGAAGAATGAGAATCGGAGATGCACATTGACAAGGAGGTAAGAACATTAAAAACTTTCTTCAACAACTTACCATTTTCTCCCAAAACCGGTTTTACTTTCATAGCACAACTTCCAAGAAGCTCAAGTTTGTCTTTTCTTTTGATTCTTTTAAAAGCTTAAAACTTAGAGCAATGAGGTCTTAGATGACCAAAAACACCACAATGGTGACAAATAATGGGTTTAGGTCCACTAGGCTTTTTGGGAAGGGATCTAGTAACATGGTTTTGTTCTTTCTTCATCTTGGAACATTGAGGTCTTATGTGACCGATCACACTACAATGGTGGCAAGTTAGAACAAACTTAGATCCATCCAAAACCTTAGATTGAGACCTAAACAAAGACTTTGGCTTAAAAGCCTTTCTCTCCACCTTTTGATTTCTTTTGTGTGGAATAATGTACACCAATTTGTCCTTAGAGGTAGAACACACAATAGGCATAACATCGGGTACCACAACATGATTGCAACTAATATTTTCATCCTTTTTAGCAATAGATTCAGCAATCAAACACTTGGCATGCATCTTAAGAGATTCATTTCACATTTAAGATCAACTAGTTTGTTAGACAAAACAAGTTTAGCATCCAAGTCCATATTCAAACATTCAAACTCTTTCAACTTATCAAGAGAATTTTCAGCAAGTTTCTTATATTTCTCAACCAATTTGTTGGATTCATTGAGCATAACAATCAAATCATCATTTTCACAAAATAACTTGCTCAAATTCTTATTAAACTTGTTAGCCTTTTTCTTCAAGAATTTGATGTTAAGAATGTCAACAACACCCAATGATTCATGTAACATGCCATCACAATCAAGAGGATTAACACTCATAGAGGCATTTTCACAAACACATGGCATGCTACATTCATCATCAACCAAAACATGCATAGAAGCATACAAAGCACTATTTATGGCAATTAACACAAGGGGTCAAGGATCACACTTAGGTAATGAAACCAAAACAAGTGTACCCGCTCTAATACCAATTGAAAGCTCAGATTTGTGTGAAAACACAAGAGCTTGTTTGGACCTCAAATTAAAAATTACGGCTAGATTGCTTTTACTCTAACTTATCTAAGTGCGGAACAAGAGTGAATGAAGCACAATAAACCGATAACTACTCTAGTGCATAAACATGAACAACAAACAATAAAAGTAAAGCACAAGAGTAAGGGAAGAGAGATGTAAATATAAGATAACACCAAGACATGTTATCGAAGAGGAAACCAAAGAACTCGGCGAAAAACCTCTCTGCCGCCCTCCAAGCGGTAATCGATCCACTAGAGAATAAAGTTAGAGTACATGAATAACAAAAGACCCACCAAGCCTAGTCTATCCAATGTACTTAAGCCCTCCAAGCTCCTGCTACCAACTGACTTAACGAACCCTTGTCTTCTCTAGCTCTCTGAATCCTGCAATACGCTCGATTGCATCCGCCAAGCTTCACTGGCTTCTTTTGGCAAATCCTTAAAACTTCCCAAGCTCCAAAACACTCTCTACACTCTGAAAATGCATGGGTTGTGTTTGGGTATAAATCTCCTCTCAATGTATGACAATGGGAGAGGGGAGGAAAAGAGGCTAGAATGATTTCTTCACTAAGGATGAGTAGGTCTCTCTCTAAAAGATGGGTGTGTGTGTTGTAGAAAACCTATTTAGGGTTTTTCTCTCTGAATGGCCTCCTTATACTTTCTATGGGTAATGAGGGTATATATAGTATACCGGAGAGTATACCGGTGTGTTTTGCCATTTCTATATGACTCTTGTGCACATTCTTAGGGAGAGAAATTCTACCTCATGCACATTCGTAGAGGGAGAAAGCCATAGGGGAGATGCATACCAAAGGGGGAGAAGACATCTTTTATGTGAAAACCTTGTTTTGTCTTGTTTTACCTTATGCTTGTTTTCTCATTGCTTTATAGTGCTTTGAGTTACATTGAGTATCTATGCTTTGTTGCTCTCAACACATCGTGCTTATGTGTTGGACATGCATACATCCTTATGCTATTGTGCTTTATTGATTGCATGTTCGGATGATCATTTGCTTTGCTATATGATCATTATAGTCATTTCCATATGACTGTTTTGTATTTGATCAAGTTGTTCAGATGTTTCACATCTTGTTTACTTGATCGCAATTTACTTGTTACATTATACTTGTCCTTTTATTACTTGTTTTACCTTGAAGGTCTAATGTGTTTTGTGCAAGTGTTTCAGGTTACAAGTATATATGTTCCAAGTTCATCACAGCTTCTAGATTTAGGTGTGAGTGAGTTTTGCTATTATTCCCAAACTCATGTTTAAGTCTAGAGTCTGTTTTAGGGTGTTTTGTTACGGAATAGCCAAAGGGAGAGATTGTAAAGTTGTGATTTACAACTATATTTTATGTTGACTTTATTCCATGAATAAAAGTGTTGTATTTGCTTTAATTTTGTTCCTTGTATTTTGTGGGATTTTATTCTATTAGATTTAGTATTAAGTTGGTGAAGAATTGAGCATGAAATAAAGAATCAGTGCAATTTTGCGACTAGTTCATGAGAAGCTAGCAAGAAGGGTTCCCACGAAAAAGGCACGTGAGAAGCACATGTTGGAAGCTGAAGAGTCATGCCAGCCTGGAGGATTTCGCGAGTGTCTTGTAGGTAAGGCCTTCCTGTAAAATACTCGTGAAACTTTCTGCCTGGAGGATTTTTAAGTGTGACTTTATTACCATTCACCCATACTATATATACACTCATTACCCACAAAAAGTATAAGGAGACCATTCAGAGAGAAAAACCCTAGATAAGTTTTCTACAACACACACACCCATCTTTTAGAGAGAGAGCTACTCATCCTTAGTGAAAAAATCATTCTAGCCTCTTCTCCTTCCCTCTCCCATTGTCATACCTTGAGAGGAGATCTTTACCCAAACACAACCCACAACTTTTCAGAGTGTAGAGAATGTTTTGGAGCTTGGGAAGCTTTGGGGATTTTCCAAAAGAAGCCTGTAAGGCTTGGAGGATGCAATTGGGCATATTGCAGGATTCAGAGAGCTAGAGAAGACAAGGCTTCGTTAAGTCAGTTGGTAGCAGGAGCTTGGAGGGCTCAAGAACATTGGGTAGACTAGGCTTGGAGTGTCTTTTGTTATTCGTGTACTCCAACTTTATTCTCTAGTGAATCGATTACCGCTTGGAGGGCAGCAGAGAGGTTTTTCGCCGAGTTCTTCGGTTTCCTCTTTTATAACATGTCTTGGTGTTATCTTATGTTTGCATCTCTCTTCCCTTATTCTTGTGCTTTACTTTTATTGTTTGTTGTTCATGTTTATGCACTAGAGTAGCTACTGGTTTATTGCCCTTCATTTAGTCTTGTTCCACACTTAGATAAGTTAAAGTAAAAGCAATTTAGTCATAATTTTTAATTTTGAATCTAAACAAGCTCTTGTGTTTTCACACAAATCCAAGCTTTCAAAAGTTTTGTATAAACAAGGGTTGATGCTCCCTTACTTGAGGTGCCTAACAGAAGATGAAGCAAACTACGTGCTTCGAGAAGTCTATGAAAGAATTTGTGGTGATCATTTAAGGGCACAATCACTCGCTTCAAAAATACTGAGAACAGATTACTACTGGCCAACAATGAAAAAAGATGCCTTTGCATTTGTCCAAGCATGTGACAAGTGTCAATGATTTGCCAATCTAAGCAAGATATCGGTAAAAGAACTTATGCCCATAACTTCTCCTTGGCCCTTCGCTCAATGGGGGATCAACATTGTCGGACCACTCCCAATTGAGAGAAGACAAATGAAATTCTTGCTAGTTGCCATAGATTGTTTTACTAAGTGTGTGGAAGTAGAACCCCCAGCAAGGATTACAGAGAAGAATGTGCGACACTTCGTCTGGAAGAATATCATCTGCAGGTTCAGGGTCCCAAAAGTGATTATCTCAGACAACGGGCGTCAATTTAACAGCTCTTCTTTTTGAAGTTTTTGCAGTGGGCTAGGGATCAAGAACCATTATTCGTCACCAGGGCACCCCCAATTTAATGGGCAGGTAGAAGTGACAAACCGTACTTTGCTTAAGATAATAAAAGCTCGGCTTGAAGGAGTAAAGAAAGCTTGGGTAGACGAACTGCCCAGTGTTCTGTGGGCGTGTAGAACAACAGTCAGAACTCCAACAGGTGAGACTCCTTTCAACTTGACATTTGGCACCGAAGCCGTCATACTAGTAGGAGTTGGACTTACTACTTTTAGAGCCACAATGTTTGACAAATTATGGAATGATGAAGAACTGAAAGTCAATCTTGATCTGCTTGATGAGTTGAGGGAAAAGGCCTGTACAAGAATGGCCAAGTACCATAATCGAGTTGCAGGATATTACAATAGCAAAGTGAAAGCCAAAAAATTCGAAGAGGGTGACTTAGTCCTAAGAAAAGTGTCCCAAGCTACCAAAGACCCAACACAAGGAAAATTGGGCCCGAACTAGGAAGGACCCTATAGAGTCAAAAGCTACACTTGAGAAGGAAGTTATCGTCTGACAAACATGGATGGGATAGATCTGCCTCGTCCATGGAATGTTGAACATCTGAGGAAATACTACTAGTAAGCATTTCCTTGTTTTTTCCTGCCTTTGAGTTTTATTTCCATTTTTTGTATTTCATTCAAAGAATAAAGGTCCTTTCCAAACGAGAGACCCTGAATAAAAATATCCTGAAATTTCTCATCCAAATAAATTAAGTCATTTGTCCTGATAGTGCGTTGATCGTTCTGATGCACAACGATCATGCAAACAAAAGACGAATTGCCCTGCTACGCGCAGCAATCACACATGTAAGACGAATTGCCTTGCTACGTGAAACAATTGCAAACAAAAGACGAATTGCCCTACTTCGCGTAGTAATCGCACTTGTAAGATGAATTGCCCTGCTACGTGCAGCAATCGCAAACAAAAGATGAATTGCCCTGCTATGCGCAGCAATCATACATATAAGACGAATTGCCCTGCTATGTGCAGCAATCGCAAACTAAAGATGAATTACCTTGCCACGTGTAGCAATCACAAAATAAAGGGACAATTATCCTGCGATATGCAGCAACCACATCAATCATCCAACATGGGACTTTCCACAAAAAGAACTATCCTACAGTACATAGCAATTACTGACGAAGAAAATATATTACCAAAATTTCACAAGGTTCAAGTAAGAAATAGATCTCGTACGCAAAAGGAGAACATCTAATGACAACAAAGTCTTAGAAACAGAGGGAGGCAACAACAGTGTCTTATGCCCAAAACATACGGACCCAAAAGAAAGGAAAAAGTAAAAATACTATCTTATGCCCAAAACATCTGGGCTCAAGAAACATGAAAAGTTTTTTCTTTGCTCAAAAAACATGTGTGCCTATGAAGATAAAAATATATGCCTACTCCATATTGGCATCACTAGTAACAGGAATAGTACTTCCAACATCGCCTTCAATACTTCTGACCTCCATTTCATTATTCATAGCAACTGCACTAACCTCCATTTCATTATTCACAGCAACTGCACTAACCGGCGCAACCTCCGTAGCCACCATCTCCTTTTCAATCTCCTCAATATCCAACGAAGCAAAATTCAAGTTAGGATGGTGTTTGCTAAGATACTTCTGAAGAAGCTCGAAACCATCAGCATACTCCACCATCATCCTATCTGAATATTCGTCAGATGCTTTAAAGTTCTTTACAGCCTCTTCCACCTCTTTCTTCGCCTTCTCTAAATGATCGTCCTTCTGAGCACTTAAATTTTTCTCTATAATCAAGTCAGCCTGGGCCGTCTTCAACTGCTTCCCCATTTCAACACTTTCAGCAGCCATTTTCTTCACACTCTCCTTTAAAGAAGCATTCTCAGCAGAAAGGTTCTTAATCCTAGTTTGCACTGAAGCCAATTTTTCTTCCATGTCCAGGTAATTAGTTGTCAGGTACATAGACTGATGAAGTATGAATTCGTCAGTCACTGAGTGTTGCCAGGCGATGTGCTTAGCCTCCTGGAAAGAAGTTTCTTAGAGACGGTCACCGGTGTGGTGCCTGCCACAACACCTCCGATGCTGAAGTTAGAGTCAAGAATTGCACAAGAATAATATCTCAAAATAGCACAAATCTAGCAAAATATCGTACCTCTTCCATGGGAGAGTGTGGGGGATATATATATGTTGTTGTAGGTTCTAGCCGTTGCACCATTTATGGAGGCTTAACTTCCCTCCAGGTAATGCTCCCTGGCCTCATCATGTGGCTTTAATTAGGTCCCAACGGTCTGTCCAGCTGGGTCTGTAACTGTCATTGTTATTTACTGAGGGCATTGAATAGAATGTTATACTCGTCAGTCTCGTGTTTCCTCGTCATTGAAGACTCTTCTCGTCGGTATGATTTACCTCTTGCAGGGCCTACTTCGTCAGTCCCATCAGTTGCCCCCGGATTCTGAGGTCGTCAAAACGTGTCATGACGACCAAGGAAGGTGAAAAGTTTCTAGGCAGTAGGCGGTTGGGTTTTCGAGCCGTATTTAATGTGCTGTGGCAGTTCCTTTTGGGTTGTGGCCCACGTGGCGCTTTTTGATTGGAGGAATCAATGCTTCTCCTTGATTTTCCCGCTGGTTTTTCAGCTTCTCAATCTTTGGTTTTAAACTTCCCCTCTCCTCATCATTTTCTTTTTACCTTTTTGAAAAAAGAACTCCTCCATTGTCGCTCTGGTTCTCATCTTCTCCGCCTTCTTTCCCAGCGGTTTTCTTTTTGCGTAGTTTCCTTTTTCGAGGTGAGTCTTCCCTTTCTGCCTCCTTTTTACCTTGTTTATTTTTGTTATCATAAATTTCTGATCTTTTTATTTCTTCTTTGCTTGCTTTTTCTTCTTTGCTTGCTGTTTCTTCTTTGCTTTTCTAGCTTTTTCATGGTTAGTAGCTCTGAGGTTAAGTTAGGGTGCCCTTCAATTTCATTCCTTTTCGCTCGATTAGGAGGGGGTTTAGGAACTTTTCCTTACCTAGAAAACTTTGTTTACGAAGGCAATAGTTTGGCTGTAGCGTTGGCTGAATTATTGCCAATCCTACATCAATCCGTCGAGTGGTTTGAGGAATTAGTGAAGGAAAGGACGATGTCAGTGGTCAGGTCTAGCGAACTTGAGACTGGGTTGTCGTCTAGCGGCGGCCCAGTAGAAGGGGATACGGCCATTTCTGTCTCCCGTGAGGTTAGGGCTTTTTATGCTCTGGAGGAGAGGTGTGGGTTGGACGATGATACCCTTAGGAGATTTCGAGATAGATTCCAATTCCCAGATCGGGTTAGGGTTCGTCTGCCCAACAAAGAGGAACGGGCTTGCCACTTCTCTCCAGGCGAGGTGTGCTTTTATGAGTCCGCCTTCGTCTGTGGGTTAAGGTTTCCCGTCCACCCCTTTGTGATGGAGCTGCTAAACCAGTTTGGCATTGCTCCCGGGCAACTTATGCCAAATTCGTGGAGAATATTGGTCAGTTGTATGGGAATATGGCTGGCTGCCCTGGACGGAGATATGCTTAGGGTCGATGAGTTCACTTACTTGTATCGCCTGAAAGCGTCGAAGGAGCACGGGTACTATGAACTGGTGCCTTGGGAGAGGAATACTAGGATCGTCAAGAATTTACCTTCGTCCTTCAGATACTGGAAGTCCAGATTTTTCTTTGTATCTGGGGACGATTTTGAAACTCCCTCGGGCGAGGTTTGGGGTGATCTCCCGAGGTTGCATCGTCGGTGGGGAACCCCGACTTTAGGTGCGTTAATACTCCCTTTGATATATTAATCTTCTGCAACTTTACCTTTATCGTCACTGACTCTATTGTCTCCTCTTCTGTGCAGTTAAGAGACGACCCAAATTGAAGAGCAGGTACAGGAGTCGGGTCCAGAAGGTGATCGAATACGCACAGACGATCGAAAATTGGGACGACCTTATTGATCCCAGGACACTTGCCTTTTATTGTCTTGGGCCAGATCCGTCTGACTTTGTTCGGAGAAATCTTGAAATTGAAGGAAAAAGGAGTAAGTATTTAGTTCGTCAGTATTTGTCTCTTACGCAGCAGGTTGTTTTTTTTTTTTTTTTTTTTTAACAAGCGTTTCCTTCTTGCAGAGATGACGACAAAATTTAACAAGGAGATGTATGCCAAAATGAGATCCAAGAAGGACGAGCCCCTGTCCAGCTTGGGAAAAAAGGCTGTGCGTGTCACTGGGAAGAGTGGCTTGGCACCTCCGATTGCTTCCGTCAGCCCAGTCGTGTCAGGGGTGGCAACGACGAGGACTGCTTCTCCCACGACCTCAGTGGAGGAGATCGAGGGTACTCCATCTTCAAAAAGACCGAGGATGACTGAGAAGGAGAAGGAGAAGAGTGTCCCTCGTCCATCCACCCTCTGGAATGACGAGAGGCTGGCTGTGGATAGGGCCCACGAGGTGGTGACCGCTGTGGACCTGAAGGCTTTGTCGGGTGTCCCGTTTAATGATGTGGCGGCTCGACATATTCACAAGCTCGTACAGGTTAGCTTATTTCTGCCCCTTCCTTTCTTCGTCCTCTTATTCGTTCCATTTCTTTTATTGAGGAAAAAATTTTGTTTTAGGTACTGGGTGAAAGCATGCACATTGCTTCGGAGTATCTCACTCAGGAGACGAAGGTAGCCTCTATGACGTCCAGGATGGAGACCTTGGAAGCGGAGAACTCCAAACTGCGGAGAAACCTTCTTGACTCTATGGGTGAGTCTGCTTCCCTGAAGGAGAAGTTGAAAAAACTAGATGACGAGATTAAGGTGGAGCGTCAGTTGACGCAAGAGAAGGACGAGCAGCTCTCAAGTGCCAGGGAATCACTGAAGACGATAGCTGCGAGGTCGGTTGAGGCATTCCAGACAACCGACGAGTATAGCACCGTCTTGTTCAGCTGGTACTTCAAAGGGTTTGAGCTCTTGAGGAGGTACCTGTTAAAACATCCTACTGGAGTGGACATGGAGAAGCTGGATCTGGAGGAGATAGACCAGGAAATGTCTGCTGACGAGGCTGGCCAGTCTTCTGCCATTGTTCCCTTTGCTCGTCAGGATACCCCCGTTGACGATGCTCCAGCCGGTGACGATGCTGCCAACGCCTGACCCTGACACTTATGAAAATTTTTGTTGTGCAAATTTTTCCCTTTTTTTTTTTTTTTTATATATGGGTGCCCATCGTGTTTTTGGGCCAAACCTTTGAACAATTTGCTTGTTCATTTTGACAACGATATTGGCAGCCCAGTGTTTATGGGTTTTATTGTGAAAACAAATGGAAATTGCCCTTGGTTTGGGGACCTTAACTGAATATTATATGCTTACTTAGATTTATCACAAGCTTACTTGCATTTCATGATTGTCTATGTATCTGATGAGTTTTGACCTGGCCTCACATGCTGTGCTGAGTACATTGTCGTCAGTAGTTTACATCCGTTAGTGCGGAATCTTACTACTTAGCCATTTTTTGGGTTTTCAATAACGTAATTTGTTGCCGTCAGTAGTTTACATCCGTCAGTGCGGAATCTTACTACTTAGCCATTTTTTGGCTTTTCAATAACTTAATTTGTTGCTGTCAGTAGTTTACATCCGTCAGTGCGGAATCTTACTACTTAGCCATTTTTGGCTTTTCAACAACTTAATTTGTTATCGTCAGTAGTTTACATCCGTCAGTGCGGAATCTTACTACTTAGCCATTTTTGGCTTTTCAATAACTTAACTTGTTGTCGTCAGTAGTTTACATCCGTCAGTGCGGAATCTTACTACTTAGCCATTTTTGGCTTTAGGTGACTTATACCCGTGTTAGGGATATTTCCTTCGTCAGTTACCTTCGGTTGCATACACCTGCTCACAGAATAATATCAGCTGAATAGATTCTTTATTGATTTTGATAACAAGTACATTTGAGAGTTACGTCTACTGATGATACTTCTTTAAGTGTTCAATGTTCCATGGCCTCGGGAGTCTTTGTCCGTCCAGAGTCTCAAGGTGGTAGCTTCCCTGTCTGGAGTAATGAATAACCCGGTACGGTCCTTCCCATGTGGGGCCAAGTTTCCCTTGAGTTGGATCTTTGGTCGCCAGAGTTACTTCGCGCAGGACGAGGTCGCCGATGTTGAGTCGTCGGAGTTTCACCCTTTTATTGTAATATTCTGTCATCTTTTTCTTGTAATCTGTTATCCGGCTGCAGGCTTTATCTCTGACTTCGTCTAGGCAGTCCAGGTTGACTCGTAGGTGATCGTCGTTGTCTTCCTCGCTGAACATCTCTCGCCTGGTGCTGGTTACTCCGACCTCGACTGGGATCACTGCCTCAGTTCCATAAGTAAGCCTGAACGGGGTTTCTCCCGTCGGGGTTCTTGCTGTTGTTCTGTAGGCCCACAAGACGTTGGGTAGCTCGTCTGGCCAAGAGCCCTTTGCGTCATCTAACTTCGTCTTTATGATTTTGAGTAGAGTCCGGTTCGTCACTTCTGTCTGTCCATTTGCTTGAGGGTGGCCTGGTGATGAGAAATGGTTCTTGATGCCCAGACCAGAGCAGAAATCCTTGAAGCCTTGGCAGTCGAATTGTCGTCCGTTGTCCGATATGATCGTCCGTGGAATCCCGAACCTGCAGACTATGTTCTTCCATACGAAGTTCCGGATCTTTGCTTCGGTGATAGTTGCCAGTGGCTCTGCCTCAACCCATTTTGTGAAGTAATCTATAGCGACGAGTAAGAATTTTACCTGGCCTTTGCCCAAGGGTAATGGGCCAACGATGTCAATTCCCCACTGTGCAAATGGCCAAGGGGACGCTATCGTCGTCAGTCTTTCGGCTGGCAGTCGTTGAATGTTCCCGAACCGCTGGCACTTGTCACACTTCTTGACGAACTTCATTGCGTCCACCTGCATAGTAGGCCAAAAATAACCTGTTCGCATAATTTTGCTTACCAAGGATCTAGGGCCTGCATGATCTCCGCAGATTCCTTCATGGACCTCTCTTAGGATGTACTCAGCGTCTTCTTCGTTCACACACCTTAAATAGGGCATGGAGAAGCCCCTCTTGTACAGAGTGTCATTAAGAATTGTGAATCTGGCAGACCTCTTCTTGATCTTCCTGGCCTCATTTGTGTCTTGAGGGAGGTGTCCATCCTGAAGAAAGGATACAATGGGCGACATCCAGCTACTTGTGCTCTGGATTGCAAAGGTTGAAATTTCTTCTATGCTGGGGTTCTTCTGTACTTCCATCATCAGGTCTGCATTCGACCCCGTTTCTTTCGACGAGGCTATCTTCGATACTTCGTCTGCTGCCATATTCTGGCTTCTGGGAATCTGGATGAACTCTACCTCTTCGAACTCTTGAGTCAAGTGCTTCACCAACCTGAGGTATTTCTGCATTCTTTCTTCCTTTGCTTCGTATTCTCCCTTGATCTGCCCAATTACTAGCTTTGAGTCGTTTTGGACTAACAGGGTCTTTGCTCCAAAAACTTTCCCTATCCTCAACCCCGTCAGAATCCCCTCATACTCGGCTTCGTTGTTCGTCGCCGGGAATATCAGCTGAACTCCATACTTCAATACTTCTCCGTTGGGGGTGGTTATGACGACCCCTACTCCTCCCCGCTTTTGGGCTGACGAACCGTCGGTCTGTATTACCCAAGGTTTGCCCTTACTGGCAAGGTTTTGTTCGTCCGGAATGGTGAACTCGGCGATAAAGTCTGCCAGAGCCTGTGCTTTAATGGCTGCCCTGGGATGGTACTCTATATCAAACTGGCTAAGTTCGATTGCCCATTAGACCATTCTCCCTGCTGCCTCGGGTTTGCTCATGGACTTCTTGATAGGCTGGTCCGTCATTACCCAGATTGGATTTGCCTGGAAATACTGCCTGAGCTTGCGTGAGGCAATTATCAACGCGAACGTGATTTTTTCGATTTTTGGGTACCTGGACTCAGCCCCCTGGAAGGCTTGACTGATATAATAAACGGGGAGTTGTATTCTGTTTTCTTCGCGGATCAGGGCTGCGCTGACGGCTGTGGACGAAACAACTAGGTATAGATACAGGTTCTCTCCTTCTTTTGACGGGCTCAGGAGAGGTGGATTGCTCAGGTAGCGCTTGAGCTCTTGGAAAGCCGCTTCACATTCGTCGGTCCAGGCGAAGGCCTGCTTCAGGGTCTTGAAAAAGGGGAGGCATTTATCCGTTGCTCTAGAGACGAATCTGTTGAGGGCGGCGATCCGTCCCGTGAGCTTTTGGACCTCCTTGACGGTCTTGGGTGACGCCATGTTGATTATGGCCTGAATCTTCTCCGGATTTGCTTCTATTCCTCTCTGGGATACCATGAATCCCAAGAACTTCCCTGAGGCTACACCAAACACACACTTACTTGGATTCAGCTTCATTTGGTATTGTTTGAGAGTGGCAAATGTCTCTCTGAGGTCTTCCAGATGGGTAAGCTCTTCCCTGCTCTTGACGAGCATATCATCCACGTAAACCTCCATATTCCTGCCTATCTGCCCGCTGAACATTTTGTTCACTAACCTCTGATAAGTAGCACCTGCATTCTTTAGTCCGAAAGGCATTACCTTATAGCAATAGAGGCCTTGGCTGGTGACAAAGGCCGTTTTCTCCTCATCCTCGTCAGCCATTTTTATCTGGTTATATCCTGAGAAAGCATCCATGAACGTCAATAGCTTGTGCCCGGCTGTGGAGTCTACGAGCTGGTCTATTCTTGGGAGGGGGAAACTATCCTTCGGGCAGGCCCTATTCAGGTCTGTGAAGTCTACGCACATCCTCCACTTCCCATTTGCTTTCTTTACCAGAACAGTATTGGCCAGCCAGTCTGGATAGTACACTTCCCTGATGAAACCTGCAGTCAAGAGCTTCTTCACTTCGTCAGCGACTGCCTGATCTCTTTCTGGTGCGAAGACTCTTCTTCTCTGTTTGACGGGTTTCTTCTCTGGGTCTACATTCAACCTGTGTAGGATGATTTCCGGGGATATACCTGGCATGTCGTCGTGGCTCCAAGCAAAGACGTCCAGGTTTTGCTTAAGAAACTGGACGAGCTTTGTTCTCATTTCAGGGCTCAAGGTCGTCCCTATCCTGGTTGTTTTGGTCGTTTCTCCCTCAATTAGTTGCACTGTTTCCAGAGCCTCCACTTTTTCTTCTTGCTTCTCTTCAATTATCCAGGTGTGGTTTTCCTTTGCGGCTAACACGGCCTGGTAGCATTCTCGAGCTAAGACTTGGTCTCCCTTAACTTCACCAACCCCGTTTTCCACAGGGAACTTTACCTTTAAGCAGTAGGTAGATGTGGACGCCTTCCACTTGTTGAGGGCAGGTCTTCCAATGATGACGTTATAGGAGGAGGGGCAATCCACCACTAAGAAGTCCAGCTGACGGGTCAGTTGCTTTGGGTATGTTCCCACTGTCACTGTTAGCGTTACTATGCCCTTGGGGTAGACCCTGTCACCACTGAAACTGACGAGGGGGGAGTCAAAAGGACGTAGCCTTCTGGGGTCCAGCTTCAACTGTTGAAATGCAGGGAAGTAAATGATGTCAGCAGAGCTACCATTGTCCACGAGGATCCTTTTGGTGTTGAACCCTTCTATGGTAAGCATTATGACCAGGGGGTCGTTGTGGGGCTGTTTTACTCCCCTGGCGTCATTTTCATTGAAAGTCATGTCTTGCTCGGTTCGTCTCTGCTTCAACGGGGGAGTCGTATGGACGCTGTTCACCTGACGTTGGTATGCTTTTTGGAGGGACCTGAACGAACCTCCGGTGACGGGTCCACCTGTGATTGTCTGTATTTCCCCGACCACATTCTGAGGAGGTTGGGACTGACGGTCACCCCCTCGTGACGAAGCCTCGGGTTGGCCTTTGTTCCCGTCTCGAGATCTACTATATTCACCCTTCTTTACAAATTTCTGCAACTTCCCCTTTCGTATCAGCTCCTCTACCTGCTCTTTGAGGTCCCGACAGTCCTCGGTGTAATGGCCATGGTCTTTGTGGAACCGGCAGTACTTGTTCTTGTCACGAACATTGGGAGACGAGTGTAACGGCCGCGGCCATTTTAGGTAATGCTCGTCCTTAATCTGCGTTAGGATTTTATCAACAGGCATTACAAGAGGAGTAAATTTTACCGTCCGAGGATTCTTATCTTCTTTTCTTCTGCTTCCGTCATTGATTCGGCGATCTGGACGCTCACGCTTTTGCCCCCTACGGTCGTCTTCCTTTCTACCCTTGTCTCCTGTCCTCTCAATGTCCCCGATGGCGGCCAGTGCGTCTTCCGCGTTCATGTACTTCTGTGCTTTGAGGAGCATTTCAGCCATTGTTTTCGGGGGATTTTTTGCAAGCGACAAGACGAGTTCTCTGGATCTCAAACCAGCCTTAAAGGTTGTTAGCTGCACCTTGTCATCAGCCTCGTCTACCTCCAGTGTCTCCCGGGTGAAGCGTTTCACATATGACCTCAAAGTTTCCCTCTCTCCCTGCCTGATGGTGAGTAAATGATCCGCGGTTCTCTTTGGTCGTTGTCCTCCAATGAAGTGACGCAGGAAGGCATTGCTCAACTGTTCGAAGGTGTCGATGGACGATGTGGGCAGTTTTGTGAACCATTCCCGTGCGGCTCCCTTGAAAGTGGTTGGGAAGGAACGACACAAAATTTCGTCTGGGGGCTGCTGGAGTCCCAGGGTCGTCTTAAATGTGTTAAGATGATCCTGGGGATCTTTTAGCCCGTCAAACGGTTCGAGTTGGGGCAGCCGAAATTTTGACGGTACTGGACAGTCGAGGACAGCCACAGTGAACGGCGAATCTGTTGCCCTGACCAGTCGGTCCACACTCCGTTCAGTTTTTTCTTTGATGGCGTTTCTAAGCTCGTCCATCTCCTTCCTCATCTCCTGGAGTATATTCGAGTTCTGCTCGGTTGGAGTGGTAGGCCTTGGATGGTCGATTCTTCTATGACTATCTCCCTCGTCCTCTCGATTTCCCTTGGACCGATGCTCTTCCTGCTGAAGCCTCTGCTTCATTTCCTCATTTTGTTTGGACAATTCCTCGACGGTTGCTGCCAGGGCCTGAATTTGCTGTGCCAAGGCTGCAAAATCTTGATTGGACTCCATATGAAATAAGTATTTGACAGGAAACTACCTTTTCGCAACTGAATGAAAAGATGTCGTTCCCACAGACGGCGCCAAACTGATGAAGTATGAATTCGTCAGTCACTGAGTGTTGCCAGGCGATGTGCTTAGCCTCCTGGAAAGAAGTTTCTTAGAGACGGTCACCGGTGTGGTGCCTGCCACAACACCTCCGATGCTGAAGTTAGAGTCAAGAATTGCACAAGAATAATATCCCAAAATAGCACAAATCTAGCAAAATATCGTACCTCTTCCATGGGAGAGTGTGGGGGATATATATATGTTGTTGTAGGTTCTAGCCGTTGCACCATTTATGGAGGCTTAACTTCCCTCCAGGTAACGCTCCCTGGCCTCATCATGTGGCTTTAATTAGGTCCCAACGGTCTGTCCAGCTGGGTCTGTAACTGTCATTGTTATTTACTGAGGGCATTGAATAGAATGTTATACTCGTCAGTCTCGTGTTTCCTCGTCATTGAAGACTCTTCTCGTCGGTATGATTTACCTCTTGCAGGGCCTACTTCGTCAGTCCCATCATAGACTCCTCCAAAATTTAGAAGAAAGAAGGTTTCTTTATTAAAAATAATAATAATAATTAAAAAAAAAAAAAAAAAAGAGGAATCAGTATAAACAAGAAAGAAATGGTACTTGAAAATGAACCTGAACATTTTTTTGGAGATGCTGGGTAACCAAGTCATGGGATTCAATAGACAAAACATGCCCCAGCTCGTCTATTAAGATTACGTCGTGAGCCCTAGCCACAGCCAAACGAGGGTCATTCCAGAAGTCAAAGACAAACTTCCCCTTATCTCGGCCTTTGAAAGATCGAAGAGAAGGTGTGAGTTCTTCAATAGACACTGTTGGAGAGGACGAAAGAACTTCAGAAACTTTTTGAACAACGAAAGGAATAGGAGGTTTCTCTGAATCACCACCTTTCTTTAAACAGCGCCTCTTACTCTAAAGACTGCTTCTAAGTTGGGCCTCCTCACCTTCCTTTTGCTTGAGCTCCGCATACCTAGCTTTGTTAAACCTAGTAGTCATCCCTGCATAACGAAAAACATCAAAGAACAAACACCACACATACCCTTTAAAAAAAAGGGGGGGGGGGGGGGGGGGGGGGACATAGACTAACTCCTTTTGTTCGTCTCAAGACACTGCAAAACACCACCAGAAGGCTATGGTCCAAGAAAGCGAAGGGATAAGTTGTTGGGACTGATCAGATCGTCAAAATCTTTCACCTCAACAACATACTCTAAAACCCGTTTTAGATGATCTTTGTAGCGACTCTTCAAATGAGGACGAGTTTTCACTAAAAAAAAATGTATAACCAAATCGTCATAAGCATGATACAAAAGAAGCAAAAAAGGGGAGCATAGAAAGATGCACCAGACACCGAGGTCCCCCATTAATGAAGAAACCTGGGAGCTTCATCTAGGTTCTCATTTGGAAGAATTTCCCAACCTTCACCCGAGACGAATAAAAAACTTGTTTCCAATCTCGATAAGAGGAAGGAGACTCCAAAACAATTTTTAGCTTTCTATCCCAAGGCCTAAACTCCCAATAACCCTTGAGTTTTGACTCCATCAAACGATACAAATAGAAAAACTCGTCCACTTTAATAAAATCTCTGTCATTCACCGTAGACCAAATCACCATACAACACACCATCGTCCTCCAAGCATTCGGAACGAGTTGTCCCAGAGCAATTTTCAGATGAGAAAGAACTTCTCTATAGAATGGGTGGATGGGAAAACATAACCCACACTGGAAATATGATTCGTAGAAGCATACTTCCTCGTGAAGAAAGGTACAAGCCCTTTCGTCTACCTCAAGAAACCTAATTAAAGCCAAACGGGGAAACTGGTACTTATCAACAATCCTATCTCTTAGTTTTTTTCATAATCCTTCCTCAAATACCCACACTTTTCTTTCCAAGCCTGAAATGTTAGGAGCAGAGACGAAGCGGTATCCATCTCTTGGGTAACGGTTTTTTCAGTAGAGGATAAACCAGTTTCTAAATCGCTAGACCTCACCCTATCCTCAGACATTACTCTCTTTTCTAAAGATTGAGCGAAACCAACTAAAAAGTGAACTAAGGGATACAACGACAACAAAAGTTCCCTCAAAGGAGTTTCTCAAGTAACATATACACCCACTTGAGGTTTTCTCCTATCAAAAGTTTGAAGAAAAAAGCATAACCGAGTAAAGAAAAAATAAATTGAAGGGGAATCAAGCCAGACAAGAGAATAATCAACCATTAATGACTGAGAAGAAGAAGGAACTCACTTGGAACTCGAGGAGTACAATGCTCGGAATTAAAAACCAAACGAATGAGTAAGGAAAGAAAGAGAAATGGAAGTTTAAAGGGGTAGACGAAAAATCAGGATGCAGGAAGATCGCAAATTCCCAATGCACAAACAACCAATCAAAGCATGACATGTGGTAGAAATTCGACCAAAAAAGTCGCGCCTCATAAATGTGACAAGAACGGAATCCGAAGCGACACGGACGAACGAAATTCATTCCTACAAATTGTCTCCTTCTAGACGAACAATTTCGGAATGAGGGGGCAACTGATGAATTGGATATGATTCGTCCAAACAGCCATAAATGAACATTAATGCTAATTTATGCGCACTAGTAACTGACAGAACCTCCAGCAGGTTTTGTAACTAACGATCATTAAAGGTGACATATTTAATCACCTGATGCGTTACAAAGGCAGTAAAGCTCAATTAATGACATAATGAAAGCAGGTTACAAGGTCCAGCTCCTATAAAAGGAATCAGACAAATAGAGGAAAGGTACGCAACAAAAGCACTTGAAAAACCCAAAAGAAGCTCTGATTACTTTATTATCAGTTGTCATTCTGACTTTATCATCGGAGGGTTTTAAGGAAACACCCTACTGGTGTTTTCTCCACCAAAATCTCTCTTCTGTTTTGCAAACACACATAGAAGACGTTGGCTCCGTTGGACGAACAACATATTGACTATTTTAGGCATCATCAGGATTCATCATAGACACCAAAAATTTGAGTATATGAATATACATCAAACCCTTAATCGAACTTATCTAACTCTTAAGGTCCGTTTTGTTGGAGGGATGGAAAAGTGTGATAATAGAAATGGGCTGAGGATGTAAAAATGGAAGGATGAAAAAGATTTTAGTTCTCTCATGGTGTTTGGTTAGGTGGGTGGAAAAATGGAGGGATATAAAACTCTTTTATTTGATTAAGGAGAAAAGTGAGAGAATGGAAAATGTAGCTTATATAAAATTGCTTTCATATCCTTATTACATTAAAAGAGAAAAAAATTACTTATTAAGTTATCAATTAAAATTGTTTAAATGACATCTTATAAAAATTAACACATATTGTAGTGTTTTATTCTTCTTTGATATTATATTTATTTTTTATAAAACAATGAGAAAAAAGAGCACAGATTGAACGCTGAACAAGCAGGGAAAAAAAAGAGGAAAAAAAGAAGAAGGGGGAAACAACGTCAATTAAAAGAAAAAAGAAAAAAAAATAAGAACTAGAGAACAGAAAAGAACAATACAACACAATAGAAAGAAAGAAAAAAGACGAGAAGAAGGAAAATAAATAAATAAAAGAGAGAGATAATACTACAATTGAGGGTGAAAGCAAAATCACTCATATTTTCTCTAAATTTGGGGAAATTGTTGGTGGGCTCGAAGAGAAAACTATCAGGTCTCACTGGTTTCTTCAATTTTCTGCCCCCCAAATCATTCCAATCAAATACCCCTTTCAATCAAAATCTCCCTTATTTTCTTTCTTTTATTTTTTATCCTCCACTTTTCACTCCAACCAATTGGATCCTTAATATATGGCTCACTTGGAAGAAATTCTGGATGGGTTAATGCCACTTAATCATAAGGAGGCTCTGGTAGAATATATAACATACATAATGTAGTATGTTAATTGTTCGGCAGTCTAGGTCATGCTCATCAGATTGCCCGAGCTCAGCTTAATAAGTTAATAATGACACTCACACTTTAGCTTAGCATGTTTAAGATTGTGTTTTTTATATATATATATATATATATATATATAAAAAGAAAAAAAAAAAAAGACCATTAATAAACCACACCTGGTCTCGTCAATGGTAGTTGTTTAATGTAGCCCCCAACTTCGAGTTGAATTTATATGGTTACAAGTTACAAACGCTTTGATTACAGAGCCCCATAGGCCGTTCCAACCGCTTCGAGTACAGGCTGGGCCCTTTGATAGCTACATTTGCGGACACGACATGTATACGATAAAGCTAGAGATAAGTGTTCTTCATTTTCACTACAGTTTTGTAAATTTGAATAAGACAGTAAAAAAATGTCTAATTCCATGAAACTGTTGTCATCACAATAATTATATTAGGAGATATAATACTGCAACTATGAATTATATGCCACAATATTGATTAAATAATTAAATTTACTATTTTTTAATAATTTAAATTTTTAGCATAGCTAGTAATTTATCAAAATATCGAAGCAAATGGTTTTGACTTCAAACTAGTCTAACTAGGTCTCTACTTTGACTCCAATTTAAAAAGTTAAAAATTTCACCTATTAGGCCCCCTTTATTAAGGAAAGTTTGCTTTTGGAGCAATTGCCAATTGATAATTTATCATAATAATAAAAAATTGCAACCTATAAATCTAATTTCATGCCAAAGTACCCACATCTTTTTATTTTATTTTTTAAGCTCAGGCGGCATGGATTTCTAACCATTTAAATCTGTGGAAATATTTATTTCAAATTTTCATCAGTATTCCCAAAAGGCGAATATTAAATCTCTTGTTTTATTTGGAATGATTTTTTTGAGGCTGTTACATTTTTCATTTCTAAATGCTTATCGTATAATTTAAAAAGAAAAAGACATGCAATTTTATCCGCTAGTTATTCCTCAAAGCATTGGGAAAAAGAATGTAATTTTCATGGGGACGACTGATTCACCTCTATTCCAGAATCCAGATAGGTCACCATCGCAGTCCACTTGAGGTTTGTCTCGCGAAATTCTAATGATTGGTGTTTGGTATCGGTCACATTTTCATACAACTCATTTTGCATTTTGTATCCTCTCAAATATATATATATATATATATATATATATATATATATATATTGCATTTTGTATATAATGATTTAACAATTTATACGTTCTAGTTAACATGTTGCAGGGCGGATTATCTACCATATCCTCTAATTACTATTGGTTTGATTATGTGATCTGGTAAGATGGTTTCAAACACAATAAAGTTACAAATGTATATATATAGTTAAAATGTTCACAAAAGAATATGGTGTCATTGTATGTGTATATGATTTTTTTTTTTTTAAACTAATTTATAAGATATACATGGCACCAAAAATTAAAATGAAAGATCTTAATAAAGTGGATATTATTTTGAAAATTTAAGTATCCGCCGCAGATCCACGTTTGCATTTCTTTTTTTCTTTTTCTTTTTTTTTTTTTCTTCTTCAGCAGCATGTTTTGACTTTTCAGCAGTGAACAGTGCACCCGTGCACTGTTCACGGGTCCCACAAACTTCACTTTTCAGTAACTTTTTCATTAAAAATGGGTACCACAGCACTATTCACACATTTAAAAATTATTTTTCTACAGTGTTTTCAGTTTTCAGTTTCAACAAAATAAGTTTTATCCAAACGGACCCTAAGTATTGAAATATAGTGGAGGCAAGGTGCCTACTGCAGGAAGAGTAAACAACTTGAGTATGCTAGTGCTATAGGTAACATTATATACGTATATCAAGCATTGTACTAGACCAAGTATAATCTAGACTTTCGAGGTATATATGTAATTTGAGTATTGATTATTGGAAAGAAATTGGTTAAGTTCTTGGTTATCTTAAGAAAACTATAAATTTAGAACTCCTTTATTTCCAATTTCCAGCATGTTATTGGAAGGGTATTCTAATGCAATGGTGATAATAAATCAACTTTTGGTTGGATATTCACTCTTAGGTGGGGTTTGGATTCACGTTTGCGTTTCTCTCGTTTACGTTTCCTTCCTCTTTTTTCTTTTTTTTCTTTTTTTCAGCGTGCATAAACAGTAACCACACTGTTCATGCACATGGATTCACTGTGCAGGAGACAAATTTCACTGTTCACGCACTGTTCATGGAACTCACAACCACTTTATTTAGAAAAAAAATTAAAAATGAGTCCCACGGTACTATTCACACATTTAAAAATTATTTTGCTATAGTGTTTTCAGTTTTCAGCAAAATAAATTGTATGCAAACAGACTTTAAGAGGGCACATTCCCTGATTGGAAATGCTTGGGGGGGAACCATAAAGGAGAGACCACCAATTTTTTGCCTTATTGATTGATGTCTCGCACTTGTTTGTTTGAGTGGTGGTGTTTGTTGGTCCACTTGAGGAAAAAAAAGAAGAAGAGAAAAGTAAAGACTAAAGGTCCGTTTGAATACAACTTATTTTGCTGAAAACTGAAAACACTATAGCAAAATAATTTTTAAATGTGTGAATAGTACCGTGGGACCCATTTTTAATATTTTTTTCTGAATAAAGCGGTTGTGGGTCCCATGAACAGTATGTGAACAGTGCATGAAGAGTGAAATTTGTCTCCTGTACAGTGAATCCATGTGCATGAACAGTGCAGTATTGTTCATGCACACTGAAGAAGAAGAAAAAAAAAAAAAAAAAACAGAGGAAGGAAACGTAAACTGGGAAACGCAAACGCAAATCCAAACCCCGCCTTAGTGAGATTGTCATTTTGTGGGCATCAAAGAATCAAATGTGTTTATCTCACTCCACAATGTAATATGAGTTTATAACATTGGCAGCAGCAAGCAAAAGGCTGAATGGCTAAGGAACATGATGTTAGATATGGATTGTGACACAGCCAATTAAAAAACCATTTCCGTGTAGTGCAATAGTGAAGCCACCGTGTCTAGAGTATACAACAAATTGTATAATTGAAAGTCTAGACATATAATTTTAAGACATCAGTACATAATGCAAATGTATAGGGTTTATATCAATTGCAAACACTAAGTCAAGTGATAACTTGTTGGAGCCCTTTGCCAAAGGTTTGTCTCAAGAATTGGTAAAGGTAATATCCATTGGAATGAAACTAAAACCCATCATATAGAATCACCAATAAAGAGAACCTAACCTCAAATATTAGATGCAATGTAAAGAGGTTTACAAGAAGTTGTAGATAACTAGTTAGTTGAGCACTAAACTTTTAAAGTCTCATTCAAGATGAATTAGTGATGACTATTATGTTGGGAGAACGAATTTTATACTCTTAATGAAGTAGTATATATAGTTAAATGTTTGTGTAACGGACAATAAACAGGAACTCAAACTATATGAACATAGAAACGTCTCCAACAAGAGAAAAAATTTTCTCTTCTATAATGCTCATCAATCCGAGTAGCACAAGGACATAATAGTGCTAACAAGTTATGATTTTTTAGTGTCTATAGGTTGCTTTCATGTACATGTTTTCTTTGATTTTTTTTTTTTTTTTAAGAATACTAAGTATTTTAACACACACGGGTAGAGGGGAGAAGGTTTTAAAAAAACTGACAGTGGTGTATATCCAAAAGAGCCTAACTCTTGGATACACACTCTTGGGCTTGACAGTGGTGTTTTCTTTGAATTGGTGGCAAATAGTTTTGAAAAATCTTAGACCACATTAAATTCTTGGAGTCTTGAGATTAATACACTAAGGGGGAGGTTAGTTGAAAGACACAATAAATAATGGAGGACAAAGTATCAACTAAATTAGATATGGATATTACAATCCTGGTGGGGGGGAATGTATATATATATATATATATATATATATATATATATACACGTAGGTCGTAATATGTGAAGGATCCTACTTTACAAGTTCTTTTTTAGAGAGTTTCAACCTATGGCGTTTGTTCTTGATGATAACTCTTTATCATCAGACCAAGACACCAATCAGTTTTTATTGTAGACGGGTATTGAACTCCAAATCTCTTATTCAACCATCAGAGACTTTATCAATTAAGCTAACTAGAACCCACACTTTAAAAGTTGAAGAGTGGAGAGTTTGTTAATAGTAAAAATAAAATTGAGTATAAGAATCTCACTCGAGCGATATTGAAGTTTGCTCAATTGAGTGAGAGGCGAGGGACGTGAACTTTCCATCTAACTTTTACATCATGTATTGAAGAGTTTGCACGAGTGAGATGTGTTTTCGCTTGAATAAGATACGTACATAAAGCCCTTTTAGTGTAAAATTTCTAAAAAAAACATGGGAACAAAATTTGTTTGTGTCCCTAAAGGCTAGTTAAAACCATAGCAACATTTTAGAGTGTGTCCTAACATAGATAAGCGATCTTTTAAAGGTGACTTGTCACTGGTAATTCTTCATTGTGTATACATTAATATCCATATTCATTTTTACATAGATTTTGCACACCATATATATAAATTTAAAGAATTCTCAAAGTTTGCTACTTTAAATATCTTTGCTTAGTTATATCCAAGAAAAATTTGCCTGCAGCTCATTAGCAAACTCATTCGAGTTGTAGCAAATATCCTGTTAAAGAAAATTATCATTTCCTACCTCTACGCCTCTTTGTTCTTTGTTCTTTCCATTGATAGCCTCTAAATTTCCCAATAGGGGGTAGGATAGTAAATGAACCAAACTTTTTATAAACAACTTAATTAAGCTCAGCTTGAGAAAAAGCTCATTTATGTTCATTTCTTTAGCAAGCAAGTCAAGCTGAAGCCCAAGTTTAGGTTCAAATATTAAATGAGCCAAGCTCAAACATAATAATGTGTATGAATGTGGGTGCCTTTTCACGCTATTGGGCTAAGACTTTCTGCAAAGGATAGGGAAGGTGGGCCTGGCTCTCTCCGCGGGATTCCCCTAGAATCATTCTATGCACAAGACCAAACACTCCAAACAAAGAGATATATATATATATATATATATATATATATGATAACAACAAAATAACTGTTAGTCCAAGAATGTTAGCAGTAGAAATAAATAGTAATAACAACAAACATAATAACAAAAATAAAAGGGTTCTCCACAGGATATATACTAAAAAGAGTCCAAACTCCAACTTACTTAAGCTTATTACGTACAAGGCCATAAAGTTATGTAGTTTGGATAATGGTTCAAATTAGCTATCCTCCTGATTGAGATGACAGAGAGTATGGTTTTGTATGAAAAAGAGAAAAGGTTGCATAGTGATGCATGTTAGGTCTGCCGTGTATACTCTACTCTCTCAACTCTCTATTCTCTCTTATGTTTCACTTCCTTTTCCTCTTTCTCTCTTCTTTCACTTTCATCTTACTATTCTAATTCCCTTGGGTACTGTGTTCTTCACACCATTGTTGATGTTTCTCTCCGTTGTCTCATGATTGTTGTGTTATCCTTTTCATTGTGTTGTTCTCTCATTCTTGTTGTCGTCCCTCTTCTCATGATCGTTGTGTTGTCTCTCTTGTGATGTCCCTATATTCATGGGTACTGTTCCTTTTATACTCAATATCAATCCTAGGTGATTTCCCTTTTCTACCCTTGCTTTCCACAAACATTTTGTACGTTGCAAGCATTCAGCCAATACCCACAACGTGCCGTGCTAGCCGTGTGCAGGTGGGTTCACTCCACTACCTTCTGGCCGCTAGTAGTGGGTTTAGTCCCACTACTTGCTTAGCGATGAACATCTTTCCATTTTTGGGCAAAAGCCAATCCGGCCACAATACCACTATTTCTCTCTTTCTCTTAACTGCAAACCATTATTAATCTCTCTTGTCCTCACTCTCTAACATGCATCAGATGGTTCCCATCAATTTCCTACCCATTTTCATAAGTGAAAGCTCGAAAATGTGTTGAAAAACACAAGAGCTGTTTAGACCCCCCGATTACAATTACGGCTTGGTTGATTTTACACTAACTTAATACTAAGTGCGGAATCGTGTAAACACAAGCGTATAAGCAATAAGCTACTCTAATCCATAAACTAAGCAACACAGCAGTATAATGGAATATAAAAGAGTAGGGAAGAAAGATGCAAACACAGAAAACACCAAGACGTGTTTTCGAAGAGGAAACCGAAGAACTCGGCGAAAAACCTCTCCGCCGCCCTCCAAGCGGAAATCGATCCACTAGACAATCAGTTGGGATACATGAGTAAGCAAGAGACCCTCCAAGCCTAATCTACCCGATGCACCTAAGCCCTCCAAGCTCCTACTCCAACAAGGCTTCTCGGAACCGTGTCTTGTCTAGCTCTCCGGATCCCGCAACAAGCTCCATGTTGCATCTGCCATCCTTGGCTTCTTCCAATGCTTCCCAGCAACTCCAAAACACTCTCTACACTCTAAATAGGTGTGGGTTGTGTTTGGGTACAAATCTCCTCTCAAGGTATGATAATGGGAGAGGGATGGAGAAGAGGCTACAATGATTTCTCACTAAGGAGGAGTAGCTCTCTCTCAAAAGATGGGTGTGTGTGTTGTAGAAAACCTATCTAGGGTTTTTCTATCTGAATAGCCTCACTAACATTTGTGGGTAATGAGGGTATATATAGTATGGGTGAAGGGTAAGAAAGTCACTCTTAAAAAACCTCCAGGCAGAATGTTTCGCGACTGTCTCGCGGGAAGGCCTTACCCGCGATACAATCGCGAAAATGACATCCTGGCACGACTCTTCAGCTTCCAGTCATGTGCTTCTCACATGGCTCTTTCGCGGCTTAGCTTCCAGCGACACACCCGCGAGATCCAATGAACTTCAATAAAGCTTGAGTCTTCACCAACTTGATACTAAACCCAATACAATTAAATCCCACAAAATACAAGGAGATGAAATAAAGTAATTACAACACATTTTGTCATGGAATAAAGCCAATAAAAAACATAGTTGTAAATCACAACTTTACAATAAGTATGTTTTCCCAACAAAGCATCTCCCAAAAGGGGTCTTGGCAGGATACCAAAACGAGGTCTTCCCCCCCCCCCCCCCCAACCGAACCACACCCTTTGTTCCTTTTCAGCCGTGGGCCCTGCCTCCCTTGCATTGGCTAGGTTACAAGTCAACAGGGCTTTAGCTGCTCCACTTCCTATTCTTTGGCTTCTTCCTTTTCATGCGTTTCTGCTGCCTTTGATTTTGTCTTGTTTCTCATTCACACGTTTCCTGCCACTATGGCTTTGTCTTATTTCTTCTTCATTGGTTTCTTGCCGCTATGGTTTTGTCTTCTTTCTTCATGTGTTTCCTGCCGTTGTGGCTTTACACAATTTCACCTTTCTTTACTTCTACAAAATTAGAATTCATCCTTATCCCCTTATACAAGGGCATTATGGGCTTTCTACCATATATTAGGCTGGGCTTGCTAACCCATTTTGCTTTATCTTCTCTTCATTTATTCACTACATTAGGTTGGGCATGCTGACTCTTTTACTTCTTCTTCTTTTTCTCTTCATTTATTTTGCTAGGCCTCACTTATTGGGCTCCATTTTGTTTCTCTTCCTTTGGGTTTTTCTTACTCTTCAAGAAGGGCCTCCTATTACTCATCTTTATTCTCAACATTACTCTTCAAGAAGGGCATCCTATTACACCACTCCTAAAAGGGGCCCATGGGCCTACCTTTGAGCTTTATTTTGTTTCTCTAAATACTCTTCTTTTTTAGGCTATTACTTGGACCTTATTTGTGCATTCTCTTCTCTTTGGGCCTTTGTAATATAGCCCGATTACTATCTCTTTGCTCACACCCTAACCCATCTCTTGGGGCTTTCTTGGGCTTTTCTCCTCATGGGCTCTTGGATACAAATTTGCAAAAACGAGTATCAACAATGAATAAGCTCTTGAACATAAGACTTGATTTTGCTATACATAATATTATGTTTTTATATGTGTATTTGTCTTAAAATATACTTATGTAGACTTGAATTGGATTGTGTAAGTTTGTGAATATGATATCAAATTACTATTTGTAGTTTATTGATAATATAATCAATCCATTTGTAGTAAAAAAGAACCATTGATTTGTGAAGGAGTAAAAAAATTTAGTCATGATTTTACTATATGTGGGAAAAGAATAAGTTTAACTAAAAAATTCATGAACAAGCTCAACAAGAAAATTAACCAAGTTGAACATGCAATCTTATATGGTAATGAGCTTGAACTTGACTCATGTTCGAAATAAAATTAAATAAAATATTTTGAACAATTAATAATTTTCCTAACTCAATCACTTGAGTGAGGGTTAGGGTGGCAACATTGAGAGGAAGAGAGTAGGAGAAAAAGAGAATGAGAAATCAAAGTGCAGGAATCTGGAAGGGATTTGGGATTAGGATATTAAAAGCGTAATAACATGTGGGCGACACTTCTAACCTTTTATGCAACCTTAACAAATGCCCAGTAAATAATGTCACAATTTTTTATACAAATATAATAGAATTTCCACTTATGACATTCGCTTCATGTAATTGTTTTTTATCATTAAACTAAGATACTAATTAGCTTTGGTGAAGGTTTACTAGTTGACCTAACTGAAACCCACATAGTGCCACATTTAAGTAAAAGAAATTTTCACAAATAGGAAGAAGACTATACATATTTTTTGGTTGGTGTTGCGTGCAAAATTTTGACACCAAAAACCCTTTTTCTTTGTGTTTCAAAATCAAAATTGATTAGTATCAAAAAATAATTGACCAAAATTGGATTCTCAGTTAAATACTTTTCTTCCCCACACCCCCCACCCCCCCCCCCCCCCCCCCCCCCCTCTCATTCACAAACAATGAGTTCATATTGATAATGTTTTTATAAATGCTTTCCTTTTTCTTCCCCTTACCCCCTCCTCTCTTAAGGGGAGGGATCTGTACTTTTTGGCTTAATTACAAATCAGGAGTCCCAAACTAGTATATTAAGGAGCTAGTAAGAATAGGATTAAACAATAAAGTACGTCCTAAATTAAGAATTGCACAAAGTAAAGGGGCACTAGAGAAGGCTCGTTAAGAAGCATATATTGGGGATCATTGACAAATTCAAGTTTTGTGATTCATATTAAACAAACTTAATTAAGAAAGTTTATTGACTAGAACTCCACCTAATTCACTTCAAATTTAATTAAACAAGCTGGCCTAATGCTCCATTGTGCTATATTTTCTCTTTAAGTAAAGGTCAAACTCTTGAGACTAAACATTGGATTTTTCAATTTCAAAGACAATAATTAGCTTCTCATGATATATAGTACTAAAAGAACGTACTAAAGATTTGAAAAGTTGATATTATCGATCATGTTAATTTCTCATTGCCGATAAATTTGAATTATCAATCAAGGTGTGAGAGGCTGGAACTAGAACTCTCAAAAGAGGATTCGTGGAATCTCTTTGGGTTAATTAACTGTGGAGTTGCCACTTATTTTTTTATGTACAAAAAATAAGAAAAACTAAAAATGAAAAATGGAATGTTCATTGAATGTTTATAATATCAAGAAGTGGGTTTAGTCCCACTACTTGCTTAGTGACAAACTTCTTTCCACTTTTGGGTAAAAGCCAATCCAGCCATAATACCATGGCGTGGGCCAGTATCTCTCTCTAATTTCCCCTAACGACAAAACCTCATTAATCTCTCTTATCCTCATGCAAAGAATTGAGATTTTCATGTTAAGCATGTAAATAAATAATATATATAAAAAAAAATAAAAATAAAAAAAAAAAAAAAAAAAACCTAAGAACAAACACACAAGCATTCAGATCTACATTTTTGCACGCAAAGAATCAAAATTTAAGAATAAGCATGCATAAAAATAAAACACAAGCTATACCTGCGCATATGAATCAAATCAAAGGGAAATTTCCATAGAAATAAGAGATAAGAGATCTCCCCAACCTCTAAGAAAAATACATTAAAATAGAAGAAATACTTGAAGGGAGAGTTCTACGAAAAATTCTAGTCTAGTGAAGATCAGAATTTTAAGAGAGCTTCAAGGAGTTCTTCTACGTTAAAGGGAAAAAAGGGTTGCTGAATAATGGATAAGAATCTAAATTTTCAGATCTGAAAACGTTCTAGTGTTTTGGCCATCTCTCTACTCGAAAACTGGATTGAGGTGAAATTTAGACAGCTGAATGAAAATTTAATTTCCTACAATTTTGCCAGTAATAGCCTAGTCCGAATTCTAACGTTTACTATGCCAAAATCGTCCTGCAACGTGAGTCTGAAACTACTCCTTAATTAGCTTGTTTTTTAAGTGTTTTTAAAGCCTAAAACTGTATTTGGACGAATTTTTAATGTATTTTCATGATAAAGCATATTCCAAAGTGATAATTAGGATTTTAAAAATAATCTTCTTGAAGATAATTACTTTAAAATCCTATTATCTGACAATCTTTAAATCTTATTAGCTTACTTATTTTAATCTCATGCAACAAACTATTTTTTAAGACAAAGACTCAACCAATCACAAAAATTCATTTAATTAATTTTAATTAGTAACCAATTAAAATTACTTTCACTTAATCATGCGTGATAGGTTTCACCCAATTGAATGCATGCAGACTATTGAAACTTAATCTTGCGATATCTTTCGATCCGACCGTCTTATTAAGAATCCGAATGTATTGTTGTGAAATTTTAAAGTGCTTACAATTGCACGAACCATACCAAAGTATAGTTTAATAAGAACAAGGTCAAACCCACATGGACTTGTATGAACGTAAGAAAATTAATCAAACCTTAACCAAATTAATCCTAATCTAGTTTAATAAAAATTGGTTGTTTTGAAATTAAATAAAGCTAAGCAAATAATTAAACTAAGAAAAGATATTATTAAAGAAGTAAAAAAGATGTAAACAATCAAGAGAAAAGAATTAAGGTTTTGGAATCCGCCTTGTTAATCCATATAAGCATATATTTATGATCATTAATTTTTCCCAATTACTGCATAATAATCTAAAATTCAATCTTGCTATCATGGAAAATATTATCATTAAAACCTTTGTTTTAAAAACCTAAAGCATGCTCTTCTTTGCTTCCTAGATATAAAATCAAATCATCAATTGTATCCATTAACAAACAAATCACAAGATATATCTAATTCTAAAAATTAAATCATCAATTGTATCTATTGACAAACAAATCACAAGAGATATCCAATTTTAAAATCAAGAACTAATAAACCAAGCATTCAATCAATTAAGATAAATCCAAAATCATGAGAAAAACATGATTGAACATTAAGAATTCTACATTAGTCAATCGAGATGAAGCAAGAACAATTTAAATCATTAAAGAGCAACCTTTGTGAGAAAAATCAAATCACATAAATAAAACTGATAATCCTTAACAAGGTTTCATCCTCAAACCTAATTGAAAATTTAGCTACTTATAGTAATTGAAAGAAAGCATAAAAATAAAATAGTAAATATTAAACTAAACAATAAAACTGTCATGGAGGAAAGCCATAGAGGTAGCCGCCATTGGCAGCTCCTCAGCCTCTCTAAACTTATGCCATCACCAATCCCCCCTAAAGAGCCTTTAAATAGGTCAAGTAATCCTATTACAACTTGAATTCCCATTTGGAGAAAATCCCATGTTTTTAGGATTTACTTAACCGACGTTTTTGGCCCATTTAACTTCTGAATTCAGACTTTTTGTAAACGACAAAGTTGTAGCCCTCTAATTTATCTTTCCAGCCCAACTTGAATCATCTCAATTGGACATTGGAGTCAAAAGTTATGTTCAAAATACTAACTGGTGTGTAGGCTGGAATCCTACTTTGAATTGAACTTGAATTTGGTGCAAATTTCTTTTGATTCATTGCTCGAATTGGACTTAAATTAAATTGGACTGACCTATTTTGACTTCATTATGGATCTTGTAAAATTAAAGTCCATTATCCTTTTTCTTTGCACAAATCTGCTCATTTAATTTCATTCTCATCTTGTAGGTCTTCAAGTCGATTTAGGCTTAGCCCACTTGAATTAGAGTCTATCATTCTACCTCAAATAAAGCCCACTAGCATGTAAAACCTTTATAACCTTTAAAAAAAAGATAGATTATAATCAGTCACAAATCAACATAATAATGAGGCTAAAGATGCAAATCTGAGGGTACTTTATTGCATATATTTCATGCACATCATGTATCATTGTGATTGTTAAAACCTCAAGATCATTTTTATGACATGTGATGAATGAGTTAATGACTTAAATGTGACCATGATTTTTGGGTACTGTTGACAGCCCATTTTGCAACTCGTATTTAACCTCACATAGAGGGTAAAAGAATAATTTCACCTTGGAGATAAGCATCTTAATTTTGGCTAATAGATCCTTAATTTTATTTCATCAAAATGATCTTGATGTTGTAACAATCAAATTGACTGGCCATAAGCCTTAATCAGACCATTAGATTGATAGTTATCATCAAATCAAGTTTTAATGACCGAGATGCATTATCACAAATTAAGTCCGATTATATGTGAGTATGAACAATTAATTCTGATTGGTTATAATTATAATCAATTTGAAATTAATGACGTGTCAAAATCTGATTGGCTAGGACTACAGCTTATGGTAATGTTATGCACACTTGATTAATTAGATAGTCAAACATTAATTATTCAATTAGTAGTTTTTGTGTAATTATCTTTTTAATTGGGGTAAATTTGGGATTGATTAATTTTGAAATGAAAGTAATTGGAGTCTATCAATGTTAGTTAGAAACTAATTTAGGGCTTATTAATGTTAATTATGCTAAAATTATTTTCTAACAAATGACCTCTGCTCACTATTTCGTTGATAGCTCTCAGACTATTTTGCATTTTGAGTGAGATTAATTTTTCTAGAAACTAGACATTTGGGGCTTCAATTTGAGCACAAGAAGAGGTAATTCAAATCATAATTGAGAGAGAGATGATTTTTCGAAGTTTTCATTGAGAACTATCACAAGAGCTATGGAAAAATCGAGGTTTTAATTATGTTGCTTGCTCATCACTCCCACCAACCTCCAAATTTAATCCACCAGCCTTCCCTAAACTCCAAAATGGGGTCTAGGTTCATGATTTTTTTTTTATCATTTGTCAACCCTTATTAAATGCACTTCCATTCATGTTTTCTCCATCACTACTATATAAACCCCCTGCCCTTTCCTCTATTCCAGAGACATAGAGAAACATCATTTCTTCTCCCCTCTTGAGTTATAATGAAGAAGAGTTAGTCTTGTCATATCTTAGTCTTTTTGAGACTCAAGGTATTGAGTGAGATTCACTCTCCCTCTCCCTCTCCTAGTTCTCCTCCTCTACTCCACCCTTAGGACTTCCACCAAGAGTCTCTTCCTCCATCGAGTGGATCTTGCATGTAAGTATAATCTATTTCCATAACTTGTTTTTTATGTTGCTATAATGAGAATTTAAGATTAAAGCATACTGGTGATTATTTAAATTCCTTCAATATGTTTGAATATTCATGATATTTTTAAATGTTCATATGCGTTCTTCACATGTTCTTGGTTGTTCATCACATGTTCATGCATGACACTAGCTTTGATCTTAAATCTACATCCAAAATATGAAAAACATGTTAGTTTCATAATTTTCTCAAATCCTTGAATCTTGGATATCACCATTCACACACATTCACTAGAATTTATTTTTCAACCGAAATGTAATGATTAACAAATAGAATTAGATTTTACCACATGCACACACATTAAATTCAACATATAAATTGATTGATAACATATTGGAAGATATGATATGAATGTTGGCCACTATAGTCTAGAAGACCGGTTGCACCGGGCAAGGTGGGTGCCAACACATTCCCATCTTGTAACATAGCCTCCGAGTTTAGATCAATGTTTATCCATGTAATTTTCAATCTCTAGATTGTAACTAGGAAGCAAAACCATGTACTTTATCCTAGATTGGTCAATGTAAATTTAGTTTCAAATTAATAAAATGATGAATTTTTCATTTATGGTTTTTTTATTTATTTTTTTTCAATAATTAAATAAGTGGCAACTCTATTGTAAAACCTTTACTTAAAAGGAAAAATATAATTAGTCGAATCTCTATTTTGAGAGGCAATAACACAACTCCACCCATTCACGTCGGTTTGGCCCAATTCCAAAACTGGTCGGGGGCGCAGTTTCTCACAAGTACATAAAATGACTATCCTATCATTTTCTAAGATTAAATTATGGGTGTAAAATGAGGTGTCTACACAAGGCTTCATTTTCTGTTATCCCGCCATTCCATTATCCTGAAAATCTATCAAGGATTCACTTTTCTTTATCCTGACATTCTGTTATCCTGACAATCTCAATCATCAAAACTATTTTTGTTAAAAACAGTTGTTGGGATTTTTTTTTTTTTTTTTTAATATCTAATTGTTTCCAAGAATGATGGAAGTGAAATTAATTTCTCAAATTATCAACCTCTAAAAATGGCAAATGACCTTTCACAATCAAAACAAATACAACACAGTCCATCATATATCAAAATAATTAATTAAGTTCATAATATCTAGGAACATATTGCTCGTTATAACTTATAAAACGAATGGTAAGTATTTTCTTCTTTTCTTTCTTTTAGGGTTTTATAAAATTCAAATCTTCATATTTTGAGGTTATGAAAAAATACTCCCAAATTTATAATGAAAAAGATAAGGAAAGAAATTAAGAAAGTTTTGAATTTTTTTTTCTTCATAAAATAAATTGTATTATTAAAATGACCTTTACTATGAGGATTCGCCAAAAATATTTCCACTAAAGAGGTTGGAGAACATTTTGCTCTTATATAACTCAAAGCATGTTTCTTCATCCATTTAACTTTCATAATTTATTCTTTCCTTCTTAAAAAAAAAAAAAAGAAAGTCATCATTAAGAAAATTCAATATAGAAAAAAGCAAAGAGTGATATTTAATGTAGAAATTTTTTTACTAAGTGAAATATTAGATGTAGAATTTTTTGTGTTAGTTGATACTTGATACCATTATACCCGTACCATTTTATTATCCTTGTAACATAAGTTTGGCTACAAACTTAGTTGTAGCCTAAGGCTACAACTCCCACTAAAAAAATTAACATAATTACATATTTTGAAAATGACAAAATTTTGCAATAAAATTAGTTGTAGTCCTGAGTTACAACCTTACTTAATATCTTTTTATTAAATGAGAATTTTGACAAATCCACAATTAGATGACATCTTCTTCTATTCTCCATACTTGTAAAAATTTTAGAAAATTAAAGATCAATAGCTATATCATCAATAAATTTCTTAAATTGCAAATTTTTGTAGTTTAAAATTATGCATAGAAAATAAACTTATAGATCACTAGCCTCTAAGCACGCACATTGCACGTGCTCAGAAGCTATTTTTTTCTTTTTCTTTTTTGTAAAGGTTAATAATTTGTATCTATTATAATTTAGAAACATATATTTTTTATTTTTCAAAAAAATAAAGAGGATAAATTTTAGAGGTAAGCATTAACTGTAATTTCTTTTTTCAACGTGTGTTTGAAAGTGGTATAGTGATATAGAGAAAAGTTTATGAACGTGAGGGAAAAGAATGCAAATTTTAGGAGTTCTCTTAGTTTTTTTTTTTTTTTTTTTAATTGGGGTGTTTTACTTTTATTAGATGACAAATGAATAAAAAATGCTATATTTTAGGGAATAAAAAGATGAACGTAAAGGAAAAAAAAAATCTAAATTTTATGAGTTATCTTTTTTAATTTAAAATGAAATTTGTTATTTGACATTTATGACCTTATTTCTAAGATAAATTACTTTTCATTAATGAGGGTATTTTTAAACTACATAAAAGTCCAGTTCAAAGAGGGGAATTATCTTATAGATAGTGTAGATATAGTAAACAATATCCAATTGACACAAAATTTGACATGTGTATAAAGAGCGTAAAGAACATGAAATTCAACGGTTAGATTTTCAAAATATATAGTAATGTTTATTTTATTGAGTAAGGTTGTAACCTTAGACTACAACCAATTTTGTAATTAAACTTTGTCATTTTGAAAATTTAACCGTTAAATTTTATTTAATTTATGTTCTTAACACACATAGGACAAAATTTGGCTACAACTTCACTTAATATCTTTTTATTAGATTTGATTTTTGACAAACTCACCATTGGATTACATTTCTTTCTTATATCTTCCATGCTTGCAAAATTTTCTGAAGATAAAAAATTAATAGTTATGCTATCAACCAATTGTTTAAATTGCAATCTTTTAAGTCTAAAATTATGCATAAATAATAAGCTTATGGATCATATACTAAATAACATCCAATTAGCAGAAAATTTGATATGTATGTTAAGAGTGTATAGAATATGCAATCTAATGGTTAGATTTTCAAATTATATAGAAATACTATTTTTTTTAGTGAAGTTATAGTCTTAGGCTACAATCAAGTTTGTAGCCAAACTTTGTCCAAACAAATATCAAATTTCGTGTCAATCAAATGTTATTTATTATTCAACCAATAAAGTTAATTTTTATGCATAATTTTAAATTACAAAAAACTTAAAATTTAAACATTTTTTGTTGATGACATAGCTATTAATTTTTTATTTTTTGAAAATTTTGCAAGCATGGAGAATATAATATAAAAAAATATAATCTAATAATGAATTTGTCAAAATTCATATCCAATAAAAATATATGGACAAAGATTAGCTACAAAATTGGTTGTAGCCTAAGACTACAACCTTACTCAATATCTTTTTATTAGAGTTGAATTTTGACAAATCTACCATTGTATTACATCCTCTTCTTATATCCTCCATACTTGAAAAATTTCTAGAAAATTAAAAACCAATAGTTATGTCATCAGTATATTGTTTAAATTGTAAGTTTTTGTAGTATAAAATTATGCATAAAATATAAGTTTATAGATCATATAATAAATAATATCTAACGGTTAAATTTTCAAAATATGTAATAATATTTATTTTATTGAGTAATGTTGTAGCATTAAGTTACAACCAATTTTGTAACTAAATTTTGTCCAAAATATATTAGACTATAACCAATTAAGTTTGTAGCCAACATTGTCGGGAGGAATTGTAACTTATGGGTATATACTATATAACAAATATATAATCTATAACATATATAAATCCAATGACCTTTGATTCCTTTTTTTTTTTTTTTTTCTTCTCAAAAAAATTGATTCCTTTTTTTTTTTTTTTACAACATTATATTTGATAATTATATAAGCTTTTGAAGCATTATAATTAATTTTATAGTCACTGTCAAAAAAGTTTTGCAGTCATTAATATATTAAATCCTCCATTATAAGCTAGTCATTATTGTTAAAATAAAAACTATTAATAACTACCATAATTACCTATTAATAACTATCATAATTGTTAAATTAAAAAAAATATTAATGACTATCATAATTATGAAATTTTAAATTTAGACAAAAATTAAAAGACTATTAATGACTATCATAATTATCAAATTTTATATTAATTTAAACTAAAACTAAAACTAAAACTAAAAAAAAAATTGTATTTTATTACACTTTTTCTTGCATTGCAAAGGTTTCTAACTAGTTAATTAAGTGACCAAGAATTTGGGCTTAAACTCATTAATAACATATTACTTCAATTAACTTCCTAAATGGAAGGTTATTTAGTATTTTGTCCGGCACCAAATGAATGATATTAATTACAATTTAAAGCAACCTATAACCAAACCCATAAAAACTAAATAAAAATGAATGACAAACCTTGAATTAGTGGGCAGGCTTACTGATACCAAAGCTTGACTTTGACGCATGGAAAAAAAAATACTACAATTTTTTGAAGGATCTTCCAACAAGAAAAGCAGGATATGTATTTTATAACGTTCCTAACCTGTGCACTGACACTGTACCAAACAAAATTAATTATGCTATTTGTCATTTCTTTCCCTTGATCGGTCCATGTGTGTGGTCATGGCCTCCTTTTCAATCGAAATGACTTAAGGCTGCCTATGGCAACTTAGATTTAGATATGAAGTTGGATTTTAAATTAATAGATTTAAAATGCCTCAATTTTAAATCCATTAATTTTAGGTGTGATTTTAAATCTAAAGATTTTAAACTTAAAATTATTTGTGGATTTGTCAAATTCAAATCATTAACCTTTTTTAAACTATCCAAACAAAATATTTAAATTTTAATCACTCAAATATAAATCCAAATACCCAAATCATGCCATCAAATTAAGTGCACCATAAGAAACTAGGATATGACAAAGAGTCATGATATCTGCATTATTATGACAAATAATTCCATTAGAATTATTCATTGAAGTAATTGATTCTTTGAGACATAAACTCAACCAACAACAAAGTTTAATTGAAAGACTTTTCTAAATGATCTTAATCGAAATTTAAGATCACATTCAAGTGTTAAGAGCATTGTAACTCAATCGGCGCTTCCTAATATTTTCAACAAAAATATTTAGAGTTTAAATCCATTTCCCCCAATTATCAAATTATCACCCAAAAAACCACATGCAAACTATAGTGGGATAGTAGTTAAATAAGGGTTCTAATCACAGTGCAATTTCATATTAAGATCACCCAAATAGAGTAAATGAATAATTAAGAAACCAGGAAAGTCTTATATGCTTGAACTTGTTCACTATTACAATTACATGCAGAACTGCTCTCTCTTACAGAGACCAAACCTGACTCCTCTTACAGCTCTCTCTTTCAGACTCATACAGACTCACACAAACGCACAAAAAAAGCCAACATACTCTTAAACTATCATACATATATTTATATAAACTTTCTTCAGGGCTTTGGAATTTCGTTGTTGTCATTGAAATTCCAAAGATCACCATCCCAAGGAACCTCTTTATCAGGCTTTGCCGGAAGCAAATCATTACACATTGTCTCCCAATATGGATAGCAAATTGACTCCCACCATCGAGACTCATCCTCACAACTCCATGTCCAGCCCCAGTCATCATAAGCTATCTTCCAATTCTCTTCCTTCTTCTCCAACTCCAATGACACTCCTCCAATTTCAAACACATCATCCACCACCTTTTTTCCACGTCCACCCTCCATAGCCGCTCCCACAACACCTTCTCCAATGGCTTCACTCTCTTTCATCTCCTCCTGAACCTCCTTAACCTCCTCAACCTCTTCGCTTATTACAGTTACCTCCTTCCCCTTCTCCTTCTTCTTCTCCTTCACGTCATCTTCATCGTCAACAACGACAACTTCACTCTCCTGATACACCCTCTCATTATCAGCCGAAATTGTTCTCTCCCTCCTTTCTTTGTCAACCAAAGCCTCTCTGACCATGTTTCTTGTCATCACCCCCTCCATGACATTGGAGGAGGAGAAGGAAACAGGTCCCTCATTCTCAACGTAGCTGCTGCAGCCACTAGTTTTTCGAGCTCTCGCGTTCATTCTCGCCACTCTTGAGCTCTCTGTGGCTGCTTCTTCTCCTCCTAGGCCTCTCTTGATTCCCCTGCCTTCATTGTACACAGCAGAGACTTTAGCCATCCTCATGGTGAATTCAGAGAGAGTGTGAAAGAGACTGTATGAGAGAGAGAGAGAGATTGATGTGACAGTGTGCAAAGAGTGAGTGTTCTTATATAGCAGTGGGAAAGTTCATTTTCTCAGCTTCTAGGGTTTCCCTAAATTTTTTTCGTGAGAAAATCTTACTCCATTATAATATAGATTTATATTGTACTTTGTCTAGTAAAGAAGAAAAGAAATAGTTCGTCACCACGAGATATTTGTGGATGATATTTGGACCAAAATATCGAGAAAAAGAGGAAGTGAGCGTTTCTGGTACATATTTCCTTACGTGGCCATGCAAGTTTGCCATGTGGACACAATGCCATGCAAAAGTGGGGCCTACACAACCGACTGGGGGTTGCTGAAAAATGAAATTTCTTTGGAAGTATCTTTGAGAGATTTTGCATGTAGCACCACGTAGTCAAATGCCCATGTCTGCTTGAACAACCTGAATTCACTCTTTTGAAGGTGCATTTGGATATACATGTCCAAATTAATTAGTGACTCAAAAGTCAAAACTCTATATCAATCTGGATTCTTCTAATTTTCCTTTAGTTAAATGATGATGATTTAATCGTTTATAAACAGGATTTTTTTTTTTTTGTTTTTTTTTTTTTTATAATTATAATCAAGATGCATTTAGTTTTATGCATCTACACACGTGATATCCCTTCATTTAAAATCTTATTCATCCAAATAACAATTACTCTCTTTGTTTCAATTTGTTTGTCCTGTTTAAAAAATCAAATTTTTTAAGGGAACATCATTTATTTTCTTATTTGTCTTATAAATATGTATAAGTTTACAAAACTACTCTTAAATAAACTTATCATCTTTTTTTAAAATAAGAGTTATTCTTAATGAGGCAACTAAAAAGTCGCCCTAATTAGATTATTTTTTAAATATTTATTAGTTTTCTTTTCAAATAGTTTTGAAAATAAAGTTAGGATATAATAGGAACATTAGTAAGTTAATTAATTTTATTTATAGAAACAAAACAATATTTTAGGATATCTCAAAATGGAATAGATGACAAACAAACTCGGACTGAGAGAGTAATAATTAATTTTGACGATCTATTCTATTCGCCCTTAAATTTATAAATTACTAATTTAATCAACATCATTAAATGCGTCCATATCCACCCCTTACAAAGGTAAGCGGATATAATCAATCATTTATTTTTTTCCTATCTTAAGTACATACGACATAATCGAGAATCTATTTGGTTTCCGTATTTGAAAACAAGAAAAATTAGTTTCAAATACTAAAAACCATTGGGCTCTACATAGATGGTAGTTGTTTGGAAGCTGTTTTCGGTTTTCATTATCAGATAAATTAATCCAATATTCATTGTGGAAACTAAAAATTGAGAACAGCTACAAATTGTTTTTACAAGCTCAAAAACAATTTTTAAATACTAAAAGGTGCTCATATTATTTTACCATGTCTCGTCTCAATCAATACCAACGGTTATACTTTTCTTAAAGCTCATTCATTAGTTTTACTTCTCTCTCTCTCTCTCTCTCTCTCTCAAGCTTTCTTCATAAGCGACAGGACTAGGTTTGGTGGCGAGGGCTAGGGTAGTGTTGACGCTATAAGGTTGCAGCCGGGTTGTGAGATCGCGAAATCTGCCTTTTTTGTCCTCGATCCGCCTTTTTTTGTAGGTTGTCATTGCTGCATGGTTGTTGTCTTGAATTATGTGAGGCACAGTGGTGGTGATGTTTCCGTTGTTGGTGATTTGTCGTCGGTGATCCTCATATGTACTGTTTTGGATTATTTATCTCGTCATTGCCTCATTGGTAAAGAATGATTGTCATTGCAATTATAATTTTATTTTTATTCAACACCTTCTCTTTTGGGCTTAGAGTCGACTGATTTAATGCTATTGAGACTCTAAAACTTAACTCTTGAGTTTCTAAGACGGTGTGTTTACTGACATTTCCATGTTGCTAACCAACTTGCTACTTTTATATTTCAGTTATTGTCATATGAAAAGCCGATTTATAAAGGGGAGAATCATTGTTGTTACAAATTCTTTCCATTTCCATGTTGGCCGCATTGCTTGAAGACTGTCAAGATTGACAATCTTAGATAGAGGATCTGCATATAGAGATATCCCAAGCAATTATTTTTTTGAGAATGCAAAAACTTTGGAGAACTTTCAGTTTCTTGTTGGTGGCATTATTTGAAGAGCGTCCAAGATTGAGAACTACAAGGGAAATATGCATATACAAAGATCTCAAAGAGGTATCTTTTAGACAATGAAGAAGTCTTGAAAGGTTAGGTTTTGTTACACACACGGTAGCATATACTACATACACACTCATTAAAAAAACACGATTTTCAGTTATAATTGTGAAGTTGTAAAATTATGTTTTGAAAACAGTGTGGCAAGTACATTGAAGATGTTCTCAAATAGATCTCTTTGAGTTTGGAAATGAAAAGGATGACCTATAAGGTGATAATTTTTTTTTTCTTTTGAGATTTATGTGCATTTTTTATTAGGATTTTATTTATGTATTTATTCTCTTCAAAACAGTGTCAACATTGCTACGCAAGAGGATTTCATTAAGATGCTTCTAGGTAACAGTCATGCTTCCTACAAGGGTGATGACGATAATCGTGCTTTTATTCCCCTTATATGCATTTTCAATGCAAGGCAAGGGTATGATACTCCAAGATTTTTTTTTTTTTTTTCGATAGTCTCTGAGAGTGTATGATGCACAAAGATAATAAGTTGATCAGGTTAGGTTTGTAGCCCACCCAGTATTTTAAAAACCGATAATTTATTCTAGAAGCTGTTGAATACAAAGTTTTAGATGGTTCAAGTGTTGATCATTAAAGTTAGTGCTAAAATTTGATGTCTATAACATAATTCAATAGTCTGATTCTTTTAACATCATACCGGGCAGAGAGAGAGAGAGAGAGAGAACTTCTTGCCATATTATCTAGTTCTAATATGGATCCACTCTAATGTTTGAAATGTAATGTGTTTGATCAATCTCCTAACAATTGTAGGTTAAAGGATTTAAATAAGAAACCAGAAAGGAATGTTTGGGTTTGGAATAAACAAGATGATGTAAACTAGTTTGGAGCTAATGACAAAATCCTCATCACTAATGGGTTGGAAGAGAACATGATTAAGAACAAGGAGATTGGGTTGATTTCTCCTCAAAATGGTGGTTTCATGTTATCAACCCTTATCTTGTTAAAAAGCATGATGAGGGTGATCGGAGTGAAGCCCGTAAACAAATAATTAAAGAAGCACTGAAAAAAAAAAAACAAGAAGAAGATGTGTGTATCAGTATATACACTAAAAGAAGAGGCATTGTGAGTGAAAAGGTGAACTTTCGAGGTATGGCACTGAGTTCCCTCTTTAAAAAAAAACTCGTTATTAATGAATTTCTTGGTTTGGAACATTGGGTATTTAAATAACTCCCTCAAAAGAGAAAGGTGTTAAGACAATGAATAATGCTAAAGATACAAACTATTTCACAAAATATTTTACAAACTGCTTATGTGGTGAGTGATTATTAGTAAATGGAAAAGTGATATTAATAGTGGGCCTAGATGAAAACCAATAAAGGTTGACACATCAACATTTTGTAAAAATATTATAAAATAGTTTGTACATGTAGTATTATTATAAAACAATGGTGAAAAACTGACAATACATTAAAATATCATTATATACGTACGTTTGGTGAAAATTTGAATCAAGTGTGTAATATAGTAAAGATAAGAGATGATTTTTCTTGAATTGAGTTATAAATGTAATTTTTCTAGTCTTGGCTTGAGTAAGCTCTAGATTACGTGGGATAGAGATGCAGTGAATGTGCAAATCCTTTCAACATTCTCCCAGGCCATTCATTGTAAACTTAGTTTCATAAAAACACATAATGGTGCATATCAGCATATGTTAATTGATCTATGTTTCGAATGACTGAATGGAAGGTAGGGATTTTGGAAGAAATTGGTAATTTATTTTCAAACATCCAAAGTCAGCCTTGGCTTATATAATAGGAGACTTTAGTGTGGTTAGAAATACTCATGAGAATACTAGAGGCTCTTTTTTTATCTCCATATGAGATGGACTTCTAGCTAGTTGCTTCTGTATAGGATTGCAATCTGTGTCATTATTTCCAAAAACCGGTGCACCACTGAAGTTCAAAGATGCCATCTCTAGATAAATTTGATGGAACTGGTTGTCCCATAGGGCATCTCAAGATGTATGTTTGGGCCTTTTAATCTTTGGAGACCGATGAGGAGTTACGAAGCCAAGATTCCAAATGTTTAAAAACATATTAACTAGAGCTGCACCCAGGTGATTCTTATCATTATAAGACTCGAGAACCCAAAATTTGGAAGACATCTATATAGTGAGTTCATTGAACAGTATCACTTCAGTATTGAGGAAGACATTTGGATACCACTAAGTAAGAACTGAGGAAACCTTCTTTTTTTTTTCTTTTTTTTTTAAGTTGATCGAGAGGAAATTTGGTCCAAATGATAATAAGTCCCAATGAAAAGGAACAAATTCAGATGGTCGTAAAAAACTTGATGCCCATATACCATACGAACATGTTTGCTAATTACTTTTAAAATTTCAAAGCTTTGATAGCTATTAGTACCCAGCATTACAAGATTAAAAAAAAATGCTTATTACAACTAGAAAAGTCGTTGCAATAACTATAAAGTTGTTGTAATAAGGTATTTGCAACGACAAAAAAAGTTGTTGCGAGCCATTGTAATAAACTCCAAAGCAATAAGTTTATGCAACACAATATCTCATTTCAATAAATTTTATATATTGCAACAGACAGGTTGATGTAATAACTTCTTTATTACAACGAAAAACTTTGTGGCAATAGTTTATTACTTCAAAGGTTTTGTTGTAATATATGAAAAATGTAATAACTTATTACAACAAAGTTTTCTGTTGTAATAGCTTATTCAACAACCTTGTTGCAATAGGTAAAATAAAAATTATTATTACATTAATTTGTCTATTAACCTGTCTTGCAATATAAATATTATAAGACAATATAAACATCATATTTAAGAACTATAATAACCAATTAATGATACAAATAAAAAAAAATGCAAAAATAAAAGTAGCTCATCAAATTAATATGTCCAAAAACACAAATATATACATAACATGTTGAGTTTATGATCAAATACATAGTTTCAAAAGTAGATATACACAAATATATACACAACTTGTAAGAAAAGTTCCTTCCAGAAAGTGCTATCCATGCATGCTTCACAACCACTTCATGGGGCAAGGTGAGCAAAACTCATCCTGAGGTGCAGAAACTTAAGAATTATTCTTTTGATTCCATCTATCAATTTTCTAGCATTCACCAAATATTTTAGAATGCAATTTTATCAAATTAGTGTATCTATGTTTGCAATTTCCTTCTTTTAAACATCATAAGCTTCGTTTTCTTCAAATCAGAGAACAACAGAAAACTATACATATACAACCCTTCAAAAAGAACACAGTACCAAAACAATTGGAACTGAAGCTTATTGGGCAACCAAAAGGGCACCCCAAACCATCTGTCGATACCTCGCGGCGGTCGACCACCTTGAACGGCAATGCGTGCTCAGGTGCTGTGAGAAGGTAAAATAAACCTTTGGTGTGTAACTAGCTAGTTGAGTCATTTTTAATTGATTATTACTAAAGGTAGTGAAATCACCACCAATCATTGGGTTTTTCTAAGTGTGATTAGTCACCTGACTCTATTTAATTTTATTACCAATCCTAGGCTAAGAAAAATGTCATTTTTCCTAATCTAAATGGATGGTAAAAATCTTGATTCTTGAGTTCAGAAGCCTGGTAACGTGTGGGAAAAGCGTTAGGTACCCTACAACGTCTGTTGTGAGATAGTCCTTTGTTTTGGTAAATTCATAATTTTTGGTCATTAGCAAATAAAAACAAGCTATTGGCATTAGCTTTCAAAGCTTTAAATAAATTGGGCTTTGAGGTTTGATTTGGGAAAGGTGTGGCCTTTGTCGATGCTTTGCTAACACATTTGAAATTGTTACCAAATTTTCATAACGAAAATTCGGCAGCATTTCGCCTTATTTTCATAGCGAAAATCCAACAACATTTCAAGTTAGGTGCATCGTAGCACACAAAACACTATCCTCACTAAGCTTTCGCGATGAGAATATGGCAAGAATGATGCCACATTTTTATGGCGAAAATCTAGCAGAGTTTCGCGTTTGGTGCGCTACAGCACATTGGCAGGGTTTCATTCCTGTGTATACGGCATGCATCAATATGCTTGGACTAAGGCAAGCCGAGGCTCACCGAAGTACTAAACACATGATGCGTGTCAAATACACAGCGAAACCAATGTCACTAGCTAACATGGATAGGGGCAATCACACATGTGGTAGGTCAAACACCTAATGAAGCATGAATATGCGTCTACAGCAGAACCTTGAATGCATTCCCACACTCCAAGGTTAAGAGCATCCATGATTAAGAAGGGGTTGTCTTCCTAACCATGTATGTCCATCACCGAAGTGCATAACTACCTTTTTAACAACATACATAGCATGCACAATGCATATACATATAAAGCAGAAAAGAAAAGCAGACATATCCACACTTAGAGGGTGTGGCCCAAAGCAAGGTACAGAAAAGGAACCCTAGTCTAGGAAAGCTATAGACATGGTTCTAAAGGAAATATTGGGAAAGAAAGGACCTCGCGGAGGGGATAAACCCCTAATCTACTAATTTATACCCCTTTTGCTTGCATCTTGGAAGCTCCGCACATGCTTTGTCAGTACATGCAAAAACAAGAAAAGAAACCAACAGGCAAGCAAAGGAAGAAAAGAATGAAGTAGAAAATAAGCAAAGAAAGAAAGCATGTGAACAAGCAAGCAAACAAAGAGAATAAATGTCCTTAGGGGACAAATGTAGGTTTGGATGTCCGTGGATTCATTAGATTGAATTACGAATGACCCACGTGCCAACAAGCATGGCTCCAAGAAAGGGACTCAGGATCCAATGTTTAAAAATAGGTATGAACCCGCAAGGAATCAATATGTGGAGCAATGCTTAAAGACATGAACAAGCAAACAAAGACACATGCACGAGCAAAATAAACAAGTATGTATGCAAGGGATGCAACCAATCACATGAGAAACGTACATGATGGCATAAAGCAAGCAAGCAAGGCAAGCAACACAAAAGGAGGCAAAACATGTTATCACACTCAAGGATAAAAGCTAAGCGTGAGAGAGAGAGAGAGAGAGAGAGCAAGGATACAAGCATGCCAACAACAAGATAAGAACTCATACAAGCGGTTACATCCAAACAACCAACAAAAGGGAAAGATGCAACCAAACAAGACAAGAAAAGCACAAAAGGTGCAAACAAACACATACTAAAGAGAAGCATAAAGCATGTGAAGCATGGTAAAGATGGAAGAAGCTAGATCTAAACATGCAAGCATGGATCTAAGCATGGAGCATCCAAACATGGCTACACAAGAGATGAATCTAAGAGTAAAAGCAAGGAAAGGCATGTGAAAAACCAAACAAGCAAGTAAGGCTCTAATCCAAACCCTTTATTTAACTTGGGTGTTTGGATGCAGGCCTAGACCAATAGATCTAGATCTACACCCTACCCAAAAGCAAAACACACAAGAAGAAAGCATAAATAATTTATTGAAGCTATAAAGCACTCAAGCATATCACCCAAACATAGTATTTAAGCATATAAACATGGCAAAGATAGTACAAACAAGAAATTTAGGCATATCCTAACCCAAGAAGGCTAGGCCAACATCATCAAAGCAATAAAAACATGCTAGAGAGAAAGAAAAGGCAATAAAACATGCTAGGAAATAAAAGGAAAGCAATAAAAAGCTAGAAATTAAATTGGTGTAGATTGTAGCCAAAAAGAAACACCCTCAAAACCAAGGTAAAAGGACCAAGGAGGAGGAGATGGAAGCAAGAACACTACTTCCTCCGGTATAACCCAATCCGGACTTATCTGAGAAATGTTTTTGAGACGAGATAACATCTTCCAGCTTTCTGGAGGAGACCCTTTCTATCTTGGCTTGCGCTTGCACCACCTCTTGCTCAAGTAATCTTACTTTGGTATAAGCTTCCGATAACTCTCCATTTAGTGTCTCAATCTCACATTTAGCCTCTTTATATCTAGCCAGTAGACTTTTGTAGTCCTCTTCAGCCCTTTTCATCTTCTTCACAGCCGCCTTTACAACCCTTGCATACTCACCTGATTTCTCAAGGAGTAAAGCGTAATTCTCTTGAAGACTCAATGTACCTTCATCCTCTTCAGCTTCCGATTCTTCAACAACTCCAATAGACTCCACATCAGAATGCTCACCAAGCTCCTTCACAAGTGTATCCAAGTCATCTGAGGATTCCACATGAGCAATGGTCATGAATGCGGAGAAATTTCCTTCTCCATCACAGCTCTCGTCAGAATCAGAATTTGATGAGTCCGAATCACTTAAAGTAGTGGCATAGGCCTTTCCCTTCGACTTCAAGTAATTTGGACATTCCTTTTTAAAGTGCCCATGCCCATTACATTCAAAACATGTAATTCCTTGTGAGGATTGGGAATCTTTACCATCTTTTCTTCGGAACTCTTTCTTCTCTTTTCCGGCACTCTGGAATTTTCCTTTGTCACCAAATTTTCCACTATTCTTGAGCTTTAGGAATTTCCGGAAGTTCTTCACAAGATACGCCACATCTTTATCTACCGTATCCTCTTCCGAAGAGTCATGTGACACTATCCTCTCATCAATTGTCTTAAGAGCAAGGGATTTGCTCTTCTTCGCTGAAGGAAGGGACAACTCATATGTCTGTAGAGAACCAACCAGCTCTTGAACCTTGATTTCGTCAAGATCTTTGCTCTCTTCAATGGCTGTAACTTTGGGCCGGAAACTTTCTGGTAGTGACCGGAGGATCTTCCTTACAATCTTCAAGTCCTCCGTCTTTTCCCCCAAGTTAAATTTACCAACAACCACTTCGTTCAATTTGCTGTAAAACGAATCAAACGACTCTTCCTCGCTCATCTTTAACTCCTCAAAGTGAGTGGTCAACATTTGAAGTTTTGTGTCCTTCACTTTCTTGGTTCCTTCATAAGTCGTCTCCAGAATCTCCCATGCTTCCTTAGCAACGGTAATATGTGAAATCCTGTGAAATTCTTCTGGAGAGATACCACAGAAAATGGCGTTCAATGCTTTACTGTTTGCATTAGCTGCCGCAAGAGCTGCCTTGTCCCAAGTGGATTTGGCATCCTCCGGCTTTGTCCAACCTATATCAACTGTATCCCACACAGCCTCATCCATAGAACACAAAAACGCCCTCATTCGGACTTTCCAAAATGCATAATTATTACCATCAAAAAATGGTGGAACAGTGAGAGATTGAGACCTATCCATCTCAACAAGGGGTCAAGGATCACACTCAGGTATTAAAACCACAACAAGTGTACCCGCTCTGATACCAATTGAAAGTTCAAAATGGGTATGAAACACCCTTGAACGTTTAGACCCCAAAATACAAAATTACCAATTCAAGCTTTATATCAAACAATTAATGTGCGGAACATGATAACAAGCTTATAACAGAATTGATAAACAATCTAAGCCAAATATAAACACATCCACAGCAGTAAATATAAGGCAAAGATAAAGGGAAGGAAGATGCAAACACACGGACAACACACGATGTGTTATCGAAGAGGAAACCAAAGTCCTCGGCGTAAAACCTCTCCGCCGCCCTCCAAGCGGTGATAAAATCCACTAAAGAATATAGTTGGGATACATGAACAGCAGAAGACCCTCCAAGCCTAATCTACCCAAGTACCTAAGCCCTCCAAGCTTCTTGCTCCAACGAGGTTACGCCGAACCTATTTCTTCTTTAGCTTCCCGGATTCCGCTACTTGACCATAGCATCAACCAATGTATATTGGTTCCTTCCAAACTGCTTCCCTCAGCACCAAATAAACCTTCTCACAGACGTGGGTGTGGTGAGATAAGGATTTGGTAAAAGACCTCTCAAGGGTATGACAATGGAGAGGAAGAGAGTAGAGGAATTTGTAGAGTTTCTTAGATGAAGATTGGGGATGAGGCAATCTTGTTTTGCTCTAGGGTTTTCTCTCACAAAATTCTCTCTGAAAGCTCTCTCAATATGATGGGTATAAGGGTGTATATATAGTAGGGTGAGAAGGGAATGTAAAACGTCAGTTTTTGCCAAACAGGGCAATTTGGCGACTTGGTCTCGCGGCTTGTCCAAGTCGCGAGTTCAAGTCGCGACGTAACGGCCTGGCCAGCCTGGGACTTTTGTCCTGTAGCGTGACAGCTAGCGCGACCCTTCAGCTTTCTAGTGTGCCTCTTACGTGCCAGCTTTTGGCGGCTTGCCAGTCGCGATCCACCCGCGAGCCCTAGCCGCGAACCTCTGTTTTTCTTGCACACTCTTAAGCTTTTCTTCACATCTTCTCACACACTACCCTTACAATTTTTCCACCTAAATACAGGGTTACTAAGTGCTAAATTACAAGCAAATTGGTCACAGAATAAAGCCAATTAGATGATTGATTAAATTCAACCTTACAGTTGGGAACGTCCAAAGACCTCTAAAAAACCCCCCCAAAAACCCTAATTTTAACTTATAAATACTCATATTATGTCTCTAATCAAAACCTTAGCTAGAGAGAGTTATTTTTTGGCCTTCATCTTCTCTAAAACTCTATTTTCTCTTTTCAAAAACCCTAAGGCAGCAGCTAGCACGTTTTTGAAAAAGATTCAAAACTTTTTTCTAGCACAAAACAAAGGCAAAAACTTGTTCTTAATTGGATTTCTCAAAACCTTTTCAAAACATTTTGTTCTTGAGTTGTGATTGCTAACTATTGTTGTGCTCTTTAATTATCTTTGTCCTCTTAATCTAATCTTTGTGTTGTAGGCACTGAGGAGTCAGTTAAACAAACTCCAAACTCGTAATCTTAAGCAAGGTGAGTGTTCTTTCCATGAACTCTTTCTTTGTTTAATAGGATTCACATGAGTTTCTTAATGTAGTTTCTCTAATTGTTTATTTGATTTGTTTGTTGATTTTAATTCTTTAAATATGTGTTAATATGATTTTAGGTTGTTTATAATCTGTTTAGTTTGTTCTTGTTTTATTATTTTAGTTTTATGTAAAGTTTAACATGTTTATTTATTTAATGTAGTTTACTACTTATTGATTTGTTTCTTGATTATTTGTTTATGTTGATGCTTTGTTTTGTTTTCTTTATGTTAGTTTAGTGTTTAGGGTTCTAACATGTTTGTTTGATTTCTGTTTTAATATCTTTGAATGATAAAATCAATAAAAATTTGATTTTTTCAGTTTTGTGTTAAAGGATGCATACACATCATCAAATATGAGTGCGCATGGTTTCAACCATGCGTATGCATAGTTGAGTATGCGTACGCACCCTGAACCCAGATTATGGCAAAATCTTGTTATTATTATTTTTATCATTTTTCACATGTTCTTTGATTCTGTTTGACTCTTTTTGGGTTAATTAATTGTGTTTAATTATTTTTCATGTTTGGTTTATTTAGTATTTTTTCTTTATGTGTTTTATTTAGTTGTTATCTTTTCCTTTTTTAATAATATGTTTGATTGTGTATTATTTGTTTCCTATAATATTGTGATATGTTTTTAACTTGTTGTATGTGTTATTTTATTTAAGTGCATGATGTATATTTAGGTTAAGGATTAAGGTTCTTTTAATAACTTCTTTATCTAAATATGGCCTAGCAACATATAATGGAGGCCGGCTCACAAGCTAGGCGGTCTTGGGTGCCTAATACCTTCCTAAACTGTACCCAAACTCTGGACCCATAATTTGGTATGCAGACCTATGTATGTAAGTGATTGGCCGAAAAGGCCCAATATGGTTCCTAGAACTAATCTAGGTGGCAACTCCATTTTTCACCCTTCGCCACGGTCCACTCCAAAGGCCGAGGCACACTCCCTTGCGCCCACATGCCTTAACTCTGATTTTGACCCGTGAGTAGTTGTTTGAAAGGGGATTCAATATTCTTTGCAACGATGTTGGTTTCACTCCGATCAGACGGTCAAATCAAAAGTCAACTCTCTATTGCCATTGGGAGTCAACTTTTGGTCAAATTTGGTCAAAGTTGATAAAAATCTCTGATAGCCTTAGGTTTGATTTAAAAACATGGAAAATGTTATTTTGGTATGGTTTTAACCAATTTTGACATTCGGTCGACCCTGGGTTAACCATGGGCATTTTGACTTGAAGTGGCACTTTAAGTGCTTCGATGTCCAAACGGGTTGAACCATGGTGATCTAGATGTTCCCGTAGTCCTCTAGTGAGAAAATGATTTTTTTTTTTTTTGGAACTTTCAGGGCCCAACACGCAAATCGAGGGTGTAGACACTCAATTTTGCACCCATGATTTAATCAAGGAGAATGACTTGAATGACCATCCATGTACTTCAAAAATCATGCTTACATTACATGCATCAATTCGTCCTTGCATTACATACATCAACTTGTCTTTGCATTACATGCATTAATTCATTCATTGCATATCATAAAAGTGATCTTGAGATTTTAACGGTCGCAACGGTGTTTCCAGTTTCCAAATCGGACCATCGGATCGAAAGATATCGCATGATCGAGTTTGCACGGTCGGCATGCATTGTGTCTAGGTAAGGTCGATCACACATGATTAGTTTAAATTAATTCTGATTGGTTAAACCATTAAAATTAATAAAATAATTATGTGATTAGTTGATAATTAGTGTTTAAAATAGGATTGCATGCATAGGAATAAAAATGATGATTGGATAACAATAAAATTGTGGATAATCTGAACTTTATCAAGATTTATTTTAGGGTATTTATCTACAAGATAATTGTTCTTAAATAGCCTGAATTATCCAAAAAAGAGATGAAAAATCATAGACGGAGGATGAAAACACATCTAGGTACAAGGAATGGCCAAAAAGCCCTAAGAGAGGAGTCCAAACGGCACCCGAACACGAGAGAGTGTTCGGAGCCACAAGGCCAATTCGGCACTTTTGGAGTGCCAAACGGCACTTTTGGAGTGCCAAACGGCACTCTAAAAGGGCCGACTTTCCATGATGTGGGCTTTGGCCCAACGGCCTTCGGGTGACAATAAGACACACCCTTTTCAACCTTTTCGCAAAAGGATGCATCCGGATTTAAACCCATATCGTCCGTGCCTATTTTTTAGAGTCTTCTAGCCTCTATAAATAGAGATTGAACCTCATAATTCAGCACCTTTTTTTTTTACGCTCTGAGTGGCATACGTTTTAGGCTCTCAAATTGCTCATATTTTCTGATCCTCTCTCTGAGTGTTGCTGCTTAAATTAGAGTTTTTAGGTTTCAAAGATAACTGAATAAGTTTCTTTGAACCCTAAAATATCCTCTCAAGAACAAAGTGTGCTCATGCAAGAGGTTGTTTTCTAACCCTTTTGTTTTTATGCTTTTCTTTATCATGCTGATGCATGTTTAATTGTTTTAGATATTCATATTTTACCTTGTTAATTTAGTTCATGAAAATATGTTCTTGATTCCTTCATTGTTGATATAATCTATTTCTTATTTTTAAAGATCTGCATGTAGTCAACTCTTTTTTTTTTTTCAAAATAAAATAGATCTGCATCTCTCTTAGATGCAGATCTGAATTTTTCTCAATTAAAAACTTATTTGTATCTTTCTTAGATACAAATATGATTTTTCTTTAATACATGCAGATTTGAAATAAAGAAAAAGATTAAACATGATTGTGTTTGTGTTTGTTTTCTTTAATTCATGTTGCTTAAATTTAGATTATGAGTGAAACTCTCTTCTTAAAAAATCTTTTCATTCTTTTTTTAACATATACAAACCAGATCTGATTTTTCTATTATCAAAAAAAACATTTTTTTATTATCTCAAAACAGATTTGATCGTTTATAAATCCAAAAACCATTTTTTTAGTTCTTAAAAAACATATCTGATACTCTTTTCAAGCCAAAAGACTTTATTTTATGTAATAAAAACATATCTGAATTTTTATCTCCCAAAGCCACTTTTTTCTACATACTACAAAACAGATCTGGTATTTTGACAAATCAAAATCAATTTTTTTTACCAATCAAAACAGATCTGAATTTTTTTAAAACAAAAGAAGAGACTTCATTCATAAATAAATTTGTGTGATTTAATTTTTCACATGTTCAACATATCATTCATGACATGCATGAGATGGTACATTGGTCACAAGAGTCTAGAAGACCATACTTTGTCTGGGCAGAATGGGTGCCTAACACCTTCCCATTCCGTAACCTAGCCTCCAAATTTAGGTCTTTGGCTAAGTAGATCTAGCCTTGTCTTTACTTTTTATTTTGGGTAGAATGTAACTAGGACAATAAGCCATGTATTTTTGGTATACTGTAACTAGGACCCAAAGCTATGTAATTTTCAATTTTTCAAATATGTAATTTTTTAATTCAATCAATGAATGGAACAATTCAATCATGTATTTATTTTTTCTTATTTTTTGTATAAAAAAAATAAATAAGTGGCGACTCCACACCACTTACCCAAAAAGAGAGATGCCTTAAAAGGTACCCGAATCTCTTTTTTTGAGAGACGCTTTTTGTCGAGGTCTCTCACACCTCGAATGCAATGGGAGGTGTTGGATAAAGAACGTGATTCCACATTTTGTTGCCTTAAATTTTATGAGGAAATTGCACTGCTCATAGGTCAAGACAGGTCTTAGACTAATAAGGATGGAGCTAACAAAGGAGACCTGGTTGTCTCTAGAAAAATCTCTTGTGACCGATTGAGCTTCCTAGATGGTTGCCACTAATATATGGTCTTTTTTCAATTTCGGGACATTTTCCTTCCAAACTGGTGTACTTGCACTGAGTGAACCTCCTTGGTCTGTCTCTCTCTTTTTTTTTGTTATTTTCCTACAAATATATTATTAGCCATAAATATAGGAAACAATACTTGAGTTTTTTTTTTGTGGCATTTATAGTTTTGATGTTTTATCATTTTTTTTGTTTATGCTGTGATGATGTTGGAAAATATTTTTTTGTTCACATGAGTAGATAGACATTTAGATATATATACTTGCACGCTTTCACATGTGTATACTTGCATGCACATAAATGTACATTTATATATACATGTGTGAAAATACGTATGTATAGCTATATCTACATAGACCCATGCATGTGGAGAAATTTTAGGTTTAGGAAATGCAAACGATGCCATGGGTGAGTGCAAAATGCTATGAAAGCATTAATAAAAAAAAACTATGCAGGAAAGCCATGTGAACATAAATAAACTATGCATGCTAAAGCAGAGAGTTGGGAAACTTAAAACATGATGACAGTGAATTTTTGGAAAAAGAAAATTTTGGAAATGAGGGGGGTTTAAAAGCAGTAAATCATTTGAAATTAGGGATAGGGCTAAACAATCGCCGTCAAATTGAATCTTGGGTGACGGACTAAACAGTCACTGCCGAATTGAATCCTGAGAGACAGAAAGGATTCCTACACCATGGAAGTGAGGAGAGGTTGTACTGAGCATTCTGGGGTGCATTGCATACCATAAAAGATTCTTATGCCGTGGAAGCATGGAAATGTTCCTACACCGTGGAAGTGTGGAAATGTTGTACTGAGCATTCTAGGGTGCATCACGTACCATAAAAGGCTCCTATGTCGTGGAAACATGAAAAAGTTCCTACACCGTGGAAGTGTGGAAAAGTTCCTATACTGTGGAAGTGTGGAAAGGTTCCTACACCATGGAAGTGAGGAGAGTTTTTGCAAAAGATATGCTTGATATGTATTTGATCATGCATGCTGCACATTTATAGTGGTAAGATTTAACATCACCAATGATCATTTCCATAGATACAATATAAGCCCAAACCCTCACATCATTATCATCACCTTGGACTACCTCACTAAAAATCAAAATCTAATTGCAATAGAGAATAACATTACAAAAAAAAGGGTATTTGCAACATTTTGTTTGCAGCATTTGTAGAAAATGCTTCAATATATAGTAATATTGTAATGTTTTTAGAGAACATTACTAAAATAGATTTATTGTAGCAGTTACTATAGTGAACGTTACTAATTTATTTAAATTTTGAAATAGTCTTATGAACACTACTTAAAAAACGTTATTAGAAAGGTTATCTAATATTTAAATTTTAAAAAATAGATTTTTACTTTTGGAGGACTCCCGCCACTATCCCAACACTCTACCTCCAAAAAAAAAAAAAATGAACACGCTTGCACAATCCTTATCTCCAAAACCAAAAACACACACATGAAATCTCCATTTCCTATTTTCATCTTCCCCAATTTTCAACCCCAATCCCATCTATTGCCACCCACACCCACCTCTGACAACCACCACCATCACTAGATGTAGAACAGACCACCATGACCTTCCTAGGCCATCAAGAACACTTGAAATCATGCAAGGCAAAAAGGCACTAGCAAAAATCATTTGGGCGACAGAGTCGGAATTGTATGAAATTTGTAGGCTAAAGGGAAACGGTCTTTTGATCAATAGTCGTCGCTTTGCCATGAGGTGCGCCTTGATTTTGGCGAATTCCTTCGTTTAGGCCCAAAAAAATAGTGATTTTGCCATTTTTAGTCATTTTTGTTTCCTTAATAACTTTTTACTCAAAGGTTAGAATAAGGTCCCGCTTATTTTGGGACATCCCTTAAGGTCAGTTGTTTATGATTTTGCATTTAAATTAATTTTACCATTTTTGGTAAAATTTGGTATTTTACCACCTAATCTTGTGATTAGTGCGAATTAGGGTTTCAGATGGTTTCCTATTCGTCATAGGGTTTTACTTCTTCAGTATTTATATGTTTTGTAGCCTCCAAAGGCAAATCAAATTATTATTAATAAAATTCAAAGTTTTTCTCAAACTTTTCTCTCTGGTGGATTCCAAACCTATCACCTTGTGGATTCAAGGAACCCCTCATGGATTTGAGGTTTACTACCAAAAACTAACAATTTAATTTTTGTTCCATCAAAAAGAGTATCGTGTGTACTTTCTTCAAGCTTTCGTGATATCAATTGGTATCAGAGCCTTGACTTACCCTAGTTTGATGGCTAACCGACAAGACGGTAACCACCATAACAACGACGCCGACGAAGTTGACAACCCAGTCCTCACTAGGGCTAAGTTCTACGAGTTTCGTGATGAGACTCAAAAATTCCATGATAATAATCAACGATTTCTTAAAGAAACTTAGCAAGAACTGCATGGGATTCGTGAAGCACTTGATGCCCTTCTTGCCCAAAACCTTAATCATAACGATGAAGAGTGATGTGATAATTGAGCATGTGGCCCTCCCCATTGTGGTCCAAACCATCGGAATAGGCAACAAGCCTATAACAATGACAACAGTGAGGACAAAGAGTATGCAGAAGAAGTCCTTATAAATTTTTATGGTGTTGTAAGGGATAACGGTCAAAATTATTAGGAGCAAAGGGATTATCTTATGAAAATAGAATTACCATCCTTTAATGTTAATGTTTCCATTGAGGAGTATTTGGATTGGGTCAGTGAGATTGAGAAGTTCTTCAATTATATGCCCAAAAGATAAGCAGGTTTGTTTGGTGACATACAAGTTAAAGGGAGGAGTCTCTGCTTAGTGGGATCGTGTTCAATTAAACTGTTCCCGTGAGATAAAGCTTCAGATACATTCATGGAGGAGAGAGATTATTATTAATAAAAATTCAGACTTTTGTCTATTATTTTCTCTGGTAGATTCCAGACCTTTCACCTTGTGGATTCAAGGAACCCCTCGTGGATTCGAGGTTTACTACTAGAAACTATCAGTTTAGTTTTTGTTCCATCAAAGAGAGCATTGTGTGTGCTTTCTTTAGGCTTCCGCGACATCGGTTGGTATCACCCCACCTCTGTTGGTCACTCAGCGTACATTAGCTTCTCACCCACAGGTATGTTAACTTTTCTCTCTGATTTTGTTTCTTTTACCTTTCTGTCTCTTTCTTATTCTATGGCTCTTGTTGCTGAATTTTTGCTTTAAGTTTCTTCCCCTTGCCTCCTCAAATTTCTCTCTTGTTTGTTAATTTTTTAAGGTTGTTTGGGTATGTCACTGCTTTTTTTTTTTTATGTTGGGTATTTGAGTGCAAATTTGTAGCTGTTCAGGAGCTTTTTGAAGATTGGGTATTAGGTATTTGGGTATTAGTGCTTCTGAACTATGAGAAGGGTAATTTCAATCTCTCTGTTTCTTGCGTCACTTGCTCCTTCCTCAAGTTGCAGTTCTCCTTCTTGTAAGTTGTATATATAAAAATTCAAGGGAAGAATCTGAAAATATTTATTTAATTGTTTGTTGCAAGAAGTTTTTAGAGTTCTAAACCAAAGACTGGCTCTTCCAATTTTAAATGTTATTGGGAGGAGTAAGTGGAGTGTCAACTTATAACTCATTATTGTTTGTTACATGGTATCCTTAAATATTAGGAACCATAAGTGGATACGTATGTGATTGACCAATTATATTTATAATTAATCCTAAATACATGATTCTCTGTAGCCTAATATTTGAATACCTATGTCTTTTGTAGCTTGTCAATTTGGAAGTTTGGTTTCAGTGGCCAAAATAAATTGTTTGAAAATTGTTATTTGGAGATCTAGAGCTTGGTATTGTGGGTTTTGATGCAGTCAGTGAATGTGGTCAAGTAAGCAATAAGTTATAAATTGGTACTGCATCAATATTTGTGTAATTGGGTTCCTGGGAGTTTTTTTTTATTATTTATTTTTCCTTTCATTATTGGCAAACCATTGATTCTGGGATTAGAGACATTGGTGATATGATACATTGATTTTAGGATTAGAGAAGGTAATAATAAAGTCTTTCCCTTTTTCTTTTTTTTTTTATTCTTTATATATATTTTTTGGAGGTACTTGAAGCTAATTAGGATATTTAGAAAGATTCCTTATTCTTGTGTTCTAATCTTGGATCTTGTTTAGGTAATGAATTTTTTAATATTCAATTTGTAGTTTGAATTTGACATTCCACTTGTACCCAAAGATTGATTCTTGTGTTCTAAATTGGCATTGCAGGTGAAAACTAATTGGCATGCTTAAATATTACATTTTTCAGTCTATTAAGTGTTGTACTTTACTAAGGTTTGTCAACTAGTTCACCATTTTTATTTTATTTTTAGTCTTAAGCATATTAATATGATTACAGTTACTTTGTAATATATGGTATGATGTTGAAAATTGCTTGTGGTGGTTGTTTGAATTGGAGCAAGAGGGTGGCTAGCTTGCATGGGGTATAAGGGTGTTAACTTTAACATTGGGAGTATGTTTATTTTTGGTTCATATATGCATGTGAAGTAAAAGAAAGTGATAATGAAAATTGCAGTGTTAGTTTTAACTATATTTTATTTTTACAATGACATGATGTACATACAATTTAACTTATTGTAGTTTCTCAACAAAAATAAAATAAATAAATTAAAAATAACTTATTGTACATTCATATGGACAAGAGTTGGATGGATAAGAAAAGGTTCTCAAGAAAGTACCTACAAGGGTTTAAGGATTTTATCCAGTTTGGTAAACAAAATGGAATTAGGGTGGATACGAAAATTTCATGTCCATGTAAAAGGTTTTCAAATGTATATTATTTTGAACCATTAGTTGCGAAAGATCATTTAGTGACCAATGGAATTTGTATTGTTTATGATCCTTGGTTTTGTCATGAGGAGTCTACATCTGTTGCCACATCTAGTAGAGCTAGGAATAGTGAAGTAGAAGAAGATTTGAATGGTGAATGTGATAATATACGCGGGATGTTGCATGAAATGTTCCCTGGGCATAGTCAATTAATGGATGAATATGGTGGTGCAAATGCTCTGGAAAGACCAATTGTGGAAGGTTAAAATGCGTAACAATGTGGAGAAGAACCTAATAAAGATGCTAAAAATTTTTATAACTTACTTGAAGATCGATGCTGAGAAACTTTGTATGAAGGGTATTCAAGTACCGGATGGTTATGCCTCAAACATCTCGCGATGTATCCAACTTCAAGAATGCAAGATTATTGGTTTGAAGAGTCATGATACCCATGTACTAATGCAAAAATTTCTTCCAATAGCGATACAAGGATCTTTTCCAAAGAAGGTCACATCTACTTTGATTGATTTATCTTGCATTTTTAGGGAACCATTTACCAAAACTTTGCAAGTAAAAGAGCTTGAGCAACTTAAGTCTAGAATTGCAGTGACATTATGCAATTTAGAAAGTATCTTTCCTCCCTCATTCTTTACTATTATGGTCTATTTGGTGACTCATATGGTCACTGAAGCGAAGATAGATGGACCAATTCACTACCATTGGATGTACCCAATTGAAAGGTATGGAAACAATGGTTTAAGTATCAGTTTTTATCAACCATTGAGGATGATGTTGTTGATAAATCCTACTATTGGTTTGGAAATAGGTACCTTTTACAGCTAAAGTCATACAATCGCAATAAAGCTCATCCAAAGGGCTCCATTGCAAAAGGATACAAGGTGGAGAAGTGCTTTACATTTTATTCATAGTATTTAGGATCAATTGAAACATTATTCAATTGACCCTTAAGAAACGTTGAAGATGCTAGGGGTGCAACAATAAATATCAAGCTTGATAATACATCCCGGATACAAGCTCATCACTATGTGCTATTTCAATGCGATGAAATCATGTCATTTCGTTTGTAATTATGATTATGTACATTATGTAAATTACTCAATTTATGTACATTATGTATATCCATAAATTATTAAACAAAGTTTTTGTCTATATATACAAAGAATCAATAAGAAGAGAAAAACATCTAAGTCATATAAATGAAACAACTATAGAGAAGATTCATATGGAAAAGTTCGTTGATTGGTTTCTAGACTATGTAAGTGCTCAATTAATTATTATATTAGTAGAAAGAAAATTTGGAGTATTAAGGTCAAACACTAACATTGTTTCACTCTATTGAAAAACATAGTTCACGAAAATGGATCATGCCACATTAGAACAACTTCCTGAAAATGTTCACGGGCTTGCACAAGGTCCAAACCCCGTTGCCAAAAGGTTCAAACGTCATATTGTTAATGGTTACAAATTTTGCACAAAAAATAATGAAGAGTACAAGAAAACCAAAAATAGTGGAGTTTGTATGACTGTTGAAGGGGGAACTGACTATTATGGGGTTTTGACTGATATTATCGAAATTAACTATTTCGATCGTATGAAATATGTACTATTCAATTTCAAATGTGATTGGGTTGATATCAATTTGGGTTTGTCTTATTGAATTTTAAAAGTTTGAGTCATACTGGAGATTGATCAATCGATGAACCCTTCATATTAGCATCCCAAGCTTTACAAGTGTACTATGTGGTTGATGAAAGGCATCTTGATTGGGTGGTTGCTGTTAAAACAAAACCGAGAGACGTGTTTGATGATAGTAATGGTGAAACAAGTGAGGATGATGTTGACACATACTGTGAAAATGAGCCATTTAATGTTCTAGTTGAGGACACACTTCAAGAAGTAGCTGAAAATCTCTCTTGGATTAGACACAATGGGGACGATATATGCTATTTTGAGTCTGATGAGGATGTTTAGTTGTTGAACTAATATGCAATTTTATAAATTTGTAAAGTAGTGGTTTCCCATACATTTTCTACTTAGCTTGTAAACTCTAATTTTTTATTACTACTATCTTTGTACTACATTAATTTCTTATTAAGTGATGCTACTATTTTATACACATTGGTATTGCTTTTACATTGTTAAAATCTTACATGACAACAGAGTAGATATGACTAAGAAGAAAAGATACAATATTGAAGTTGTTGGGGCTACATTTGGTTAGGGCATACCTTGTCAAGTTACATCTAGCTAGTTAGGGTATATCTAATCAAAATACATTGCCCCTACAAGAAGGCTTGCAACAACTTGATGATATCATAGGCAAGGTTTTGAAACCCGGACCGTTCATTAAACCGTAAAATGGAGAGGTTCAAGATTTTTAAGGTCGAACCGAGGTTGAACCGGGGTCGAACCGTGATAACGTCATAATTAATTTAATAATTATTTAAATATAAATAAATATATTAAATTTGTAAATATTAGCAAAATTTACTAAAAATATCTTAAAAATTGAAACAAAATACATAAAATAGTACATTATAAGGTTAATAAAAAATAGTACAACATAAATAAGCATAAAAAGATATTTTTATAATAATCCTTTAACAGAAATCATTTCAATTAACTAAAAATGACTTTTAAAATAAATTCATAAATTGCATAGGTATTATTCTTAAATAAAAAGTTAATTTAGTAATATTTAATATGTTGAGAAAGATGACATAGAAGTTTAGAAACTATAAATCATGTAAATTTATTATAAATTTAATAATATTGCATATTACCTCCCAAGAAGAGCACTTGGTCTGTTGGTCATGGCTTCAGTCTTGCTTACAAGGCAAGGAAGTCAATATCGTTCTGGATGGTGTTTCGTTTTGGTCATGAAAATAAAATATTTCAGTACCGGTTAATACCGGTGTACCGTTTCGGAATTACCGCTAATTTGATATATTTATATATGTTAAGTTAAATCCCTATAATTTGTAAAAGAAATTTAAACTTAGAAATAAAAAATTCACTTAATATATTAAGCTTTAGTTAAAGTGTGAGCTAATTAGTAGTATTAGGCCATTGATGTATTTACTATTTAGTTGATAATAATAATAATAATAAAATTAATGTCTTTTTCTACCTGCCGTTGGAAACTTCTAAGGCTTTAAAAAGATTTTAATTAAAAAAAATAAAATTTTTTACAACTTTGAATTATCAAGTTCACGTGGGTTAGTGTCCTATCAAAGGCACACTGCCCAAACTTCAAGTTTCTCTTTAAGAGACAGTATATGATGTTTCAGGAACTCCACATCAGCACCTAGTTGGTATTTCTAAATCCAATAAAAATGTGACATCTGTCTAAAAGAAACAGATCAACATACCACACCTTATACACCTGAAAAGACAAATATACCCCTGAAAATTTTCAAACCCCCGCCTTTAACACCCTTTTCCCCTTCTTCAGCAAAATCAAAACTCTCTCTCCATTTCTACTTTCTCTCACCGCACCACCATCTTCACTCTCTCTTTCTCTCAACTCCAAAGCTCCACAGCCACTGCCTAGCATCACCGCCGGAAAAAATTTCAAAGACTTGCCCTCTCTTGCTTTTCCCCTTTTCGCAAAATCAAAAAAAAATCATCTCTTTCTCTCTCCATTTCTCTCGGCACCACCAGAGCACACTAGCACCTCCATGACTCCATCTTCTCTCTCTCAACTCCAAACCTTGACAGCCGCTACCTAGCATCGTCGCTGGAGACCGACCTTTGTCTCGTCAAAAAAAGCCTAAAACTGTCTCTCTTTCTCGTTGTTTCCAACCATCGACGCCGGAAGTTTTCTCGCTGCTTCTAACACCTGAATTTGCAAAGAGAACCAGTACAATCAAGTTCTTCTTTGAGAACCCAGTTCACTTCTCAAGGACAAGGGTCAAAAGCACGATTCCCATCCGAGCTCTCGACCCTCAAAGAGATGAAGAAACAGAGAAACCAAACATCATTGACAAAACCGGTGCTTTCACATCCCAGGTCACTCTCTTTCTCTTGTATAATTTTCTCATACATGTCAAATTTACAATTTTTCTTTTGTGGGTAACTTTATATTTTGCCAAAATGTCTTTTTTTGCATAGTCCTTAATTTTACTAATTTTTTTTGTGAATTTTAAGAATAATTCTTGCATAATATTATGCTACTTATAATGGGTTTGTGACATATTTCTACAAATTTGAGGTTAATTAGAATAATGTGTTAAGGTCACCATGTTTGTTCGGGTACATTGTAGCTAATGATTTGGATATCAAGAAATGCTTGTATTCCATAGTCAGTTCTACAATTTTTGTTAGCAAATTCCTGAATTAGAGAAGATATGAACTTTAGGTACATCTTGTAAGAGATGCATGTCTTTTGAGTTTGAGTCCAGTTAAAGAGCATGTGTAGATATAAAATGTGGCCCAACTTGTGATACATTTAGCTTTTATTTGGATATCTATCTTGCTTTTGTTAAGATTATTGATGAGAATTAGCTATAACCTGTTCTACATTGTCCAAATTTTTTTTTAAAACTATCGTTATCTATGTTTATTGCTTCCTCACTTGGATGATAGGATAAGTGCTAATCTGATGGAATTGTTGAATACAGTAGTAAGTACCTTTTTCCCCCAATCAGGTTCAACTTCACCGATCATGTCCCTTGTCTTAACCAGTGTTGATAAATTTTCTTCATCATCCACAATCCACATGAATGAGTTATGCCTTAAAGTTGTAACTTATTTGGTGAGGCTGCTTTGAAATTAGGGAAAAGTGCATTCCAAAAGGTGGGTGAAAGAAAGCAGTATCTCTTATTGGAGAATGGGGTAGCTATATATGGTTTGCTTATAGAATCACAATGTTTCATATATCATCCAAAAGCCTAAATGCATAACTTTCCTTGATCAAGTCTCTTTCACAAACTAATAACACCTCAAGTCTTTCATTGGTTAGCTATAACAAGAGGATTGGAATTTTAAGTTCAGATGGAGGTGCTAGGAAAACCAAAAATTTGTTTGCGAGCATGCTTTTGCGATTCATCCATGTTTAAGAATGCAACAGAAGAAAGATAATTATGTTTTGATCCTGTGTGACCTTTTGCAAACTATGGTGGTAGCTGCTAATTATACTCTTAAAAAATTTAATATTGATTAGGAAAACTGAAACAGTTTCAGAAACATAGCCACATAAAGGAGGGTATACATGATTAAGGTAGTTACAACAAGCCAAGGATCCCAAACCAACAAAACAAGTAAATTCGAATATGTAGTCTTTGGATGTTTTTACACCATATAACCTTGTGGGTAGCTAAAGTTTCACTCATATGCATGACCAACTTCTATATCTATTTGAAAGGAAGATCCAATGTAGGACAAAGAGTGAGGCAGTAAGCACAAAGAGTGACCTGACCATACTTCAATTTTTTTTTTACTTTTAATTCCTTACCAAATTTGCTAAATAATTATACTTTCTTATTTATTATTTTGCTATTTTTCTGGTTCTTAGCACATTACCTGCTTTGTTTTTTTCTTTGTACTTTTTCATCATAATTGCAGTGGAGTTTTATTTACCTATCCAAAAAAAATAATAATAATAATAATAATAATAATCTGGTATTGTTGTTGGCTATACTAATTATTAAATTTTTGTTTCTTGTTGGATTATTGTAGGGGGTTGTCAACTATGTAAGATTTTTCATTAAAGCGATGAAGATGTCAAATATGAAGCAGTGGGATAAATTGAAGCTCTGAAGTATCAATCAATGATGGATAAATACAAAATAATTGTGAAGCAGCTAAAGTAGGCATCAATAGGATCTTGGCTATTTTTTGTAGTTTGTTTTGGCGTGTTTATGTATGCTGGCAAAACAAAAGCAGCCTAATGTTGTCACCTTGATGTAACTTTTTGAATATTGATGCCAATAATAGTGATGTATCATAAAATTTATCTTTATGTTAGCTTTTGGTTCAATGAAAATTTATCTTTATGTTAGCTTTTGGTTCAATGAAAATTTACCCTTCTGTTAACTTTGATAATCATTGGGTACCAAAGACAAACAACACCATTGATTAAGGCAGTTGCATTTTATATAATCTAAATTATAGGTATTACAGCAAACAACAACACATTATATATAATCTAAATTTCAGAATTGTGTCCAGGGAAAAAATCTTGCTCAAGCTTTGATAGAATAAGTATTTCAATTTACAATAACATATTTTCAAGTTTGACAAAATAGGTACTCCCATAAGAGTTTCCATGCTATTGATGTAGCAACGTAGTCATGTTATTCATGTATATCACGCAAATATGCAATCTATAAAAATGCGGCTTTATTCAGGATAAATAGGTGAGATTATCACCTAAAGCTGCAGAATTATATTAAGGACCAACAAAAAAAAATTCCAGAATTATTTGCAGGTACATACTCTATATCACCACCAAATGTACGTGGATTACATAAAACAGATTATTGTTAATGCCTAGTTATATGTTCTCAAATCCTCCAAGGTTTGTTCTTCTTCTTGGCCTGCATCCTTTGAATTTGAATCTTCAGCACTTGCAGCAGCTATTGAATCTCCAGCACTTGTAGCAGCAACCCTTGCTTCTCCAGCCCTTGTAGTAGTTTCAGTTACAAAAACAACACTTGTAGTAGCAATGGTGTCAACAACCTTCACACACAAAATGAACTTGCCATGCTTCTAAAAGTCTTCTTGTAAACACACCCCTGGAAAAATAAAAATAAAAACAAATCCCCTTCTCTCCGCTTGCAAAAAAATCTAAATAAAAAATAAATAAATAAAAAGGAGTCAGCACCTGCCGTTCACTACATTATCAAAATAACAAAAAAATAAAAAATATGTCTAGCACCAAAATATTGCCTTAACTGGAACAATATAGCACCTGCACCCACTGGTCCTCAACCATAAACACATACACACTCAAGTGGGCTTTATACCAATTATCAAAATATCCTAATTTTCCATAATAACTCAACCAAAGACTTAAACTAAGAAAATGACAAAAAGATAGATTGAATACTCCATAGGAGACTCTTAGGAAGAAACTATTTATTAAAATCAATTCCTGCAGCAAAAACAACGGAACAAAAGCATCACATCCATCCCTGCACCATGAAAAAAAAATATTACAAGGAATGAAACAAATTGTGAAAATTCCAACTATAAAAAAGCAAATAATGCAGGACACTGCACCAGTTGGGTGAGCTTATTACTAAGGTCAGATTAGGTATATTTCCTAGCTAGTAGTGATTGAATTAATTGGTATAACAGTTTGCATGCAACATGAACACCAAAATCTTGTTGATAATAATTTCTAATATAAGAATTATGAATTCTTGAAGCACAGATTTGTATTGTTAGTGAAATGTGAGTGTGTGTGTGGATAGATAGATAGTGAAATGTACATACAACATTGGTATGGATAGATACTAATCACAAATGGTTTTCACTAATCCAGAAACAACTTAAACTTAGCTAATCCGGAATTGCAAGTCTCCCAGACTTTGGCTATTCTAGTTCCTATGTTTATAAATCCCATATAAATACATAATCTAATCAATTCTTTGGGTTTTTTTCATAAGTGCTTCAACTTGAAATACTACTAGTAATTGCGTTGTAATATATAAATGCATCATCTCACTGAAGCATTTTATCGAATAGTACAAGTTTCCTTTCTACATATGAATGTATATGTCAATTTATAAAAATAAAAAATAATACAAAACAAAACACATGTAAATAGAAAATTTCAAAAAATAAATTCAAAAAGAGAGAAGAAAACCTTCTTGCAAATTCAGGTGTTAGAAGCGGCAAGAAAACTTCTGGCATCGGTGGTTGTAAACAACGAGAAAGAGAGACAGACGAGACAAAGGTCGATCTCCAGCGACAATGCTAGGCAGCGGCTGTCAAGGTTTGGAGTTGAGAGAGAGAAGATGGAGTCATGGAGGTGCTGATGTGCTCTGGTGGTGCCGAGAGAAACGGAGAGAGAAAGAGATGAAAATTTTTTGATTTTGCAAAAAGGGGAAAAGCAAGAGAAGGCGAGTCTTTGAAAAAATTTTCAACGGCGATGCTAGGCAGTGGCTGTGGAGCTTTGGAGTTGAGAGAAAGAGAGAGTGAAGATGGTGGTGCGGTGAGAGAAATCAGAAATGGAGAGAGTTTTGATTTTGCTGAAAAGGGGAAAAGGGTGTTAAAGGCGGGGGTTTGAAATTTTTCAGGGGTATATTTGTATTTTTAGGTGTATAAGGTGTGATATGCTGATTTGTTTCTTTTAGACAAATGTCACATTTTTATTGGGCTTAGAAACACCAACTAGGTGCTGATGTGGAGTTCCTGAAACATCATATACTTTCTCCAAGTTTAAAGGCCATAAAAGCTACACATGTCCTCCAAAAAAATAAAATTTAAAAAGCTATTACTTGAGTCTACCATCCATAAAACCATGAGATAAAGTAAGAAATAGAAAAGAGGGAAGAAGTCTGGCTTTTGGGACTCTACGCGAAGGAGAAGAAGATTAGAAGGAGGACTAGATGAGAGGATGAACGGAAAAATAGAGTCACTACTAGAACATCATGGCTACAGTGAGGATCTGAGCTATCTGGTTTTTTATTCTTATCCACTGACATCGTTTATTTTGGTTTTTTTTTTTTTTTTAAATACCGGCCGATTTTTATTTTTCGGCCGGAATCTGATATATTTCCCGTTATGGCCGGTACAATCCGGTATGCCCCGGTACGGCCGGTCCTGGTAGCCGCATTTTTCTTTAATTTTCCCTATTCTATGATCGGTTGAACTGGCCTACGGTTCGTCCGGTTTTTTCGGTTGAACCCTGGTTTGTCCGGTTCTCTCAAAACTCATGTATACCCAGTTTTCTATGCTTAAAAAATCAGATTTCAGTCTGGTTCCCAGTTTTCCCGGTCGGACTGCCCGGTCCAGTCCGGGTTTCAAAACCTTGATCATAGGTAATGATGAACTGGATGAAGAAGAATTTGCAGCGGTTCAATTGAATGTTAAAGATATAATGACGTATAGCCATTAATATAATTGTTTAGATATTCTAGACATATTAAACATTAATAATTCTTGTTTTTTTTTTTTTAATGTATGTTTACTTCTTCTTTTTTCGTTTATTGGTCATAGATGTTTCTGGCATGCGAAGTACACGAGGGGTTACTAGTATGGTTGAAGTATTTAATTTGCCTAGCAATTCCAAATGTGTTGTTTAATATAATAATTAACTTCATCCAGTAGGAAAAGAGGCAAGTTTACTTGCACGGGCTTTAGGTGTTACTTCTAAAATGCCAAATATGTGTCCATTGAATTATCTTGATTAGCATAAGATACCAGACCATTACAAACAAGAAAGTTGGAATGTCATTTAGGTAATAATATTTCTTTCTTTACATTTAAACTTTTGTTTAGCAATTTGTAATTTTCACTTGGCTTATAAAATACATATTTGAATGCAATCTAAATTTAAATTTCCAGAAGATAATAAGGAAGAAATCAAGAAGAAAACTATTATTTCATTGTTTGTGTGTTGGAGGGGTTTTATCAATCGCTTGAAACAAAAATGCTATAAGGACAACATGACACTGGCACAAGTAATGGCTAAAGGCAGTGCATCCTTTAATCAATCTTGATCAACTTGCAGTTCTTGCGGAATATTGGGGTTAAAAGGATGGAAATGTATGACAAATTAATTTGTGCCATTATTGTATGCATGAATTGAATACTATTTTTTGATTTTGTGAACATAGCATATGAGTGATAAAAACAAGGAGTATGCAAAAAAGCTGCACATGCACATAGTGTAGGATAAAAAAGTATTGCTCAATATGTAGATAAAATGGTAGTAACTTGTGCATTTTTCTATTATGTTCAAATCTCTTTTTTAATAAAGATATGCTTAGAGTGGAAAATTACTAACTTATGTAGGAAATGGAAGAGGGGAATCCAAATACCTAGGAAAAAATGTATAGAGTTCTTCATTCTAAGAGAGATGAGACACCTATGAGTGTTACAGCTAAGGAGAATATGGTATGTAATATATTTTACATAATATAGTTGGAATTCTCTTTATTACAACTCCATTTTGTGACTTCTAATCCTATATTCATTTTTTTAATAAATTGTTTGTTAGGAAAAAAATGGATGAATTCACAAGCCAACAACCAACTCCATTGACTTTCACTTCAAGTAGGAGTATTGCTTGGTCTGGGAATAAAGTTTTTTCTCAAGTATTAGGCAATGAGCGGAATGGCCAAATTCGTGGTTTAGGATTCGGGCCAACTCCTTCTAAATTTGATCAGAGTTCTAAAACCAATGGTTCAAGTTTCAAGGTGAAATCAGAATAAAAGATATAAAGAGATAAAGAAACAATTTGCAAACTCAAAGAGAAATTAGTGTTTCAAGAGCAGAAACTAATGAGTCAAGAGGAAAAGCTTGTAAGTTAAGAACAGAAAATTTTGAGTCAAGAGGATGCAAATGCACATCAACAAAAAGATATGACCACCCACATTAAAAGCACAAATGGCCTTATTTGCTCAACAAATGAATAGTCAAGTTATGATTATATTATGCTTTTAAATTTAACTTATGTCGTTATCATTTTTATTTTCACCATGTTTTCTGATAGTCATTGTTGAAATTGTGATTATAATCATTACTTTTATCAATGACGTACTAAATTTTTATATTTGTGATTGTGTTGTAGGTAAGAAACATCAATAGCAAGTAGCAAGCTTGCATTTAACATGTAGCCAAAAATTATTATTTTTAATGAAGGCATGAATTGAAAAGATTGTACAGTTTATTGTTGAATTTTACAATGTTATTTGCGGTTTGTATAGATGAAACTTGGTGTATTAAGTTATTTGAACAAATGTAACATTTATTTCAATTTAATACTTGGAGTATTGTGTTTGAAATTTAATTATTTGATCATGGATGAATATTGGTTTATACAGGAGTATTGCTTTTTATAACTACAATTTGAAAATTTTTGTGTATAGTAGCGTTTAACAAAACACTACAATATATATCTACTGTAGCGGTTTTAAAAATGCTGCAACATATATTTATATATATATATATAGAGTAGCGTTTTTTAAAAACTGTTGTGATAGATTATTTATGGCGTAAATGCACTTTTAGTCCCTACATTTTGCACTTTTTCCATTTTGTTCCCTACATTTTATTTTTATCACTTTTAGTCCCTAAACCAATTAACGCCTGACATTTAGGTCATTTCCGTCACCCAACTAACGGCAAAAGCTGACGTGGAACACAGTGGAATAAAAAAATAATATAATTACACACATTAATTAATTAAATTAAAAACAAACATTAAAAAAAATTCATTAGTTTTTGGGAAGAACATGACTGTTCATATTCTTCATGTTCTTCCCTAAACATGTTTGATTGCTCAGAAATTTAAAATAAAGAAGATTTAAAAAAATGCATCAATGCCCTTGAGTCCTTTCTCCACCATTTAAAAAAAAATCTACTTTGTATAAATTTATGATCTTTCCTTGTCCTCTTCCATTTCAATTCCAGATCCTCTCTTTCTATTTCTCACGGTGCATGTTTGTGTTTGTATCTTTCTTTTTCTTCTTCCTTTGTTCAAGCACTCGATCCCTCACTCTCTCTTAAATCTTAATCTCTCTCTCTCTCTCTCTCTCTAAACTCGACCCTCTCTCCCTCTTTGTTGTTTGATCGATAATGGTGGTATGGGTTTGATAGGCAATGGTGGATTGGGTTTGATCGGGTTTTTCTGGGTTTTTGTGGGGCTGGGTTTTTCTAGCTTGATCGGCGATGGTTATGTGAATTTGATCGGGATGTTCTGGGTTTTTGTGGGGCTGGGTTTTTCTAGCTTGATCGGCGATGGTGGTGTGGGTTTGATCGGGTTTTTATGGGTTTTTGGGGCTGGGTTTGATCGGCAATGGTGGTGTGGGTTTGATTAGGTTTTTTTGGGTTTCCGGGGTTGGGTTTGATCGACAATAGTGGTGTGGGTTTGATCAGTTTTTTATGGGTTTCCATGGGGTTGGGTTTTTCCGACAATGGTGGTGGTGTTTACTGCTTTGGGAAATGGGTTTGATCGGCGAGGTGGTGTTGTTGATGGCGGATTTGGGTCAAGGATGGTGAGTTTGGTTTCGTATTTACAGGTTGTGGGTCTTGGATTTATGAACCTTGTATGGATAAATGTGAAAGAGTATTTGGTTATGGGTTTATGGATCTATTTCTTGGATTTATGGGTTTGATTTACTAGAGGTTTCAATGTTGAAAGTGTTAGAATTTTCTGTGTTGAGATTGATTATGAATGTTGGCCGGTTAGGTTTGTCTTGATTTGGTAAAGAACATGAAGTTTATGTTCTGAAGAAGAAGAAGAACATGAAGATTATTAACAGTCATGTTCTTCCCAAAAACTAATGAGTTTTTTTTTTTAATTTTTTAATTTATTTTAATATTTGTTTTTAATTTAATTAATTAATGTGTGTGATTATATTATTTTTTTTATTCCACTGTCAGCCACATCAACTTTTGCTGTTAGTTGGGTGATGGAAAGGACCTAAATGTCAGGTGTTAATTGGTTTAGGGACTAAAAGTGGTAAAAATAAAATGTATGGACCAAAATGGAAAAAGTGCAAAATGTAGGGACTAAAAGTGCATTTATGCCATTATTTATTGCAGCATGTTTTAGAACCGTTACATTGGATTTTGAATAAATGAATTTAGGGTTTATTGAAGTTTTTTTTTACCTTTGCGAAGTAAACACTGCAAAAGTAAAAATTTATTGCAGCGTTTCCAAGTTGAAATAGGGATAATGCTGTACAATTCTTGCAATGGTTAGAAAAGTGTTGCAAGAAAACGTTGCAAAACATTTTGTAGCATTTTTCTGGGAGTTTTGCAGCGTTTTTTGACCACTGCAATAGAACCAATTTCTTGTAGTGTAACCTAGGAATGTAGTGACCTCATAGTGTGTATCTTGGAATGCAACATGTTAACATGGGATGAGAATATAGGGCAAGCTTTCCTTCGAGTTAAACCTCTGACTTCCATATGAGAGGAACATGGTAAAGAAGAATAACTCTAATGAGCTTCAAGATAAAATGTGATCGATGACTTATGTAAACATGCAAACTAATGAATGTTCAAATAGTGTTGAAAACACTATGAACGTTTAGACCCCCAATTTACAAATTACCAATTCAAGCTTAATATCAAACAATGTATGTGCGGAAAATGAATATAAGCTAATAACAAAATTGATAAACAATCTAAACCAAATAAAATCACATCAACATAAGAAATTAAATGGCAAAGATTAAGGGAAGAGAGATGCAAACACAAGGACAAAACAACGATGTGTTATCGAAGACGAAACCGAAGCCCTCGGTGTAAAACCTCTCCGCCACCCTCCAAGCGGTAAATAATCCACTAAAGAATGTTGTTGGGATACATGAACAGCAGAAGACCCTCTAATCCTAATCTACCCAGTGTACCTAGGCCCTCCAAGCTTCTTGCTCCAACGAGGTTACGCCGAACCTATTTCTTCTTTAGCTTACTGGATTTCGCTATAACCCATAGCATCAACCAATAATCATTGGTCCCTTCCTAACTGCTTCCCAAAGCACCAAAAAGCATTCTCACAGATATGGGTATGGTGAGAAAAAGATTTGGGTAAGAACCTCTCAAGGATGTAACAATGGAGAGGCTGAGAGTAGAGGAATTTGAAAAGTCTCTATGTGAAGATTGTGGATGAATCAATCTTGTTTTTCTCTAGGGTTTCTCTCTCAAAATTCTCTCTGGAAGCTCTCTACATTTCGTGGGTATAAGGGGTATTTATACTAGGGTGAGAGTGGAATGCGAAGAGTCAGGTTTTTCAAAATAGGGCTGGCTGGCGGCTTGGCCTCGCGACTTGACTGAGTCACGAGTTCAAGCCGTGAGATAACAGAACCACCAGGCTGGACTTTTTGTCCTGTAGTGCTCCAGCTGGCGTGACTGTTCATCTTCTCGCACGCTTCACTCGTGTGCTGCAGTTGGCGGCTTGCCAGTCGCGAGTCACCCGCGAGTCCCAGCCGCGAGTCTCTGCATTCTTGCACAATCTTGAGCATTTCTTCACACTCTCTCACTCACTACCCTTACATGATTCCCACCTAAATACAGGGTTACTAATTGCTAAATTACAAGCAAATTTGGCACGGAATAAATCCAACAAGATGGTTGATTAAATTCAACCTTACAACTAATATAAAGATTTTTTGAAACAAATATTCGAAATTGACGGTAAATTAGAATACTAAAAAGTTTGTTTTGGACAAACTATAAAAGGCACAATAAGCCTAAGCACACATTTGTCACATTATTTTTTTTAACAACATACATGATTTGTTCAAATTGGTACATAATAAAGATAGTGTAAGTAATAGACTCGAAAAAAGTGCTCTTACTCTAATCACAGTAGCCTGTAGGCCATATTCGCAATTGTAAAAAAGGTTTTATCTCTTGCATTAATTACTCTTAAAGCAGTGGAATCATATAAGTACCAAAAAAAAAAAAAAAAATCTAAAAAAAGAGATTTTTTTACATGTAAAACATGTTAGCATCTAAACCATACAACTTTATATGAACATACTTCTTACCCTTTACATTTACATGTATATACCTTTAAAAAAAGAGATTAAATTTTATAAGGATGGGGTGTAAAACTCGTGTTTTACACCATCCAATAAGTGATTGTCACATCAGCATTTTACTTAAAATTCAATACATCCTACCACACCTAATAACATCCCAATAAATTCTCAATTTGGTTGGATTTATATATGAGTATTAGAATTGATTGAGTGTGATTATGTTTATTCTTAAATATGTGATAAGATGATGTGGTATGTTGGGATTGAAGGGGGTAAAACATGGGTTTTACACCACGTCCTTATAGAATTTAATCTCTTAAAAAAATGGTAACTTGAGTTTTTATAATATTTGTAAAAGGTAAGTCCGATAAATACACTAACAAAATTAATGAGTTTTGATAAATGCATTCACATCTATTGCTGTTATTATAGTAACTGCATGTAGCAAAATTCTTAAAATGATAATCATTGTAGTGCTTTAGATCACCACAACATCAATAACTTGAATAAATGTCGAAATATGATAATCAATGTTTCTAAAAACCAAATCGTTAAAAGTTTTTTTTTTTTTTTTTTTTTTAAGGTTGAATTAGAATTTGATCAAAGGTTGAATATTAATGACGTGGTAAGTAATTAATTCAAAAATAAATAAGATAAATTTGTAAATAATTAGCAATCTTGACTTGACTCAAAAAATATCTAAGAATGTCCAAATATAAAAAATATATATATATATGTCTTCATTTTGATAAAATGATTTTTTTTACCATTTATTATAGAGATTAAGAAGACATTTTCTAATAATTTAAATATTTGAGAAATTTGCAGTTTTGTAGAATCACGGTTAAACTGATTTGTTTGAGCAAGCTAATCTAGTTTAGGGATTGACTTACTTCTAGTACTTTTTAAAAATGAATCTCTTTTTGTTTTAATGAGAGACGGTCATCACCCACTAACTAAATAAAAGGAAGGGATTAAAACTCATTACCACTTGTCATTGTGTGTGTATATATATATATATATATTTTTAGAATACTAAATATTTTAACACACACACGGGGAAAGGGGAGAAGGTCTTAAAGAAATTGACAGTAGTGTATATCCAAAATGGCCTAACTCTTGGATACATAGCACATGCTTTAAATTTCTTTAACTCACACTCATTTTCCAATGTACTTGCCATTGTATATTTAAAATAAAAGGACATGTCCAGTTAAAATAGTATTGAAGGTAAGCTAAACCCTCTAGTTTATAACTATGACCATTATAATTTTTTGTTTAAATATTGATTGCATTGCAACATTTACATCATCAAAAAAAATATATATGTAAAGAAAAAAGTGATAGAATTAAAACAGTAAATCTAGACTAGCCTCATCACACATGTTTTGTATGTGCGATGAAGTTTTTTTTTTTTTTTTTTTGGTAGTTTGTACGTGGAGGGGGAAGCTGTGAGTCATGGAATTGGAGGTTTTTTGTTTTTTAGTAACAATTGAGGAATTTGTATCTATCTAAGACTTTAGTGGGAAGTTATAGGAAATCTAGTGAGAAGTTGAGAAATTCATTTGATAGTTTTTTTTTTTTTGAATTTTATTGAATTACAAATTTAACCTCATTTTTATTTTTTAAGAATAGAGACTATCTAATTAGATTAGGGGTATTTTTTACAATTTAGATAGTGATAACTAATTTTCTAAATCCTCTTAATATATAAAGATAATACAACAATTTCACATAACCTTTTTCACAATTACAAAAATGACATATAATAATTAATGTATAATAAACGTGATGTTTGTGAGTGAAAGTAATATTGTATGAAGTTTGTACAAATTACAATCCCCACTTTTAGTATGTTTGGTGTAAGAGTTTAATGGTTAAGTACCCCCCTTCACAAAAAAATTGTAAAATTTGGTGACTAAAAAGAGGGAGACAAGTGGGAAAAGTCTAGGACCACGTAATTTTTCACTACTTCTTGCCACAATTGTAACGTGGCAGAGTGTAATTAGTAAAGAAAAAATAGTGAGTCCATGTGTAAATGATAGTTAATCACTCACATTTTGTCACGTTAGAGTTGTGGCAAAAAAATGGTGGAATAATTTATGGTCTTAAAACTACTCATACAAGTCCTGCTATCTGCACTTTGAAAAGAATTTCCTGTGCCAGTGCTTTACCCCTTCGTGGGCTCACCCGGCACGAACAATGATTAGTCTCTGGTTGAAAACTTTGAAGAAACACGGTAGGAAACCAAAAAAAAAAAAAAAAAAAAACTACTCATACAAGCGTGGCTCAATTTCACATTTTGAGGCCCACTCTAAACCCTAAAACCAATTGGCGCCCTCCAACCAATACTCTTAAAAATTTCCAAATCCCGGGAATTCACTTCCCCCCCTAGATCTTCAATTCATTTCCAATTCCATTCAATTGTGTTTAATTTCTCCCGCCACTCCATCAATAACAAAAACACAAAAAGAGGAGGGAAACGAAACGAAATTCAAAAAACATCGTCAAAACTCAAAACCTCTTATTTTATAGAAAAGAAGAAGAAGAAGATAGAAAAGACAACCCAAACTCAGAAACACATTACTTATCAATAAGTATCATCTCTGTTTTCTGTGTTTTTTGAAATCACTGAAAACATTTTACTTAAAGTGAAAAAGAAAAAAGAAGAAAATATGGCCGTTGCTTCTGAAAGCAAAGTAGTCTCTGCAAGGAAGAGGAGGCATGTAGTAGAAGTAGTTGACGATGAAAATGAAAACGAAGTAGTCGACGCCAGTGAGATTTCCAAAGCGAAGCGGACTTCGTGCCCCGGAGTTCGCGTTAAAGGGAATCGGATCTACGATTCCGAGAACGGGAAGACCTGTCACCAGGTTTTTTTCCCCCCTTTTTTTTTACTGTTTGGTTCATGAGAAAATGTGGGAAAGTGAGAGAAAGTATACTTTTAAGTTTAAATTCTGAAACTCATTGGCGTGTTTTTTTTTCCTCAGTTTGCTATTGAAGTTTTTATTTGCCTTTTATTCTAATTTATAAATTTTAACCTGAAAAATGTGTGAAAATGATTGCGTGTGTTTGTTTGGATTTCGGATTCTTGCTTCTGCATTGTTTGGTTGAAGGGAAAATGTGGTAAAAAAGAAAGCATAGTTCTGAATCATATTAGCTCTCATACACACAATTCAAAGGGAAGAAAACGTGTTATTGAACTAAGCCTTGTTGATTTGCCAAGCTTATTAGCCTCAATTTCCCTATTGTAATTTGGGAACTTATTTTTGTCATGAAAGTAAGTAAAATTTCTGATTCGTAGTTTGGTATTGTTTGGAAAAAGTGCGTGGGGTTTGGAACCAATAGATTTACTTGGCCTTGTAAGTTGTAACATTGACTTGATAACTGTATGGGACATAATTGCACTGGGAACTTCAAATATCTGTTTTGGCTCTGTTTGGTTGAGAAGAAAAATGTGGGAAACTAATAGAAAGTGAAGTTCTGAATCTTATGGTGTGTTTTTTTTTTTAAATTTTAATTTCCCTTTGTTTGTGATGTAAGGGAAAGAAAACATAATTGCTGAATTTTCCATTTTTGTTAAGAATGTTAAGCTATATATATATACACACACACACATTTATTAATGATAAAATGATATTTTCCCCCATTTATTATAAAGATCAAGTTGATATTTACTTGTAAGTTTAAATATTTGATTAAATTTGTAGTTTTGTACATTCGTGTTTTACTTGATTCAACTGACTGATCTAATCTAGTTTAAAACCATGTTCATAATAAATTTTTGTTTAAGTATTAAATGCATGGCAACATTTACATCATTTATTGCTGAACTTTCCATTTTTGTTATGTTTGGTTGGTGAGAAAATGTGGGAAAGTGAAAGAAAGTAAAAATTCCTGAACCTTTGTTTGGTAGTGTTTGGAAAAAGTCCTAGTTTGGGACTAAGACAATTTGTTGGTTATTAAATTTATTTCCTTCTTGTAAAGGAAATAGCCACAATGCAAAGCCTAGGTTTCTGAATTTTATCTGTGGTCAGTTTTCAATAATCATTTATCTATGCTAACGACAATTTAAGTTGTTGAATTGTTTGGGGTCAATTTTACTGATTATTTTTTATGTTTTGGGTATAATGTTGAAGTGTCGTCAAAAAACAAGGGACTTTGCAGCGCCATGTAAGAACATGAACTTGAACAAGCTTTGTACCATAAATTTCTGTCACAAATGCCTTTTGAACAGGTTAGATTTGGTAATTAACTTCTGCTAAAGTTAATTTTGTATTATAATTCATGCTGGGGTTTTTGTGTATGCTTTTGGTCAATCCATTTGGGTTCATGTTGCTTAGATATGGAGAGAAAGCAGAAGATGTGGCAATGTTGGATGACTGGAAATGTCCCAAGTGCAGAGGAATTTGCAATTGCAGTATCTGCATGTAAGTGTTCCATGATATGTGCTCATAGGTTATTATATTTTGTTATTGTTAGTATTAGTTAATTCTGATAGACAATTGTTTTTCTAGGAAGAGAAGAGGTCACAAACCCACTGGTCAGCTAGTCATAACAGCCAGGAAAACTGGATATTCATCTGTTTCAGAGATGCTGAATAACAAAGATTCTGACAATTTGGTTCATGAGAAGGTTGTTGAAAACATTGGTGTTTCACCAAAAAAGCCTGTTGCTTCAAACAAGGTTTCTTAGTGTTTTTCTTTGTGCCTTGCAGCAGCATTTTAGTTTTTGGTGTGTTTATCTGATGAGGTTTGTTTTCCTCTGCAGGAACCTGAAGCCGTTTCACCAAGGATACAGGGTAAGGAAAATTCTTTTGATGGAAAGACTGATGCTAACTTGAATTCTCAGATATCAACACCAAACACTGTTGAAAAGAAGTCAAAGAAAACAAAGCGGGAGGAATTGAAGGAAATATCTAATGGCAGCATTAATGATGATGCTCACCCAAAGAAAAGTAGCCCAAAAAAGCCAAAAGTTTTGGAGGTCTCTAAAAAAGAAGCTAAAACAAATGGAAAGAACAATGGTGTCATCTCTAAGAAAAATAATTCCAAGACACATGTTTCAAAGGATAAAAGGGAAGAGAAGGATGGTAGAACTCAGAAAGATGGAGGAGCTTCAAGTGCTGTGGGGAATGACAATGCCAGGGTTAATCCAAGAAAGTCCCTGTGTTGTGTAAAGTTGATAATTGTACCATAATTCTTGAGAACAAAGAATATGAAGTCGATATTCCTTTGCCTCAGGGTGCCAGCTTAATGACTGTAGCTGACATTGATTTACCTCCAGAAGATGTTGGACATGCATTGCAATTTTTAGGATTTTGTGCTTCTTTTGGAAAGGTAAGTTAAACTTGTCTTTTTTAAAACATTAAACTGAAATGCAAATCCTTGAATCTTATATAAATAATGTGGTATCTTTGCTTGTGAATGTGGGACCATTATTAATTGTGAGCACTTGAAAAATTTAGCATTGATTATTAGTAATTGTAAGTTATGAGTGCACTTGAAAATTTTAGGGTAGATTGTTAGTGATTGTAAGTTATGAACATCCTTCCAAATTTGAGTCATCCCGTTGTTTGTGGTTATTACAAATTTCCATTTTAATGTCAATTTATTAAATGGGATATGTTCGGGTGCAAAGATATCCTGATAAGATTCCTCTTCTACCTGCTTCCACACCCTAAAATGAATGTTTCTGGTAGGGTTGGAGTTTGATTTCTTCGTATTGTTTGTCCAATCTTACAAGCACATGTTTTAATGCTTCTGTTTTGAACATATGGTTTCACTCTTCACATTGTTTTTAGGGTGGGTGAGGTGTTCTTTGAGTAACTCATTTGCAACCAAAAAAAAAAAAAAAATCTTATATTACACTTTCTCTGCTTTCTTGTTAACAGGTTATTGATGTGAGAAAAGGACAAGCTGAATCTTTACTTCGGGAATTAAGATATGGACGACGTGGAAGGCGATCACAATATTCAATGAATGTTCAATTTCATATCCAGCTCTTATCTTTGATACAAAAAGATGTGGGAGAAGAGTATGCATTTTGCTCTATTATGTATAAAGCTTTTTCTTTCCCCTTTAAACAATTTTGAGGAATTAGTTGATTATTGGTGAGGGTTTTCTGTTTAGGCCTCTTTTATCAAGTCCAATGAATGGAAGAGAGTCATGGTGCCAAGCTCTAGGGAAATTCATCTCTGAATCGCCATCTGTATTGAATGAGTTGCTCTCAGATAGTTTCAATGGAGGTGTTGATGAATATGACAAGCTAGATTTCTCTATGAAACTTAGAATCTTAAATTTTCTTTGTGATGAGGCTCTAGGCACTGTGTAAGCAAAATGTATTTTATGGAAAATTATATTTTTAATCAATTTTTACAATATTTTTAGAGTATAACTTATTATTTCTTTAATTTACTACTAGAAAATTGAGGAGTTGGATTGATGATCAAAATTCAAAAGTTGTTGGAAAAGAAAAGGAAGCAAAAGAAAAGCTTCTTGCAGCAAAGGATAAGGTAAGAAAATTGATAAGGCAATGCGTCTTTTAGAGCTACAAATTATGTTCTCTAGGTCATTTCTAATTTGAAACTGATATTTTTATGTAGGAGAAAAATCTAAAGAAGAAGTTGCAGGATGAGGTGGCCAAAGCAATTATTGCAAAAAGTGGTGCTCTTTCAATTGCAGAGCATGATGCTATTGTTTCACAAATAAAAAGTGAGGCAGCTCAGGCTCATGCTGAGAGGCTTGATGCAATGGGCATGGTATCTAAGAGTGAGTTGTTTTTAAATTCTTGAGCTTAATATTAAGCTGTGCTAGATACTTTCCCCGGTTTCTAAATACAAATATTAGCAGGGAGTCATTTTACCTATGGAGATTCAATGCTTTAAAATCTAGAGATGGTACTTTTCAATGTGTATCCACAGGTTTGCTGTGTTGAAAATGTGCATCTTTCTAATAGTTTGTTAGTTGTTGAGAATCTAATTGTTTAATTTAAATTTTGGCACTAAAATAATTTTTGACAGTTTTCAAGTCAATAAATATAAAGAAAAGAAAAGACAAGTGAATGGCTAATGCAAAATTGTCTTTGGCATGTGATATTTGAAAAGTAGACATGAATTTTGATGTTTTTCCTCAAGAAAAGTAGAAGCAGGGTACTAAAGATCAAGAAATCATTTTTTTGAACCTCCAGTTTAAGGAAGTTGCTGGCAGTATAGTGTATGGCCATATAATGTACTTGTATGAAACATGAAGCCAACACACGGGTGGACTCAGCAAATTTAACCTGAAATCTATCTGTCTTATTTTCAATTATGTTGGTTTGGTTATTGCTTTAGTAATTATTGAGTTGTGTGGACCTCTTTCTTATATGTTTGTGTGTATATGTATATTCTAGGCAAGCAAAAATCTGATGCTATTAGAACAGAGGCTATCTTTTTGGATGTTGACGGTCGTGCATTTTGGAAATTGAAAGGCTATACTGGTGAAGATGTTATTTTACTTCAAGGTTTGTTTTGACTTCAAAAGTTTTAATATAGTTTATAGAGGATCCAATTAAAAAATATGTATATTCACAACAAAATTGGGGGTGTTTATTATTGAAGAACTATGTCAAAACCCAAACATATATGGACAGAGAAAATCAGAGCCATCTGAGACTATGTACTATGACATTGATGTACACACCATTATATGACCTTGCAATTGGCAATGATAATTATACACTGCACATTATCTAAGAATTATCATGTTTTGTTGTTCAGATATGGGGACCTGGGATGCAGTTGCATCTGATGAAAAATGGTTTGTGTATGGTGCTGAACAGAAACAAGCAATTGAGAAATACATTTCTTTCTCAAGGTGTGCATTTTTCATTTCTAGTATCAATGAATTGTTTCAATATGGTTGAACCTTTTGTTTTATCAAAACTCTATTTGAGGATTTTGGTTCTTTCTATCTCTATAATCAGAATTCAGAAGGTATTTATGAATCAAATTCATCAAACAAAAGGAAGGAATTAGTAACTGGAAATCCTGCAACATAACTCTTTAGTTGAAACACTCAATTCATTTTTAGCTAAACAAAAATTAATTCATTTTTGATCAAAGCGCTTAACTCACCTTTTGTTTGGCAGTGTCACCTTTCATTTCACAATTCATCAACTATATATGGCTGTGAAACTCTTATTCATTAAGTCTCAACTGTAGGAAGCTTTTAGAGAATTGGTAGCATATTGACGTGGCTAATAAGATTCGTGGATAGGGTTTTCCAAAATGTTTTTATGTTTGGTGGTGATTTCAACAACCCTTAGGCTTCACAACCCTGTTTTAGGTGGTGAAGCCTAGGCTGTCTGCATCAATTGCCAAGTACAACTAATCCCTATCTAAGAACATAAAATTTAATCCTATCACAACTCAAACTATACAAATAAAACTTAAAGTATAAAATTATCCAATGAAAATCCAAAATAAAATATTGAAATAATTTCTGGCTGTGCTCTTGCATCAAGAAAGTTTGAGACCTGGATTGCACTATGGTGTTTTCCTTGTATTCTCTATATTAGTCTAGCAGATCAGGCCAGATGTTTAGGATTTCCTTTTAGGTTCTGAACAAATTAGCTTATTCCAAGACGTCCAAATTACCATGCAACCAGCAGGAATTTCTCTAGCATCTCATCATCTTTTTTAATCTAACCAGCCAAACTAGTCTGGAGAACCTTTTTCATCTTTTTACTAGCACTCCTTTGATCTATATCTTTAATGCACTTGACTCAATTTAAGTAATTCGCTTTCATTTCCCTTGTTATAACAAATTTATAAATATTAGTTTTTTTTTTCCTTTGTCTTTAACTTGCTATCTAATTCATCATAAGTCTTAAATCTAGCCTCTTGATAACCATATTTATTTCCCTATTCACTATTTTATAATTTCTTAAGTGGTTTTGTCTTTACATCTGGGTAGGCTTTTATAACTTTATTTAATCTAGCTGTTGATTGAACCTCCTTATTCCACCATTAAGTCTTCCTAGTTAATTGTTCACATCTTTTAGATTCTCCCAAAACTTTCCTATCCACTCTTTTAAAATAAAACTAATTATTTCATTTTAATCTTATCAACATTTTCGTTTATCTTTAGACATAACTTGTCTTTCTCCCTTCAAGCTCATCTCTTAATTCTTGGGTTTCTATGTTTTATATCTCTTCTTTTCCACCTTCTAATACAAATTACTAGTGTCACCAACCTATGTCGAGGGCTATGTTCTCTCTTGGTATTTACCTTACATTATTTTATTATTATTATTTTTATATTTACTATTAAAAATTTAGGTAACACTAAAATTTATTTGATTACTGTTTGTCTCACTTATGAATATAATTAAGTGTGAATTTATTTTCTTGAACCAAGTGTTCATTACTATCAAATTTTTATGTTGTTGCAAGTCTAGAATAGCATCTCTTGATTCATTCCTTATTGCATACCCTTGGCCTTCATGAGCTCTTTCAAAACTTTCACTCTTTTCCAACATGACCATTTAGGTCTCCTTCAATCAAAATCGTTTACCTGTATGTTACCCCTTGAATCAATGTATCTACGTCTTCCCAAAAATCTTGTTTAATGCATTCTTCCAACCCTATTTTAGGAGTGTATGTACTATGTTAACTGTTTCTTCTACTAAAATGAGATTTATTATCAAAATTCTATCAACTGTCCAAATATCAAATTCCTTTTTTAAGACTTTTATTTATGATTATCTCTACCCTATTTTCATTTTTGTATTTTTTTGTACGCTATAATGTATATCAAGCATATTCAGTTTCTCTAGTTTTGTCATTTACTCACTTAGTCTCTTGGTATATTTTGTTTATTCTCCTCCTAATCATTGTATCCATTACTTCCATTAGTTTTCTTGTAGATCATATATTCTCGGTGCCCATATGAATTTCATCTTCCTAGAGTAACTTTACTTGCACTAGATCATAATAGTTTGAGAACTCTTGCTCATTTCTCATTACACCCAAAATTCCAATGTAGTGCATTGCTTATAAGGAATGCCTTAGCTAATCTTTGCTTACTTTTCATTGCATCTGGGTGCAAAGCATGAAAATTGCTTGTCAGAAGAAGAGTGCAAGATTGCTAGGTTCTTTTTTGTTTACTGTACCTAAAATAGCTCCTGCAAAATTTACAGGAAGACAAGCTTTTTTTTTAATTTTTTTTAATTTTTTATTATTTATAAATTCCCAGAAAACATAATTACTATTATTTTTTCTTACCATCATGCTAACGAATGGAATTTTAAGCCATAGGCTCACACCATATGTAGAAGAACTTAGATGGATGTGAAAAAGGCAACATATGACCCTCACTGCCCTTCCCAATCATTTTATTGTGTTCAAGTAATAGTTTAAGGTATTTAAGCAAAACTAATTCTATTATGAAAACAGGAGTAGACCCAGACATCTTGAGTTTGATCCCTATTAAGAGTTTTCTTGGATTACCTGATACATGGTTATGATGGGTGGGATTGTATACCCATGATTTACTCTTTAGTGGTGGGTCCAAAGGGCCTTGCCTTGGTGAGGTTCCCGTCAAAAAAAAAAAAAAAAAAAAAAATCTATTATGAAAATGGGTTTGAGACTGGTTTAGGTGATAGAGCTAGGTACATAAGCAGGTCATAAAATGAAACTATGGATTTGGATATTTGGATCTAAAGTCATTGGGATCAACCAATTACAGTCAATGTCTTTTATGCAATGGCTTACCTACCTATCTGCATCAGGTTATTTTTTATTTTATAAAGAGGGTAAATTCTAGCTGAAATGCTGTGCTGGAGCTTTTCAATTCCTCGGTCATAGTATGAAAGGGTCATTACATAGCGTTGGTCCTACTTAAGTGGTTTCTAGGTCCTAGTATCAATTACAAGTTTAAAAAATTATCTACTGTTGATTTTTGTGTGGATCTACGGGTTTGTAATGATAAAAAAACAGATCGAAAGTACCTTTTTGTATGAAGCAAAAGTATCTACATGCATCTTTTTTTTTTTTTTTCTTTATTTGTGATTTATGGTACT